>CM057933.1:1665347-2865347 GCA_030141595.1 Chydorus sphaericus
GGTTCTAAATCTAAATACTCTACAATCTACATCATTATTATACCATATTATCGCATGAGTTGAATTTATTTACTTTTAACTTCCGTGATGCTAACCAGCTTTAGCACTGCGCGTACAGTAGACGAAACAAACCACCTTACTGTTTTTTTAACGTTTGATTACTTTTAACAAAAAATATTGATATACTTTTTTTTTATTATTATTATTACAACTCATTTTTATCGTAACGAGTTAATTAATTTAAAATACACGGGATAAAAACTGCCACAAATGACAAGTTTTCGGGTCTACAATTCTTTTTTTTTCTTCCCGTAATAACATAAAAAAGCAATCAACACCATGACACCAAGGAATCCACCGTTTGCTTGGCGTCAACAGGAGTAGACAGTAGAGGACCGTCCTCTCTTTAAAAAAAAAAATAATGACAAGGATAGAGGTCCCGACGGCGTCTGCTGAGCGTCGGCAGCGTTTGAGCGAGATCGCCTGGCTCCCCTTCGACCAAGACCGCCGGAATTGACTCTAAATTTGATCAGCTGGATATACTTAAAAAAGGGTCACAAGAAGAAGAATCCTAACAATATGACCGAAAATTCGAAATTAAAGACTGTAAACAATCTACGGCTCCCGGATCTAGCAGAGGACATGATTGTACGGTATTAATTATTGTTATCTCGATGTCTTTTTAACTAGCTCATCACGAAATTTCAATTTTCTATGCAGTGCCCATAAATTTAAAGTAAATAGATTTTTAATAGATTTGAGAAAGTATAAAACTTAAGTCCGAGTTTATTGAATTAAAGAAAGAAAAAAGAAACATTGCTGCACACAAATGAATAATTTTCGGGTATTCAAATCATTATTTTTCTTTCACACAACAGCATAGAAACAATCAACAGATACGAAACGAATCCATCAGCTGCTCGACATCGATTGGACCCTCGGGAGCAGGACAGCAAATGTTCATCAGCGTATCCACCAGGTACCGATCGGCCAGCTCAAAAAGGTCCCTTTTTAGTCGCCGATCTTCGCTAACGGGCGAGCGCAACATTCCAGTGTAAAGAAACTGGAAAAAGTGGACGAATAAGTCGGGATGAACATCATTGATGCGAATTATTCCAGTTCGGGCTTCTTCAAAACTGCCGTTGAGCATGGCGTCGAAAACTGGACTTCGGGCGGACAGGATGAAGCGATGAGCGAGAAAAGAGGTGGTCGCATCGAACCCGACAACGATCTCGACATCCGTCATTATCTTGTCGACAGCAGCAGCGTACCAGAGATTATTTGGAAGCAACAGGTCGTGTACTTTGAAATTGAAAGTTGGGACAGTGCTGATCAGTTTCACATTGAAGATGATCTTGGAAGGAAAGATGTGTTTACGAAAGACATTGGTCCGTTGAAAAGGTATAGCTCCAGTAAACATGCGGACCTGCTTCTCTGCGGCCGCCTGATTCACCGTCTGGAGATGTAGTCGGTTACCATTGTCCAGACAGCAGATGACTTCTTGGACGCTGCAGCAATTTCTTTCAGCGGCGTTATGGACGAGAAAGAAGAGATCGAACTGTTTCCGAGAAGAATTGGCGGTGATTTTAGCCGAGAACATTTCATTGGATGAATCGATGCCAAATCCCCCGGAAACAAGCGAATCTTCGAAATCCTGATTCTTGGGGGAAATCACCCAAGTCGAGCTGAAGATGAAGGCATCCGGTTGGTAGATGATCTCGGATTCGACATCCGGCCTGTAAATGATTTTATATTGTAATTATAATGGGGAATCAGCTACTGATTACAAGAATAAATTACTTGATAGTTGGTAAGTTGTTCTTTCTTTCGTTGGTTCGCTGGTTTTCTGGATTCAAACCTGCTTCTCGACAGAGGTTTATCAGGGTCTCTACCTGGTAGTGGGCAGCTAATGGCCAGAGAGGATAGCTAACTTCACCCACCAGCTCCCCGGTGTAAATAAACTTCAACAACTGTTCCAAAGTAGATTTGTTTGGAAATACAATCAGCGGTTCTTGCTGTTGATCTTCGATGGCCTGAATCTGATTAGCAAACACTTCACTCCTAGCCGCCAAGATGAATTTATGGACGGGGAATCGAGTTCCTTCGGCCACCAATTCGAGGTCCGTCCCTCTTCCGTCGACAGCGGCTGACCATAACTGCTGGCCCAAAAGAAGATCAATTCGTTCAGCGCGATAGTTCGGTACTTTCGTGCAGATACGCACTTGAAAGGTGAAGCTGAAATCGCCCAGCATCATGTTGTCGAGGTTGACAGAGTAGACCTGGACGCTACGATCCCTCTGAGGTAGTTCGTTTTCCTGTATCTGGATTCTCATGGTTTGACGGATGTTATTTGGGCCAGTGACAACGACTTGGACAGAATCATCTAGCCCCAGCTTTGAGAGACCGAACGGCAGGAAATAGAGGGCGGATGAGAATGCTTCATTCCTCAATCCAGCTTGAAACAGATTCTGCCCTTGAAATTTAATCATCTTTGACAGGATGATGCCACGCTTCCTCTTGACACCCACAGACTGCCATTTGTAATCAAGGACTAGGCAGTAGCTTTTGTCTATCATGTTAGACATCTGAAAGAATATAATAAAAAATAGTATTTATTAAAATATGGTGATCACTAGTACATTAAAGAAGCTTTCTAATACATTATGGGCTTCTGTCCTTGGAGGATGTCTGGATGTGGTGAAAAAGGAACTCACAACTGCTGGGCAGAGGTTCCTCCTAAAGAATAATGAAAGTGAACATTGTTGTTATTATGAGATATTAGAAAGAAGTTGAGTAGTTTTTAAAATTCACTTGTAAATAAGAAGAAAGAAGAAAAAATACCTGAGCACGCCAAAATAGTGGATAACTAGTGTAAGCCAGGTATCAAGTTAAAAAAAGATCAGAATAATGAGAAAGTTAAGTGGATTATAAAAAATGGCATTAGTAAAATTACCGTGAAGCAGAAGGTGCGAGAAATAGTCCAAACAGTTTTTGAAAATCACGTGAGTATCGGTCAAGAGCAACCAAGGGCAAAGGCAACCGGTTGACACTGTGGAAAACTTTGATGAATGTTGACAAACAATTGAAGTTTATTAATATAGCTACCTCCAAACTTTAAAATAATAATGAAGTAAACGGTTACCTGCTAACTACAAGAAAATGAAGAGGCAAAAAATGAATGGACGAGAAGAAAAACGGAATCTACATAATTTCAATGCTTTTCAGTTCGCACAAAGGTTCTCACTCAGCTACGCCAGTACCGTACGCCACTCGTTGAAGAACTGTCAATATGAGTCGACTAGCGTTTCCATCAAAACGTTGTTTATTTTACCGCCAGATGGCCACGACAAATTATAATTTTTTTTTTTTGCCTATTCGCGCAACATCTGATGACGAAAATTAGAGCGTAATTTTTTTTCAGAAAACGCACCTATCGCTTTCAGCGCTAGGAGGTTCCCGAAGGGATTGTAATATTGTATAATCAAATATACCGGATAGTGAGAAAGACATCTTCTCTTCGTATGTATTAAAAATTGTTTTATTAAGGACAGTGACCACTCCGTACTTGTTTCCTGCTATATACTATACTTTACCTTTATATATACTATACTTTTTGAAATATACTGTATAGTATATTTCAAAAAGACCTTGAAATTTGAACAAGTTAAACCCAGTTTTATCGGAAATGAGGAAAATTATTAAATTCTCTCCACCAGTTCCCCTACAATAAGGCGACCATTATAACCTTTAGCTAATATTTCTTTACTCCATCACAACACCTTACGATCATTAAAATTTATTCGAGTTATTTGTTGAACTTTTTTTTTTATTTGTATGTTGTATGAGCGTGGCACCGGTTTTAATCCAATATTTGATAGGATGAACTACAGCTCTATAGAAATAACTTATATGGTGCTAAGTGAAGATTTCTAATTATTATAAAAACAGGTTGAGTAACTCTATAGTCTCACACATATACAATGCGATAATGGTGATCTGTGATGGGCTTTTCGCATTGAGACATGGATATCATATAATTTCCTCCTTTCAATCATAGAAACCAAACCGCAGTAGTTTGACAGGGCACATAACATAATCTTAACGCTTCTAACAGCAACTGCACCACGACTACACTTCAGCACATTGAAGAAATTAACTTTAAAAAAAAGTAACTTAAAGAAAACTAGGGTGCATTCAGGATACTAAATTGGCGTCTGCTGGTTTAAAAGTCGTGACATTACGTGTTGTACTGAAGTTTCCAATAGCTCGTTATATTCATGAATTTATAGGCCAGTCTACATTGCAACTTTTCTACGGAGATACGAAGATACAGAGGCTGCTTAAGGGTTTTGGGCGTTCTCATGTACCAGTTACTGAGTTACCTACATAAGTCCCCAAGTTCCCAACCCATGCAACCTCCGTATCTCCGTATTTCCTTAAGGCGCGTTCAGACTAGAGCTGTTTTCTTATTTTCTTATCTCCTTATCTCCTTATCTCCTTATTTCAAAAGATTTTTTTGAAAAATTGGTCTGGAGCAATTTTTCTTATTTTCTTATTTCACTTTCACTATTTCCTTATTTCCTTATTCCAAAACAAACAGTGTTGCCAGATTCAAAGCGCATTATAAATACCGGCAACGCTTTGTTGGGAAATTTTACATTTTGTCGTCTGTCTTGTGTTGTCAAAGGCTCAGAGCCAACGTTATTACGTCAGCTATTGTGGCAAAATATATTTTTAAAAACCAGATTAACACATTAAGTCGGTTGTTGTTGAGCAACAAGAAGGAATGCCACCAAAACCGGTCAGTTTAGTGGCCGTTAATGGAGAGAGAGTAGAGAAGAAGACAAAACCACCACCCAAGCCGAAAAAATCTCCTGCCAGGGCCAAGTATAAAACAGCAAATTTTTCTACATTGTGTTGTAGTAGTAATATTTTATTTGAAACAAAAACAGATCAAATAGGAAGTGGTCAAATGAAGAGACGAAGTCCCTGATTAAGAAGGTAGCAAAGTTCCCCTGCCTCTATGACACAGCAAGTCCTGATTACATGTTATCAGATCTGAGAGGGAATGCCCGTACATCTATTGCTTCTACTTTCAGTCTATGTGGTATTTACAGTTTGGTTTTAAATGAGTGTATGGTGTTTATCATTGATTCTTCTTCCTTACAGGAGAACAAGATGTGAAGTCCAAATGGAACGCTCTGAGGACTCGCTTTACCACAGTGAGAAAAAAACTCCTTGAAGAGCCACCCAGTGGAACTGGGGCAGAGGATTTGTCTCCAAAGCTTCCAAAATGGCCTTTCTACCAAGACATGCTGTTCTTGGACACAGGCCCGCCGTGAGCCTTTGCGGCGCCCAGGGTCAAAATTTCCCAAGCGCCCTGCTGAAAGTGAAAGCTGATCTAATGATCCATAATTCAATACATATAATAAGCCATTTGATAACAAATCAAAGAGGATAAAAGAATATAGAATTTTTAATTTTAATTAATGAACATTTGAACAGTTTATTTCTAGATAATTGCAATGGTCGTTTGACTTGGTTATACACTCATACATAAAATGATAAAATCGGCAGTAGAACATGGTAGAAACAGACCAAAGACAATCATTAAACACTATTGGATGTTAAGAGCAAAAATTTGTCTAGAATACAACAGCTATTGTTGTTTCAACTTCAGAGGAAATTGATCTTTCGAGCTTTACTCATGGCGAATTTGGAAATCACTTCATCGTAGCACAACTTTTTGGCAAGATCATGCTCAATGGAAATAACCAGAAGATTCGTGAGTCGTTCTTGGCTCATTGTAGACCTTAAAGCTGTCTTAACTAGAGCAAGCTTACTAAAAGATCTCTCGCCTTCCGCAACAGAAACAGGGATGGTGTTGAAGATGCGCAGCAAAATGCAGACTGATTCGAAGAGCGGCTGAAGACCTTTCTGGTATATTCCATTCAATAACGTCATGGAAGTGAGAGATTCTTTTGGACCAAAAAGATTGGATCGCTTCAGAGCATCGAGGTGGCGGACCTCTTCAATAAGTTTCTCTTCCTCAACATCGGTCGCGTAGATTTGTGCCAATACCTTGCATTTCTCCTCCAATTGGATAGGTGCTTCAACACTTTCTTCTGATTCTTCTTCATTTGACATAACAAGAGATTTCAATGACCACAAGAACGAAAACATATTCGTCGTCTTCTCAGCAGCTTGGAATCTATCGCTGACCTGCTGAATAATAGTATCAAGAGCGGTATTGAATACGCTCACCTCAAACTCTTTTGCTTCGTCTTCATGGAAATGAGCGGTGTTCCTCACCTCTTCGTGAAAGGTCTTCCTTTTTTTCGTCCTCTTCTTCACAAATTCTGATTGAAAACCAAAAGAAGCAAGACCAGATGCTATCAAATGTGCCTCATTAAGGATGCTGGTCCAAGATGATCTCAGTCGATTTAGATCTTCAATAAGAGTCTTCATGAGTTTCATCTCGTCGTCCAAGGAGATATTTTCTGATTGGAGTGCAAGGCTCACGTAGTTGATTGATTGAAGAGTTTTATACCAAAAGGTTGTCATCACGATGAACTCGAATGAATGAACCCACTTCTCCAGCGATTTTACTTCGTTCAATTGATCAGCTGTTAGATCAAAATCGCGGAGCTTTTTCAAAGATTCGAGGATTTCCCTGGGTCGCTTGACTAACGGCTTCACGGCCTCGATTCGCGCACTCCATCTGGTTTGCGACGTTTGATGAAGGGACAAACCAGTGGTTTCAATCAAGACTTTCCACCGACTAGGGCTTCCACTGAAAAGATTGTAAAGTGACTGGACTCGGCCAAAGTAGTTCTTGACTTCAACCGAAGATTCAGCCGAATGAACACCAGCAAGGTTGAGACTATGAGCGCTGCATGGCATATAGAGAGCTTGAGGATTTTTTTGCAGTATAATCGCCTGTACTCCTTTGTATATACCGGACATGTTCGCTCCATTGTCATATCCTTGACCTCTGCAGTTTTTTAGATCGATTCCATTTTGTTCTAAGACGTCCATAATAAGCTTGGCAATGTCAGCACCTTTCTTTTTTTCAAGATTCTCGACCCTCAGAAAGCGCTCCTTCACGGTCCATCTTTTGTCAGTACCAAAGTATACAAAGCGGAGAACAAAGGTGATTTGCTCGGTGTGAGAGACGTCCGGAGTCCCGTCCACAAGAATGGAATAGTAAATGGCCATATGAGCTTCGTTGATGATGGCACCGTGAACGATTCCTCCGCACTCTTTGATGAATTCATTTTGAGTGCTCCAGCCCAAGTAATGGGCATTCATTTTGTTACCTTCTTGTTGGCAGCGGGAAACTTCTTCTAAGTGTAGTTGGAGAGTCTTGTTGTGCTTGGCCAAGAGCTCTAGGGTAGCTAGAAAGTTGCCATTGTCGTCATCTCCAATCATTTTTGATGAACCTAAAAATTATAATAATAAAACAGATTTATTTAAAACAATAAAGAAGCATTTGTTTTATTTTATGATGATTCTATGATGGTTTTATATTATGATTTATGAATATTATAACATATTTATTTAAAAGAATAAAGAAGAATTTGTTTTATTTGATGATTTCCAAAATATCTAGTTAATCTAATAAATATAAGCTTAATAGATTTAAAGATAGTCGATATCACAATAGAATAATTGTAAATAGACTTACCTCTGAAACTAAGGTTTCGTGACGCTAAAAAAAGAGTAACATCTAAGATGCATCGTAGAATTTCACGCCACCTGGCTGCTTCATTTCTTATCGAGTTTTCAAGAGCTGCATCTATTCCGCTTTGATTTTCTAAGCTTTCTAGCGCCGTTTTCCATTCTATGTAAAAGTTTCGATGCTGGGCGTTATTCTGGTGACTTTTGACTTTCTCAGGTAGCTTGTGCCAGTTGCAGCTTACTCCATCATTCCATCTTAGAAGGTGCGACTGGTGTCCGATCCCAAAAGATTGTTTGCTTCCAAACAGAGAACATGGAAAGCAAATAAATGATTTCTTAGATACACTCCAGACCAGCCAATCTCGGCATGTCTTCTCCCCGTTGAGAGAAGTTTCGTAGAAGATTGATTCAGGAACCTTCTTCTTATTAGAATCTTTCGGGAAAGCTGAAGGATTTCGAGGAAGCCCCTGTAGAAGCACAGAATCTCTTTCCACTTTGGAAAGATGTGCTGCCCACAAAGCAGGGTCATTGGAAGGAATGGTAGCGATGGGTTCTTCTGTTGGCAACACCTGAGAATACATTTTTAAAAATCTTATTTTATTAGCTGAAAAGTTTATTAACATCATTTCTTTTAAAGAGGTAGAACTTACCAAAATATTCTCTTCATTCACAGCTATCATTCCGATTTTTGATAGGGGCTCTCCCGAGCTTTCAGTAATGTCAGTGACATCGTTTTCAGTTCCAACCTATAAAAATAAGTTAAAAAATTTATATAACATTCAATTAATCAAATGGGAAAATAGCCTTTCACGGGGAAAACTACTTACTACTTGAATCGATTGACTTGGCAGTGAAGAGTTTGAAGCAGTAGGACTTTCATCTTCTCCTTTTTTTGTAACTGTAATACCACAGTCTTGAAGAGTGCGTTTGTTCTTTTCCTCATTCGCAGTTCTTTGAGCAGCATTCTTTCTTACTTGACAACCAGAATCTTTCTTTTTAAAACCAGACATGTTTTAATTCTTTTTGAAACAGCACCCGCTCATAAGCAAAGAACTGTTTGAATTTCTTCTTGATTGGGTCTATCAGACTATTACATCGATGAAAAAACCGTTATTTACTGTTTTATGATGCCAAAGTTATTCTGAATTCTCAAATTGTTTATACTTACATTAAGAAGTGATGATATACACGATAAATATGCAGTATCTGACTTTTTAAATGAGTTATTTATTGTAGAACACAGCACAAACGTGTATATTTTCACGTGTTGTTGTTTTGATTTACATGAACTGACCTACTGACACCTAGCGGACTTTACTGATAACTTTAATACTCATTTAACTCAATATAATCACACCATGTGTGATATGAATTACATTATTAATGAAATATATTTTAAAAAAATTAAATCATTATTGTGTCTTCCCAGTACTTCATCTTTTTTTCAAATAAACATAAAAAAAAATTATTTATATTCGGCTTCGTGCGCCCCTGTCGACCTGGCGCCCGGGACTAAACAACCCAGTAGACCCCCCCTCACGGCGGCCCTGCTTGGACAAACATTGTGCTCTTCGACTGAGGTAAAAATGACATTATCATTGAGTCATCAATTTGTACCTATTTTATTTTCCATTTAAGTTACAGGGGATCCAGTCTAACTGAGCAAAGTGAAGATGATGATGACAGAGACCCCAACAGCAGCATTCCACTTGTACATTTTCCACCAAGCCAATTTGTGCACTCTGAATCTGAAGATACGGATGGTGAAATAGTCGACAACATTTTGAACCGGAAGAGCAGCAAAAAATCCTATGGCACAATCTCCGAAGAGGAAGCTTTTAGTATACTTTTTAGATTATTATTCACGATTTTTTAAATAAAATGTTCTAAATCTAAATAATATTTGGATAGCCAGGAGATCGCCCAGTCCAATTATTGTAGGCCAACCAAGCCCGTTGAATGATTCTCAAAATTCTTTGGATGTCTCGGGTGCTGGTGGAAATAGTAGTGGCGCCATGGCTGGACCGAGTGGTCCGAAACGTAAAGCGTCGACGAGCACCGATGACGTATCAGGTATTTCTTTAACTTTCATATTGTATCTCATCAATATTTATATCAATATATATTTTTTACAGATCAACAATTGAGTAGTGCTCAAGTACGCAATAAGCGTTTGAAGAAAGCTCAAGGTGACAAGCTGTCCTTTCATCAAGGAATGTTGAATTGCTTCAAAGAAATTGCTTCAAACAAACCAGAACCACCAGCTCGTGAGTCTCCCGCAGCTGTCAACCCAATGGAGACGGATCCCGTGGTAGCCGGATGGGTTGAGTTTGGAAAAGAATTTGGTAAACGGATCGCTCGTTTGGTTCGAGAGGAAGATCACGTTGACTTTCGTTTTGAATTGGAGACACTGTTGCACACCAAAGTGAAGAGCTATGGGCGATACAGAGAGGAAGATTCCTTTAATTGATTGGTAATCTGTTCTCGACACTACTACAAAACTATTCACACTGCTCTTGTATTTCAATTATAACGCTAGCCAAGAAATAAGAAGTAAGAATACACAGAATGAAGGAGTAGCAGCCCTGGTCTTTCATTTAACTCATTTCCGTCTTCTGAACAGAACAGAAGTATTAGTAGTAGAGTCGGTATCAAAGTACAATCGAAATATTGAAAACTTGAGTTGGGTAGCGATTACAAGCTGCAATAATAAGCATATAGAGCGTAAGAATGAATAAGCTGCGGAGAACATCTAGAAGTGCATACATTTCCTTACTAGTTTGGAAGCTGCCCAGTATATAACACTTGATTGAGCTGCCAAGTACTTGACCCTCTTCGTTGTAGTAACGCTTCAGTTCCATGCGAACGAGCTTAGCATTCCGTTTACGGTTTCCACCTCCAACAGCAGCCATATCTTTCAATGCTGAATTGTCTTCATCATCTTCTTCACTTCGCCATGCTCCTGGAATGATTTGTCCGTCGCAACCGAAGTGGTCGACGTAGCTTTTGTGAGCGTAGTTCGATTCATCATTTGTTATGAGAAAATTGTGCAGGCAGCAGGCAGCCCAAGTGAACTTGGCTACATTCTCTGGAAAAGCTATCATTGGGGAACGAAATATTCGGAATCTTGAGCTGAGAATTCCGAAAGCGTTTTCCACCGTTCTCCTAGAACGACTGGTGCTGAAAATATAGAAAAATTTAAAAATTGTATTTAATATTTAAAAATATCATTTGAAATTACCGAAGATTGAAAATACGAGATTGAATATCAAGATTTCCAGAATTTCGGCCAGCGAGAGGCTTCATCAAGTTTTCAAGAAGAGGAAAGGCTTCATCTCCATTAAAATAATGGGGAAGTACTGTATTGGAATATGGTAGCTTCTCCTGGCCAGGGAGGTTAAGCGTGCCATCTTTCAATTTCTTTGAAAAGTCAGAGTTCGCAAAGACTGTTCGGTCGCCTTGACGACCATATGCTCCAATATCCACAAAGCTAAATTTGTAATTAGCATCGGCGACAGCTAATAACACCAGACTGTGGAACTTTTTGTAGTTATAATATAAAGAACCTTTAAAAAAAAAGATTATAATTTGTAAATTAATAATTCCCATATAATTTATAGTTTGATATGTTACCAGAGTGAGGAGGGCATTGGATAGAAATGTGTTTCCCGTCGATGGCTCCAATACAATTAGGTGAGTTCCAAATCCTGCTGTAATCGATCGCAATTTGCCTCCATTCTTCTGAAGTCGGTGTTTTTAGGTAATCTTTGGCCAAGACTTTGCGCAAATAGTGACAAGTTTCGATAACGATTTCACTGGCAGTTGAATGTCCTACATGAAAAGCGTAAGCTAGGGAATGAAGATTATCCCCAGTGGCTAGGAACCGTAGAGTAATGGCCAATCGTTCACCTAAAAAAATATTAGGATCACTGATTAAAGAATAATATTTTAAATTATGTGTGGTAAAGCGGCTGATTCCTTACCAACACAAATAGCCTTCCTCATTCTGGTATCCTCTCTGTAAATGTAAGGAGTCAATTTCACCACAAGCTGATCAAATAAAAGTGGGGTGAATCTGGTGTAGTTTCGAAAGGTATAGTGGTCTGATATTGCTGCCACTTTCAAGATAGCGAAATAAGCAGAATGCCTCAATCTCTCTCTGTCTGAATTATAGTGTCTCGTATACAGGCGACCTAAATAATTTATATGTGAAAAAGAGCATTGTATTACGTATGATGCTGATTCATTGTAGGGAATATAAAAACAAACCTCTGGGTCTAGCCCACTCTTCAACAAATATCTCCTCGCCCCGTTCTAGCAATGTGTACCCAACATACATAATTTTCACTCTCCATAACCACAACCGATATTGGTAATCAAATTGTTCTGCCATTTCAGTATAGTTTTGATTCTACATTCTTAAACAAATCACTTCAGATGTAATGTTTACAATCACAACAAATGAAAAATGACAGGAAAAAGTACTACAAATTCAAGATGCACATTGTTGCCAAATGTAAAAAATGTGAAATAAAGAAGCCGTGACGTTTTTCACCAAATTTGTCGTCTGCTACACTGTATTTTTTCCTCGAAAAATAAGTTCTAGTCTGAACGCCTCTTATTCCAAAAAATAAGAAAAACGTCTGAAATAAGGAGATAAGGAGATAAGGAGATAAGAAAATAAGAAAAAAGCTCTAGTCTGAACGCGCCTTTAGAAAAAGTTGCCGTATAGATGGGCCTTACATGCGAGTTAAATATATAGACGAGACAAAAAAGTTCTTAACGCATTACGACCACTTAAGAAAGCAAAAAAAGATTGATTTGATATCAAGCGATCGGATATGATAATTTCCACCCATCCCCATGTCATATTGCTGAAACGAATAGAAAAGAAAAATGTTTTACTTCTTGCGTAGGAGCTATGAGTAAAAGTGCATTCAAAAAATAACGCGGCAGATTTTTCGATAATGCTTAATTCTTTTGTGGCTGCGCCATTGGGGACAAAAAGATCGATCTGCCATCTGTTGGGAAGTGGTACTCGGTCGACGACGAGCGCCTAGAATCCCTTCGGGAAAATGATACCAATTACTAGTTAACCACTTTTGCAAACTCAAATGTAAATGCTGATCCATGGCTTGACTACGAAACAGATAAACCAGAAGAAGACCGACGATAGCAACTCAAAATTTTTTTTTTAAAATCTGTAATTAGACAAACAAAACAAAAATTATACAGCAGGACACAAACAGAAGAAAATGTTTTAAAATGAGGGATCAAGAGGGTAAAATACATCAGAAATCTCGAGTTTATCAGTATCCATCCAGGTTGACATGCCTTCCACCTCCTCCAAAAATGTTTACCACCGGACACTCACGTATTTTTCACTACACAGAATCCAGCCGCAAGATTGGCGTGGAAGCCAAAGCTAAGAAAAAGTAAACGTGACCCGACAAGATTTAATTTATATCTGTCAAATAACATTCTTCATCTCCTAGGAACGCGGTTCATCCGGGTTTCGTCTTCTCCAAGAATTCCCCCTATGCTACGCCGGATAGTTTTGACGTAATCTCCTCCAGTTGCATCGTCGGCATCAGATACTTTCCGTTATAAAGGGCTGCCTCGTTCTTTACAATTCAAGGGACTCGTCTCTCGGGGGAAATCGGCTCACTATTTTCAAAATTTAAAAAATGAATGAATAACAGATAATTTTTTTCAAAGAACATGCAGAGTGACACTTAAAAGAGGAGGTTACTCTACCTGAAAAAGAGTGCTGAGACAAAGCAGAATTTTCAAGGCCGAGCTCGACCTTAAAATAATGGAAACACAACCAATTCCCGTGAAGGGCTTGTAGCAGGTTACGTCAAAGCAATTAGGCATAGCGTGAAAGGTGATCTTGGAGAAGTTGAACCCCCGGATAATGCGCGTCTTTTTGGAATTGTAGAACTTTCAGATCAACAGAATAGAATCCAAGCTCATCAGATTGGTTTGGCTCCTCTCAGCAATGGCATCAAGTGCAAACTCACGGCCGGATTGGGAGATTCGTGAAAAGTAGGTCAAACATGCGGTTGCAAGATTTCTTGTAGATGAAACTAGGAACATCAACCAAGGTGGACCGTGCCACTTGACGGAGGCGAACGCGGCGAGCTGGCTCCATCATCTCGACTCGTAAGAGTGCTATTTTTTTTCAAAATCTGAAAAATAAATAAATAATTAAATGGCTTGCTATAGAATTTTTGCTTCTAGGACAACAGGTGCATGTAAAAATTATCATCAATTTAGAGAAATAGATGTTTGGAGAGTGCAAAATATTTTTTGATAAAACAGTTTGGATGTTTTCATCCCCCAAGGGCTCGTGCACTGAGCATCTCACGAACACAGGTCCTTGAAAAATGGACAGTAGTAGGGTAGTGTATATGAAGGAGGAATATTTATAAACTCATTATTACTATTGATATAAAATAGAATGCAACAATAAAAGTGGATAAAAATTACGCATTCTTTGTTAACCTGAAGGAATGCAATGGCTTTTGGTATCACAGGAATCTGGGTAGACTAGAAAGAGGAAGGCATGTTGCTGTTGAATAAGCTCAAGATCAGAACCTCGCAAAGGAAATAAAAGTCAGTGCCTAATAATGAATTAAAAATTTAAAAAGTAAGAAAATAATTACTTCTTAGAAATAGAAACTTCCATATCTACATAGAGATAGTTTCATGCTTCTCGTAATGGCTGCTGAGGAGGCAGAGAAGCAGTAAGCACATACAGCTGATGCATGGTAAAAACAAAAGAAGATCGACGATTCGACGGCGCCAATCGGCCAATCTCCCCACTCGACCGTCATTCGTGACGTCACTACTCAAAGCGGCTGTCTGGTTACTTTACTAATTTGCTGTTGCAAGAATAAATAAATAATTTTTTTTTACCATAAATATCTACACCTGGGTTTGAGTTTTAACGCTTTATTGGTGAGGCGTAAAATTTTTTTTTTATATAGATTTATTAGAAAAAGAAAGCAATCTTGACACCCTACTATGACACCTAGCGTCCATTAAAACAAGCTTGTCATACAAACTCTTCGAAGTTCGAACCGTCGGCTCGTCGCGCTCGATTTTTTCCTTCTCTTCAGATTTCAGAGAAATGGCGGCGAGCCGGTGAGGGACGCTTGTTATCTCATGATCGTTGTTTGTTGAGATTCAGTCGACACAAAGTCACTCTTTAACTCAACGCTTCGGTTTTTGAATAATATACGGGTAATTGTATAGCAGTGATACATTTCTTCCTTGTAGACAATCATCGCCTTATAAGTTAATGCCTTTTTTTTCTTCAAGTAGGGCAGGCAGCTTGGGGTGTCGACGTCCTTTCGTTGCCCATAACGTCCACAAACGAATAAGCCAGGTTCAGTAAGTTTGCTTTCCATTTTTCTGTAACATGTTACCGGCAATTATAGTGTTAATTAATAACCCTCTATTTTTTATTCTCTAACAGAATAAAAGAATGTTACTATAAGCCCACAGTAGCGATCCCACTTTCCCAGTCAGGAGATGACAATAATGTCCAATGTAAGAAGAATTAGACCCAAATTAATTGATTGAATTATAGCTATATCTTTTAGTTATACAATTAATTCATCACACACAGATTCTGCTCTTCGGCTGAAAGGAAATGGAGATATCCGTTGGCTTCATCAGCTATCAAGTTTAACAGTTCTCTTTGGATGGCGAACCACTCAGGTAAACTCCAATTAAATGAAAGGGTAATTTTTCACATTTTTTAACTATATATCTCCTTTTACATAGTTAAAGACGAGGGCAGAAGTGGATCATAATAACGTGAATAGACTAACATTGCGGCGTCGAAACACTGTACTCATTGGTGCACGCTCCCCACGCAGTACGGAATGTGGTCTGTCCAGTCGTTGCGTTGGAATACCATGGAGGAGTACGGAACGACCTTGCAAGTTCCGCAACGCATTGACTTTTCCGTTTGGCTTGAAGCACTTGAAATGAATTTGCTGAGGATCGTGTCGTACTCGTTGAGTAGTTGACCTTTGTCAGAGCGGACGCATGGAAGCTGCTAGCCAGGGACGTCGTTTTTTCAAGGCGCAATTTCTGGCTTTGCCGCTGCAAACCCTTCATCTTGGTCGCATTGGCGCGCAGGACCTTTCCGAGTAGGAGAACCTCTTCGGCTGTGGAGATGGAGATAGGCAACAATGCTTTCTGCCCAGGATCAAGGGAGAACCACTTGAAAACTTCAGGAGATTGGCCACTTGGAGGTTTATTTGAAACTAGAATTAGCTATTAATCTTGAAATGATTTTATTATTTCTATTTCTCTTTTTACAGGTGTTATAATAACGCCATACAACTGGATGCGAGTGCCCTTTTCTGTAGTCACCAAGCGGCTCTCTCTCTGAGCTCCTTGGCCGTATGTCTTGGATATTATCTTCCTCTTCAAGCCCGGAGAGGTTCAACTTATCGGTTACGTTCTGCTTCTCTGTGCAACCGAAATGCAGCTCTCGTTGGGGTAAAGAAGGATAAACTAGCGCCTTGGTAATCAACGCCACTGTCTGGCAACTTGAATTCATTCCCTCTAAAAAGATCACGAGCTTAATAAATTCGGCACCATCCCCATCAAACCGCTTCAAGTGCTTTTAGACGGGCGACGATTTAATTCGTTCCGTAACCTGGCAAGTCCATGAACTTGTACTGCTCCATCGAGTACCAACGGGACGACTGTCGGACACAAGCCGTACAGTTTGGGTTTGACTAAGAAGTAATGGAGTGACCCCGTAATGTTATATCCTCTTGTCGTTATTATGCAACGAATGTGCCAGCTCAATTCATCGTACAAACATGAAGTTAGAATAAATAAAAACAAGTTTAGACTCAAAGGTTTCCCTTGTGTGAATCGTAATTGGCATGCTTTATTGACAACATGTATGAATTATTGACTATAAATATATAGTGGATTGAATTGAAGAATACTGGTCAGTTTTCTATTTTTTTTTTCAATTTAGTTGAGTATCGCGACTGTTCCTTGTAGGGTTACCGCCGTCGCAGAAGGGATTAGGTTCTCATATTTATCTTCTACAGGGACCTCTTGTTTTGATTGCGATATCCCTAGTTATTTTTCCTAAAAAAATTTATAGTTGCCGCTTAGCGCAGTCTTAATACGTCCTCAAGAATTGACACCCCTCCGAGTGGATTACTCTAAAGAAAAAGACCTGCACCTGCTGATGTATTTCTAAAATAAAAATCAGTTCCGCAAGTTATTCCTCTTCGTATTTTTTTCATTTCGAGCGTACTGGTGCTGTTGTCATTCAGTACTTTATACCTGTTAACCGCTATGTTTTATTCTCGCCTATATGTTGCGCACCTTCCTAGAGAATAAGAGAAATCGTGCAACAATACGCCTCCGTTTGAATCCGAATGCGCTTATTTGTTGGGTAAACCGCGCTCTTTGTTTTTATCTCTGTTAAAATATTTTAAACGTTTTCTTCTTTAGCGTTATCCTCTTATTTAAATTATTGGGAAAGGTTGAGAAAGAGTAGAACAGGAAGTCGAGGTTCGTATTGTGAAATATTTTCTTTCTTTTGGATTGAGAAAGAATTCACGAAAAAGAGAACAACTCTCCCCAGGGGACAGAGAGGAGGTGTGCGATTCTTTTCCACATCATCAGCTCGCCACTATCCCTTTTCCGAGCTTTAAATTGCTGTTCTAGGAAGCGTAAAATGATTTAACTAAACACTGAGTTTATTGACTGAAAGAAAAACACGATTTAGAAACTGCAATACACATAAAACAAAACTCAAATTACAAATTCTCTGAGTCTCCTTTTTTCTCCCAACAACATAAGATGATAAGAATGCAATCAACACGACAAAAAGGAATCCATTAATTGCTCTACATCAACAGGACCCTTTGAAACAGGTCGGCAAATGTTCGTCAAGGTTTCTACCTGGTATCGGTCCGCCAGAGTAAAAAGGTTCGTTTTCAATTTCCGATTGACACCAATACCAGGCAACAATCCAGTATAGAGGAACTTGAAAAAGTGGGCGAACGTGTCGGGATCGACATCATTGATGTGAACTACTCCGGTTCGCGCCTCTTCGAAAGCGCTGTTGAGCATGGCAGCAAAGACGGGACTTCGGGCAGATAAGATGAAGCGATGAGCGTGAAAAGATCTAGGTGCATTACGTCCGACAATGATCTCAGCATCCGTCATCATCTTGGCATTTGCAGCGGACCAGAGCTTGTTGGCTAACCATAAATCGCAGGGCTTGTAACAGAACGTCGGAACAGTGCTGACGAGTTTCACGGTGAAGGTGATCTTGGAAGGGAAACGGCGGTTTCGAGGAAGGTCTGTTTCGTCAAATGATTGAGATCCGGTGAACATCTGAACCGGATTCTTCTCTGCAGCAGCCATTTGTAGCTGTAGCTGTGAGCCATCTTCCAAAGAGCAGACCACTTCTTGTACGCTGCAACAGGTTTTGTCAGTAGAATGATGAACGAGAAAGAAGAGATGGAACTCTTCTAGTTCGTCATCAGAAGAAATTTTGGCCGAAAACATGTCGTTCAATGAATCGATACCAAATCCACCCGAAACTAACGAAGTTTCGAAAGTGAATGGCACTCGTTTCTGGCTTTTGAAGGGAATCTCCCAAGTCACGCTGAAGATGATTGATTCTGATTTGTAGTTGATATCGGATTCGGCATCCGGACTGTAACAATAAAAGATACATATAAATAAGAATGAGAGCATCTTATTACATTTTTAAATTACTTGATTTCCAGCGGGTAATTTCCATTCGTTTTCAGTGTAATGGCCAGCCAGGCGATGTCGTCTTGCAAACCGTCCTCTCGTGATAGACCTTTGATACAGAGCCTTCTAAGAGTATCCATTTGGTAGTCGGTAGCTAATTTCCGTAGGCCTCGACTGACTCCTCCCACCAATTCCCCAGTGTATATATACTTGAGAAATTGTCCCGTAATTGAAGCATCGCATCGGAAGCGCTTCCTATTTATCTTCTGTCCTCCTGGACCTTCGGCAACTGCATACGCTTGAAAACGAGCCGCAAAGACGGGGCTCCTAGCTGCCAGGATAAATTTGTGAACAGGAAACCGTCTACCCTCGGTGGTGATCAGCTCGAAGTCTGTCCCTTGTTTGTCGACAGCAGCTGACCAGAGTTGCAGGCCCACGAGTTCGTCCATTCGTAGGGGTTGGTAATTTGGCACTTTGGTACTGGTGTCTGCATACACCTGAAAGGTGAAGCTGAGATTGCCCCATATCATGTTGTCAAGTTTGGCTGTGTAGAGCTGGACGCTACGAGCTCTCTCAGGATATTCGTCTTCTTCCACCTCAAGGGTCATGATTTCACGGAGGTTATCTGGTCCGGTGACAAAGATATCCCGAGCATAATCATTTAGACCCATCTTTGCAAGACCGAACGTCATGAACAGGAGAGTGGAGCAGTGCACTTCGTTCCTTAGTCCAACTCGAAATACTTTCTGCCCTTGAAAGTTTATCATCTTTGACAGGATGGTGCCAGGTCTCTCCTCAATACCCATAGGCTCCCATTTGTATTCAAGAGCCGGTGAGTAGTTTTTGTCCTCAAAGTTAAACATCTGGTGAAATAATAGATCATTAATAAAATATTGTAGATTATTTATAAAGTTTATTTTTACTTTAATCTGAGAACTTTGACTTTCTACGCAGAGATAAGATTTGTGGTAGGGGATGTGGCCTATCCAGCAGTGAAAATAGATAGACTGAAGAGAGCTGTTAAATAAAAAGAAGTTGATCAATAGAAAGCATAAATGAAGTAAACATGATAAATGATGAGCAATAAAAGAGAGAGAGAGAAAAAATACCTTGTAGTGCTGAAAGTGTGTGCTGAGTAAGACTCCTCTAAATGAGGTATCCAGTCCCAGCTGTGAATAAATGACAGAAAGTTTGAACAAAGCCTGAAAAAAGAAGTGATAAGAATAAGCAAAAGAAATGGAATCAGCAGAAACGATTTAATTCACCTTGAATCAAAACGCAATTAAATAGGCATCATACTGTTCCAAGACGCAAATAACGTTTGCAGTTCTCACGTCGTTCAAGGACGACCAAGGGCAACAAACGTCGGCAACCTGAGAGAATAAAAAGAGTAAATAAGAGAAAAATGTTTTTAACTGCTTATATAAGCAGATACAACACAATTTTTACCTGATTACTACGCTATTGTAGAAGAGAAAAAATGAAAAGGGTAACAAGGAAAAGAGAAAACAATTACACAATCTCCGTGCTCGTCGCAAAATCTCCTCGCTGATAAACCGATGTAAACAAATGAAGGTCTACAAAGGCCGGCGTTTCTATCGACACCTTGTTTATTTGGCCGCCAGGTGGCATAATTATGTGCCCAAAGAAAATTTGTGCAAAACTTTTATGTTATGCAATATAATATGAGAGGAAATATTTTTTAACAGTAATTAAATGATTCATCTAAATCTAAATATTTAATATGATTTATCATAACCAAATATGTTGAATTTATCATTAACCCTAGATGGCGCTAATGCAGTGTTAAGCAGACGAAAAATAAAACACTTGATGCACGATTGCACGTTGTTTACTTTTTTCTAAAGGTAATTTTTTTTAATGATTGCTGAATATTTATCTAAAATCCAAAATATATTGATTTGCGTGGTATTTTCCAATTCAGTTACGTCGGTGAGTTCTCTGCGATGGAAGTCAATGAAAACATTGCGCTGGTTGAGCCAATATCCGGTGAACAAGAAGTGATTGAGTGGTCCTCTGAAGCCAACGTCGATGCCCCTTTGCGAGGCGCTTTGATAAAACTATCAGGGCTGCCTGTTGGAGTTAATTTGGAGATGATTAAGGAGGTGTTGCTCGGACTATCTGCTCCAGTTTATTTTGTGGATATCTACTCGGACAACACTGCCCTCATTCGTCTCTGCCACGAGAATGGAGTGAAACAACTCATGGACAAACTGAAAAATGGAAAAATCTTTATCAGCAAGAAGAGTGTCCAAGTTTCAACTCTGGAAACATGTGAAGAAGATGAATGTTCACCAAAACCTCAGGATGACACCCATTATTTCTGGAAATCATGTAAGATATCATAACCTATATATTTTTATTATACTTAAATTTAACATTTTAAATGTTTGTATTTCTAGTGGGAACTGTGAAAGCCAAGGAACAGCTGCCCAACTTCAACTCTCATGATTTGTGTTACCGTTACGGGCTTGATCGTCGCAACGAAGCCAAGGAGTGCCTATCAATCCCATCAATGTCATCTACAGCTATACAGCAGAAGAGCGGCGTTCCCTTGGGCTTCCGCACGAAAAGCAATGACATTACTAAATCCTCTACAAAGGAACAAGAGATGTCAAAACTGTCCAAGGTATTATCGAATTCATTTCAGCACATTTCTAATTAAAATTAAATTTGGTTTAATTTTCAGACCTACTTTGACAGGAGTGATGAACCATCTGGTGGAATCCAGCTGGACTATCAGTATGGCGCTATTCTGGAGCCAAGACCTCCGTTGCTCTCGACTGAGCTCACTGTCCGCTTCGCTTACGTCACCAGCCCGACCCATTTCTACGTGCACGTCAAGGAAGAAGTGCCCACTCTGCTAGAACCACTCATGAAGCGGCTCAACAAGCTCTACGACCGCTCCGAGCCCGTTTCAATGGAGCTCCCTGAAATCGGCTCTTTCTGGGTGGCCAAAGTGAAGACGAGGAACCTTAATTGGTCCCGGGTTCTCATCTACGATGTGGGTCAATTGAAAAAGAGCTTCACCAAAGTGACTGTTTTCTCAGTCGACTGGGGTTTCTTGGAGGTCGTAGATATCTCCCAACTCCGCCCGCTCGTTCCCGAAGTGATGGGGACGCCCTGCTTAGCGCTTTACTTCCGTTTGGCTGGCATCTTTCCGCTCAATCAGACAGAGGTATTTTAATTTAAATTTTATCTTCAAAAGCAGTTGATTCATATTTTTATACAATTTTAGGATTCGGAGAATTGGTCCAAAGCGGCCAATAAAGCTTTTATCAACCTGGCTTCCCTTGGAGAAGATTTTGTGGCACTTATTCACGAAGAGGATCAAATTGTCGGCCAGTATTCCGTCCTCATGTGGAAGGGCGTCGAAGAAGATGGAATAACTCTCAACGAGATGCTCGTAAATCTCAAACTGGTCTCTTCAAACGTCTTCCCGCTTGGAGATCACGCAGTAGCCGACCCGGTAGTGAACAAAGAGGAGCAGTGCCATCTCCCGAACACGGCCGACCACATCCTGAAAGATAATCAAGAGATTTTCCTCTTCTCTTCCGCTAATAAAACCTGCCAGATGAGCGTCCACTGTGACCAGTTTCACGTCCAGTCCGATCAAGAATGTTCTACCGAAGATAATATGATATACTGTACCTATCTGCCCGTTGTAGCCACTCCAACTGCGGGCAGCCGAGTCAACATCAAGGTCTCCAATGTCCCGGATACATCCCGCTTCTACTGCGTGCTTTCAGCTTCCGCCGAAACCTTGCTGGCTCATCAGCTAGAAATTCAAAAAGAGTACAACGAAAACCATCAGTTGCACCGAGTAGATATTAATCCTTTGGCTGCTGACATGGTAATCGCTCGCTCTCCTTCAAACAAAATCTGGTATCGCGCTCGTATTTTGCAGGAGCTCAACGAAGATGTATTTGCAGTCTATTTTGTGGATTTCGGGCACGAGAAAGTTGTTGCAAAGAGCGATGTTTGCGTCCTTTTGACTCGCTTCACTCACTTGCCGATGCAAGCCGTAGAAATGTTCCTTAGAGGGATCGACCGAAAGTGCAACTCGGAGGAAGCCCGAGATGAGTTGATGAGTTTAGTGAAAGACAAGGACCTTGTAGCTCGGGTGGTTAGTGACGATTCCGAGTTGCTCGTCAATTTGTATGACACTGGTGAGGGGAAGCAGGTAGACATCGCGCGCGAGTTGAACCGTCGCATAACTTTCGAAGAGACGAAATGTCGAAAATATGATCCTTATCGCGGTGTTAAATTTATTCCTGGTTGATTATTTTTTTCTGCTTGAATTATTGTGAATGGAGTAATATTTCTTTCTTGTTGAGAAGTAACCTTAATTTTGACTTTTTTGTTATTTGATTTTTCTTTTCAAAGTTGTGTACTTGACCTACTTGACACAAATCCTGTGTGTGTTTTCTTTCTTTCTTTTTTGTTGTGCAATAAACAGAAAAGACCCTGTTACAACTTTCTATATCAGCTTCTACCTTAATCACTATCGGTTAAATTTTATTCTAAGCTCTTTGTTTGTGGAAAAGTGAGGAAGCAACCAACGGAATCATCAACGGATCGACTCAAGTTGCTATTTAATATTAATGAGGAGATGCCTACAAGCCGGAATGCACCATCAGTAAGCTACCCCTGTATTTGTGCAAGCACGAATAAAAACTGTCATAACCTTTCGTCTCATCTTTGTTGAGGAGCCCCGCAAAGTGCAGTACTATATAGGACATATTGGTGTCGTTTTGACTCGCACTGTTCACGTCGACGAGCGAGGCGGTAACCGCGCGCCGCGGGTGCCTCCTATTTGCTCTCTACTGTCGGAGCCGTATACCCTCTACGTTTTCGGCTGTTATAATTTTTCACCGATCAATGTTTCTGCTTACTTTACCTGTAACCGAATTTAACGTGTTGTCGTTACGGTTGCTCCTAGCATCGGCACAGATGATACAGTTTTAGCGGTGTAAATCGTGAATACCAATCACCTAATATTTACACGTCGTCCTGAGAGCGCATCTCCCCAATATAATGTACAGTTTATGGGGACATAATTATAAAATTAAGAAATAAATTGGTATCTTTATGCCCACGTACTGGTAGTACCGGCCGCTAGCTTGACTTTCATATCTACATGTAATTATGACAGTCAAGCCGCTATTAATAGGCTATGACCCACATTACGACAAACTAGACGTTGTCTAGTACAGTAAATGTCGCAGTATGTCGCAGACAGTTACGCTCTCCAAATCGGCCTAGTCTCTACTCTTCTCTGATTGGTCGGAGCAGCTGCAATTCCGCTGCACTCTCTGTCCACCAACGAGAAGGCTAGAAAAACAGCCCGCGGTGCTCTCTCCTCAACGCTCGAAAATAGGTTATTTAAACCGCTCGCCAACAGATTTCTTCTTCAGTTCCAACGCATCTGTCAACATGGCACGTTCGAAGGCATCAACATCTCGCAAGTCGCATAGTGGAAGACCGGCTACGCCTGTCCCACCACCTCGTGAGGTCGGTAATAGAGCAGCCCCAAAGACCGGCAAGGTTTCAAAGAGTTTGGCCAGGGTAGAGAAGAAGAAGAGCTCTCGGAAGAAGAAGACCGAAAGCTTCAAGTTGTACATCTTCAAAGTGTTGAAGCAAGTCCACCCGAAAATGGGCATTTCCGGCAAGGCTATGGTCATCATGGACTCTTTGGTCATCGACTTGTTTGAGCGGATTGCTAGGGAGGCATCGCGTTTGGCCTGCATGGTCAAGAAGTCGACTCTATCTAGCCGTGAAATCCAAACTGCTGTCCGTTTGATTCTCCCAGGTGAACTCGGGAAGCATGCCGTTGTTGAAGGCACTAAGGCCGTCACGAAGTACACAATGAACACGAAGTAGTCTCTGGCTTACCTTTTTTTTTCTTGTCTGTCTTTTCTAAAACCAACGGCCCTTTTCAGGGCCACCAGATTTTCTAGAAAAAAGAATGACCTCAACTGTTATTCGATACCAAAAAACAAGGTTTGACTGCCATTTCTCAACCCCTTGAAACCTGAGAAGAGACCGGCATGTTCGCTCTGGTTGAAGTATCGAAACGGCATCCATCTTCTCAATTTCAGATTTCTAGGAGAGGGACTGTTAGCGAGCTGATGTGGGAAAGGAGCGCAGAGCTTTTCTCACGCTCCGAATATCCTCAGGGGAGGGTTGTTTATCTCTTTTTCTTTCTCGTCCCAAAAAGAAAGAAAACATTTCACAATACTGACCTCGACTTCCTAATTGTCTTGCTTAACCTTTTCTCCCCTTGTTTAATACACGAGAAAAAAAAAGAAAACATCCCTAAAAATGGAAAGGTTTTAAATTAATATCTGAAATGAAAACAAAAGAGCGCAGCGTAAAATAGATAAAAAAAATTCGGATTAAAACCGACGGCGTAAACACCGCAACTTTTCGTTTCCTGCTCGTTCAACTCATAGCTAAAGAGCCATAAACTGTAAAAATGTTGAGTTCCATGAGCATCAAGGGCTTTATTAGTATCAAGCGGTTCAAGCCGGTTATTCGTCGCCACGGTGATGTCAAGCGTATCTCTGGCTAATCTACGAAGAAGCCCGTGGTGTGCGCTGGGTGAAGATACTCACAAAAAATGGAGTGAGAGGTTCTACATATCACGTAACAATTCTAAAGACCTTATAGTTGAAGTAAAGTTGTTAAAGATAGACTTGTCTCCTGCAGTGATTCGGCTATTCCCGCCGGTTTTCATGTGGTCTTACCTTCCGTCATCACATCAGCCGCGAAGAGCGCCCGCATGGAAGCATCGTGCCTTACATCAAGCGCACACAGAGCCGATTACATACATTATGTTTCAACTAATAAACGAGCTTACGAAGGAGACTATGAAGAAGCGTACTAGTAGGAATGTAAACAAAGTGGCTAATGAGCTTATAAAAATGGTATTATAACGATACAAATCATCAGCTTTGACATAAAACAAATGAGATTAAATTGAGAGATTTGATTTTATTTAATAAAGAGAGCAGTAGTTGCAGGTCTATTTAATAATCCACGCAGAGGGATTCGATTCTAAAGGACGTCCCAAAGTTGCAAAGCTGCCAGAGTTTTCTCAAGAAGAAAAAAAAACAAGGGTGGAAACGAACGAAACGAGAAATGGAGGGTGCTTCCGAGGGGTTGTCGACTCAAAAAATTCTCGTACACCCTAGAATTCTATGCAAAAATTCCTACAGGAATCTCCATAAGAGCCCGAAAAAATTCTGAAAAATTCTAAAAAATTCGAGAATTCCATGAAAATTTCAGAATTCTCGTACACCCTTTGAAAGGAGTCGTCAACCCCTCGGGTGCTTCATTGAAAGAAATATGAAAACATATTCCCTTCTGCGACGGCGGGAAACCTGTCTGGGTCACGGACCTTTATTTAAATTAAATTGAATAAGAAAAAATTCCTAAAATAGAACAGCCATCGTCAATTCAATCCACAATTTATTATCCATACAGCTCATACAATTTGTTGTCTTAATATTTCAATTTAAATAGAGAGCTTTTGAGCCTAAGCTTGTCTTCATTTACATGGACGTCATATGTGAATGGTAATGTGAGCTAGAACGTTGATTGCATAATAACGCCAAGAGGATAAAACATAACGAGGTAACACCTTTACTTCTTAGTCAATCTTGTTCTTAACCCGCGTTTGTTAAGAAATATTGAAAACGGGATATGCAGTGGAAGAGTGCATTAGATAAATACCAATGTGCGCGGTTGTGCGAGTGACTGCTGCGGATCTCTCAACGTGCTTGACCGCAAGTACGCTACCGACTTGTTGTCGCCATTCGCCAGCCCCAGCCCCCAGGAAGTGCCGCACTCTGCTATTTTTCTTTTTGAAATAGAGCCTTTCACTGTCATTTTCTGGTTAGTAAGGCCACAAGAGTCCGCGTGTATTGATAAAAAACAACGGTACAATCAAAGAATTTATCTTGGACGTTTAGAAAAAAGTAAAGGTTTCTACAGGAAAAAAAACTGAGTCGCCTAGATTTTCTTAGAGAAATGAGAGCTTAAGTACGACGTTTGAAGGTGAAACGAGCAGTACAACTTTAAAAAAAAACTCCTAGTGCTCTTGTGTGCTTTCTCAGAACAAAACTGAAAAAAGTTGTCTTTATAAAAGCAATGTAACTCTTCAAAGGCGATGAAAAAGAAATGAAAAAAAAGCGAAAAGGCGTGGAAATATTGGAGTAGGCAAGTCGCGCACTACTTGGGCGGTAACTGCTGGATTGGTGTGACAAACTCGAAATCAAGAGGAAAGATCTCAGTCACTCGGGGAAGCATAAACTCGTAACAATCGCCGATGGTATTGGTGGCTTTGATGCCGGCGACGAGTCCGATTTGCTCCTTCATCTTTGGAAACTCGATTCCACTAGCTACAGAGGCAAAGTAGATGGATGCAGCAGAGATTGTAAGCACCGAACGACCCGAGACAATGCCTAGCTCCATAGTCTTCTGAGCGACGTGTGTGGCAACCCTTTGAATCTTAAAAGGAAGATCTAATACAGCAAAAAATGATAAATTATTGTACTTGATTCACAGAATAAAATAATAAGTAACTTAAATACCGAGTTTGGAGCAGAATCGTGGAATGAAATCAGCTGGCTTGATGGGATCTAGCTGCAAGTTCAGTTCCTTCTTGATGCATTCAACACAGCCGGAATATTTCTCCTTTTCGACTTTGCTCGCCATACTGATCTCATGATAGGCTCGGGGGACTTTCAGCTCCCTGTGCAAGATAATTTCAAATGAAATGTAACTAGAAAATATGGTTGTATGGAGCATTACCAGCAAGAAAGGTAGAGGCAGGCAGAAGCAATTGCCAGGTGGCTGTGCCCAGGCAAGAGCTTTCTGTCGTAGACTGCTTGCTGGAAAATGGCCCTGGCCCGATCGCTGATACTTTTCATGAGAAAGATTCGGTCCGCCATTCCATCGATCTCTCGGTAGGCATTGTTCAGTGCACGATACGAATCACCATTCTGTAAAAAGATGGGAATATAATCAGCACTGTAAAGAGTGCATAATTTTAACAATGAGAAATTTGTAACGTTCTTACCAGGCGGGTTGAATGATGATTGACATCGACTGTTTCATCACGGAAGGTGTTCGCTTCTTCAAAATCAATAACATCCCTGTGTTGAAAATTATGCTAAAACTTGTATTAAATGTATAAAAATATTTGATTGAAGCGCTACACCTGTCCACAACAATAGTTCCACAACTCGTGCAAATAGTGTCTCCACTTTTACAATCTACGACGGTCTCAGAGTGTTCACAGATATCATCGGTATCGCTGTCATCATTCCTGGTAAAAGGTAAAATAATGAGATTAACCACATCCAGCAAGTTATCTGACATGTTAAGAAAAAAGCTGAACTTCACACATATGTTTGGTATGGACAGTAAAGTATAATTTGATTATGTAATATTTCAAAGAATTTTTCTATAATTACCGACTGCTTGAAGCCATTTTTTGCGACTCGGTCACCAGCTAGAACGTTCCTTAGAAATCTACACTGCAAGAGTTTCAAAAGTTTTAGCTCGGAGATTAAACCGCAGGTACATTAAAATTGTATCGATCAGAAAGAAACCCATATGATCAAGTTATATCATAAATCTCAAGTATATGACCAAATGAAGCTACCAAATTAGTTACGACTGATTAAGGGGATTCTCCACTACTTAAAGAGCGGAAAGTAGGCCTACGGTTGTGAACACTTGCTTGTGTGCTTGCAATACGGAGAATAGCAGCGCGAGTGCGTGACAGCCGGCGGCGGGACTACACACACGGCGAATCAGAGACGCAGTGCGGAGAAAAAGATGAATGCTTAATAAATGTAACTAATGCAATTTTTCTTACACCTACCCGGAGAAAGAATCCCGAAATTGTAATGTTCGACTGCGGGAACAGGAATACGTCGTGTAAATGGTAATACTGTCGTTAATATTAAGTGAGGCAAACCCAGTAAAAAAGCGTACACTGTGCTGTGCGGGGACACAATATGGCGATTATTAGCGCCTGGTGGACGATTTTGGTGGGAGAGAATGGAAAGAAGAGAAAAAGCTGAAGTAGTTTCGGCAACCTCCAAACCTCGGCGGGCGCAGCTGTAAAACCAGTTTCATGCAACCACTTCATTTATTATTTCTTTATACCGACCACGACAGAGGAATCAAGCCTGGGTCGATTCTCAAGATCGACCTACTGAAACGATCACAACCGCGTCTAGAGTACGTTATCGGGTAAAAGATATACAGTACTTGATTAGGCCACTTCGCCTTTTTAAAATATCTTTGAGTACTTGCTGGGTGATAATGGCAATCCATTTAAATGAGCTGCCAACTCGATTTAAAATCGTTATATTATTCTCGCGATATTATTATTTAATCTCGTTAATGTTTCTTTAAAGCCGAGTTCTCTATTTTACTCGAGGGAAAGCTATAAACAAGCTAAAGCTGATGAGGCTTTAATAAAGGAGCTCCCTGCTGTGGTTGGCAGGATTCTCTGCTCTTTTCCGATAGATTAAGCGAGGAGGAAGAAGGAAATGAATTCACACATTACATCCAACTAATTATAGTAAACCCGTTCTGATGTACGATTTACAACTCAGTTGTGCTTCCAGATCTGATTATTCTTACTTATAGCTAATGAAATTTTATATTCTCAACTATCAATTTTTTTAAAACTATTTCTTCACCTTCAAATTACAATGACGATTCACAAAAATCTTTCAAGAAATGTTCGTATGACAATGAAAAAAGAGCACAACCACAGAGCAATTACGACAAGAAATTAAGACACAACATATTTAAGTAGCGTTTAAACTGTGAACACAAGAAGCATTTCAAAACAATAACCACTTAAAAGAGAGCAGGATCCGTGTTATAAGAAGGAAAGAACTATTTCGGCGTCTCAATTTTACTTCTTAATCGGTACCGTGCAGTACGGTTTGTGTGCCGGCCAGTCGGCGTAAGCACTTTCAACTTCTTGGTCAAGCCCAAACTGTACAGCTTGCGGCTATCAGTCGGCCTGTTGGTACTCGACGGAGCAATACGAGAACTTGGACTTGCCAATACCTACAAAGCCTGAACTCGTCGCCCGTCTTGAAGCACGTAAAAGTTATTTATTGGGGATGTTATCGAACAAGTAAAGCTCGTGCTCTTGGTAGAGGGGATGGAGACAAGATGCCAGACAGCCACACCGACTTCCTCGACGCCAATTTAGCAGTATTTGCTCCAACGAGAGCTGCATCTCGGCACCACGGACTAGCAGAATGTAACCGTTGAGTTGAACCTTTTCGGTCTTGTAGAGCGAGATAAGTGACCACGAAAACTGGCGCTCGCAAGAATACTTTAAGATGATCAAAAGGGGCCAGGAGAAGAACGTCCGTGTACCCTCGGTAGTCAGTTGCCAAACCTGTACATAAAGATATAAAAACATTACTATAATATCAGGACTGTTAGTTGATTCTAATTTCAAATAAACCTTTAAGTGGCCAGTCTTCCGAAGTTTCCCAGCGGATCTCGTTCGATCTTGTGCAGAAGGCCATAGAGACAATCTCCCTCTGCCCGCACAGCGGCGGAGAACTACTTTAATTTAAGGATTTCAGTGGTTCTACCCTGCTTTATTTTTCAGTACCCAGATTTAACTGCTTAAATACCTGTACAAATACTTAATTTAACGTTAAACCACTTAATATAAAAAAGAAGATACAAATTTAAGCGTTTTATTTGAAACTTAAGTATTTTATAATTAAGTACTCTCAAAACTCCTTGATTATATTTAGTAGTATTGTAAAATGCTGAAATTAAGGGTTATCTTTCCATATAAGTACTTTTTCTTAAAGTAGATTTATTTTTTAAAAGTAGATTTATTCTTTTTTAAGTAGAAAAGTTGCATTTAAGTGGTTTAATTAATTAATAATTAATAAAAATCGTGAATTTTCGGGACTTTTAAGGGTCAGTTTCCCGAGATCACTTAATTCTGTAATACCAAACCATGAGTTGTATGAAACAAGTCACGGCGCATCCGAAAATAATAACAATACAATTCAAGCAATCATAGTCAATGAGATAAACATTAATTAAAAATATTCCAGTTAACTATTTGTTTCGGGTCTGTAAAAGAATAAGTAATGGGGTTCAAAACAACACAATCTAATGGATTATCTCTGGCTTCTCTGCATAATACAATTCAATTGATGGAAATGACTACAGCAGCATATGTTAGTCCTGTTATACCGTTAAAATGCCACGATTACTTTAATCACGAAATAATAAAATAAATTAACAATTATAAATTATATCATTCTTACGTAATATTTTAAAAAAGTATTTTCGTGATGTTTAAGTAGTTGTATCATTTCAGTAGTTCTGATAACTACTACAAGATTTTTAAAACTTATTTTTTATATTAAGTGTTTTGTTACCGATTAAGTGTATTTAAAATAAAAGTATATATTAATAAGGGTCTTCCGCACTTTTAAGGGTTTTTAACAAACCCATTTCTACTTAAAATAAAGTAGTTCTCCGCCACTGTGCGGACGAGGAGGTCCCGTCTCCTAGTTGCGTCCAGCGCGCCAATGCGACCAAAATGGAGCGTGCACTGCGCATCGACAGAACTTGCGTAGTGAAAAACGATGTTTCTTGCTAGCACCTTCCATTCGTCCGCTCTGACAAGAGCCAAGAACTCTACGAACACGACACGATCCTCAACAAGTTATTTCAAGTGCTTCAAGAAGAGTCGATGAGTTAAAGCGTTGCGGAACTAGCAAGGCCGTTCCGTATTGCTCCATCACAGTACAAGCATGACGACTGGCCGACACACGAGCCGTACTGCGTGGGGAGCGCGCACCAAAAAATGTAGACGCCGCAATATTATCTCCTTCTTGTCGTTTTAATCCGCTTCTAGCCTCATCTTAAGCTGTAAATAGAGAGAAATATAGTGTGAAATTCAATAATTACTGATTCTTTTTGTTGAGTATCACCTGATAGTGGTACATCAACACACTGGTTGTGCAGCCAAAGAGAACTGCTTAAGGCACTTGATGGCTAATGATTGATGAGGCCAAGGGATTTCTCAAGCCCCTCGCGAGCCCAAGAACAGAATTACAGAACCTGTAAAAAAAAATTAGAAATGAAATTTATTAATTTATAGCTATTCAATTAACCAACTTGGGTTGAATTCCCCTTACACTCTACTTTACACTTGGTAACAGTTACAGCACCAGTTACAGCACCATTTCTACAATGCTGTGAAGAGATGAAAAATAGAGGATAATTATTAACTGTACTAGCTAGACTAATTTTACAGAAAAATGAAAAACTAATTACCGACTGCAGCTTGGTCTATCTAGACTTTACTGGCCAAGAGAATAACGCCACCCCAAGCTGGCCCTACTAGATGAAAAATACACATAAAAAATATATAATAATGATTGTCCACCAGAGGAGTAGGTAATGTATAATTGCTATATAATTACCTGGATAAGATTTAAATACCGAAACGATTCAAATAATAGAGCAAATGAGTGAATAATGTGACTGAATCTCAGAGACACAGAAAACAAAACGTCATCGAAGTCTCGCCGCCATTCCTCTGGGAAAAAGAAAAGAAAAGCGACGAGCCGACGATGCGAAGAGCTTGTTAAATAAGCTTGTTATTATGGGCGCTAGGTGACATAGTAGTCTGGTCAAGGATTTTGCGCCAAATTGGATTTTCACGAATGATTTCTTAATGCTTTTATTTTAAATGGATAAAAAAAATTCTTATTTACTTAACTTATAATTCGAGTCTCAACAAATTCAAATGGCTGTTGTATTAGAAATTTTTACGGATTCAAGTGTTTCACTTGTCGGACGTTGAAAAAAAATTATTTCCACATCATTCCGTTCCAATGGATATTGCGGAAAATACATTTACAAATACCCAAAGACTACAGATTACAAGTGTAACCAAACAGGTGGCTAATTGGATTTTGTTAATTTAAAAAAAGGTAAAAAAAAAGATCAAGTTCCCCCTTAAACGCAATTCCCTCATATAAGATCTATAAATAAGTTGTAAAACAAATATTTAAAAAATTCCCTAAAGCTGCCTCCTTTCTATAACTGCCACCTGATTAATTAATTATGAACGCAATAGTTGAATGTCTTCAGTTCCATCCGTGTAATGCTTTTGAAAATCCGAGTTGAAAACGATACATGACGAGGGAAACTTACACAACAGAGGAGCAATTGTAAGGCAAGAAATATTTCACAGCGGCTCAACTGCGAAGAAAAGAAGCATTTCAAAAGTAATTGAAAACTGTAATGAGAGAAAAACAATATCCGTGTTATAACTTGAGGAGGAATTAACTATTCCAGCGTCTCAATTAATCGTTGCCGCGCAGTACGGCTTGTGTGTCGGCCAGTCGGCTCGTTGGCACTCGACAGAGCAATATGAGACGATCTTGCAACTTCCACAACGCTTCATCTTGTCGCCTGTCTTAAAGCACTTGATGCACGATTTGCTGGCCGTGACGTCTCGCTCGTTCAACTGGTCTTCTCGGTAGAGCGGACGAATGAAAGTGCACAACCATGGACTTGGCTCTACTAGAGGGAAATTCTTTTCCTGCCAAGTCGAGGGCTGAATCTTGGTAGCATTCAGTGACAGGACGTAGCTGATGAGTCGGAGCTCTTCATCCGTGTAGAGGAGGATGGTCACTATGCCTTCTGGTCCAGGAGCGGAATTGAAGACCCGCTGGAATTCTTGGAAAGTTCGGAATCGGTCTAATTTGCCCTGTTCGGCCAGTTGCTCCGCTTTGAGGTGATCGACAGCGGACAGGAGGAGTAATGGGGCGCCCAGATGGGTTTGACGGATGGGAGGGTGCGCTCGAATAAACCAGGCAACTTTGCTCGATCCGCCCGGCTTTTTAAGCTGGAAGAGAACGTGTCCACTCTGAGAGACGCGAACGTAAATGGTGCGGATCGTTTCGCGAACCTGGCACAAGACATCTGTCTGATTTCCGGTGGGATTCATGAGGTAACTCAGGTTGAATTGCGAGCCAAGATGAATGCCCAATTTCTCTTTGTCCGACCACAGTTTAAGTTCGTTTGGGTTCCAGCGAGAATGGACTGGCCTGGCGCAATCCTCTGGCCAGGGATATTGGAGAGCCTTGGTCGCCTTGATCTCGACAATTCCGTCCTTCCGGCGAAGGATAGCTTTCAGATTGCCGGAGAGGATCGGGTATGGAAGGGTGAGCGATAGAGATTTGATGTCGTCCAGGGAAACGGTGATCCGGTGGGCACATTCACAAGGCCAACGCTGATCGATTGTTACTTTCAGGCCTGTGAAAAGATTAAAAAATGATTACGTCATGAACGTTCCGTTAGCAGTCAATTGAGTTTACCTGAAAGTTGTTTATCCTTGGCAAGAATTTTCAGACGGATGTTGTAATCGACAACGGATTCGAGGCAGCTCTCGGCAACAAACTGGGCACCGGTATTTCCAGACGAGTTAGTTGATGACGGACTCCAAGGGTAACGTCGCTGGAAAGGCTCCACTTCGAGTTGACGTCCAGTGAATAAACCAATCAAGAAAACAGGGACACTGTTCACTTGTTCAATGACCATTCCGCAGTGGGTCTGCAACAGACTGCGGTCCTCCAGAAGAAAGGATATCTCAGCTCGATCAATCAGTCCGCTCGATTTGAGCTTCAAATCCAATTCGATGTTGTCCACGAAATGTTTATCAGTCGAGTTCACATCCTTAAATTTGTCGTTCGCTGATATCCCCCCTCTGCCGATTGAGGAGAAAAAATCTCCAGTTGGGAACAAGACTAGGCGCAAAATCGGTGTCTGAGCGGACATGTGGTCATAGAGAGCCTGCTCCGTTGAAGTGAAGGGAAGGACGACTTTCACTCGCCAGACCGGTCGCTGCTCCATCCAGGCTTGGTTAGCATCAATAGATTTACGAAAGACGGGAGGGACTCCAAGAAAAGAGGACGTCAGCAGAGCTGCATCTCCTCCACGATGAATCAGATGGCTCAAAACGTAGAAGAATGTCAATGGAGAGTAGGACTCGACTCCGGTAACTCTCGGTCCATCAAAATGTTCAGGGTAGAAGCATTTAGCCCTCAATTTTTTCAATGACTGGTCCAGGGCTGGAGAACAGCTCAGTTGTACTCCAACGAAAGGTAAAGACTTTTTCCAGCGAAGCCTTGACACGGAAACGGACATGGTGCGTGTAGGAGGAAGAGTTTCCGGTCCGAGCTCGACGTTGTCCATCAGACGAAGGCCGTAGATTGTCGGGATGAGGCTCATTGGGCAGCAAAGAACCTCCTGGAGATAGAGGGCTTCACTGGAGCCAGCATTAGTCCACAACATGCTCTCGGTGAACAAGAGAGATGAGTCAGAGCGGAGCTTCCGTGAGCCGGCAGTGAGCAGGTTGGCCAAACCGACGTGATCGGCCAAATTGGAGGTGTCAATCACATCAAAATTGGTGTGAATTGAGTCGTCGTAGCATAAAACGAGGGCGTCACAAGGATGGAAGTAGAACTTGATCTTGTCCGTCTGCTCCCGGAAGGCCATCACAAGTTTCTTCAGCTCTTCTTGGCAGTATTGATGCAAAACTGCCTCGTTCTGGTAGCCCTTTCCATCCAGAACATTAGGAGGAATAGGAAGATAGCCGTCGAAGGGACAAGAAGCGTAATGTACCAGCCATTTCCCGGTTATGGGTTGCAGAAACGTGGGGTTGACTGATGACTGAGCAGTCTTGCTACGGCCGGAGATGCCTGTTTTGAAGTACTGCTTAACCTCATCGACAAGTTTGGCGTTCTGGTTGGAGCTGAAATCTTGATGACGTGTCGCTCTGTCGTTCAGCAGGCACTGCTCTATACGCTTAGTAGCCTGTTCCACTGCAAAGGAGAAAGAGTCTTGACCCAAAGATGATGAATCTAGTCCTTGCTGCAACACCGATAGCCTCGACCATCTTTTGGTCATAAATTTAGCCCTGAAATTATAAAAATATTAAAATAATTGAGGAATTAAAACTCGGGTTGTTTTTAGGCGGCATATTTATACCGTTCAGCAAGGACGTGCGCTACAGAGGAGGACTTGATCTTTGAGAGCCAATCGGTCCAAATGGCTTTCAATTCCTCTAAATAGCTGCTTTTTGGAATGATGACATTCGCAGGAAGTGGATTTTCTATTAAACTTTTGACATCTTCCGAGAATCTCTTGGCTGTTGAACGCGAGAATGTGGCATTGTACCAAATGTCCCAGACATAGCCCATGTCATCATCATTGTTGGGATCAAACTTAGGACAGGTAATGATTTTCACTATGAGGACATTCCTGGCGATCACAGGCAGGCTGGCATCATTCAAGTGGAGGTTCAGGTTCTGACAATGTTGACTAGCGTGGAGCTTGCCTCCCACAGCTGATGTAGCCAAGGGATTCCTCAAGTCCCCACAGCCCAAGAAAAGAACCTGTCATGAATCAAATTTTATTCATCTTGAAAAGAGTGAATCCATTTTAATTGATTGATCTTACATTCAACACTCTATCGTCACTACTATCTCCTCCTGGGGAAGCAAGTTCCTCCAAAGCATTGTGGGCAGGAGTGTTCCCGAATGGATAAAAGTATGGGAGGCATTCCAGCAGCACCCTGCGCTTGGGTGACAACACCATTTTCCAATACTATGAGGATAAAAAAGTAAGGACGTGAGTTACTTTCACAACTTAATTATATAAATATAGTTTTAAAATTCATTTACCGAAATTTTTTAGCTGGACGCGACGTATAGCCTTACCAGATAGTCAAGGTCACGTCGACTGTACTGCTGAACCACCTGATTACTGGGAATGGAAGAAATGGTTAAATTAATGCATGCACAAAAAGCCACTTAACTCGTAGGAGGAACATGATTCAATGATTTAGTATTATACCTGCAGCCAAGAATAAAGAAATTTTTCTTGTAAAAATAATAACAGGGCGTGTATCAGAAAAACTGCAGCGGTCGCCATTGACTGGCAATCCGTTATGAATGCAACCTTATTCCCATGGCCGCTAGGTGGTACAAACGCTCGGGCGCGCTAAAAATTTGATTGCAAGATTTGTACTTATTTTCTACGGTGAATTTTTTTTTATGATATGTACATAATACCAAAATATTGCTTTACATTATTAACCGTAGAATATGACGCTGTTTTAGGGACAGCAAAATTTTGAAATATTATTTAATTTCAAAATTCAAATGAATACTTTGTCGTTCTCATCGGTTGCCTAGGTTACAAAGATGAGAAAATTCTTCCTCCAAGATTCGTCTGCTGATTGTTTACATGTTGTGAAACTGAAAAAAATCGAGAGAGTTTTCATGTCAGCTCTTTCTTTAATACTTTGTTAGTTTGTTGCTTTATATGATTCAATCTAGGGTTTCTATTACACAGTTTGGTATGGCAGAATTGAAATGGCAAGAGTTGAAATGGGAGAACCATAAAACTTTTCTCTTTTCACAGCTTCAATTTATGCTTGAAAATCGGGGCCATGTCGACGTCGTGTTAACTAGCACTGAAGGACAGAGTATTATGGTCAATCGCGTTGTCTTGTGTGCTGCCAGTTCCTACTTTAAGGTTGAATGAAATTCATGCTCGTATCAAATGTATTATCTAAAATATTCTCATGTTTTCTCGTTTGTAGGACCTTCTGAGTCAACACCCTTCAGCCACGACTACCACGATCATCCTTCAAGGTGTCAGTTATGAGATTCTAAAGGCTTTAGTAGAGGTAAAGTACAAACTAATAGGCTTATATTTGATTTTATCATCTTAATATATTCTTAATAATTATCTCCCATTTTAGTTCATTTATGTTGGTGAAATTGCTGTGAGTGATGAAGCTCAAGTTTCTCTGTTCCTGAAAACTGCAGCATCTCTTCAAATTATGGGTATATTTTGATTCATTAGCCTTCATATTTGTGATTAAGATAAGCTCTCCAATTATTTCGATACAATTTAATACAGGACTGAGGAATAAATCAAACCCATTAGATGTTAGCCAGATGGACGAAGAAAAAGAATTTAATCAAGTACACCAGAGAGAGGTATACTACATAGATTTTTAATATTTATAATGGTGATCTGCATTTTTATTTAATTTTAAAATATAATTCAAAAAATTTAGATTCCAGTGGAAGATGCAGATGATTCATCAATAACTGGTAAACATTTTTAAAAATAAAATTCACCATGACACCTTAAAGTTTATACAATTACGTGTTGCTATATCAGTAGACCATGGTAAAAATGAACTAGTGCAGGCCCATGACGAAACAAACCATCATGAGATTGAAGATGACGAAATGAGACAGGTTTCAATCATTTATTTATTATTTATATTAATTATAATGGGTATATTACTCGATATCTTTACAGGAAATCGGTTCTGAAGAATTGTACGTAAGTGAGCACTCTTCTCTGGAAGATGTCAACTCATCTTCTGACAATTCATCAGGTAATAATAATTTATCAATGGCGCACAAACTGAGCTGTACTAATAAATGTTCTCTTTTTCAAAGACGAACAGGCTATCAGTTCTACTGCTGCTGGACCTTCAGTTGGCCCTAAAAGTAAAGGAATTTTAACAAGGCCATCACCGAAAACCAGAGGCCATGCTAATAAGCAAAGACGTATACCTATTTTCAGTTCAAATCAAGCTATAATATATCAGTTTCATTTGTTACTTCTTTTTCCTATGTAGGAAAGAAGCAGAAATCAAGCCTAGCTCGACGGACTGCTGCTGACCCGAATCGACCTTACGGATGCAGCAAGTGCGGCCGTAATTACAAACGGAAAGACCATTTAACTCGACACTCTGCTCACGAATGTGTCGGGGTTGTTATTCCAAATCAACCTTTCGAGTGTAGCAAGTGCGGTCGTCTCTACAAACGCAAAGATCATCTGCTGCGACACTCTGCCCACGAATGTGTCGGGGTTGGACCATCTTTTTCTTGCACAAAATGCGATTACCGTGGTAGAAGGAGGCATCATCTTTCCAGGCATCTGACGCGCGTTCACAAGATCGATCATCGCTCAAAGAAGTGAGAACCCAGGATTTATCACTTTTGCAACCAAGTTATTTTTTCTATAAAAATGTTTGGAGATCATCCCTGATAATATCCCTTCTGATTATTAGTTATGGCATATTTTATGTTTTCAATAACAACGAGAAGTTGGTCCTAATACAGACATGTTGTCATGTTGTGTTCGTAGTTTTTCTTCGTATTTGAAACTGCTAACAGAATCGAATCCTTGCTTTTTATTACCCATTCGTCATGCGCCTCCCATTGGTCGGACGAGGCTAAACAAAAAAAGTCCCATCATTCATAAGTTTTGATCTTTTCCTTTTCAAAAGTTTCCTCTTTAACAGTTTAACGTCTTTAATGCTGCAACAAGTCTTATTATTGCAAATCTTAGATCAAATTCGTTTGGTTTGATACGTAGGCCAAATCTCTCGATAAATCGAAAACAGGCAAGTTTCCCGAAGGGATTCTAGGCGCTCGTCGTCGACCCAGTACCACTTCCCAACAGATGGCAGGTCGATCTTTTTGTTCCCGATGGCGCAGCCACAATAGAATAAAGCATTATTTAAAAAATCTGCCGCGTTATTTTTTGAATGCACTTCTACCTATACCTACTTTAAGAAGTAAAAACATTTTTCTTTCTTTGATTGATGTGATTAGAAGCATTCAGCGTATACTATTTATTTCAGCAGTATGACATGTATTGTAATGTATGATATAAAATGATCATATCCGATCATACTGTGCTCGATATCAAACTATCTCTTTTTTGGATTACGTAAATGGACGTTAGTGGCAATAACAACAACAAATGAAAAATGACTATTGACATTTTCCTCAAATTTAGTAAATTCAATTTACCACATTTTAAAAATCATACGGATATAGACGTCAATTTAATAACCCGGATATATCTTAGTTTTCGTTTTATTACTTTTTAAATAATTTCTTTGTTTTACTGCATCAATCACGTAAATTGCAGTCTCGTTGCAGTTGCTGTTAGTTCAGTAGCACATATATTTTTAATTGATTGAGATTATGTTATTTGCAATGTAAACTCACTCTGGGTTGGTTTTAATGAGTGAAGAAGGAAGTTCAGAAATGCTGCTTTTGCCTTTCTTATTTTTATTTACTGCATGGAAATATACCCGTGTCTCAAGCGGAGAATCGCGGACCACGACCATCTCAAATCTGAATAATCATTATAAATATTCGCTCACCACCATAAAAGTTATTTTTTAAGAGCCGTAGTTCATCACAGCCGGTGTCGCGCTCATACAACATATATATATATTTTTTAAATTCAATAAATCATTAATACACTATCGGGTAAAAATCGAGGTAAAAATTTATTCATCAAACGTGTTGTTATCAATTAAAAAATTTTACTTGATGGTAGAGACTAATAACCGTTCCGTCGCCTTATTGTAGTTGGAGGTAATTATTCTCATCGGTCATAAAACTGGGCTGCACTTGTATATAGGTAGGGTCATCTAAAATGTAATACGAAGAAAGCTCACTTACATTTTGTTTTTTATTTCTCAGTGTTATTGTATGACATGTTAATGTATGATGTACGATATTGTTTATGTAATGATTTTATACATAAACGTACGGATATAACGAGCTGTTAGAAACATAAAAAAGAAGCGTCAGTAGCATGCCACAAATTTCAAAGCTTATAATTTATTCATATTTTGCTATGATTCTGAGCGAAGTCACGAGGATTACAAACTAGAACTCCGTTTCAACAATTTAAATTTTTTAAAGAAGCAGTGGCCTATTTTTTTAAATTTTGTCAAGTAATAAGTATAGCTTGAAAACAATACTTTTTTTTTACTTTTACTAGGTAATTTTTTAGAACTTATAATGCCATGTGTTTAATTTCAAATGAAGTTGGAACAGGGTTTTAGTTTGAACCAATATTACCTTCAATTTCCGATTAAGGTTTTTCAATGGTTGAACTTCTGTTATTAGTTAACAGTTAACACCGTGGTGAACAAAACATAAAATATTGACATGCGCCTACTAGGCTACTGCCTACCATATTTTATAATGACTATAATGTGCGCCTGAATTTAAAGGAAGTGAACCATGTCCTTATTTAATATAACAATTTTTATTTTTTACTACATACGGAAAGAGATGTCTCTCTCACTCTACCGTTACCGTTAGTGATACTGTAGTTGCTTTTACAATTGTGAATAACTGGCAGAACCAATGCAGTATTGTGCATTATATTCCAACTTAACTTGATCACCAGCTAAGTCCCTACAGCTACTCTTTTGCCGATCTGTATCAAATCCTATTGATTGAGTATTTTCAAAGTAGGCCTATTACAAGAATTACATTTTTTTTATATTGAGTCCAATAGTCCGCTATGCCGAAAAGGACGCGAGCCTATCTGTTCAGATCCCAAATGTCTGTGCCGTTTGTTAGAGTGCAAACATCATGCATCAATTGTGACGATTATGGATCTGGGTGGACTCCATGTTGATTTCATTAATAAAGTGCATTTTTTAAACTAGAAATCTTCATACAATCCCTTCGGGAACCTCGTAGCGCTGAAAGCGATACGTGCGTTTTTGGCGCTAATTTTTTTTCTGATACATGTCCCACCTAGCGGTAATAGAAGCAACATCTTCATGCTAACGCCTTCTCTTCGTCGATCGTCTTTTTTCAGCTCTGCTGGCCTCGGACAGTCGGAGTTCGGACTTTTTTTTAGCGTGGTACGACCTGGAATTTTCTTCTTGTTGCCTATTTATCTTTACTTTTTTTATTCACGTGTAATTCATTCACTGGTAAGAAATATTTTCATTATTAATCAAACTTGTTATAGACTTAGTTCACAAAGTTGGTCGTATTTTACTATCTGTTCTTAATGTATTCTCCCAACTTTTTCTTTTTTCTGTAAAAAGGTGACGACGTTGCCCTTGATCGTTCATGACCGATAAGTGGATTATTCTTTCGTGGCTCTGGGTGGCCTTGGGTATGATAGCCAAGCTCTTTCCTACTTTTAGTTTTGTTTCGCAAGATTGATTTTGACAGTTTTGACTCGCGTGATCACGTCTAGAAGGCCTAGTTTTCTAGTAAGAATTATTTTTGCTGATAATTAAATCTGTTATAGACTTGGCTCTTTAAGTTTAGTCGTATCGTGACCATCTGTTGCTAATTTCCTCCTATTTTTCTCTTTGTGCTTCAAACAGGTTGACGCCCTTGATCCTTACGACGTGCGCACGTGACCAGACAGTTCCTTGGCCGTTTAATCGCGCCTGATGCTTTAAGGTATTTATAATCAGAATTTTTCTATTCAATTCAAATGACTAATTCTTCCCAACTATCTTTCCAGGTTTTTTAATTTTTCTCCATTCAATTTCGACAGTTTTTTTCCCCAACTTTGGAGAAAAGTGTGTATATAACAGGACAAGGACAAGGTTAACCAAAATATTTTCTACTTCCAGGTATATCAATTTTAGACTAATCTTCCCTGAAAATGTCTAATCTATTTCTTAATTTTAAAAAAATGGTATTTGCTAATAAGTTTTAGTCAAAAGACATCTTGTGCAGAGGCCCACTAGAACTCGGTACCAGTAATAGCTGCTCGAAAAGCGGAAAAGGTATTCCATCCCTGTTTATCAATTTTTATGGAATCTATCATTCATTATAGCCTTGTTCATCTTTCCAGGTGAATTGGATTCCTACTCATGAAGACTTTCACCAAGTTTTGAAGTGCAAATGATGCCCACCAATGTCCAGGGAAGTGTGGCCACCATCATGTCTAAGATTGTGGTTAGAGAAGCTGTGCTGGGCAGGGCTGAAAACTCAGCAGTTTTGCTCAACCCTCCTCTCCATGACTTTCGATTTTGTCAAGATTGTCATCAACGACTTAATCGGGCTCTTAAAAGAAAAAGGATCGGCTAGCAGCTGAGCATTACGTCCTGAAGAGACACTGCGGCCTCTACACGCTTTTACTTCTTAGTGCGCGTTCCCCACGCAGTACGACTCGCGTGCCGGTCAGTCGTTCTTTGTTTGCCTCGATGGAGTAGTACGAAACGGCCTTGCAAGTTCCGCAACGCTTTGACGCATCTATTTTATCTTGAGACACCGGGAACAATTTGCTGGGGATGCTGCCTTGCTCGTGGAGTTGGGTATCTTCTTCAGAGGGGACGTATGGAAGTCGCTAGCCAGGAACTTGGTACTTCAGGGCGCAAGTTCTCTCTTTGCCGCGTTGATGGTTTCACCTTGGTTTAATTGAGGTGCAGAACGTACTTCAGGAGGCGGCATTTCATCGGCCGAAATAAGCCGATGATGGAGATTGTCATGACGTCATCCTGTCCTGTTTAAAGTGAGAGCCGCCGGTAATCCACAAGCAATCAATATTTCTTATTATATCTAAAGGTCTATTAACTCTTTTTACAGCTTTGATGCGGCTCTAATCTTTTCCTAAGCTGGATGTCGAAGTGGCTATCTTCATCTTCACGTCCGAAAAGGCTCCATCCATAAGTTACGCCCTGCTGGTCAGTGAAACCCAGGTTCTACCCTCGTCGTGGCATCTATTGAATACTTGCACCTTGACATTCTAGTTTACTGGGTAGCCACCTACACCCATCTCCTCTGGGAAGAACACGAACTCAATTATTTAGGCAGGGTCCCTAACAAAAAGTGTTTCTAGTGCCTCAAGATGACCGAAGAGTTAAACTGTCGTGGAGCTCGGCAAATCCTAATCGTTTTGCTCCGTCGAGTGCCAATAAGACGACTGCCGGACACAAGCCGTACAGCTTGAGTTAGACTAAAGAAGAAACATGCGAAGCTGAAATGTTACCTCCTATTGTCGGTATGCAATCATAATTCTCTCAATTTCATTTCTGATTTTCATTTTTGATCGTCCTCTGCCTACGTGCGTACGTGACCAGACAGTTTTGTTTACCTTTGAATCGCGCCTGTTGCTTCAACGTATTCAAAATATGATTTTTCCTATTCAATTCCATTAACTAATATTTCTTAACTGTCTTTCCAGGTTTCTCCATTCAATTTTGACAGTTTTTATTTTTCCCAGCTTGGGTTAAAGTGTGCATGACAAGAGACGAGATATGAAAAAGTTACTCCTTATTTTGACTGTTCCATTAGGTATTTCGTAGCTCAATTTAATTCAATTTCTTCCCTAAAATGTCTAACTTATCTTTAACTTTGTTCCTCTGGTTTTAGGACATTTTTTTGTCAGAATATATAGTCAAGTCCAATGGCTCTCTATTACCACCCAAAGCTGCACGATAAAGTATTCCATTCCCACCCTTGAAATTTTCATGGAATTTATTTATTTACCATTCTTTAAAACCTTTGCCACCTTTACAGGTGTCATCATTTCATCATGTCCAAGATTGTGAAGATAATCTGTTCCGGGGAAAAGCTGATAAACCAGCAGACTTTCTCTACCTTCCTCTTCATGACTTTCAATCTGATCAAGATTGGCATCATCTACTTTATCATGCTTTAGAAATCACTTTCAAACTGGGAAGAGTTGAAGAAGAAAATTTTGACTGGAAGCAGAGCATTACGGCTTAAAGAGGATAAAATTGCGGCCTCTACACTTTTTACTCCATGATGCGCGCTGCCCCCTGCAGTGCGGCTCGTATACCAGCCAGTCGTCATGTTTCTACTCGGTCGAGAAATGCGGGTTGTTTTTGCAAGTTCCGCAACGCTTTGACTTTTTATTCGTCTCCGAGGCACCTGAAACATTTTGCTTGGGATGCTGTCTTTTTCGTCGAGTACAATTTCACTGCACCGAGGAAATGAAGGAATATGCTAGCCAGAGATTTGGTTCTACAAGGCACAAGTCCTCTTCTCGCCGCAATGCAGGCTTGAATCTTGAAATTATTGACGCGCATAACGTTATAGAAGAGACTGGATCTCTTCAGCCGTGCAGAAGGAGATTGCGATTATTTCATTCTGCTCATGGACAAGGAAACTCTTGGGTAACTGAAATCCTTGGGTAACTGGCGCCCATTCAACCCTCAGCATCCACCCTGAAAGACCACATCAGAGATTCACTCAGTTGTAGGTTGGTTTCAAGACCAGAAGTAGCTTTTAATTCTAAGCAATCTTATGAATTATAATTCTCTTTTTCAGATATCGAAGGTACGACGTAAGGAGGCGCTTAATAAGCACTTTTTCCTGAATTCCGCCTGCCGTTTCCCACCAAATGGCATAGCATCTGATGGATGTGGGCAAGTTGGACTGGCGCCCGTTATTTCAAAGCTCTCAAGCGACTCTTCCCAGATCCTGAGTTTGATGTCGTGATGCAACCTTTTTCTTCTCGTCCAAAGAGGTTCAGTTCATCAACTATTACGCCCTGCTACTCAACGCGACCGAGGTGTAACCCTCCTTAGGGCGAAGACTGAGTACTTGTACCTATGCTGTTCCCGATTCCCTGGTTGGCCAATTTTATTCATCTCCTCTGCAAAGATCATGGACTCATAATGGAAGGCATCATCCCCACCAAAAAGTGTTTCAAGTGCCTCAAGACGACTGAAAAGTTAAAGTGTAGTCCTGCTGTTCTTGGCAAAGTTGAATCGTATTACTCCGTCGAGTGCCAACGGACCGCCTGACGGATGCAGCCGCACAACTTTGAGAAATAAAGGTACGACTTTTTACATCAAGTTTAATAGCTAGAACTACTATTTATTTTAATTTTTTAATATTTTCTCCTTGGTCTGCAGAGAGACTTGACGAGTTCCCTTCAGCATCATCAGCTATTGGCTGAAAAGAAGTGAATTCATACAGTCTTATACCACTTTAGAAAAATGAGGGTAAAAAACTCTCAGGTATACCTTTGCAACTAGAAGTGGTTATGAAATTAATCCTTAAAGTTCTCTTTTTACTCTTTTTACAGTTAATGAGGAAATTATATTGTCTGACATCTTGAGCATATCGACAAGAAGGGAATAACACTTTGGCGTCCCCCCTAACTTCACTTCTTGGTGCGTGTTTCCCGTGCAGTACGGCTCGTGTGCCGGCCAGTCGTAACGTTTGTCTTTTACGAAGGAGTACGAAAGGGTCTTGCAAGTCCCGCAACGCTTTGACTTTTTTGTTGACTTTTAGCACTGTCCCAGGTGAAAACCTGCGTGCTGAAATGCGGTCGCCATTCCATGCTAATTTATTGATTCTTCTCTTTTCCGTCTAGCGGTAAAGGAAACCATGCATTCATTTATCCATTCAATATTGAAAGTTTTTATTTTTTCCAGCCTCGGAAAAAGTTGTGCGTAACCAGCCGCGGAGAAGTTAGTCCACATTTCTGTTCTATATGGTAATTTCGGAGCTCAATTTGACTCTACTCTTTCCTCCAAATGTCAAACTTTGTTCCTCTGGTTGTAGATTAAGTTTTAGTCGAAGGACATCTCCGGGAGAAGAGGCTTTCCAAAACTCGGTATTAGCCGCTTGATTAGGTACTGCTGTTCTTTACTTGAAATTTTCATAGAATTTTCCGCTCATGAAAACTTCGTTTATCTTTGTAGATGGCTTCGGATCCTGTTCATCAAGAGCATCGCAAAATCCAGAAGTGAAAATGGTACCCAAGTCCAGAGAAGAGTGACCACCATTATGTCCAAGATAGTGGAGAGAAATTGTTACGCCCAGAGTTTTATAAACCATCAGAGTATAAACCAACCTCTTCTTCATATCGTTCGACGTAATAAGATTGTCATTAACAACTTTATCGCTCTTGAAGAAGAAAGGATCGGCTGGAAGCTGAGCAAGTGAGCATGACGATGTGAAGTGACACTGCGGCCTCTACATATACTCAACTTGTTGGTGCGCGTCCCCCACACAGTACGCCTTGGTACTGGCCAGTCGTTGCTTGTGTCCTTCGGTGGAGGAGTACGAAACGGCTTTGCAAGTTCCGCAATGCTTTAACTCGTCTTTTGATCTTGGAGCACTTGAGACAATTTCCCGGGATGTTGTATTGCTCGTCGAGTTTGCGAGCTTTTTCCCAGAGGCAATGTTTTCGAGTGGCCTGTCAGGGACTTGGTTCTTTAAGGCACAACGTCTCTCTTATTGCCGCTTTGAAGGTTTCGTCTTGGTATCATCGGCTCGTAGTACGCTAGTATGGAGATGGGACCTCTTCGCCCATGCTGAGGGAGAAATCCCATGACTTCGTTCTGCCGAGGTTGAAAGTAAGAGCCGCTTGAAAACTTCGGTGTACTGGCGTCCGTCCAATCCACAACGTCCACACAGTTGCAGGTTAATTCAAATGCTTGAATTTTTATGTAATTTAATGGTTAAAAATTTTGTATTTTACACATTGCCAAATTGGAACCACCGTAAAGATCAAGGTATACTGGATTGGCGCTCGTTTTCCTTGGGCTTCAAGCGGATCTTCCCAGATCCTGAGCTGGATGTCGTTGTAACTCTCCTTCTCTTCTGAAGAGGCTCCATTCATCAGCTACGTTCTTCTACTCGATGCAAGTTCAACCAAGGTGCAACCCTCATCGGGGCAAAGACTGAATACTTGTACCTTAATGTCCATTTTACTGGGTGGCGACTTTTATACATCTCCTCTGGAAAGATCACGAACTCAACTTGGTAGTCATCATCTCCACCTAAATGTCTCGAGTGCCTCAAGAGGACTGATGAGTTGAAGCAATCTTGGAATTTGGCATATCCGGTTTGTTCCTACTCCGTCGATTGCCAAGGAGAGGAATGACGGGTTCAAGTCTTACAGCTTGGGCTAGACCTGAAATTAAAATGCGCGACGCCGAAATGTTACCTCCTATGGTCATCATGCAATTATCCTTCTCTCTATTTCTTTCCCGTATAAAAATTCTTCCTCTAAAAAATATTTTAAATTATATTTTAAATTATATATATTTATGTTTGTGACCAGGGTATTTTGCCATGTTTTCCACATTAAAATATCGAGTATTGCAGGCACACTGTTTTTAACTGTCCTGCTTGAATTCCCGCGTGCTTAAATAGTCAATGCTTGCGGTAGCTAGCTCAAACATATGATAAAGTTCACAATAATACTTGAGATACAATCACTTGGTTAGAGGAGATGGTGGCGATGATGAAGTTACTGTAAGATAAATTACATGTCACATCACTCAAATGTGAATAACTTTGGCAGGGCCCAAGTTGGGATTCAACTTTATCAAAACATGATATTTTACTTGGACGATTACAGCCTCCCTGTATAAGATTACTAGGAATGTCCTCGTTTTGAAACTTATTTTCAGAACTCAACAGCCAACAACGAAGAAGACATGTAATGTCAGGCAGATCGTTAAATGCATTTCATATTTACTTCCAAACTTACTTGATAATTGTTAAGCTACCGATTAGTCGATTACCAAATCTCTGATTCCAAATACTGTATTTGCTAGAATAATCAAATTTCGCGCTAAATTCTTGGCCCATACTACTGTGCCACCTAGCGGCGATAGAAACACAATCTTGATGCTAACGGCTGCTAACGGTTTCTTGACGGTTTCTGCTGATCATGGAACGACGTGGATTTTTTTCCTGTTGCCCAGTTATTTTTCTTTTTATTCGCGTGTAATTTAGTGGTAACCATTATTTATTTAATAATTAACGTTAAATAGACTTGGCTAACAATGTGTATCGTATTTATACCATATGTTATTAATGAATGTTTTCCCCCCCACTTTTTCTTTGTGCTTCAAACAGGGTGACGCGTTGCCCATGATCGTCCTTGTTCGACGTGCGCACGTGACTAGACTGTTTGATCCCGTATGTTACTTCAAGGTATTCAAAATTTCATTTTCCCCAATCATACCATTGGCTAATTCTTGTTAATTACCTTTCCAGGTTTCTCCCATAACTTTTGACAGTTTCTCATTGTGACAAGCTTGGGAATAGTTAGCCTACCTAGCTTTTTACCCAAACAAAGTAGCTCACCGGTTCATCCTCACTATACTACCGACATATTTTATTTTAACACACTCAGTACATGCTCTTAGTACATAACTTGGAGGACCATGCAGATAGTGTACGTAAACACTAAATGTTAAATAGCTAGAAGTTTATATTTTGATATATGACATTTTGCCTTCTTGGCGTACAGAGACAAGACGGTTCCCTGCAACTTCATCAGCTGTTCGCTGCAGAGAAGAAGTGAATTCATACAGTGTTACACCAGTTCAGAAATATGAGGGTATAAACAACTACCTGAGGTAAACCTTTTAAACCAAAAGTGGTGATTATTTAAATCCTAAAAGTTTCTTTGAACTCTTAATACAGTGAAAGAGGAAACGTTATCGGCTGAAGTTTGGTGCATAACGACAGGAAGGGAATAACACCTTGGCGTCTACCCTCACTTCATTTCTTGGTGCGCGTTTCCGCGCAGTACGACTCGTGTGCAGGAGAGTCGTAATGTTTTCCTTTAACTGAGGAGTACGAAAGGGCCTTGCAAGTCCCGCAACGCTTTGACTTTTTTGGTGTGTTTGATGCACCTGAAACAATTTGTTTGGGATGCTGTCTTGCGCGTCGCGTTCCACTTCAGTGCAGAGGGAATTTATTGAACTGGCTAGCCAGTGACTTGGCTCTTGAAGGCACAACTTCTCTCCTTGCCACAATGTTAATGCATCATCTTGGTAACATTGTATCGTAGAACGTAGTCGGAATTTGAAAGAGCGACCTCTTCGGCCGTCCAGAAGGAGATTGTCTTCATTGCATCTTGCCCAGATTCAAGTGAGTTCCGTTTGAAATCTTTGGTGAACTGGCGCCCGTCCGATCTGCAATATCTACTCAGTTAAAGGTTGATTTAAAATAATATAATTAGCTATTAATTCTGACGTTATCTTATGGTCTATGATTCTCTATTTTCAGGGTTGGTAATGACGCCGTATGCATGGCCACCAAGGTGCCTAGCAAGCGCTTCTCCTGCCCCCTGTTGACCCCCAAATAGCATAGCAACTGGTGGATTAAGACAGAATAGATGGCCGCCCGTTTTCCTTAGCTTTCAATCGGCTCTCCCCAGCGACTATCTTCCACTTCTCTTCCGAAGAGACCATTCATCAACTACGTTCTGCTACTCAGTGCAACCGAGGCGAAATTGTATACTTGTACTACAAATTCCAAGTCATTGGCTGGCAACTTTCATCTACCTCCTCTGCCGAGATCTTGAACTCTGCTTAACAGGCAGCATCCCTACCAAAAGTTTTTCAAGTGCTTCAAGACTTAAACCAAATAGTTGAGACGTCACGGGGTCTAGGCAGTTTCTGAAGCGTACTGCTCCGTCTAGGGTCAACAGGACGACTGCCGGGCCCAAGTCGCACAGCTTGGGCTTGACTAAAATGTGAAGATGCGACACCGAAATGCTACCTCATATCGTCGTCATATATAGCTTTCTCTCTATTTTTATTTACCTTTTTAAAATTTGTTCTCCTGTAAAAAATATTTTTTAAATAGCTCTGTGGGAATTGCTATCTAGTCAGAAATTTGTGACCACTGTATTTTTCAGTTTGCCTTGCACAATAACATATCGAATAACGTTGACACACTCTTTTCTGTACTTTCCCAAATTAATTCTCGCCTGCTCATTGCGGTCACCAATTCATCTTAATCTTTTCACTTTTCTCCCTTCACAACTTTTTTAAGGTTTCCTCCTGGAAGTTTCCCGTAAACCCTTATTCTGTTTTCACCTGCCGTTTTTACAGTCTGTTACACAAAATAATGACATTCCTAACTCTTTCTAATTTTGCATGGATGAATCTAGTTGATTAGTTTACCATGTATTCATCTGGGTAAAATTTCAAATTGTTTTGCTTAATTCTTTGCCCGTGTTATAACGCCATCTAGCGTTAAGAGATACAACATCTTGCTATTTACGCATCCACTGACTCTGTCGTTCCTCTTTTGTTTCAGCACGGAACATTACCGAGCACCCGAGTCCGAGCTTGGGCCAAAGATGCTTGGGCTTTGGAGTGACCGCGCTGTGACGATACGACGTAAAATATTCTTTTTGCTTGCTGCCTATTTCTTGCTAATCCTTTCAAATTTATTCACGTGTAATCCTGGTAAGAATTATTTGTGTTAATATTTAACGTGTTAAAGACTTGGCTGCCAAAGTTTAGTCGTACCGAAACCTTCTGTTAATGTTTCCCCCCTTTTTTCTTTGTGCTTCAAACAGGGTGTCGCCCTTGGTTGTTCTTTGCCGACGTGCGCACGTGACTAGACAGTTTCTACTTTTTACTTTTTTCCGTTTAATTGCGCCACAGCGCCTGTTTCTCCAAGGTATTTAAAATCTGATTTTCTAATTCAATTTAATTTTGTAATTCTTCTCAATTATATTTCCAGGTTTCTGAGTTTCTCCATTAAATTTTGACAGTTGAAGAAAACCCAGCAGTCTTGCTCTACATTCCTTTATGACTTTCCATATGGCCTAGATGGCAAGATTGTCATCAACGACTTTATATTGCTCTTAAAAAAGTATAACCGATTGGAAGCTGAGCATTACGACGTCAAGAGGAATTGTGGCTTTCGCACACTGAACTTTTTGGTGCGCGTTCCCCACGCAGTACGACTCGTATGCCGGCCAGTCGTTTCTGTTGACCTTGGTGGAGGCGTACGAAACGGCCTTGCAAGTTTCGAAACGCTTTAACTTTATTGTCTTATTTGATGCACCTGAAACAATTTGCTGGGGATGCTGTCTTAATGCTCGTCGAGTTCGATTTCTTGTTTTCGAGGGGACGTATGGAAGTGGCTAGCCAGAAACTTGGTTTTTAAGGGCGCTAGTTCTCTCTTTGCCGTGCTTATTGTTTTCATCTTGGTATCATTGACGTCGTTACGTAATTGAAGATACCGCATTCTTCGGCCGGGCTTAGGAAGATTGTGATGTCGTCATTCTGCCCCGGAGAAGGTGAGAGCCGCTTGAAATTCACAATTAGCTTTTAATTCTGACTATAATAAGGTCTATATATTTCTTTTTTCACAGCTTTAAAACGGTTTCGGTCCTGAGCTGGATCTTTGTCTTCAAAGAGAGGTTTCATTCCTCAGTTACGTAAGTGAACCCATAATGAAAACTACGTCGCGGCAACGAGTGATTGGAATACGTGCGCCTCAATAATCAAATTGACTGGGTGGCTAGTTTCATCCATCTCCTCTGCCAAGATCCTGAACTCCGCCTTTTAGGCAAGGTCCCCACTCAAAAGTGTTTCAAATGTCTCAAGACGACAGATGAGTTGACATATTTTGGAACATGGCAATTCCTAATCGTACCTCTCCGTCGAGGGACAACGGGCCGACTAACGGACGCAAGCCGTACAGCTTGGGCTTGACCAAGAAAGTTACCACAATAAAGGATTCCTCTTGGTATTCTATATTCACACACCTGCCTACAGCACTTTAGAAGATTATAGCGATATTTTAAGTATTACTTCACAGCAATTTTAACCTCTAAAACTATTATTTATAAATTTTCCATTTAAGACGTGTTCTCTTCTTGTACTGTAGACTTGATGGTTCCTTTCAGCTTCATTGGCTGCCGCAAAGGGAATGTTTACAGTCTAATACCAGTCAAGAAATATGAGGTAAACCTTTTAAACTTGAAGTAGTGCTGATGATTTAAATCAAAAGTGCTCTTTTATCTCTTTTTACAGTTCAAGAGGAAACAAAATCAGCTGAAGTGAGGAGCATAGTATAGCATTATTGGTGCGCGTTCCCCGTGCAGTACGACTACTCGTCTACTCGTTCGTCGCTCGTTCGTGGTTGTGAAGCACACGACACATTTTGATGGGGATGCTGTCTTGCTCGTCGAGTACGTTTTCTTAGGATTGAGGGAATGTACGGAAGTTGCAGTTGCAAGTTTCTTGGCTCTTCCCCGCTCTAAGACTCTTGCGCTAACTGCTAGCCAATCGTCGTGTTTCCATTGGATGGAGGAGTGCGGATCAGCTTTGCAAGTTTCCTATCGCTTAGACTGTTTTGTCGACTTCAAGCACCTGAAACAATTTGCTGGGGATGCTGACTTGCTCGTCGAGTCGATGATCTTTCTTCAGAGGGGACGTATGGAAGTGGCGAGACAGGGATTTGGTTCTCCAAGGCACAAGCTCTCTTTTTGCCATAATGATAAGGTTTTCTCTTGGTATCATCGGCTAGCAGAGCGTATTGGAGTAGATGGGACCTCTTCGGCCGTGCTGAAGAAGATTGTGATGACGTCATCCTGCTCACGAATGAGGGATATCCGCTTAAAATCTACGGTAAAAAAAAAATACTAGAAAATACATGTATGAAATACAAGATGCAATCTTATGGCTTGTAATTCTATATTTATAGATTTGGAAGGGACACCGTACGATTGACCATCGAGGCGCCTATAATAAGCTCTTCTCCTGCCTCGTGTAGACCATCAGATATAGCATGGAAAATGATGGATCTAGATCTATTCGATGCGCGGCTGTGTATCATAGCTTTCAAACGGCTATTTCCCGATCCTGAGCTGGATGTTTTAGTGACTATCTCATCCTTCACGTCCAAAGAGGTTCCATTCATCAGCTACGTCCTGCTACTCAATGCGACCGGGATGCAGCACTCTTTGGAGTAAAAGTTGATTACTCGTACCTGATTTCTCAACTCCCTGGTTGGCAACTTGCATCCGTCTCTTCTGCAAAGAGCACGAACTCCAAGAAGAAGTCACCATTCCCACCAAAAAGTGTTACAAGTGCCTTAAGACGACCGAAGAGTTAAAGCTTTGGCTACTTGGCAAAGTCGTATCGTATTGCTCCGTCGGGTGTTAACGGGCCGACGGACGGATGCATAACGTACAGCTTGGGCTAGAGTTCTTGGCAATGCTGGAGTCTTACTGCTCCGTCGAGTGCCAACAGGACCGCCACGAACTTTATACAATAGGGTGTCGACGCTTCCTGGTCCCTTAACGCCCTTGGCCGACGTTCGTGACTTAAATATTGCGGGACTGAATACTTATTTTTTCTGGTAGTACTGTAAAAGAATTTTTCAAGCAATATTGCATAATCAAGCATAATCGATTTTTGCGCCAAATTCTTGGCCCATAATAGTATGCCACCTAGCGGTGATAGAAACAACATCTTGATGCTAACGCTTTCTCTTCGTCCGTCTTCTTTTGTTTGCAACCCGCTTCATGTCAGCTACGACATCTGCGCAGTGCGAACGAAACGACGTTGAATTTTTTTTTTTGCCTATTTATTTTTACTTTTCATTCGAGTTTAATCCACTGGTAATAGTTATTTTACTAAATATTAAAACATGTTATAGACTTGAATCATATATTTGATCTTATTGATACCATTGAGTATTTATTAATGTTTTCTACCACTTTTTCTTTTTGCTTCGAAACAGGGTGACGCGAGCCCTTGAAAGAACGAAACAGGGCATGCTACTTGAAAGATTCTCGGCTATTTATGGCGCATTCAAAGGTACTAGTTACTAAAATCTCATTTCTCCTATTCTATTCAATTAGTTTTATTCATTCTTCTTGATAATCACCTTTCCAGGTTATCCCCTTGACTTTTGACAGTTTTTCATTGTGGAAAGCTACAAGAAAGTAGCCCACCCTCACTGTACTGCTGAAATGGTCTATTCACACACCCGCTCACATCACATACTTTGGAGGATTATTGAGATAGTGTAAATAGTATTACACAGCAAGTTATTATTTACTCTTTTTTTATTTGTGATTTTTTTCTTCTCGGCCTGTAGAGAGACTTTCCAAATCCCTTCAGCTTCACCAGCTGTTGGCTGCTGGGAGAAGTGAATTCGTACAGCCTTATACCAGTTCAGAAATATGAGGGTTAACAACTCTGAGGTAAACTTTTTAAACTAGAAGTAGTGATGATTTAAATCCTAAATATTTTCTTTTCTCTCTTTTTACAGTTAATGAGAAAACGATATTGTCCGATATTTGCTGCAGAATGACCAGAAGAGAGTAACACTTTTGCGTCTACCCTTACTTTATTTCTTGGTGCGCGTTTCCCGTGCAGTACGGCTTGTAAGCCTGCCAGTCGTAATGTTTCCCTTTCTACGGAGGAGTGCGAAAGGGCCTTGCAAGTCCCGCAACGCTTTGACTTCTTTGTTGACTTTTAGCACCTGAAACAGTTTGTTGGGGATGTTGTCTTGCTTGTCGTGTTCAGTTTCTTGGCAGAGGAAATGTATATTGAACTAGCTAGCCAGTGAATTGGTTCTTCAAGGAAGATAGGTACATTTATCATCCTAAAAATAGCTATTCATTCTGACGTTATCTTATATTCTTATGGTCTATTATTCTTTATTTTCAGGTTTGGTAACGACTCCGTGCGCATGGCCACTTAGGCGCCTAGCAAGTGCTTCTCCTGCCCGCTGTTGACCAACAAATAGCACAGCAACTGATTGACCAATTCTTATATTGGATTGCCGCCCGTTTTCCTTAGCTTTCAAGTGGCTCTTCCCAGACTCTGAGCTGAATGTCGTACCAACTATCTTCCAATCCATTCATCAGCTACGTACTTCTTCTCATGGCAACCGAGGTGGAACTCTCGCTTGAGCAAAGATTGAATAATTTTTACCTAAACTATCCAATTCATTGGCTGGCAACTTTTATCCATCGCCTCCGCCAAGATCATGAACTCCACGAAAAAGGCTCCATCTCCACCAAAAAGTGTTTCAAGTGCTTCAAGACGACCAAATGGTTGAAACGTCGCGGGTTCTGGGCAATTTCTGAATCGTACAGCTCCGTCGAGGGCCAACAGGACGAATGTTGGAATCCTAGCCGTACAGTTTTGGCTTGACCAATAAATAAAGGTGAGATACCGTAATATAACCTCCTCTTCGTCGTTATGCTTTTATATTTTCAATATATATATTGAAAATTGAAAACAGTGTACTGTTCTGTGCTTTAACCACGGCTGTAACTACTGGGTACTGAAAATCTTTTTTTTTAAAGAAATTCAATTTAATTGGCTTATTCTTGTCATTATTTATCTTTTCAGATTTCTGAGTTTTTCCATTCACTCCACTTGTTTGGCTGGATCCCCACCAAAAGATGTCTCAAGTGCCTCACGAGGACTGATGAGTTGAAGCAATCCTGGAATTTGGAAAATCCGGATTCGTTCTACTCCGTCGAGTGCCACGGAGACGAATGTCGGGTTCAAGTCTTACAGCTTGGGCTAGACCTGAAATCTTAATGCGCGACGCCGAAATGCTACCTCCAATTGTCGTTATGCAATTATCCTTCTCCCTATTACGACGTGTTCAGTACACTCCTTGGAGGACTGTGAAGACAGTGTAAGTACCAAGTTAAACAGTTAGAACTGTTAGTTATTATTTTTTAGGTATGACATTTTTCTCTTCTTGGCCTATAGAGAGACTTGACAGGTTCACTTCAGTATCATCAACTGTTGACTAAGAGAAATAAATTCAATAATTCATACAGTGTTACACCAGTTCAGAACTATGAGGGTATAAACAACTCCGAGGTAAACCTTTTAAACCAAAAGTGGTGATTATTTAAAACCTAAAAGTTTTCTTTGAATTCTTAATACAGTGAAAGAGGAAACGTTATCGGCTGAAATTTGGTGCATAACGACAAGAAGGGAATAACACTTTGGCGTCTACCCTCACTTCATTTCTTGGTGCGCAGTACGACTCGTGTGCCGGCCAATCGTAATGTTTGCCTTTCACGGAGGAGTACGGAAGGGCCCTGCAAGTCCCGCAACGCTTAGACTGTTCTGCTGTTTTGGATGCATTTGAATCAATTTGTTTGGGATGCCTTCTTGCTCGTCGAGTAAAGTTTTTCGCACAGGAAATTTATTGAAGTGGCTAGTCAGTGACTTGGTTCTTTAAGGCGCAAGTTCTCTCTTTGCCGCAATTAGAAGGCTTCATCTTGGCACACTCGGGCCTTCAAACGTATAGACGGAATTTGAGAGAGCGGCATCTTCGGCCGTGTTGAGGGAGATTGTCCTGATGGAATCTTCCTGAGATTCGAGTGAGATCCGCTTGAAATCTTCGGTGGACTGGTGCCCGTTCAATCCGCAATATCTACTCAGTTGAAGGTTGATTTAAAATTCTAAAAGTATTTATTCATTCTGACGTTATCTTATGGCCTATAATTCTCTATTTTCAGGTTGGTAATGATGCCGTGCGTATGGCCACCGAGGCGCCTAGCAAGTGCTTCTCCTTCCCGCTGTTGGCCTCTAAAAAGCATAGCAACTGATGGGTCAAGACATATTGGATGGCCGCCCGTTTTCCTTAGCTTTCAAGCGGCTCTTCCCAGACCCTGAGCTGGATGTCGTAGCGACTAGATCTTCCACTTCATTCATCAGCTACGTTCTATTAATCAGTGCAACCGAGGTGGAACTATCGTTGGGGCAAAGATTGAATACTTGTACCTTACATATCAAAATCATTGGCTGGCAACTGTCCTCCATCTCCTCTGCTAAGAACACGAACTCTACTTGTTAAGCTTCATCCCCATAAAAAGTCTTTCAATTGCTTCAAGACGACCAAATAGTTGAGCTGTTCGTGGTTCTTGGCAACGTTTGTATCGCACTGCTCCGTCGAGGGCCAACAGGACGACTGCCGGACACGAGCCGTACAGCTTGGGCTTGAACAAAAAGTGAAGATGCGGCACCAAAGATGGGCATCTTCAGGAGCAGAGGCTCTTCAGCCCTCTTGTTATCAACCAGAGCCACTCAATAAGGTATCAATACCGTGTTCATGATATTTCCATAGAATGTACTATTCATTAAACTTGGTTCTTCTTAGTATATATTACTTGAATTCCTACACAATAAAGTTTCACCAAGTCAAGAAGTGGAAATGGTACCTATGTCCAGAGAAGATTGGCCACCACAGCCTCGGATGGCAAGAACTATGAGGTAAGCCTATTTAACTGAAAGTGGTGATGATTTAAATTCCCAAGTCTTCGTTTAACTCTTTTTTCTGTTCAGGAGAAAACTAAATCAGCTGAAAATAGACAAGAAGGGAATAACAATTTGGCGTCTACGCTCACTTGACTTCTTGGTGCGCGTTCCCCGTGCAGTGCGACTAGTACGCCGGTCACTCGTAATTTTGGCTTGATACGGAGGAGTACGAAACGGCCTTGCAAGTTCCACAACGCTTTGACTCTGTTCGTGGTTTTTAAGCATATGAAACAATTGGTTTGGGATGCTGTTTTGCTCGTCGAGTACGATTTCCGGGGAGAGAGGAATTGTACGGAAGCGGCTAGCCAGAGACTTGGTTGTGCAAGGCGCAAGTTCTCTCTTTGCCTCACTGAAGGTTTCATATTGGAATGATTGCCTCGTAGAACGTAGTTGGAATGTGACGGGCGACCTCTTCAGCCGTGGCGAGGTAGATTGTCCTTACGTAATCTTGCCCAGGCGGTAGTGAGATCCGCTTGAAATTTTTTTTGGACTGGCACCCGTCCAATCCGCAACATCTGTACAGTTGAAGGCTGAGTTAAAATACTAGGAATATCTATTGATTCTGATGTAATCTTAGCGTCTGTAATTATCTATTTACAGGTTTGGTAATGACACTCTGACCATGGGCGCCAAGTAAGCGCTTCTCCTGCCCGCGGCTGGCCACCAAATAGCATGGCAACTGATGGATCAAAACATATTGGATGGCCGCCCGTTTTCCTTAGCTGTCAAGTGGCTCTTCCCAGACCCCGAGATTTGGTTGTCGTAGTGACTATCTTCCTCTTCGCGTTCGAAGAGATTCCATTCATCAGCTACGTTCTGCTTCTCAGTGCAACCAAGGTGTAACCCTCGTTGAGGCAAACTATGGATACTTGCACCTTAAGTTCCAATTCGATGGGTGGCAACTTTCATCCATCTCCTATACCAAGATCACGAACTCCACCTGGAAGTTAGAATCCCCATAAAAGTGTTTCAAGTGCTTCAAAACGACCGCAGAGTTGATTCATTCTGGAGCGTACAGCTTGGGCTTGACCAAGAATTAAAGGATTCGACGCCGTAATGTTAACTCCTATTATCGTTTTGCAACTCTCATTCTCTCCATCTCTTTCTTTTTCCTTAAAAGTTTTTTTTTTTCTTCCAAAGAATATTTTAAAAGTAATTTTGTGGGACTTGATATTTAGTCATGCATGTGACCGGCGTATTTTCCATGTGTATTGGTGACATTCTTTTCTGTACTGCCCCGCGTGAATTCCCGCGTGCTCTAATGCGGTCGCCAATTTATTCCGTAAGCAAGAGGCCGTAGCTTCATTTTTTTATTAGGTACTATACATGCTGATGCACAAAAATGAATATTTTTCACCCCCTATTATTTATCCTGATTTAATTTATTTACTTAACAATGTATTCATTGGGTAAGATAAGTATTTAAAAAAAATTAAAAGTTGTGCCCATATCGTTATGCCGTCTAGCGGTAAAAGAAACAACATCTTATTACTAACGCCTCCTCTGGCTTTGTCGTTTTTCTTTTGTTTCATTACGGCTACATGAGCAAATGCGTACATGACGCCGTAGATTTTTTTTTCTGGCCTTTTTGTTATTTCAACTACCATTCATTCACGTGAAATTTTGTCCTATTCCTTCCTGATAATGCCTAATGTATTTCTAACTTTATTTTTAAGGTTCTTACAAAAGTAAAAAACTGTCAAGAGCCCTAGTGCAGAAGAGGACCACTAGAACTCGGTACCAGACCAAGCAAGCTGCTCGATAAGGTATTCTATCCCTGTCTATGAATTTTTATGGAATTTACCATTTATTAAAGCCTTGTTCAATTTTACAGATGGATTGTATTCCTACTAATCAAGAGTACCAACAAATCCTATTCGTACCCAAGAAAAAATATTATCGACTGGAAGCGAGCATTACGGTTATACAACGTGAAGAGGAGAAGAACATTGCGGCTTCTACACACTTTACTTCTTGGTGCGCGTTTCCTACGCAGTATGACATGTGACTGCCAGTCGTTTCATGGCGTCTTCGACGGAGGAGTGCGGAACGGCCATGCAAGTTCCACAACGCTTTACCTCGTTCGTTGTCAGTGATGCACCTGAAACCGTTTGTTGGGGATGCTGTCTTTTGCTCGTCGAGTTCGGTATCTTGAGTCAAGAGAGGACGTATGGAATTGGTCTGCCAGGACCTTGGTTCCTTAGGACGCAAGTGCTCTCTTTACCGCGCTGATGGCTTCATTTTGGTTGTATTGGCGTGCAGAACGTAATTGCGGAGTCGGCACCTCTTTGGACTGAGAGAAAGGTCATGACGTCAACCTGCCCTGGAAGGTGAGAGCCGCTTGAAATTTACAATAATCTATTAATTCTGATGCTATCTTAAGGTCTATACTCCTCTTTTTACAGTTTTGAAGCGGATCTTCTCAGAGATTCTTGAGCTGGATGTCGCTGTGACCATTTTTTTTCACGACCGAAGAGGTTCTATTCATCAGCTACGTCCTGCTGCTCAGTGAAACCGAAATGCAACCTTCGTCGGGGCAACGATTGAATACTTGTACCTTAATGGTCCAATGCACTGGGTGACTACTTTCCTTCATCTCCTCTGCCAAGAACACGAACTCCACTTGAGGGGTAGGATCCCCACCCAAAACTGTTCCAAGTGCCTCGAGACGACTGATGAGTTGGAACACTGAGGAACTAAGCAAATCCAAGACGCACTTCTCCGTCGAGTGCCAATGAGCCGACTGACGTACGCAAGCCGTACAGCTTGGGTTTGACCAAGATAAAAAGTTGCGACGTCCAAACGTTCTCTCTTCTTTTCGTTATGCCTCCTCCAAAAAAATATATGTTTTAAATGTTGTGGACGTTGCACTATAGTCAATTTGTTTACCGGTGTATTTTGCGATGTGACTTGCACAATAAAATGTAGTTTTTCCCGTACTATCCCGCGTAAATTCCCGTCTACGTCTAAAGTGGCATACCAGTTTTTTTTTTCGTCTGCTTCCGATAACTAGCGCAAACAGGTTTAAAATATTGTACTTTAATGTTTAATCGGGCAATATTAGGTATAGATTATTAAGTATTTAAATTATCGCCTTTACTTGCCCGCCTTGAATTTTAAAAAAATAGTTTGCTTCTAGCGCCATCTGGGGTGCAAAAAAGCAACATCTTAATAAAAACACGTCGACCTTCTTTTGTTTTTATCATTTCATATGCGAGGAGCAAGCTGGGAGCATGCAAACAAAGTAGATCTGTGTGTCTTGTTTACTTTATTATTTTTATATAGAGACTTTTGAGTTTTTACAAGGTGAGAGATATTTACACAAGAAAATTAATACTTTGTATTTCTTGTCGAAATTGATTCACCTCTTCCCACGAACTGTCAAAATAGGGCGCCGACGTGTATTTGTCCTTGAACGGCCTTGGCCGACGTGCAAACCTGACTTGAATAGTGTCGGACTGACAATTTTTTGTGTTGAAGTAGTCGTCCACTTATTTTGAGTATTCAGGTAAGTTTGACTCAGCTCTTATTCGTATTACTAACATTAAAATTTGCCGACCTGCTCCAGAGGGTCCAGTTGATGAAGAGCAAACTGAAGATTTGATTTTATCTTGTTGATTGTTTTCTTGAAAAAAGTAAAATCGAAAAAGAATTTGAAACCCTGATAATGTGTCATTTGTATGTGCGGCAGTATTTATTTGTGTTTTTCTTTCATTAAACAAACTCAGTTTTCAGTTTCTCACAACTTGTCACATAACTGTTTTTATTTATTGAGACAGGGACATTCGACCACGAGCCATAGCGCGAGTTCGTAAAAAGTGAGCTCATATTTCACGACGAACTTTTAAATGCTAATATTTAAAATTTACTAAACTTTATTATCATTATTTTTCAACAGATGTCTTATAGCAAATTCCTTCTTTGTTGTAAGTGTAAATGGGAGCAATCAGCCATCTGATATTCAAAAAAGGCCCGGCAACATCCTTACGAAAATGATAAAATTCCACGGAGAAAAGTTGTTTCGGGTAGGAATGAAGAATAAAGCATCTTCTTCGACTCTATTCTCTTTATCACCTATCATGTCCCTCGAATTGGATTGGACATTGTAGGCGTAACGTTCAGTTCAAAGCAACATTTGGAAAATCGTGGCACTCCACTACGTCCTCCTCGTTCTCTACTGTTACTAAAACTACAATAGTAAAACGTTCAGATTAATTATCGATTTCTTCATTTAAAATCTTCGCTTGTTTCTTTTTATGATAATCATGCTTTGCCGCTTTACTATATTATTTTAATTATTAATTGTAATATGTTATTTTTTATCACCTATTTTAGATGTTTTAGATGCTGTCCTTTATTCTACACCGCTCATTTCCCTCCAACCCTTTATCCTTTTTAACCCGAAGACAAACTAGTATTTTTTTTAAGGAGACTGCTTAAATAAGCTTAAGTAATACTGCTATTTTTCAACCTCGAGTCTATTTCTTATCATGAAAATGTGCAGAGGGAAGAGCAACATTCGCAGGACAAAAACAAATAAAAAAATCATTCCGAATTTTTCTTCTCAGCAAAAAAATTGAAATAGTCCGAGGAGGGAAAAGTATTCATTAAGAATTTTTCATACTTGAAAAGAAGAGTGTAAAAGTAAAGGATAAGACCGGGAATAAGGAGGAAGAAGAAACTGAAAAAATTATCCGATTATTCAAAGCTGTTGTCTCCCTTCATCTATCCATCATTATCTGCTAGTTTCGGTGGCTAATCCGAGTCGTCGCTGCTCTGGACCTTCTTCTGATCATCGTCCTCTTTCTTGGCTGGCAATTGGGTCGGTTCATTTCCTTGGATCAGAGCAGGTCCTTCCGTCTTTAATTGCAAATCACTCATGAAGCTGCGAGCCAGATGGCCACCAACTATAACAGGAAAAAAATGGAGAAGTTGTGAATTATACCACTTAAACTAAAATTGCTAATTGCTAGGTTACCGGTCGAGTTCTGTCGAGTGCCTCTGAATGTTGCTTTCCTGACAACATTGGGAACGGGACAGAGGACCTCATCTTCTTTCCGTTTTTGAAAAGACCATTCTCACTCTTTAAGATAGAAAATGATGTTAGAAGTTTGAAGGCTATTTTATGAAGAAATACAATTTACCGAGAGATCCAAAGCCATCCACGTTTTGTTGACATAAGAAAGAGAAGCATGCAGCTCAGAGACGTAGGTACCCTTCACTGTAATGTCTGCATCTTCACTGCTGCCAATCGTCACCTTTTGTTTTATGTAAAAGAGTCGATATACCATATTATATGACTTGCTATTCCATTTAAACACTGTTGAATTACCGTCTTATTTTCCTCCAAAAGCCATACATCCCTGTGACATAATCGAGTCAACACAAAGAGCTCCTTTTCTTTTTGGCTCATTTTCTGTTTGAAAATAAATCTGTGCGTTTTAAAGATGCACCTACTGTTGAAAGAGCCAAATTAACAATTTACGAACGTAAAGCGATCTCTAAATTTTCCAATATTAGGTTATTTACCAGCAACACTTTCCTTCCACTGTTCAGTATCCGGAAAAAGTAACTGTCAGGACTATTGTTCATCATACATTTGTACTCCCTGCATTCCCAGGGTGTCTCCCAGCGTTCGCTCTGCAGCCTTTGACTTTTGCTTTCCGCCTTTCCTGACAACACTGTGAATGGGAAAGAGGGTTCCGTCTTGGTCCCGTTCTTATAAAGCCCATGTTCACTCTATAACAATTAAATTTATTGAAAAAGCAATACCATCTAAGCCTTTTTTGACACATATGAAAGTGAAGCATGCAGCCCAGAGACGTTGGTACCTTTCACTGTATTTCCCCGAAAAGGGGTTCTGCTCAAATCGGCCGACAGATCACTGCCCCATAAACCAGGGACTCTCACGTAAAGCTAACCATCGATATCCTAAATAGGCCCTTTTCCAATAAACGCATTTCAATACGGCTGCTCTTTCGGTGGAACCTTCTGTTATCTTCATGGGTCAGGTCATCTACATCCAGCCGCACGAATTTCTGCTCACCTACGTGTTGACCTGTTCGCACAAACTATGCACGCACAACATGTCGGAGTTAACAGGGTTTCGGCCGTACGATTCCGTACTTATTGAGTTTGTGTGAGAAGAATGATACAAGAAACCTTAACAGGGGAGCGAAGTCGAGGGTAAACCTAAATGAAACGTTGCAATTGGCTAAATGGGTTGCAGTTCTAGTTTACGTTAACTGAAGGCTATATATGTAAGCGCAATGCGTATTAAATATGTATAGGTTTGGTGATCTTATCAGGACCAAGATCATTCTACAAGAAGTGCTATGAAGAGGCAGAAATCATCCCCAGTTGGCGCTTTTACAGCGGGGAAAGAAGATTTACGGAATGTATCGTAGAGAGGAAATTGGGTCAAATCAATCCTCTTTCTACGGTATCTTGTCTGGTGAAATCGGGTTAACATAACTCGATGGTGGTACGGAGAGAAAGGGTTACATGATACCCCTAACCTCTCTTATGATCTGCAACCTTACAAGAACAATCTTCTCAAAGTCAACGCGCTTGTTGCATATCATATAAAATACCCCAGGCTTTAAACCCCTGGCGAGCGCTCTTTTCCAGCAAAATGAAGGGTATAAATAGAAGAGCAACGTGTATTAAATATGTATAGGTTTGGTGATCTTATCAGGACCAAGATCATTCTACAAGAAGTGCTTTGAAGAGGCAGAAATCATCCCCAGTTGGCGCTTATACAGCGGGGAAAGAAGATTTACGGAATGTATCGTAGAGAGGAAATTGGGTCAAATCAATCCTCTTTCTACGATATCTTGTCTGGTGAAATCGGGTTAATATAACTCGATGGTGGTATGGAGAGAAAGGGTTACTTGATACCTCTAACCTCTCTTATGATCTGCAACCTTGCAAGAACAATCTTTTCAAAGCCAACACGCTTGTTTTTTACCTAGTAAAAATCAAAATATTTCCTCACAAATCTTTAAACTAAAGACATAAGGTTTTTTAACTATTATATTTTTGGTTGTAAAGACACGCTTTAAAAAAAAGCAGGAGAAAGATTTTTTCTCCTGATATTTTTGTAAAGCTGGATAATGATTCTTTCTCCTGATTTTTTAAAAATGCGTGTTGTCGGGAGGGGGTTGAATTGCATTTAAATCCTGTGTATTCTTGACAGACTTGCCACCCGATAATCGTTTCAACGATCAAATCAATTCCCGATAATCACTGTGTTTTCATCGGCGATCAAATCATTCCCAGTTGATTTTGTTCGCGATTACAATCATGATCAACATCAACCTAAAAAAAAATCTTTGCGCGCCTACGCGCAATCTATGAGTCAACTTGGATTGCTCCTTTCTCAATTATCTCTTTTCTCTCAAGAACTTGACAATTTCTTCATTATGACACAACAAATTCTTTCATGTCATGTTGGAAAAACTAAAGCATTCATCTTATTTGAATAAAATAAAAACTTAAATACAATTTTATTTAGCTGATAGGATTGATTTTGATTTGATTTTTTATCCAATCTCCATTTCTAACCAATCTGTCGAATATATTTTAAAGTTTAAAATAAATACTCCTTTAAGACCGCATTCAACTTTTCGCGCTGGTAGAGTGCCACCTGGCGGTCAAATCGACAATCGATGGGGAATCCAATATGACTGCTTCATGAAACGCGAGTCGTGAGCCATAAATTGTTTTCATTTTTCTTACTCCCCTAATTTTCGGTAATATTTCTTGATTTCTAGTGGTTCTTCGCAGTTCGGCCAGAGTTTGCCATTTTATTATTTCCAATGATTTCATGAAAGGTTTTTTTTTTATATTGACTTGTCTTCTGATTAAATTCTGTCCTGGAAGCCCATGACCTTCAACAACATCTTAGATCCACATTTTAAAGTTAATTGATGTATAAATGTCACCTTTTCCATTTACAAGTAAATATGGTTGAACATGACTCAGATCCAGTGGATGAGGGTGCCAGGAACCTCATCGGGAACCCCAGCAAACCTCTTTGGTCCTGCCAGAACACCTATCACCCTGTCTCCAGCTGATGAGATCTAGATCGTACCACAGCTCAAGTATTCTACTTTAAATTTTCATTTTAATATTGACCTAATTTGATTTCAAATTTCTCCCACAATAACATTGTTTCAACTATCAATCTTGGATGCAATATTGACCAAATAAAGATTGTCCTGGTGCACGTCCGCAACGCTGAATACAACCCGCAGCATTTTCCCGCCGAGATTCACGTACCTTCACGTAACCCGAAAACAGCCGCCTTAATCCACAGTGCCGGCCTAAAGTTCTCCCTTCACAATATGTATTCAGCAGCTACGTCCTACTACTCAATGCAACTAGGTGTAACCCCCTTTGGGGCAAAGACTGAATACTTGTACCTTATTACTATTCAATTCCGTGGTTGGGGCGAGTCCGAGGAGGGAAAAGAATAAAGTACTTGAATTAGAAGGAAGAAAAAAAACTGAAAAAATTATACGATTATTCAACGCTGTTGTCTCCCTTCATCTTTCCATCATTATCTGGTTTCGATGGCAAATCCGAGTCGTCGCTGCTCTTGTCCTTCTTCTGATCATCGTCCTCTTTCTTGGGTGGCAATTGGGTCGGTTCATTTCATTTGAGCAGGGCAGGTCCTTCCGTCTTTAATTGCAAATCACTCATGAAGCTGCGAGCCAGATAGCCACCAACTATAACAGGAAAAAGGGGAGAAGTTGAGAATTATGCTATTTAACTAATATTGATAATTGCTATGTTACCATTCGAGTTTGTTGATTGGGAGGTCGTGCTTTTGGCTTTCTTGACGTTAAGGACCGAGGACGACGACGTATTTGGCTCTTCGTCATGAGATGGTTTCGCCGCTTTCAATAGCTTGGTCAGTGTCTTTCCCTTTGCACTGCCTGATCCAGGTTTCAGTCCACCAATTTGTAACATCAGAAGATTAGATAAAACGATTTTTAAAAACCTCAAAGTAGTTTTCTGAATTATCTACATTTCTTCATCATTATAAATTCAATTTAAATTTAGTTACCAGCAACCCTTTGTGTCCAATGTTCAATCCGGTAAAAGTAGCCGTCACGACTGTTGGTCGGATATTGAACTCCGATTCCCAGAGTATCTCCCACCTTGATTCCCTTTCGGTCCTCTGAATGTTGCTTTCCTGACAACATTGGGAATGGGACAGAGGACCCCATCTTCTTTCCGTTTTTGAAAAGACCATTCTCACTCTTTAAGATAGAAAATAATGTTAGAAGTTTGAAGGTTATTTAATGAAGAAATACAATTTACCGAGAGATCCAAAGCCACCCACGTTTTGTTGACGTACGAAAGAGACGCATGCAGCCCAGAGACGTAGGTAAACTTCATTGTAATGTCTGCATCTTCACTGCTGCCAATCGTCACCTATTTTTTTTTATGAAAAAGAGTCGATATACCATATTATATTACTTGCTATTCCACTTAAACATTGTTGAATTACCGTCTCATATTCATCCAAAAACCATACATCCTTGTGACATAATCGAGTCAACACAAAGAGCTCCTTTTCTTCTTCTTGGCTCATTTTCTGTTTGAAAATAAATCTGTGCGTTTTAAAGATGCACCTACTGTTGAAAGAGTTAAATTAACAATTTACGAACGTTAAGCGATCTCTAAATTATGTAACTTACTGCTCTTCGCGAAGTTATATTGAAACAAATTGAAATCTTGTAGAGCACACAAGAAAATTAGTCTCTCTCTCTCTAGACCTACGTAGCTCAATGGCGCCGCCCGGCCGTCATCCATGTTCAGCTGTCCCGTGGAACGTCGAAGAATTTTTGCGCACGACATTGCCGGCTACTCTGTAATAATTCTTTCCCCTTCTCGCGCTACTGGCGTTGCTGGCACCTGCCTACTTAAAAGCAAGTTTACACAGAGCAAAATTGATGTTAGCGCAAATGTGGATGATGTATCATGTCAATACCCTCATACAGCCAAATGTAATAATCGACTGGAAGAACATTCATTACGTGTAAGAGAAAAGAAGCGTGCACTATCCATTCCTCAGGTTTATTATGTGAAATCTAAAACCCGATACGAAAAAGTACTCGACAGTTGACACGGGATTATTTAGCCATGATTTTAGCTTTTTTACCAAGATATTCCCAATCACTGCATTTTGAAATCCTTCTTGCCATCTTTGAAAAGCACTATATAGTTATTTCTATAACGTATATTGTTTGTGGCGAGACGAGTTTATTACTTAACCACACATTGGCAATAACCTAATAATATTATATGTGTGGGTCAGTCACCAATCACGATCCTCTATTTAAATTAATTTGAATAAGAAAAAATGCGTAAAATGTAACAGTCATTTTCAATTCAATCCACAATTTATTCACTGTACAGATCATACATGTCAATCTGTTATCTTGATATGTCAATTTTAATAGGAAACTTTTGAGACTAAACTTGACTTTATTTATATGGATGATAAAGCATCTGAAGGATAAAGTGATGAGCTAAAACATTGATTGCATAATAACGACGAGAGGATGAAACCTTACGGGGTAACACCTTTACTTCTTGGTCAAACCTAAGCTGTACGGCTTGCGTCCGTTAGACGGCCCGCTGGTTATCGACGGAGCAATACGAGTTCTTGGACTTGCAAAGCTCCCCACTACCAAAACACGTCGCCCATCTTGAAGCACTTGAAACATGTTTGGAGGGGATGGTACCGGTTACCAGTCAAGCTCGCGAACTTGGTCGAGCAGTTGGATACAAGTTGCCAGACAAGTTGATTGCCCAAGGTGCCAATTGTCGCTAAATGTCTCCCAACGAGCGGGCTGCATCTTGGTCGCAAAAAAGCAGCAGAATGTAACCGATGAGATGAACCTCTTTGGGTGTGTGGAGCAAGATAGTCACCGCGTCATTCGGCCCAGGATTTTGGAAGACCCGCTTGGTAGCCACGGAAAACAGGCGCTTTCGTCGTCACTTACAAAATCTATGCATAGAGGAATAACCACATTACAACAATATTAGAACAAGTAAAACTATTATATTCATTTTAATGAAATCTGCGTAAAAAAGGGAGAATCAAAGACGGAGTTATACTGTATTATCATAGACCAGTCATTTCCAATTTAATCCACAATGTTTTTACTATACAGTTCGAACGAGTTATAATCTTATTTATTACGATAATTATTAGGCCACCGAGCATAAGCTTGTCTTTATTTATAAGGACGTTATCATTCAATTGCAAAATGGTAAGAGGACACAATATTTCAGGATCGCTCATTTATTTACTTATTGGTCAATCCCAAGCTGTACGGCTTGCTGCCGTCAGTCGTCCCATTGGCACTCGACGCAGCAATACGACTCTCAACTCGTCGCCCGTCTTGTGGCAGTTGAAACAAGTTCGGTGGGAATAGTGTCGAACTTGTAAAGCTCTTGATCTTGATAAAGAAGATGTATAAAAGTTGCTGAACAGACACGCAAAATTTCAAGGCGCCAATCTAACTTTATATATCTTTGCCCCAACGTGAACTTCATCTCCGTTGCACAGACAAGCAAAAGATAACTGTTGAGATGAACACCTTTGGGTGTCTTGAGCAAGATAGTTACCATGAAATCCGGCTCATGTTCACTCTATAACAATTAAATTTACAGAGAAATCAATACCATCCAAGTTTTGTTGACAAATATGAAAGTAAAGCATGCACCCCAGAGACGTTAGTTTCAGTAATGCCCCGAAAAGGGGTTGCTCGACTGCCCCTCAAACCAGGGACTCGTAAAGCTAACCATCGAGATCCTAAATGGACCCTTTTCCAATAAACGGATTTCAATACGGCTGCTCTTTCGGCGAAACCTTCTGTTATCTTCATGGGTCAGGTCATATAAATCCAGCTACAAGAATTTCTGCTCACCTACGTGTTGACCTGTTCGCACAAGCACATTTACAGAGCCTGCTCTAAATACATTTTTAGTGCTTTGACGAAGCGGCTAAATGTAAATGCGACGATGACAACGTCGTTTCCATCCTTGTCGAATATAACAATCACAATAACATGGTCAAATTGTGTGCACGAGAAAGGAGCAACATTTAGAAAGTACTTTGCTAATACGTCTACGACTTCCACGTTCTATACAAGTCGTTAATAGCTCTAGCATATTTTTTAAGAGCAAAAGATAGCATTTTGGACCCAAAGTTTTATCTCATAAGTGGTGTGGAAAGTAAGACAAAGAAAATTATGTCGGAGTTAACAGGGTTTCGGCCCGCACGATTCCGTACTTATTGAGTTTGTGTGAGAAGAATGATACAAGAAACCTTAACAGGGGAGCGCAGTCAAGTGTAAGCCTAAATGAAACGTTGCAATTGGCTAAATGAGCTGCAGTTCTAGTTTACGTTAACTGAAGGCTATATATGTAAGCGCAATGCGTATTAAATATGTATAGGTTTGGTGATCTTATCAGGACCAAGATCATTCTACAAGAAGTGCTATGAAGAGGCAGAAATCATCCCCAGTTGGCGCTTTTACAGCGGGGAAAGAAGATTTACGGAATGTATCGTAGAGAGGAAATTGGGTCAAATCAATCCTCTTTCTACGGTATCTTGTCTGGTGAAATCGGGTTAACATAACTCGATGGTGGTACGGAGAGAAAGGGTTACATGATACCCCTAACCTCTCTTATGATCTGCAACCTTACAAGAACAATCTTCTCAAAGTCAACGCGCTTGTTGCATATCATATAAAATACCCCAGGCTTTAAACCCCTGGCGAGCGCTCTTTTCCAGCAAAATGAAGGGTATAAATAGAAGAGCAACGTGTATTAAATATGTATAGGTTTGGTGATCTTATCAGGACCAAGATCATTCTACAAGAAGTGCTTTGAAGAGGCAGAAATCATCCCCAGTTGGCGCTTATACAGCGGGGAAAGAAGATTTACGGAATGTATCGTAGAGAGGAAATTGGGTCAAATCAATCCTCTTTCTACGATATCTTGTCTGGTGAAATCGGGTTAATATAACTCGATGGTGGTATGGACAGAAAGGGTTACTTGATACCCCTAACCTCTCTTATGATCTGCAACCTTACAAGAACAATCTTCTCAAAGCCAACACGCTTGTTTTTTACCTAGTAAAAATCTAAATATTTCCTCACAAATCTTTAAACTAAAGACATAAGGTTTTTTAACTATTATATTTTTGGTTGTAAAGACACGCTTTAAAAAAAAGCAGGAGAAAGATTTTTTCTCCTGATATTTTTGTAAAGCTGGATAATGATTCTTTCTCCTGATTTTTAAAAAATGCGTGTTGTCGGGATGGGGTTGAATTGCATTTAAATCCTGTGTATTCTTGACAGACTTGCCACCCGCCGATAATCTTTTCAATATATGTATTCAGGTTGCCTCCTGGAAATTTCTAGTGATGGCCTCATTCTGTTTTTACCTACAGTCACCTGCTTCATAAATTAGAGCCTAATTTTTTTCCCTGGTAGTAATCATACATTCTTATGCAAAAAATTGAATAAGTTTTATTCCCAAACATTTTTCATGGTTCAATCTAGTTTATCTAGTGTATATATTCTTTTTTCTTATTCACATAAGCAAAATAATAAAGTTTTTTTTAAATTCTTCCTTGACCCATATTCTCATATCATCTATAGCGGTAAAAGGAACATCTTCTTACGCCTTGTCGGCTCGTCCTCTCTCCTCGATTTTCATTTGTCTCAACACGGCGCACGTTGACGACATGGATTTTTTCTTGTTGCTTCTTTATTTTTACCAATTTATTGACGTGTAATTTCCTGGTAAAATTGATATTTGCTAGTTTGTCAACGTGTTATAGACTTGGTTTTCAAAGTTTTGTCATATCGTAACCATCTGATAACGCTATCTCCCCATTTTTCTCTTTGTGCTTCAAACAGGGCAACGCCCTTGGTCGTTTTTGGCGGACGTGCTCACGCTACGAGACAGTTCTTTGGCTTTTTAATCGCGCATTCGCGCCTGTTGCTTCAAGGTATTTAATATCTGATTTTTCAAAAAAAAAAAATTATTCAATTCGATTGGCTTACACTTCTCATTCATCTTTCCAGGTTTCTGAGTTTCTCCATACTCCATCCCATTTAAGAATGTTTTTCCCCTTAAGAATTTTGGTCTACTAGAACTCAGTACCAGTCATAGTTGGTCGATAAGGTATTCCATCCTTGTCTATGAATTTTCATGGAATTTGCCATTCATTAATGCCTTGTTCATCTTTTCAGAAGGATACTACCCCTAAAGAGCACCACCAAGTCCTGAAATGCAAACGGTAGCTCACCAATGTTCAGAGTAGCGTGGCAACCACCACGTCCAGATCCTGGATATTAGTGATAGAAAACCTGTTGCTCCGAGCAGAGCAAAATAAACCAGCAGTTTTTCTCCATCCTCCTTTCCTTTATCATGCTCTCGAAAAGGTGCAATCGACTGGAAGCTCAGCATTGCGACGTGATCACGAGAAGAGAAGGTGTTGTTACCTCGTCACACTGAACTTCTTGGAGCGCGTTCCCCACGCAGTACGACTAGTGTGCCGGCCATTCTTTGATACTTTTCTTCTATGGAGGAGTACAAAGCGGCCTTGCTAATTCCAAAAAGCTTCAACTCATTATTTGTGAGTGATACACCGGGAAAAATTTGCTTGGATAATGTCTTGCTCGCCGAGTTCAATTTCTTGTCCTCAGAGGGGATGGATGGCAGTATGGGCTAGTCAGGAACTTGGCTCTTCAAGGCGCAAGTCAACTTTATGCCACGTTGATGGTTTCACCTTCGTGTCACTGGGGTGAGAATGTAGTTGAAAAGACGATACTTCTCCGTCCGGGCTGAGGAAGATTGCCATGACGTTATCATACCCTGGAAAAGGTTAGAGCCGCTTGAAATTTACAATTAGCAATTGATTATGATGTCATAGTATGGTCCATAATTCTCTTTTTACAGCTTTGAAGCGGCTCTTCTTTGAGCCTGACTTGGATAGCGTCCGGCTTCTTTTTCTTCACGTCCGAAGAAGTTTCATTCGTCAGTTACGTCCTGCTGCCCAGTGAACCCGAAGTCAAACCTTCGTTAAGCAAAGATTGATTTGAATACTAAAGCAGGATCCTCACCAAAAACTGGTTCAAGTGCCTCAAAACTACCGATGAGTTGACGTATTCTGGAACTTTGCAAAGCGACAACTTCAACGAGGACGGACGCAAGCCGTTTAGCTTGGGTTTGACCAAGAAAGATCAGGCTCAAGTTAGCCTACACTATTTGTACTATCAGGTATTTTAGTTGCTAATTTTTGTTCTACTTCCTTTCAGAAAAGATTTTAATAATGTAAAACTTTGTTTTTCTGGTTGTAGGGAAGCCTTTTTGGTAGACGGCATCTTCAGTGGTGCCGAGGCTTGCTACACATCTCAGTATCAGCGAGTATCAGCCAAACCTGCACCATAAGGTATTTCATCCCTGTCCTTGAAATTTTAATGGAGTTTACCATTCAATCATTCATTAAAACTTTGTTCATCTTATTAGATGGCTTCATTGATACTCATTAAGAGTCCCACCAAGTCCTGTAATACAAATGATGACCAACTAATGTCCAGAGAAGAGTGGCCACCATCATGTCTAAGATCTCCAAGAGCTGGAGAGGAAAAAAACTGCGGCCTTCTTGGTGCAACTGTTTCATGCGCACTCCTCCCCGCTCTAAGACTCTTGTGCTTAGCCAATCGTCGCGTTTCCACTTATTGGAGGATTGCGAAACGGCTTTGCAAGTTCCGCAACGATTTGACTTCTTTTTCTTACAGAAATACTTGAATCAATGTGCTGGGGACGCAGTCTTGCTCGTCGAGTTTAATTTCATTGCACCGAGGGAATGTATGGAATGAGCTAGCCAGAGACTAGGTTATTCAAGGAACAAGCTCTCTCATTTATAGATCCCTTTGCTCAAGATAATAAAACAATTCTTATTTATTTCAACTTCTTTCAACTCAATATTCCCAGGTTTCTCCCTTCACTTTGAAGAGTTTCTATTTTATTTTAAAAATCAAATGTTGAAATTGTCTTGCTTTTTACCTATAGATTTTTAAAATCAAATAAGACAAGTTAACCTAGACTAATATTAATTATTTAATGGTTTCATTTCTTCTATACCTTCCTCACTAAGTCTAATTTAGTTCTAACTCTTCATTGTTGGTTACAGGGGCAAATTTTTGTCTGAGGACAACTTCAAGTGCAGAGAGACTCTCCAGTATTCGATGACAGCAAAGTTCCTCGATTGGGTAATGCTTCCCTGTCCTTGAATATTTTTATTAGTATACTTAACATTACATTTTGGAATCCTACTTATCAACAGTACCACCAAGTTCTGGAGTGCAAATGGGAGCCAACTGATGTCCAGAGAAGAAAGGCTATGCCCAACATGATCAAGTATCGTGGATAAGAGCTGTTCCAGGCAGGGCTGAAAAACCAGCAAAATTCCTGTACCCTCCTCTTCGTGGCTTTCGATCTGGCCAAGATTGGCGTCCACGACGTTATGGTACACTAAAAATTACCCACCAACGAGCGGAAAATGATGATCCCGTTGACAAAAGAGAGCACTTCTCTCGACCCTCGTTCTGTTCATGAACTGTATACTATCTCCAACTCGCCAATTTCCAGTCTGATAGATTCTCTCCTGCCTCATTAGATTCTAGCGCTAAAAGCCTAATTTCAATAAGATAACATTGTTCTGATGATCTGATCTCAAATCATATTCGGCCATCACTTTTCGCTCATTTTTTTCTAATTTTCTGCTGTACGTCCCTCTGCTAGGACAAAATGCCTTTCACTTCTTCATCTGAGACCCGAGTCTTTTTCTTTCATGATGACTTTAACTCGAATTCGCAGCACCTGCATCTTTTCATCTTCAACAGCTTCAATATCTGCTCGTTTAAATTGAAAATTGGAAGATATCTGCTATTCTGCTTCTGAATCGTTCTGCTCAATGAAGTCTACTTCCTCGTTCTCTACTTTTACTGAAACTACATTAGTAAAACGTTCAGATTAATTATCTATTTCTTTCTCCAGAATCTTCACATGTTTCTTTTTATAATAAACATGATTTGCCGCTGTACTATATTATTATAATTATTCATTTGTAATACATTATTTTTATTGCTTGTTTTAGATGTTTGAATTCTGTCCTTATTTATTCTACGCCGCTCGATTCCCTCCAGCCCTTTATCCCTTTCAACCCGGAGACAAATTAGTATTTCTTTTTTTTTTAAGAGACAAGTAATAGTGCTATTTTACGACCTCGAGTTTATTTACATAATATATATGTATATATTAATAATATAATATATATTAACATACTAAGAGAGCATTAGAAGCAAATGGTTCGATAGCCCTTTTGATTATGAGTCTTTATCTATTACATACGAGCGATGGAAAATGTGTTTCAGCATAATACATTTACATAAATCTTAAATTCAATTTTTTCAGATTCCTTAAGTCGCTTTTGGTACTTAGCGCCCGTCCAATCCGCAACATCTACACAGTTAAAGGTAGACTTAAAACTCTAGAAATAGCTATTTTCTGATGTAATCTTAAAGTCTGTATTAGTAATGCTCTATTTACAGGTTTGGCAATGTGTGCATGGCCTCCGCGGCGCCTAGTAAGCGCTTCTCCTGCCCGCGGCTGATCTCTAAATAGAAAAAAAAAAACTAATGGATCAAGGTATATTAGAAGGCCGCTGGTTTCCTTTGGTTTTCAAGCGGCTGTTCCCAGACCGTGAGCTGAATGCCGTGGTGACTATCTTCCTCTTCTCGTTCGAAGAGGATCCATTCATCAGCTACGTTCATCTTCTCAGTGCTACCGAAGTGCAACCCTCGTTGGGGCAACGATTGCAACTTATCGTACTGCTCCGTCGAGGGACAACATGACGACTGCCGGACGCAAGCCATACAGCTTGGCTATGTGTCTTGCACAATAAATATCGAGTAACTAGATACACTCTTTTCTGTTCTGTCCCACCTGAATTCTCAAAAGCTAATTGCGGTCGCCAATTCATCTTAATTGAATCACTTTTCTCCCTTCACTATTTTTTTTTAAGGTTTCTACCAGTGAAGCCTCGTTCTCTTTTTACCTGCCGGCTGCCGTCACCTGCTCCATGAATCGGGAGGTGAGGGGACTGAGGGCCTATTTTTCATCGGGTATTATACAACGCTGATACACAACATGACATTTCTCACTCCTTTTAATTTAGCATGTTTTAATATGGTTGACTAGTTTACCATGTATTCATCCGGGTAAAATTTCAAATTTTTTGCTTAATTCTTGGTCATATTGATACGCCATCTAGCGGTAAAAGAAACAATATCTTGTATATCGTCTCCTCGTCGTTCTTCTTTTGTTTTAACTTTTGTTTTAACAAGGCACATTGCCGCTTTTTCCGAGCATCCGACCATGGGGCATGGAGTGACGCCGTGGTGGAAAGAATTGAAATTTTCTTTTTGCTTGTTATGTATATTCATACTAATTTATTCACGTGTAATACTGGTAAGAATAATTTTTGCCAATATCTCAACCTGTAGATAAACTTGGCTCTCAAAGTTTAGTCTTATCGTAACCATCATCTGTTTATGTTTTCCCCTAATTTTTTCTTTGTGCTTCAAACAGGGTGACGCCCTTGATCGTATCCTTTGACTTCATGAAAATGTCTGACTTATCTTTAACTTACATTCTCTAGTTACAGAGTAAATAAAATTAGTCAGCGGGCACCTTTAGGAGTAGAGAGGCTACCAACCACTCAGTATCAGCCAGAGCAACTTGTAAGGTACTGCTGTTCCGTTCTTGAAATTTTGATGGAATTCATACTTATTGAATCTTATTAGATGGCTTGGATTCCTACTCATTAACACTACTTACAATCCAGAGTAGAGTGGCCACCACTCTTCTTGGTTCCGTGCAAGTTACTCCAAGGTATTTAAAATCTAGCTTTTTTTTATTCTATTCAATGGTCCAATTCTTCTTGATTTTTTTCCAGGTTCCCCCGATCAAATTTAAAAGTTGTCTTCATATAAAGCTTGGAAATAGTTCACCTACCACCTAGGCTAGCCTATAAACCATCAGAAAGACAAAGTTGCCCACCCTCATTGTATTAGGGCTTCTGACAGTATATATTCACTCAGCCCACAGCACTAACAGATAAGATGATTATGAAGATAATGTATGTATTACTACACAGCAAGTTCAACCTATAAAACCATTATTAATAATTTTTCTATTTATGACAAGTTCTCTTCTTGGCCTTTAGAGACGTGACGGTTTCCTTCAGCTTCATTAGCTGCTAGCTGCAGCAAATGCAATGATTACAGTGTGATATAAGAGGTAAACCTTTCAAACTTGAAGTAGTGATGATTTAAATCCACAGGTTCTCTTTAAATTTTTTTTACAGTTCAAGAGGAAACGAAATCGGCTGAAATAAGGAGCATAGTGACAAGAAGAGAGTAGCAATTTGGCTTCTACACTCACTTGACTTCTTGGTGCGTGTTTTTACCGTACTATCCCGCGTGAATTCCCGCGTACGTCAAAGTGGTTTCGTTTTATTTCCGTTAGCTAGTGCAGATTAAGACTCTGAAAAAAAACTCTGCGATAAATATCTGTCACATTGTCTGGTTTCGGTGGCACATCCGAGTCGTCGATGCTCTTGTCGTCCTTCTTTTGACCATCGTCCTCTTGCTTGGGTGGAGATTGCATCGATTCATTTCCTTTGAGCAGTTCTTCCGTCTTGAATTGCAAATCATTCATGAAGCTGCGAGCCAGATAGCCACCAACTATAAAGGGAAAAAATAAGGAAGTAGAGAATTATACTATAAAAACTAATATTGCTAATTGCTAGGTTACCGGTCGAGTTCGTGGATTGGGAGGTCGTGCTTTTGGCTTTCTTAACGTTTGAGGCCGACGACGTAGTTAGCTCTTCGTCATGAGATCGTTTGGCCGCTTTCAAAAGCTTGGTCAGTGTCTTTCCCTTTGCACTGCCTGATCCAGGTTTGAGTCCACCAATTTGTAACAACAGAAGATTAGATAAAACGATTTAAAAAACCCTCAAAGTAGTTTTCTACATACGTTTCGAGCTTTTCAAGAGTTCGAGTTTGTCCGCTTCCTTCACCTTGGTCAGGTTGACAATGATTTTTCCTGTTAAACAAAATGTTTTGGCAATCAATGGCATCAGTATAAATATAGAAAATGTACCATGAACAGTCGGGGGAACGGTCACTTTGAGCCCTGCTTTGAGTTCCAATGAGGGTGCTGATACAACAGTTTTCGCCCCCCTCTGATCTGAGAGAAGATCTAAATTATCTACATTTCTTCATTATAAATTCATTTTAAATTTAGTTACCAGCAACACTCTTTGTCCACTGTTCAATCCGGAAAAAGAAGCTTTCAGGACTGTTAGTAGGAAATTGCTCTCCGATTCCCAGAGTGTCTCCAACCTTGATTCCCTTTCGGGCCTCTGAATGTTGCTTTCCTGACAACACTGGGAACGGGACAGAGGACCTCATCTTCTTTCCGTTTTTGGAAAGACCATTCTCACTCTTTAAGATAGAAAATGATGTAAGAAGTTTGAAGGTTATTTTATGAAGAAATACAGTTTACCGAGAGATCCAAAGCCATCCACGTTTTGTTGACGTACGAAAGAGACGCATGCAGCCCAGAGACGTAGGTACCCTTCACTGTAATGTCTGCATCTTCACTGCTGCCAATCGTCACCTATTTTTTACGAAAAAGAGTGGATATAACATATTTATTTGCTGTTCCAGCTAAACACTGCTGAATCTTAACAAATTACCGTCTGGTTTTCATCCAAAAGCCATACATCCCTGTGACATAATCGAGTCAATACAAAGAGCTCCTTTTCTTTTTGGCTCATTTTCTGCTGGAAAATAAATCTGTGCGTTTTCAAGATGCACCTGCTGTTGAAAGAGATAAATTAACAGTTTACGAACGTAAAGCGATCTCTAAATGATGTAACTTACTGCTATTCACGAAGTTATATTTAAAAAAATTGCAAATCTTGTAGAGCGTACAAGAAACTGAGTCTCTTTGTCTAGACCTACGCAGCTGAATGGCGCCGTTTGGCCGTCCTTCTTGTTCAGCTGTCCCGTGGAACGTCGAAGAATTTTGCGCACCAGCACAAAATGTTGTGTCATGTAAATGCTCTCATATAGCCGTTGTTTATTTTATCGTCAGATGGCGGTGTGTCTTAAGAAATTTGTGCATTTGATTTGATTCGATGTAAATATTATAAATATTACAAGATTTCAAAGGAAATACTTTTTGATACGAAAATAAGATAGTTCAAATGTATTTATATATATTCAATATTATTACCAAATTGTTGATCTGTTTAATTTCTTCCATCCGCTTGGTGGAGCTAATGCCGACTGTCAAGCAGACAAAAAATATTTCTCGACCAGTGGAACTACAAAAGCCTTTGTTTACATTTCTTCTAACGGTAAATTTTGATTCTAAAAACTATATTGCTTAAGATTAATACATTGTGCATAAATTTACACGGTCGTTATCTTCACAGGTGCACTTTCGGAATGGAAGTCGATATAAATAAGCCACTGATGGTTGAGGAAAAATCCGTAGAAGAAGATGAAACTGAGTGGTCCTCTGAAGCCAACGTCAATATTTCTAGTGGGAACTGTGAAACCTATAAAGAAGCAGTCGCACAGCCTCAACAACGACGTCGACGGACGCCTATTTATTCGGAAGCCCTCTACAACTAACCAACAGACTAGCAGCGTTCTCACAGGTTGCCGTCCGAAAAGCAATGACAACAGCAACACTCTAAAGAGGGGCAGAAGATTTCTAAACTCTCCAAGGTATTAGCGAATCTATCATGGTACATTTCATATTAAACCAAATCGTTGCTTCATTTCCAGACTTTTGTGACGGGAATTATGAACGATCTGGTAGAATCCAGCTGAATTACCAGTACGGTGCTATTCCAGAGCCAAGACCTCCGCTGCTCTCGACTGAGCTCACTGTCCGCTTCGCTTACGTCACTAGCCCTACGCAATTCTACGTGCACGTCAAGAACGAATTGCCAACTCTACTGGAACCGCTTATGAAGCGTCTCAATAAGCTCTACGACCGCTCCGAGCCTGTTTTAGCTGAGCTCCCTGAAATCGGCTACTTCTGGGTGGGTGGCCAAAGTGAAGATGAGGAACTTCAACTGGTCCCGGGTCCTCATCTACGATGTGGGTCATTTGAAAAGGGTGTCACTAAAGTGACTATCTTTTCAGTCGTCTGGAGTTTTCTGAAGAACGTAGAGCTCTCTCAACTCCGCCCGCTCGTCCCCCAATTATACGTGTTATATACTTGGTTCACAAAGTTTGTCGTATTTTACCATCTTTTTGCTTGTTGCATATGTATATTCATACTAATTTATTCACGTGTAATACTGGTAAGAATCATTTTTGCCAATATTTCAACCTGTAGATAAACTTGGCTCTCAAAGTTTAGTCTTATCGTAAACATCTGTTAATGTTTTCCCCCCATTTTTTCTTCGTGCTTCAAACAGGGTGACGCCCTTGATCGTATCTTTTGACGACCTGCGCATGGGACTACTGAGTGAACTGACAGTTTCTTGGCCGTTTAATAATTGTGCCTTTTACTTTAAGGTATTTCAAATCTGATTATTCTGATTCAGTTCAATTGGCTTATTCTTCTCCACCATATTTTCAGGATGTTCTGCGTCTCCATTAGTTAGTCCACATTTCTGTTCCATCAGGTAATTTAGTAGTTATTGGTTTTATACTACTCCTTCATGAAAATGTCTGGCTTCTCTTTATAACTTATTGAATCCTGTAGTTATAGAGAAAATAAAATTATTCAGAGGACATCTGCAGGAGTAGAGAGGCTCTCCACCACCTGGTATCAGCCAGAGCAACTTGTAAGGTACTGCTGTTCTGTTTTTGAAATTTTGACGGAATTCATACTTATTGCATCTTTTTAGATGGCTTGGATTCCTACGCATCAACAGTACCATCCAGTCTAAAGAAGAGTGGCCACCACTCATCTTGGTTCCGTCTACCCACAGTATCTAAGAGATAAGATTATTATGAAGATAATGTATGTATTACTACACAAAAAGTTTAACCCTTAAAACCATTATTAATAATTTTTCTATTTATGTCATGATCTCTTCTTGGCCTGTAGAGACTTGACGATTTCCTTCAGCTTCATTAGCTCCTGGCTGAAGCAAATGGAATGATTACAGTCTAATAGCAGTCAAAATTTATGAGGTAGGCCTTCCAAACTTGAAGTAGTGATGATTTAAATCCACAAGTTCACTTTAACTTTTTTACAGTTCAAGAGGAAACTAAATCGGCTGAAATAAGGAGTATAATGACAAAAAAAGAATACACTCACTTGACTTCTTTGTGCGCGTTCCCCGTGCATTACGACTAGTGCGCCGGCCACTCGTAATGATGGCGTGACACTGAGGAATACGTAACGGCCTTGCAAGTTTCGCAAAGCGTTCACTTTGTTCGTGTTTTCAAGCACCTGAAATAAATTGTTTGGGATGCCGTCTTACTCGTCGAGTTCGATTATCTGGAACGAGAAAATGTACAGAAGCGGTTAGCCGGGGGCTTGGTTCATTAAGGTGCAAGTTCCCTCTTTGTCGCAATGGACGTTTCATCTTGGTATTTATAAATTATAACTCAGCTCACGTTTTCTAAGCTAGCTAACTCAGCTCACATTGCTAAAATTTAAAATACTTCCAAATTATAAGTGCACATTTATTATCCTTGTAGACTGGTATAGTTTGCTGTTGGTATTTCTGAAGAAGTCCGGTCAAGCATATCTTTGGTTCTCTCATCCATAAATAAACTATCTGAATTTGCACAATCAAAAGGTAATGATTATCAGTTACATTACAGTGCATCAATTGATCTGGAGTTTTTTTTTCTAATATATTACCAGATGACTGACTTTGAAGATAAAATCCATTCACCGGTTCTTGAATTCAAATGAGAGCCCAAGGATATTGAGGCCAACCCGGGCACATTAATCTTATCTGAAATGATCAATTTTCAAGGACAGAAAATATTTCGAGTTTGACTGAGGAACAAACCTGGTTCTTCCACCCTCCTATTTATGACGTTCGGCCTCAAGAAGATGGGATTACACGATTATATCACAATGATAGTCACTGGAACGGGTAACCTCCGGAAAATCCTCCGCTTTGAGAAGGAGGACGAAAATCCCCCCAGCGTCCAGCTTCATTCAGCCAAATTCAACGACGTGATGTTAGACGATTTCAGCTTCACCTTTTACGTTTACCTCAACCCCTGAGCTGAAGTACCGAATTACTAACTTTTCGCTACTTATTTTCAAGCAAATTCTCAAGGAGAACGTCAGATGGGGAGCAGTATACGCTTTAGAGAAGATGCTGTCGATGCCTCTACTTTAGAACAATTTCTGAAGTTCATTTATACTGGAGAATTGGCTGGAGGAGTTGGCCATTCACTGTGTCTATTGGCTTCAGTCTACCAGATTGGGACTCTGAAAAGGCTCTGCGATAAATGTCTCTCACAAGAAGGCAGCTTACAAGATGACTTTGCCAGGCTGGTCAAATTACTAAACACCAACGGAACCAACGCTCTTGAAATCATGTAATATTCCATTCAATTTAGAATATCGTCCCATTTATTTATTACCAGTTTCTCTCTTACACAGACCGGATCCCGAATCGGTCATTGATTTCAAAAGGATGCTTTCATCCTTAGCTTTAATTGGGTGATTCCCCCATCAAAGAGTAAAGAAAGTCTTTCTGAGGGATTTGGTATCGATTCGTCTCGAAATGAAATGGATCAAATCTGCTGCAGCGTACAAGAAGTGACCTACTCTTTGGAGTATGGCACGAAACTACTCCTCCAGCTAACGATTACCCCTAAGAGGAGTTTGATCTATCAGATGTTCACCGGTTAGAATCGCTCCAATTAATTTCAGCGGAAGAGTCGCTCTCCTTCCAAGATCTGTTTTTTTTTGTGAAACTCGCCAGATTATAAAAGTCGCATGATTGACGTGACCAAAAATCCCATAAATTTGTTTGGTTAATACCACTTGCAGCTTCCGATTTCCTTTTTGTAAGCAGGTAGCTATTTTACCAAAATTTATTCTGGTTAATAGTGCGTATGACAAAGTTTTGATTATAATGTTTTTACATCTTCATAACTGCTGCCGGAGAAGAATTGCAATAAATTTCAATAGAGCAGCATTATTCAGTTTGTGATTACTCCAGCAATTAAAGGTAAGAACAGGTGGACAGGTGGAACATACTCAATGTAGTAATACTTTGTCATCCGATTCAGCCACAGAACGACCGACAATTTTTCTGTGTTAATAAAACATATTTAAAATTTACTAAACTTTAGTTATTATTATTCAACAAATGTCTGATAGCAAATTCCTTCTTTGTTATAAGTGTAAATGGGCAGGCCCGCCGTGAGCCTTCGTGGCGCCCGGGGTAAAATCGACATTTTAGCGCCCAAAACCTGATAGATTTCGGGTCCGTGCGCCTCTCCCGGCCTGGCGCCCGGGACAAAACCACCCAGTAGACCCCCCCTCACGGCGGCCCTGTAAATGGGAGCCATCAGCCATCTGATATTCAGAAAAGGCCCGGCACCATCCTTTCGAAAGTGATAAAATTCCACGGAGAAAAGTTGTTTCGAGTAGGAATGAAGAATGAAGCATCTTCTTCGACTCTCCTCTTCATCGCCTTTCATTTCCCTCGAATTGGATTGGGCATTGTGGGCGTAACGTTCAGTTTAAAGTAACGTTTAGAAAATCATGGCACTCCACCACGTCCTCCTCGTTCTCTACTATTGCTGAAACTACATTAGTAAAATATTCAGATTAATTATCGATTTCTTTCTTCAGAATCTTCGCGTGTTTCATTTTAAAATAATATATGCTGTGCCGCTGTACTATAGTTATTTATTATTTTTGATCACCTATTTTAGATGCTTTTGGATGCTGTCCTTTATTCTACACCGCTCCTTTCCCTCCAGCCCTTTATCCTTTTAAACCCGAAGAAAAACTATTTTTTTTTAAAGAGACTGCTTAAATAAGCTTAAGTAATGCTGCTATTTTTCAACCTCGAGTCTATTTCTTTTCATGAAAATGTGCAGAGGGAAGAGCAACATTCGCAGGAGAAAAACAAAAAAAAAATCATTCCGAATTTGTCTTCTTAGGAAAAAATTGAAATAGTCCGAGGAGGGAAAAGAATTCATTTACAATTTTTCATATTTGAAAAGAGGAGTGAAAAAGTAAAGGATAAGGACCAAAAATAAGAAGGAAGCAAAAAAAACTGAAAAAATTATCCGATTATTCAACGCTGCTGCCTCCCTTCATCTTTCCATCATTGTCTGGTTTCGGTGGCACATCCGAGTCGTCGATGCTCTTGTCGTCCTTCTTTTGACCATCGTCCTCTTGCTTGGGTGGAGATTGCATCGATTCATTTCCTTTGAGCAGGGCAGGTTCTTCCGTCTTGAATTGCAAATCATTCATGAAGCTGCGAGCCAGATAGCCACCAACTATAAAGGGAAAAAATAAGGAAGTAGAGAATTATACTATAAAAACTAATATTGCTGATTGCTAGGTTACCGGTCGAGTTCGTGGATTGGGAGGTCGTGCTTTTGGCTTTCTTAACGTTTGAGGCCAACGACGTAGTTAGCTCTTCGTCATGAGATCGTTTGGCCGCTTTCAAAAGCTTGGTCAGTGTCTTTCCCTTTGCACTGCCTGATCCAGGTTTGAGTCCACCAATTTGTAACAACAGAAGATTAGATAAAACGATTTAAAAAACCCTCAAAGTAGTTTTCTACATACGTTTGGAGCTTTTCAAGAGTTCGAGTTTGTCCGCTTCCTTCACCTTGGTCTCGTTGACAATGATTTTTCCTGTTAAACAAAATGTTATGGCAATCAATGACATCAGTATAAATATAGAAAAATATACCATGAACAGTCGGGGGAACGGCCACTTTGAGCTCTGCTTTGAGTTCCAATGAGGGTGCTGATACAACAGTTTTCGCCCCCCTCTGATCTGAGAGAAGATCTAAATTATCTACATTTCTTCATTATAAATTCAATTTGAATTTAGTTACCAGCAACACTCTTTGTCCACTGTTCAATCCGGTAAAAGAAGCTATCAGGGCTGTTGGTAGGAAATTGCTCTCCGATTCCCAACATGTCTCCCACCTTGATTCCCTTTCGGGCCTCTGAATGTTGCTTTCCTGACAACATTGGGAATGGGACAGAGGACCCCATCTTCTTTCCGTTTTTGAAAAGACCATTCTCACTCTTTAAGATAGAAAATGCTGTTAGAAGTTTGAAGGTTATTTTATGAAGAAATACAATATACCGAGAGATCCAAAGCCATCCACGTTTTGTTGACGTAAGAAAGAGAAGCATGCAGCTCAGAGACGTAGGTACCCTTCACTGTAATGTCTGCATCTTCACTGGTGCCAATCGTCACCTATTTTTTATGAAAAAGAGTGGATATAACATATTTATTTGCTGTTCCAGCTAAACACTGCTGAATCTTAACAAATTACCGTCTGGTTTTCATCCAAAAGCCATACATCCCTGTGACATAATCGAGTCAATACAAAGAGCTCCTTTTCTTTTTGGCTCATTTTCTGCTGGAAAATAAATCTGTGCGTTTTCAAGATGCACCTGCTGTTGAAAGAGATAAATTAACAGTTTACGAACGTTAATCGATCTCTAAATGATGTAACTTACTGCTCTTCACGAAGTTATATTGAAAAAAATTGAAATCTTGTAGAGCGTACACGAAACTGAGTCTCTTTGTCTAGACCTACGCAGCTGAATGGCGCCGTTTGGCCGTCCTTCTTGTTCAGCTGTCCCGTGGAACGTCGAAGAATTTTGCGCACCAGCACAAAATGCTGTGTCATGTAAATGCTCTCATATAGCCGTCCGTAACTGGCGTTCTATCAAAATCTTGTTTATTTTATCGCCAGATGGCAGTGTGTCTTACGAAATTTGTGCATTTGATTGGATTCGATGTAAATATTATCACAGTATATCAGAGATACAGTATTCTCTGATATACTGTGATATTATTAATAATATTAGATTTCCAAGGAAATACTTTTTGATTCGATAATAGATAATTACAATATATTTACATATGCAATATGATTACCAAATTGTTGATCGGTTTAATTTCTTCCATCCGCTTGGTGGCGCTAATGCCGACTGTCAAGCAGACAAAAAAATTTATGTTTGATTTTTGATCAGTGGAACTACAGAAGCGTTTGTTCACATTTCTTCTAACGGTAAATTTTGATTCTAAAAACTATATTGCTTAAGATTAATACATTGTGCATAAATTTACACGGTCGTTATCTTCACAGGTGCACTTTCGGAATGGAAGTCGATATAAATAAGCCACTGATGGTTGAGGAAAAATCCGTAGAAGAAGATGAAACTGAGTGGTCCTCTGAAGCCAACGTCAATATTTCTAGTGGGAACTGTGAAACCTATAAAGAAGCAGTCGCACAGCCTCAACAACGACGTCGACGGACGCCTATTTATTCGGAAGCCCTCTACAACTACACAACAGACTAGCAGCCTTCTAACTGGTTGCCGTCCGAAAAGCAATGACAACAGCAACACTCTAAAGAGGGGCAGAAGATTTCTAAACTCTCCAAGGTATTAGCGAATCTATCATGGTACATTTCATATTAAACCAAATCGTTGCTTCATTTCCAGACTTTTGTGACGGGAATTATGAACGATCTGGTAGAATCCAGCTGAATTACCAGTACGGTGCTATTCCAGAGCCAAGACCTCCGCTGCTCTCGACTGAGCTCACTGTCCGCTTCGCTTACGTCACTAGCCCTACGCAATTCTACGTGCACGTCAAGAACGAATTGCCAACTCTACTGGAACCGCTTATGAAGCGTCTCAATAAGCTCTACGACCGCTCCGAGCCTGTTTTAGCTGAGCTCCCTGAAATCGGCTACTTCTGGGTGGGTGGCCAAAGTGAAGATGAGGAACTTCAACTGGTCCCGGGTCCTCATCTACGATGTGGGTCATTTGAAAAGGGGGTCACTAAAGTGACTGTCTTTTCAGTCGTCTGGAGTTTTCTGAAGAACGTAGAGCTCTCTCAACTCCGCCCGCTCGTCCCCCAATTAAACGTGTTATAGACTTGGTTCACAAAGTTTGTCGTATTTTACCATCTTTTTGCTTGTTGCATATGTATATTCATACTAATTTATTCACGTGTAATACTGGTAAGAATCATTTTTGCTAATATCTCAACGTGTAGATAGACTTGGCTCTCAAAGTTTAGTCTTATCGTAACCATCTGTTAATGTTTTCCCCCCATTTTTTCTTTGTGCTTCAAACAGGGTGACGCCCTTGATCGTATCCTTTGACGACCTGCGCATGGGACTACTGAGTAGACTGACAGTTTCTTGGCCGTTTAATAATCGTGCCTTTTACTTTAAAGTATTTCAAAGCTGATTATTCCGATTCAATTCATTTGGCTTATTCTCCTTCACCATCTTTTCAGGATATTATGAGTCTCTATTTAATTTTGGCAGCTTTTATTTTTTTCAGCCTTAGAATAAAATGTGTACAACCACACATGGAGAAGTTAGTCCACATTTCTGTTCCATCAGATAATTTAGTAGTTATTGGTTTTATACTACTCCTTATCTTACTTATCTTTAACTTGAATCCTCTAGTTGTAATGAAAATAAAATTTAGTCAGAGGGCATCTTCTGGAGTAGAGAGGCTCTCCACCACTCGGTATCAGTCAGAGCAACTTGTAAGGTACTGCTGTTCTGTTCTTGAAATTTTGTTGGAATTCATGCTTATTGCATCCTTTTAGATGGCTTGGATTCCTACTCATCAACAAGAAGAGTGGCCACCACTCTTCTTGGTTCCGTGCAATAAGTTACTCCAAGATTTAAAATCTCCATTTTTTAATTCTATTCAATATGCCATTTCTTCTTGATTTCTTTCCAGGTTCCCCCGATCAATTTCAAAAGTTGTCTTTGTGTAAAGCTTGGAAATAGTTCAGCTACCACCTAGGCTAGCCAATAACCCATCAGAAAGACTAAGTTGCCCTCCCTCATTGTAGGGTTGCTGATAGTATATATGTATTCACTCTGCCCACATCACCTAAGAGATGAGATGATTATGAAGATAATGTATGTATTACTACACAGCAAGTTTAACCTATAAAACCATTATTAATAATTTTTCTATTTATGACATGTTCTCTTCTTGGCCTGTAGAGACGTGACGGTTTCCTTCAGCTTCATTAGCTGCTGGCTGCAGCAAATGGAATGATTACAGTCTAAAAGCAGTCAAGATATGAGGTAAATCTTTCAAACTTGAAGTAGTGATGATTTAAATCCACAAGTTCACTTTTAGTTTTGTTTTACAGTTCAAGAGGAAACTAAATCGTATGAAATAAGGAGTATAATGACAAGAGGAGAATAGCAATTTGGCTTCTACACTCACTTGACTTCTTGGTGCGCGTTCCCCGTGCAGTACGACTAGTGTGCCGGCCACTCGTAATGATGGCTTGACACGGAGGAGTATGTAACGGCCTTGCAAGTTCCACAACGCTTTGACTCTGTTCGTGGTTTTCAAGCACCTGAAACAATTTGTTTGGGATGCTGGCTTACTCGTCGAGTCTGATTTGGTGGAATGAGAAATTGTACGGATGTGGCTAGCCAGAGACTTGGTTTCTTAAGGTGCAAGTTCTCTCTTTGCCACAATGGACGTTTCATCTTGGTATCATTAGCTCGTAGAACGTAGTTGGAATGTGAAGGGCGACCTCTTCTGCCGTGGCGAGGAAAAATGTCCTGATGTCGTGTTGCACAGGCACTAGACTGAGATCCACTTGAAATCTATGGTTAACTGGCATCCGTCCAATCTGCAGCATCTACCCGCAGTTGAAGGTTGGTTTAAATATTAGAGGAAGCTATTGATTCTGATGCAATCTTATGGTCTACAATTCTCTATTTACAGGTTTGGTAATGACGCAGTGCGCTTGGCCGCAGAGGCGCCTAGTAAGCGCTTCTCCTGCCCGCAGTTGACCACCAAACAGCATCGCAACCGAAGGATCAAAGCATATTGGATGGGCGCCCGCTTCTAAGATCGCAAGCGGATCTTCTCAGACCCTGAGCTGGATGTCGAAGCGACTCTTTTCCTCTTTGCGTTCGAAGAGGTTCCATTCATCAGCTACGTTCTGCTACTCAATGCAACCGAAGTGCAACCTTCGTTGGGGAAAAGATTGTATATTTGTACCTTATATTCCTAGTCCCTGAGCGGCAACTTCCCTCCATCTCGTCCTTCAAGATCACGAACTCCACTTGGAAGTCATTATCCCCATCAAAAACTGTTTCAAGTGTTTCAAGATCGCACCAAATAGTTAAGACGTCACTGGTTCTTGGCAATGTTGAAATCTTGCTCCTCCGTCGAAGGCCAACAGGACGACTGTCGGACGCAAGCCGTACAGCTTTGGCTTGACCAAGAAATAAAGATGCGATTCTGAAATGTTACCTCTTATTTGTCGTTATGCTTTTAGATTTGTCTCTTATTTCTTTTCCTTTAAAAAGTACTTTTTTCTATAATATTGTGGGAATCACTATAAAGTGAAGTTTTTGACTGGTGCCCATATGTTTTGCGCACTAAATAGAAAAAAAAATAATTAAAATATCGAGTAACATGACTCATTTCTGTAATGTCCCGCGTGCTTTAATGTGGCCTCCAATCTTTTAATAGCCTCCTTTTTTTGCTCGGCGTCCTGCTCCATAAATTGGCCTGGTCTGAGCTCAATTCATTAATCATGTATTATACCTACATTGCGTAATGGTGATACTCAAAAATGAGTATTTTTCACTCTATATTTTAGCATGATTTAGTCTAGTTTAAAATGTATTCAAACGGATAAAATGATCAGTTTTTGTGACAAGTTCTTGAACCATATTTTCATGCCATCTAACGGTAAAAGATACAACATCTTGTTACTTACACCTCCTCGGACTCAGCCGTTCTTCTTTTGTTTCTATTTCTTCAGGGCACACATGGACGACGTGATTTTTTTGTGTGGGTCTATTTTCTCATCAATTTATTCACGTGTAATTTTCTGGTAAGAATTAACTTTTGTTGACAGTAATACGTGTTATAGACTTGGCTCTCAACGTTTTGTCGTATCGTTACCATCTGTTAACGTTTTCCCTCCATTTTTCTCTGTGTTCTTGCTTCGAACAGGGTGACGCCCTTGGTCGACATGCGGACGTGACTAGATATTCTTGGCCGTTTAATCGCCCCTATTGCTTGAAGGTATTGAAAATCTTATATTTTTCTATTTGATTTAAATGGCTGATTCCTCTCAACTATCTTTTCAGGTTTCTCCATTCAATTTTGACATTTTATTATTTATCCCAGCCTTGGTGAAAAGTGTGCTAAACGAGACAAGGACAAGTTAACCATCATCTTTTGTATTTTCAGGTATTTCAGTGGGTCAATTTTGTTTATTCCTTCCTGATTATACTGATAATGTATTTCTAACTCTATTTTTAAGGTTATTTTAAAAAGTAAAACACTGTCAAGAGCCCTGCCACTGTCAAGTCCTCATCTGCACCCCCAAGTGCAGATGAGGACCACTAGAACTCGGTACCAGACCAAGCAAGCTGCTCGATAAGGTATTCTATCCCTGCCTATGAATTTTTATGGAATTTACCATTTATTAAAGCCTTGTTCAATTTTACAGATGAATTGTATTCCTATTAATCAAGAGTACTACCAAATCCTACTCGTGTCCTTGAAAAAGCTATCATCGACTGGAAGCTGAGCCTTACGGTTTCACAGCGTGAAGAGGATAACATTGCGGCCTCTACGCACTTCTCTACTTGGTGCGCGTTCCCCAGGCAGTATGACATGTGCCTGCTAGTCGTTTGATGGCGTCTTTGACGGAGGAATGCGAAACGGCCTTGCAAGTTCCTAAACGCTTTACCTCGTCCGTTGTCAGTGATGCATCTGAAACCGTTTGTTGGGGATGCTGTCTTTTGCTCGTCGAGTTCGGTATCTTGAGTCAGAGGGGACGTATTGAATTGGTCTGCCAGGACCTTGGTTCCTTAGGACGCAAGTGCTCTCTTTACCGCGCTGATGGCTTCATTTTGGTTGTATTGGCGTGCAGAATGTAATTGCGGAGTCGGCACCTTTTCGGACGAGCAGAGGGAAATTGTCATAACGTCAACCTGCCCTGGAAAGGTGAGAGCCGCTCGGAATTCACAATTACCTATTAATTCTGATGCTATCTAAAAGTCTCTGCTTCTCTTTTTACAGCTTTGAAGCGGCTCTTCTCAGAGATTCTTGAGCTGGATGTCGCTGTGACCTTTTGTTTTTTTACGACCGAAGAGGTTCTACTCATCAACGACGTCCTGTTGCCCAGTAAAACCGAAATGCAACTTTCATCGGGGCAACGATTGAATACTTGTACCTCTATGATTCAATGGACTGAGTGACTACTTTGATTCATCTCCTCTGACAAGAACACGAACTCCACTTTGAAGGCAGGATCCCCACTAAAAATGGTGTCAAGTGCCTCAAGACGACCGATGAGTTGAAGTGTGTGAGGAATTCGCAAACCCTATTCGTATTGCTCCGTCGAGTGCCAATGAGCCGACTGACGTACACAAGCCGTACAACTTGGGTTTGACCAAGAAATAAAGTTGCGTCGTCCAAACGTTCTCTGCTCCTTTCGTTATGCTTCCTCAAAAAATATCTGTTTTAAATGTTGCGGACATTGTGCCATAGTCAATTTGTTTACCGGTGTAATTTGCGATGTGACTTGCACAATAAAATGTAGTTTTTCCCGAACTATCCCGCGTGAATTCCGTCTACGTCTAAGTGGTTTATTTCCGTCTGCTTCCGACGACGACGACGACGAGAGAACAGGTTTAACGTATTGTACTCGAGTATGTCTTATCGGGCAATATTAGATGCAGATTATTAAGCATTTAAATTATCGCCTTTACTTGCCCGCCTTGAATTAAAAAAAAAATAGTTTGCTTCTAGCGCCATCTGGCGGGCACAAAAACAACATCTTAATGAAAACACATAGATCCTCTTTTGTTTTCATCATCTCATAAGCGAGGAGCATGCCGGAAGGGAGCAAACAAAGTAGATTCGCGTTTCTTGTTTACTTAATTATTTTTATATACTACACCCTTTTGTGTTTTTAAAAGGTGAGATACTTTTACTTAAGACAGTTATATAAGCAGTTTGTATTTTATATTTCCTGTCGAAATTGACATACCTTTTAACACGAACTGTCAAAATAGATATCGACGTGTATTTGTCCTTGGAACGCCCTTGGCCGACGTGCAAACCTGACTTGAATAGTGTCGGACTGACAGCATTTTGTGTTGAAGTAGTCCACTTATTTTGCGCATTCAGGTAAGTTTGACTCAGCTCACGTTCTCATTACTAAAAATTTAAATACTTTTCAATTCCAAGTGCTCAATAATTATCCATGTAGACTGGTAGTCTGCTGGTGGTATTCCTGAAGAAATCCGGTCAAGCATATTTTTATTCTCTCATCTAATAAAATTATCTGAGTTTACATGAGTCACAAGGTAATGATTATCAGTTAGTACATTACAATTCATCACACAATCTAGAATGTTTCTAATATTTCCCCAGATGACTGACTTTGAAGATGAAATCCATTCACCGGTTCTTGAATTCAAATGGGAGCCCAAAGGTATTGAGGCCAGCCCGGGCATCATCTTAACTGAAATGATCAACTTCCAAGGACAGAAAGTATTTCGAGTTGGACTTAGGAACGAACCTGGTTCTTCCACCCTCCTCTTCATGACGTTCGGCCTCAAGAAGATTGGATTACACGATTATATCAAATTGATAGTCACTGGACCGGATAACCTCCGGAAAAACCTCCGCTTTGAGAAGGAGGACGACAATCCCCCCAGCGTCCAGCTCTATTCAGCCAAATTCAACGACGTGATGTCAGGCGATCTCAGCTTCACCTTTCATGTTTACATCAACAGCTGTGCTGAAGTACCGAATTACTACCCCCTGCGAACTGATACCCTCTTGGGCCAGCAAATCTGGTTAGCTGCTGTCAACGGACAAGGGACAGATTTGGAGCTGATCGCGGGAGGAAGACGATTTCCTGTCCACAAATTCATCTTGTCAGCTAGGAGTCCCGGTTTCGCTACTTATTTTCAAGCCAATTCTCAAGGAGAACGTCAGATGGGGAGCAGTATCCGCTTTAGAGAAGATGCTGTTGATGCCTCTACTTTAGAACAATTTCTGAAATTTATTTATACTGGAGAATTGGTTGGAGGAGTTAGCCATTCACTCAGTTTAATAGCTTCAGTCTACCAGATTGAGACTCTGAAAAGGCTTTGCGATAAATGTATGTCACAAGAAGGCAGCTTAGAAGAAGACTTTGCCGGGCTGGTCAAATTGCTAAACAGCAACGGAAACAACGCGCTTGAAATCATGTAATATTCCATTCAATTTAGACTATCATCTCATTTATTTATTACGAATTTCTCTCTTATACAGACCGGATCCCGAATCGGGCATTGATTTCAAACAGGATGCTTTCATCCTCAGCTTTAATTGGGTGATTCCCTCAACCAAAAGCCGGGAAATCGTATCTTTCACTTTCGAATCTTCGCTACTTTCTGAAGGATTCGGTATCAATTCATCCGATAATGGAATGTTCTCTGCCAAACTCTCCTCTGATCACAAGCAACGACAATTCCAGCTGTCCTTCCTCGTTCATCATCCACCTGATAAAATCTGTTGCAGCGTACAGGAAGTGACCTGCTCTTTAGAAAATGGCACGAGACTACTCCTTCAGCGAACGGTTACCCCTGAGAAGAGTTCGATTCCTCAGATGTTCACCGTTTTGAATCGAACCAATTTTCACCTTAAGAGTCGCTCTCCTTCCAAGATCACTTTCTATGTGAAACTCGTCAGCACTGTTCCGACGTTTAGTTACAAGCCCCGTGATTTGCTCTACGAGTATGATATCTGGTCCGCTGCTACTGTCGCCAAGAAGATGACGGATGTCGAGGTCATTGTGGGATTGAAAGCACCAAGATCTTTTCACGCTCATCGCTTCATCTTATCCGCACGTAGTCCAGTTTTCGATGCCATGCTCAACGGAGCTTTCGAGGAAGCCCGAACTGGAGTTGTTCGCATCACTGATGTCGATCCAGACACGTTCGCACACTTTTTCAAGTTCCTCTACACTGGACAGTTGACTATTGCAGGTGATGATTTGCACTTGAAAGAGAACCTCTTTGCCCTCGCCGACAGGTACGAGGTAGCTACCCTGATGAACATTTGTCAACCTGCTCCCGAAGGTTCAGTTGACAACGAGCAAATTGAAGATTCGTTTTAATTTTGTCGATTGTTTTGATGTTTTTCTTGAAAAACGTACAGTACAGATAGGAATTTGAAACCCGGATAATGTGTAATTTGTATGTGCGGTAGTTTTTATTTGAGTTTTTCTTTAATTCAATAAACTCAGTTGTCGGTTTATTACTATTTTCCACATAAAAAAAATTATTGATACACTCCTTGCAATCAGAACTCAAATTTGAGCGGTTATGCGTAATCCGACGAGTACTTATGGACTCATAAAAAAAGAGAGCGAGGGAAAGACGAGAAACTAGGTTTGATTGATTTAAACCCATCTCAAGTTTACCACAATTCTGTTTTTATTCGGTTATTATTGTTTATGGTTATTGAATTTATCCGGTTTTAATTGGTTGGTTCCCATTTCTATATTTGTAGCTACAAACATGGCGAACCGTGCAGACCGGTCACGGCAACCTTGGTGCCAGCCGAGATGCCCTACGAGCCGTATTATGTGAAAACAAGATCGGAAAGAATATTCCGCAAGAAAGTCGAATATTACGCCATTGGGCGATCGTGACAAGAATAACTTTTCCCTGCCCTTGAAACCGCTTATCGATCCGTAGATACTTAAATAGCACAATTAAAAGGAAATACAAGCACATACAAATTCTTTCATGATACAATTTTTCCAAATGTATTCAAGTACATCTCAAAATAAGCCAAAAATGAAAGTAGAATCAAGCAAAGGGATTCAGCGTAGAATTATCAACGGCGAGACTTCTTGGAAATAGAATTCTTAGCTCCATTAGACGACCGCTTGTTACCAACAGTAGCCCTGCTCGTCGAGGGTTTTGGTCCACCTTTCATCGAGGCAACGTGCTTTCCGTCGGTTTCATCATCGGGAGCGGCCAACACTTTTTTCAACATTCTCTTCTGCTCCTTCCTGCTTCCATACATCAAATCTTCATCGTCAGAAAGGCCAGGAAATTCGGTAATAGCAATTTGTTTATACGAGTATCCTTGATTCAACACGAATTCTTGTCGCTTCTTGGTAAAGCTCTTTTCTTTCGTGTCCTGGGCGATCTGAAATTATCAGTATATTTATTATTACTATTTGAAATCAAACTTCTGAAACGTTTAAGAAAAATATACCAGAGTGTAAAAAAAGGCACTGTTCTCTCCTGCATCCTTTTTGGTTCGCATGATTCTGCCAAGCCGTTGCGCCTCTTGACGACGGGATCCACCGTGCGACGAAATCTGTATCAAGATATTGGCTTCAGGCAAGTCAAAGGACGTATCGGCCATCTTGCTGACAAATAACGTGTTCACTCGATCCTTGTTAAAATCGTCCAAGATCTTGGCCCGCTCAGTCTGCGACGTTTGGCCGTATATGAAGGGCTTCCTCAAAGCATCGGCGTAGAATTGCAGTGCAAATATATTGTCCGAGAAGATGATGATTTTGTCCTTTCTCTCTTCGTGTTTCCGGATCAGATATTGGCAAGTTCTGAATTTCTGAGGATTCACGGCTATAAGACGATTCTTCATGCTGGATGTTGTGTCTTTCTTCAAATATTCTGCAAAGAATTCGGCTGACATGGGACAACTGACTTCGGCACACTCCACTTTGGCAATGCATCCCAATTCCTGAAGCTCAAGGCAGTTTCCCTCGTAGAGCTTGGGACCGACCAGGAAATCCAAGTCAGGGATTTTATCTATAAGAAAAAATAATGATCCATGAATAAAACTACGAATTAAAAAATGTTAGGTAATAAAACATACCATCCTCTCGGACCAGCGTTGCAGTAAGACCGAGCTTGAAGTGGGCATGAACGAGCGTCATGGTCTTACGGAAGGTATCCGCTGGAATGGCATGAACTTCATCAATTAGCATGATGCCCCATTTCTCTTTTTTCAACCACGACATGGTCCGTGTGGTTTTTTCTGAGAGCTTCCCAGTTTGTGAGATCATAGCAAGTGTGGTGATGAAAATACTGCAGCCTGGAGCCTGTAAATAGAGCGTGTCCTTGGATTCCGACGTGAAGAGACAGATCAAAGCTAAAAGAGGACACAAACAAACAAATTAGAAAATGAATATGTAAATAACTAGATGTCAACTAATACCTTCGTGGACATCGGACCATTTCAGAAACTCGGCTTTCCACTGACGGGCAGATGTAGTCGTGGTGCATACCACCAACGAGCGCCTCTTCAAGCGGCAGCAAGCAGCGACACCGACGAGACTTTTCCCTGCACCACAAGGGAGCACGATGATCCCAGACCGGGCAAGTTCTCCGTCGAACACCTTCCGTAAACTATCTTCCTGATGGGGGCGCAATTTGGTACTTGGCTTCAGATCAATGTCGATATTCTTGCTAATAGTATCGCGTCGGAATTCATACTCGGACACCAGCAGGCACTTGAGCTTAATGCATCGCTGTTGAAGTTGCTCAATCTTCTCTTGGTTGACTTCAAACGAGGTGGTTTTGAGTTTTAAAGCTTCGCCTTCTTCATTTGCCAGTTGATCCATAGCGCGGCATCCCATGAGTCCACCTTCGGTCGATCCTGAATTGCTGACGGGACCAGCTGTGCTTGGGATCTCAGATACAGCAGGAAAAGTGTCGTCCCTGTGGTCGATTCGGCACTCTTGAAATTCTGGATCTTCCTCAAATGCCTTCACGATATCTGGATGTGTCGTCTCAACAAAATATCGCCCGCTTCTCAAGACGAACTTGGCTAAACATTCAGAGGTCTCATCTTCTTCATCATTTGAGCTCCTTTCACTGAAGAAAGTGCTGGCATCTTCTTCATCATCTGAGCTCCTTTCACTGAAGAAAGTGCTGGCATCTTCTTCATCATCTGAACACTCTTCACTCAGGGATGAATCTTCAGGGGTGGTGCTCCTCTTCTTAACAACCTTTTCAATCACTCGACCTTCTTTCTTGCTGATAAGCTTCTTGCTCATGATGACTGCTAGGTTCAAACGTGAAAAGCGAAAAACCACGTACTGCTGCGCTGCCTAGCTGCTTGTCTCCAATCGTAGGTAATTCTAAATTCAAACGAGAGAAGCTATGAAATACGTGACTTTTAAGGTGGTGATCAACTTATTATTTACCAGAGAACTGGAGGTAAACCGCCGAATTAATACCTAACTAACAAGTCGGCAACCTGCGTGAAAGATAATAATTTAAAAAAAAGGTTAGAAAATGTCTTGACGGATTTGTATACATAGACAACAGGGAAAATGTGATGAAGAGTACAGGAAGAGAGATTTAACAACATTCTTTGCATTTATCCACAAACTTAATTGAAATATGCCGTGATATCGAAACGCTAACCGTGAGGGGAATAGATACGAAATCAATTGTGTGTAGATATAAGAATTTAAAAGGCTGATACAGCTGGCACCAACGATTTGGTTTCCTCTAAGTACACGAAAGAAGCTCCACTTTCAGATTGACCAACATTTATGCCAATTTCAATGAAGTGAAAGCTGAATTATCTCTAAACAAACTCTGATTTTGAATCACTGAAAATGTGCTTCCACTATTTTAGTTGCTTTTCTTTTTTACAAGTTTGGCCACGTCATTAATCCTAACGAGTACACTTCAAGATTGTATATTAAAACTGGAAGTTGTTACAGTGGGTATACAGGGAGACAGAAACATTTTAAGTTACCGAATAAAGTTCAAATAATGCACTATCTTAAATTGAGATTATATACTTACGATCGCTGAAAAATACGGCGGATTCAATGAGATATAATTATCTGTGAAATCACCGATCGAACCTTGGTCGGAGAGACTTGTCATGTAGGCTGTACTGGACCGTTCTGAGCCCTAGAGGTTATGCTAAACAGCAACTCTATACATGAGCGCAGTTGGCGCGCAATTAGTTCCGTTTGTAATTTTTCCGGCTCCCTCTATTAACCAAAGTAAAATACTAAACGAAACTTGATATTGTTTATAGCCCGTAAGAATATTTCGTTTAAATGAAATTTGAAAGATTTAAATGAAAGGTCTGTAAAACTTTACACATTTAATTGGAAATTTAGAAGCCGACTCTTCAACGGACATCAACACTGAAGGAAGATCGCTTACGCCTCCCCTGATACCCTCTCATCTCTTCCAAATTCTCGACTTCGTTGGTATTTAGGCACAGGTAGCAATAACTTTGCCATAAAGTGGGGTCGTTGCTGCCGCCGCGAACTAAAGAAGCAAAAGCAAATGCCAAAAAAGCGGCTCAACTTTTTCTCCGACCCCCACTTTATTTTGCACTCACCTACTACTATTCTGCTACCTGACTACTGTTAGCGGAATAATAAGAACTAAAGGTATACCCACTGCCTCACTCCATATCTCACAGTTCTGCTTCTGATATAAGTACTACCATTCCAAATAATTGAGAAATAGATTCGTTTTAGAGCGGGATTCAAACAACTGTAAACTGAGTTTATTTCTTTTTAGAAGAACGGAGGAAAACAAGAACAATAAGTCACACATTTCCAAGTTTCTTTTTGCAACCACCAAACACAAATTCACTTCCAAGTTTTGAAAAGGAGAGTCAACATGAAAGAAAGGTATTCATCGTTTCTTCCAAGTCCGAAGAACTGGCCGGAGTCTGGCAAATCTACATCAAAGTTTCCACTTGATACTTGTCAGATAGGACAAACAGCTTCTTCTTTATGAGACCAGACACGACAGTTTCTTCTTCATCGCCTTCCAACTCACCGACATAGAGGAACCGCAAGAATAGGGCGAATGATTCGGGATCGCTATCGTTGATCTGGACCTGCGAAGCTGCGACCGGTTCGGGCTTCTTCCAGTCCGCTGTTGAGCATGGTAGCAAAAACAGGGCTACAGGGAGCAAGAAGAGGGCGATGAGCTTGAAATGAGGCGGATCCAACCAGAAACACGAAATCAGTCAGATTATTCAACGCACGAGCAGAGTTCCTCTTGGAATGACCGGTCACGAAATTTAAAATCGAACGTTGGGATCGTGCTGGCCATTTTAACACGGAATCTGATTCGGCTCGGAAAAGCGCAAGGTCGTTCAACTGAAATGGTGAACATTTGAATTGAATTCATTTCACCAGTTGGAGATGGCGTCATCATTTTAGTCCTTGGCCAAGTCTGATCGAATCAAGAGCAATCCACTCTTTCCACGGTGCAGCCCGATTTTTTGGGGATGATTGACAAGGAAATAGATGGTGCCTATTTAATGCATCATGTCTAGGGAGATGCGATATTAGCTGAAAAGATATCTGCAGAGTCGAAGCCGAATCTTCCAGACACAATGGGACGTGTCTCTAGGTTGCTTTCGATAGGTAAATAGGCGTCCTGGTTCTCAAAAGGAATCGTCCAGGTGACAGCAAAGATGACAGAATTTGAGTCGACTTCTGAATCAGCATTTATTGGTCTACGTACGATAAAATAAAAGAGGTCTGAAAAAAAAAAATAGAAATATTAAACATAAAAACTTAACTTTGTACTTGAAAACTTGCGTGACCAAATTTGAACTTGTTTTCAATAACAAAGCCAATTCTGCGAGATCTTCATCTAAATTATCTCATGGAAGCAGAGTGTTTTGACAAAGAAGTTGAAGGGTTTCAATGTCGCAAGTTTCAGCCAATTCCTTCAGCTGGTGGCTGACTGCCCCTTCCAATTCTCCAGTGTAGATGAATTTGAGGAACTGTTCCAAGCAAGATTCATCTTCAAAAGTGGTCTTCAACCTCTGCGATTGCCTTTCTCCAACTTGGGCTCCGCCAGAAGCAAATAGAGTTGCGAAAACGGAGCTGCTGCGTGCAGCCAGAACGAACTTGTGAACGAAGAATCTTCTTCCCCCAGCGATCAGCTCGTAATCAGTCCCAGCTGGAAACTGCAGCTTGCCACATCTGCTGGCCAAAGAGACTATCGAGTCGTCGAACTGGATAGTTGAGAGGACCGCTCCTGAAATGCAACTCAAAGTTGAAGTAAACGTCGCCCACTAATGCTCCGGCGAATTTGTACGTATAGAGTTGAATGCAACGAGATCGTTGGGTAGAATCTCCTTCTTCTTCATAGAGATACATTTTTGCAGGCCCGTTTCGTGATCGGACCATAGCGACAGCTATCGATCCCCATCTTGGCAGTGTCAAATGTCATAAAGAAGAGGGTAGAAATGGATTCTTCGTTCTTCACACCGATGCCGACCCGGAAAAGTAATATCTCTCCGCGAAATTTGATCGTTTTAGAGAGGAAGGTCCCAACTCTCCCCTCGATACCAGACGGTCTCCATTTGTATTCGAGAACCAGAGAACTTGCTCCAACATAAACTTGATCAGTCATCTGTTTAAAAAATCAAAATCAAATTTAATTTCTAAAATAATTCTTAGAATATAGGATATATAATATTGTGACAAACAGCTGTATTATTACTTTTGTCAAGAGATTGCCAGCTTTCAATGTTCAGCGCAGGCAAGCTTTATTCTTCTTTGAAGGTATTAGAATACAATTACGTGAAGCCTGACAAAAAGATGGGAAAAAAATTAGTGAAACTCACTGAATAAAGAAGTAAAGTATAATACCTGCTAATTAAGAAGGATGGAGGTTTTTTTTGGGTCAACAGAAGATGTCCACAACTGATGCCCAAAGAACTCGTCAAATCGTTGAACAGAGTAACAATATGAGAGCGATGGTAAATATTCGATTCCTCGGCTGCCGATATGGACCTCAAAGGCGAAACGGCGGTTGCGGTTGCCTGACTGGGGAGCAGCAAAGGTATAAAATTCCACTGGATGAGGACCAATTGAAGTCTTGACTGGCTGTACTACTTCTAATTCGTCAGAGGGTGATTTGAAAAGGACGGTAACGTCGTGGATGCCAATCTTGGCAAGATCAAAAGTCATATCCTGAAAAGGAGAGCTGATGATGTCTCCTGGTTTTTCAGTCCTGCTCGGAACAGTTTCTCTCCACAATACTTGATCATCTTGGACAAGATAGTGGCCACTCTTGTCTGGACACCAGTCGGCTCCCATTTATATTAGGACCTGATGATACTTTTGAGGGGTAGGAAACCAAGGCATCTAAAGATTTTAAGAGTTTTAATAACTAGTTTCATGGAAAAGTGATAGGCAAGATGAAATACCTTTTTCAAGTGGCTGGTGCTGATCTCAATCAAATCTTTGCTCGCCAAGATTTCTTATGCCCAACTTACTCCTGTAAACAGAAAGGCAAAGTTGAGCAATGTAATAATGATGATGTAGTAGCAAAATTTATCTACCTAATCTAGCTGAAAGTGTGGGCTCGCTTGGTATAAACAAGGTTCATACAGGCCCCACTGCTGTAGCTTGAAAAATGAACTGATGGGTTGCCAGAAAAAAAACCTAAGAGATGGATGGAATAAGAATAAGAAAACTTGATAAAATGTGAATCATTAATCACCTTGTAACAAGAGACGATAAGAATACGCCTAAGAGTTTTCTCTTGACTAAGATGACACGTACGCACGTCCACCAAGAGCGATCAAGGGTAAGTACTATGTGGGCAACGGCAACCTGTCAAAGCGAGGGGGCGAGGCCGCGACTCGCGAGGGTGAGAGTGCCATGATAAATAATTTTTCATTCATCATTCTTATCTTCTCAATATTTTCCTACGCAAATCATTTGCTATACTAAATATAAAGGCCACTATAGCACCGCGATAAATATATATACATTTTTTTAATTAAGAAGGGTGCTGTTTTTACGACTCTCGATGAAGTGTGTTTAGGGACTGACTATAAAATGTTTTTCATCATGTTTTTCATCCACTTCCTTCATCTCCGCTACCCAACTAATCGTCAAGCGTTCTTTGATTCTTTCTAGGAGCCATTTTAATTGTTTTAGACAGTTTACCGGTGTATTTATCTCCCTCAAAGGGTTGGTGACTTAGTGAATTAAAGCTTACTAGAGATTTAAATAAGCTAACTGTCTCGAAAAGTCTGTAAATCGAGAGTAGTAGTTTCTTTAAGATGCCTCCTAAAAGTAAACGGTAGGTACCCACGACGAAGCTTTGTTTACAATTTTTTCTGTGGTCGTTATATTCTCTATTTTTCTCTTTTCTTTCGGGAGTCAACGGGTGGAGACCAGTTCTGGCCCTGTCACTTTCTTTCACGTCAATCAAGCAGTCAAGTTTTTGAAGGATGAATTTCTTCACCGAAAGAATGCTGGAGCAATCAGCTTGGATCAGCTTGTTCGAGGAGTGATGAAGGAAAGAAAAGTGGATATCCAAGTTCTTGATGTATACCAGCTCCTTTTACAATATTGTACAATTTACTTTAATCCTTTCATTACCATTTTTTGCCAGAAACTCAAAATGGAACTCTCAGAGCATCCCAGTGTGAAGGTGACCCAGGGTGATGGAGACCCTCGAGATAATTGGTACACTTTCAGACCCATCTATGACATCCAAAGCAGCAAGGATCTTGTTTTGAAGCTCAAAAATTCAGGAGGTCTATTGTTGGACCACGTCGAATCATCACTGCCCTCAGCCGAAATTATACTTCCCAAGGTATATTTTAAAATTTTAAAATATTATTGAAATAAATTATTTAGTCTTAGTATAATAATTATTCATTCCTTGTTTTACAGCTATTGAACAAGAAGATTCTGAAGTTAGTAGCCAAAAATCCAAATAAGCAAGTGTTGCACCACAACCCTCAAGATGGGGTGTCAAAGATTGAACTTGACGTGAATACGAAAAATCTCTGGCAGCACCCTCCAAACCCTAGAGAACATGGGGACGACGTCGATCAAAAGATACTGGCTTATTTGATGAAGGGTAATCTCAGTTATCTTCCACACGAGATTAAGCCGAGTCAAGTGTCAGAGAATTTGAAAGAATTGGCCAGATTGGTTGTCTCAACTTTTAACACGCCACAAGAAGCCATTGTCTTGGAGAGAGTTATCCACTTTGATTGTAAGTAAATGACACCTCTATAAACAATTAAACAAGGATTTTGACTAAATATATATAATTTTTTAATTACTAATTATAGGTCTCTACAGAAACTCTCTTGATACTCTTTGCCATTTTAGAGATCAGTCCAAAACCAATCCGAATGAGTTGACGATCTCTCTGGAAAAATTTATTTCGGACCGACTACTGCAAGTTCATTCTCTGGAAGACGAGGAATTCTACTTCGTTAATTATCAGGTATTACACCAAAATATAGGGATAGTTCCTTAATAAGACTTTTAATCTTTTTCGTCTCTAAAACGTAGAAGCTGTACAATGTAGTGAGCTACAAAATGGACGTAATCAGGAAGGAATGTGGAGCAGATCAGGAAAAAAAAATGCAGCTGATTTTTAAGCTTCTTCAGGAGCCTGATGATCTTAAGGTGGTGCCCCACATTCTTAATCCTCGACCCGCAAACCCTCAACGATTTCGAAGGTTAATTTTAAAATCCTTTTTGAATCAACATTTTTTCTTAACCATTTTCTCTTAATTTTTTTTTGAAGAGACACCACTGGGTATTTGAATGTTACGCCAGAGGAATAAGGTGATGAGCTGAGTTACAGTGAACTGGAAAGGAAGAGCAGAGCGTTAGCATCAATGGAGTCGAAATTTTAAATAGGTGACGGCAAGAAACATAAGATCGCGCTGTTTGTTCACCCCAAAATGTCCCAGCTCTTTATTTGTCACCCATCCATTGATTTGAAAAATGTTCAGCAACGTACAGTGCGCGCGCAGTGTTCCTCTCGTGCATTTGATTGAACTTCTGTACCATCATTCTGAATTCCGGGACTCGTCATTATAAAGATTTTTGTTTCATCAATTAAACTCAGTTTCCATTTTAACCAATTCGCCGAATGTATCAAAAAATAAATAAATACTCCTTGAAAAGTTGAAAACAGCATTCAAATTTCCGCACTGGTTGAGTGCTATCTGGCGGTCAAGTTGACAATCGATCGGGATTCGGGAACTAAATATGGCTGCTGCATAGTGCATGAAGCTTGAGACGTAAACTGTTTTCATTTTTTTTTTCTTCCCTAATTTTCAGTAATATTCCTTGATTCTAGTGGCTCTCTCTAATTCCCAGTTCAGCCAGAGTTCGCCGTACTTATTATTCCCACCGATTTGATGAAGGGCTCATTTTATATTGATTTATCTTCTGATTAAAGTTCACTGTCTTTTTGTTTACATACCGGAAATGGTCTGTCCTTGAGCCAATGACCTTCAAAAACAACTTAGACCCACATTTTAAAGTAAATTTGTGTATAATTGTCATCCTTTCCATCTACAGGTAACCTTGGTTGAACATGACTCAGATCCAGTGGATTTAGAGGCACCAGGGACCTCATCGGGAGCCCCAACAAACCCAGAACACCTCTCACCATGTCTCCAGTTGATGAGATCTAGATCGTACCACAACTCAAGTATTCTACTTTAATTTTTCATTTAAATATTGACCTAATTTGATTTCTAATTTCTCCCATAGTATCATTGTTTCAACTGTCAATCTTGGATAAAATATTGATCTAAAAAAAATCCTGATGCACGTCCGCAATGCTGAATATTTCCCGCCGAGATTGTCCGCAATCGTAACCCGGAAACAACCGCCTTGATCTTGAGTACAGGTAAAATTTTCCCTTCACCATACGTTTTCAGATTTCCTCCTGGAAATTTCCAGTGATAGCCTCATTCTGTTTATACCTGCAGTCACCTGCTTCATAAATTAGAGCTTAATTTTTTACGAATTTTACCTGGTATTAATTCTACATGCTGATGCACAAAATCGAGTTTTTTTTACTCCCAAAAATTTTGCATGATTTAATCTAGTTTATATTGTACTCTTAAGAATAAAAAAATCAGGTTTTGTTTTAAATTCTTTCTTGATCCATATTTTTATGCCATCTAGCGGTAAAAGAAACAACATCTTCTTACTTACGCCTCGTCGACTCGTCCTCTCCCCTCGATTTTCTTTTGTTTCAACACGGCGCACGATAACGCCTTGGTTTTTTCTTGTTGCTTCTTTATTTTTACCACTTTATTGACGTGTAATTTCCTGGTAAGAATTTTTTTTGCTAATAATTCAACGTGTCATAACTCATAGGCTTGGCTCTCAAAATTTAGTCGTATCGTAACCATCTGTAAATATTTGCCCCCATTTTCTTCTTTGTGCTTCAAACTGGGTGACGCTTTTGATCGTCCTGGGTAGACGTGCGCACGCTACGTTTAAACGACAGTTTTTTTGCCGTTTAATCGCATGTTGCTTCAAGTTATTTATTATCTGACCTTTTCCAAAAATTTAATTCTATTAGCTTATTCTTCTCATTTATCTTTCCAGGTTTCTGAGTTTCTTCATTCCATTAAAAAAAATGTACTACCCAGCTTTGGGAAAAAGTGTGCATAACCAAACAAGGACAAGTTAACCCACATGTTTTGCACCTTCAGGTATTTCAGTGGCTCAGTTATTGCCCCCTTAAAATGCCTCATGTATTCCTTCTTTTGTTTCTACGGTTTATTTATAAAAGTTTCAGTCAGAACTCGGCAGACAAATTCTAATGCAGAGGCCTACTAGAACTAGTAGTATCAGTCAAAGTTGCATGATAAGGTATTCCATCTTTGTCTTTGAATTTTCATGAAAGTTATTATTCATTAATGCCTTTTGCATCTTTTCAGATATATTAAATTCCTACTCAGCAAGTGCACCACCAAATTTTGAAATGTAAATGGTAGCCCACACATGTCCAGACTCCAGAGAAGAGTGGCCATGGGCCACCATCATGTCCAAGTTCGTGGATAGAGAAATTGTGCTGGGCAGGGCTGAAAGCTCAGCAGTCTTACTCCACCCTCCTCTTTACGACATTCGATCTTGCGTGCTCTTCGACTTTATCGTGATCTTAAAAAAGATGCAATCGACTTGAAGCTCATCATTACGACGTGAAGAGAAGCTGTGGCCTCTACACACTGAACTTTTTGGTGCGCGTTCCCCACGCAGTACGACTCGTGATGCCGGCCAGTCGTTACTGATGTTTTTCGAAGGGGGAGTACGAAACGGCCTTGCTACTTCCGTAAGACATCACTTCATTCTTTGTCAGTGATGCACCTGGAACAATTTGCTGGGGATGCTGTCCTACACATCGAGTATGGTTTCTTGTCAACAGAGGGGACGTATGGAAGTGGCTAGCCCGGAACTTGTTTCTTCAGGGCGCAAGTTCTCTCTTTGGCGCGTTGATGGTTTCATCTTGGTATCATTGGCGTTTGAAAGTAACTGAAGAGACGACGCCTCTCCGGCCGGACTGAGGAAGATTGTTATGACGTTATCCCTCCCTAAATGTTTTTATCCGGCAGGATGAGAAATAGATTGTTTAGCATTTATTTACGGATTAAAGTTTTTCTTCGTTATTGCAAGTTTCATTTTTTTTTAAATCTTTGTGCGTCATCTGGCGGACAAAGAAACAACATCTTACTGATAACAGCCGTTTCCCCTTTTATCGCCCCTGGCCTACGTGCGTAGTGCGAACGTCGGTACGTGACAGGACTTGTTGCTGAAAAGCAAAATAAAGGTGATACTACATAATTAATATTTCTTATTCCGTTCTATTTTATAATTCTTTACATTTATCCAGGTTTATCCCTGCACTCTTGAAAGTGTTTTCTTTAAAACTTGTGTAGGAAATAGGCAAATAGCTGGCATACTTTTTATTTTGTCTTCATCAGGCCACTTAGCCTACTCTGTACTATCAGCCTATCAGGTATTTGAGTGGCTCATTTAATCATTTTAGTTCTATTCCTTTCTGGAAAGGTTTTATTTATGAAATACTTTGTTTCTCTGGTTGTAGGGAAGCATTTTTGGCAGAGGGCATCTTCAGGTGCAGAGGCTCGCTACACATCTCAGTATCAGCCAAAGCTGCACGATAAGGTATTCCATCCCTGTCCTTGAAATTTTCATGGAATTTACCATTCATTAAAACTTTGTACATCTTAGATGGCTTCATTGCTATTCATTACGAGTCCCTCCAATTCCTGAAGTGCAATGATTCCCAACCAATGTCCAGAGAAGAGTGGCCACCTTCATGTCCAAGATCATTCATGAACAGCTATATAAGTAGCAAACAAGCAACCTCCACCCCTACTCTTCATGACTTTCAATCTGGCCATGAGTGTCAGCATAGACTTATTGTGCTCTACAATCAATAACTATGAACTTGAAGAGGAGCATTACGGCGCGATGCAGAGAAAAAACATTGCGGCCTTCTTGGTGGAACTTTTTGGTGCGAGCTCCTCTCCGCTCTAAGACTCTTGTGCTAGCCGATTGTCGTGTTTCCACTTGATGGAGGAGTGCGAATCAGCTTTGCAAGTTCCGCAACGCTTTGACTCACTCGTCGCCTATGAAGCACCTGAAATAATTTGCTGGAGATGCTGTCTTACCTACTCGTCGAGTTCGTTTTCTTCGTCTAGAGGAGACGTATGGAATTGTCCAGCCAGAGATTTGGTTTTTCAAGGAACAAGTGCTCTTTTTACCACAATGAAGGATTCCTCTTGGTATCCTCGGCCAGCAGAACGTATTTTACTTGACGGTACCTCTTCGGCTGTGCTGAGGTTGATTATGATCGTCGTCGTCGTGCTCAAGAATGAGGGAGGTCCGCTTCTAATCTTCGACATACTGGCGTCCGGCCAATCTGCAACATCCTCCCAGTTGAAGGTTGATTTAAATACTAGCAGTAGCTTATAATTCTGACGCAATCTTATGGTCTTTAATTCTATATTTACAGATTTGTGAGGAACGCAGTGCGCTTGGCCATCGAGGCGCCTAGTAAGCGCTTCTCCTGCCTGCTGTTGATCACCAAATAGCTTAGCAACTAATGGATCAAGGCATGTTGGATGGCCGCCCGTTTTTCTTATTTTTCAAGCGGCTCTTCCTAGACTCTGAGCTGGATGTCGTAGTGACTATCTTCCTCTTTGCGCTATCGACGAGGTTCCATTCATCAACTACGTTCTGCTACTCAATGCGACCGAGGTGCAACCCTCTTTGGGGCAAAGATTGAATACTTGCACCTTAATATTCCAACTCTTTGTTTGGCAACTTTCATCCTCCTCCTCTTCAAAGATCACGAACTCCACTCAGCTGGGCATCATCTCAACCAAAAATTGTTTCAAGTGCTTCAAGACGGCCGAAAAGTTGAAATTTGTGGGCCTTGGCAATGACGAATCGTATTGCTCCGTCGGGTGTCAACGGTCCGATTGACGGACACAAGCCGCACAGCTTGGGCTTGAACCAAGAAATAAAGATGCGATGTGGAAATGTACTGTCCTCTTCTCGTCATGCTTATCTTTCTGTCGGTTTAAAATGTTTCAAAAGTCTAGTCGGTGACCACTGTACGTGTCTTTCTAAATAATACATCTTTCGAGTGTTGTAAATACTATTTTCTCTATTTTCCCGCGTGAATTCCCGCGCGAGTGATCGGTCATCGGCACTTTCGTCTGCTCCCATGCTTTTGGTAGCTAGTGGAAATTTCATATAACAAACCACAACCCACACGTTCAGATTTATTCATTTAAACCTAGCATATCGTATGCTCTAATTTAGTTATAATTGATGTCATTACAACTGTCGATTACCGAATCAATATAAGTAATTTCAGCTTCCAAATACCGAGCAGCGCGCACAAGATGAAAACAGATTTTAAAATTGGTCCGTACTCTCCTGCCACCTGGCGGCTAAAATAACAAGATCGTAGTATGTACGTCTCTTCGCAGTACATCTTCCTTTGTTTCACTTTGACAGTTTTTCCTCTTGATTTCCGTGCCTGCCGGAGCGTAGAGCTCTTTCTTTTTTTGACTAGTCAATTTTACCATTTATTCACGTGGAATTTTCAGGTAAGAAATATGTTCATTAAGAATTAATCGTGTAAAAGACTTTACTTTAATAGTGGGTTCGTATTCTTATCATCTGATTATACTTTTCCACCACATCCCTTTGTGCTTCATGCAGGGAATCGTTACCCTTGATCGTCCTTGGCCTACGCGCGCACGTGACTTAACAAGTGCGAGCCCGTTGCTTCAAGGTATATCCCATTTTTTCTTACTTATTTCAACTTCTTCCGACTCAATTTTCCCAGGTTTCTCCCTTCACTTTTGAAAGTTTTATTTTTTAAATTTGTAGATCAAATATTGAAATAGTCTTCCTACCTAGCTTTTTCTAATCACATACACTAAGACCAGTTAACCTAGACTCTTTGCAATATTAAGTATTTATTGGTTTTACTTATATTATTATATTCCTTCCTCACTAAAGTCTAATTTAGTTCTAACTCTTCCTTTCTGGTTACAGGGACAAGTTTTTGTCAGAGTGTAACTTCAAGTGCAGAAAGGCCCTCCAGCTTTCAGTAACAGCAAAGTTGCTCGATAGGGTAATGCTTCCCTGTCCTTAAATATTTTTATGGAATACACTCAACATTAAGTTTTGTTCATCCTTATAGATGGCTTGGAATCCTACTTATCAACAGTACCACCAAGTTCTGGAGTGCAAATGGGAGCCAACTGATGTGCAGAGAAGAGAGGCTATCATTATGTCCAACATGATCAAGTATCGTGGAGAAGAGCTGTTCCGGGCAGGGCTGAAAAACCAGCAGAACTCCTCTACCCTTCTCTTCATGACTTTTGATCTGGCCAAGATTGGCGTCCACGACGTTATGGTCCTCTACAAATTACCCAACAACGAGCGAAGAATGATGATACCAATGACGGAAGAGAGCACTCCCCTCGACCCTCGCCCTGTCCAACTCTACACCCTCCAACTCGTCAATATCCAGGCAGGCAACCTGAGATTTGCCTTCGAGGTCTACATTGGCAATTCAGAGCTGTATCATTATCCTCTTTTACGCTTCGACGGGCTCTTGGGTCGTCAGCTCTGGACGGCTTCTATTCAGCAACTAGGAACTAACTACGAGTTGGTCGCTGAAGGGAAGCGCTTCTATGTGCACAAGTTCATTCTGGCTGTTAGGAGCCCGGTCTTTGCGTCTCTCTTTTCGGCGCACCCTACTCAAGAAGAGCTTGAAAGATCCCAGCGCGTTAGAAGGATGAATTTTCAAGATGCTGCTACTCTGCGACAGTTCCTAATGTTTCTCTATACCGGAGAACTTGAGGGACCAGTTAACCGGGCGCTTTTGGAGCTGGCTAGAACCTACCAAGTTGTGGGCCTCGTAAGCATCTGTGAGCAAAGTTTGTCAGAGGAAGTACACATGGTTGAAGGCCTTGCCAATTTAACTATGCTGCTGAATGCGAATCCTGGCGTACCAACCGAAACTAGGTAATAAATATTTTTTATTGCAATTGGTTTTACAATTTTTTTATTACCTCTTATTATTATTTCTTTACAGGAACAACTCTACTGACTTGGACATAGTGCTCCAACGGGACACTTCCATCCTCAGCCTTACCTGGGATGTTCCCTCTGAGAATACAGAGATTCCTCTAGAAAGCGACTCACTGGACCATACAAAAGTGTCAGGCGCGTTCAGTACCGAATCTGGCGAAACCTTTTCAGCCAAAGTTACTCTGAACAGACGTCGGCAGATTGTGGTCTCCTTCCTGATCCATCAGAATCTTCAAAAGAGTTGCAGCAGCGTGGATCAAGTGTCATGCACTTTCAATGACGGTTATTATGACCACTTCGAGATGCCGCCATCAGCGAACCGGGCAGCGAATCGAGTCCAACTGTTCACCAAAACCATACCATTTATTCACGATTTCCCTGATTCTATCACGTTTTATGTCAAGCTGGTCAGCAAGGTTCCGAATTTCAACTACTCCTTCAGGGATAGAATGTTTGGGAACAATCTTTGGGATGATACGCTCAACAGAAGGTTCACGGACGTCGAGCTCGTTGTAGGCCCTCGGACCTTCTTTTGCAATCGCGCACTCCTCTCTGCCAGGAGCCCAGATTTCTCCGCCATGTTCAATAGCGGAATGGAAGAAGCCCGAACTGGGGTGGTTCGAATCTATGACGTCGAAGACGATGTATTCGACCACTTCTTTGGATTCTTGTACGAGGGTGAGCTCAAAAGCTGCGATGTGGACGTGAGAAGAAAGGTGTATGCTGTCGCTGACCGGTACCAGGTGGAAACTTTGATGCAGATTTGCCAGCCTTCACGTGCTGTAGTAGGCCCTGTTGGTGTGGGAAATATGATGGATGCTTTCTTATCAGTCTGAATTTCTCTATATGGTTTCAATGCAAATTTTAGGAAGATAACCAAGAACTCTTTTTATGTCAACTAGAATTTGTGTATTCTGTTTTAACACCGTTTTCTTTTTTTGAATTAAGAAATACATTTGCGTTTTTCAGTTATCCGGAAATTTACATGGTTTTAGAGCTTTTAATCTGATAGGTTAGTGCCACACCAAAGAAAATGTCTAATAATTAATTATACGTCGGTCAACTAGCGATCGAAGAGAAAATGGAGTTTTCAAAATGTGATCTGTGCACGAATAAGAGGTTGCGTCGATAGCAATTCATCTATTACTCCGGTAATTACCGTTGAGAGAAAAACTGTTCAACCAAAATTACTCTTAATAGCAAACAGGGCGAAGGCACTATCTAGTTCCTCATTCATCAAAATCTTGATTCTCGAAAAGAAATATTGCAGCGTTGAAGAAGTGTACTAGGCTCTTTTGGCAATGAATACGAAATACAGCGAGTAAACACGACGCTGAAAATCTCGGGATAGGACCTAACTCTATGCTAATCTTCTCTAGAAGGATGACATCAGTCCACGATAAACACTTTCATTGTAAAATTGTTCAGCACGACTGCAAGGCCCCTACAGTCGGCCGTTTGTAATTCGCGCTTTTGTCAATGCTCTTCTGACCACCTGGTGGTAAAGTAATGAACAAGATATACGCAAAGCATTCGCATTCGCGCTCAGACGCCGCCACTTTCTGTCATCGAGTGATTACCTACGTTGGCTGTAATCCTACTTTTGGCTCTTGAAATAGGTTAACTAGGTATGAGAACTAGGACTTAACGTAAATCATATCTGGCTTATTAATTGAGTGGAATTAATTCTCTTTATTCAGGTTTCTGTTTGAAATCTTGTACGTTTTTCAGCCTTCGGAAATAGTGAAACACAGCATACCTTGATTCCGAATACCCTGATGATGTGCAAATAATAGCATACCCCATTAGAATCTGAACAGTTGGTGGAACAAATTGGCAATATCCAGAAGAAAGTAAAAGCCTACAAAGCTACCAATCATATTTTTTTTTAATTAATTGAACTTGCTTTGTTATCATTTAATATAGATGACTGATCACATATTCCTTCTTTGCTTGGAATGTAAATGGGAGCCATCTGATATTCAGAACAGACCTGGCACCATCCTTTCAAAAATGATCAAGTTCCAGGGAGAAAAGTTGTTTCGAGTAGGATTGAAGAATGGAGCATCTTCTTCCACTCTCCTCTTCATCACACTTGATGTCTCCAAGATTGGAATGGATAATGTAGCTGTAACATTCAGCTCACAGAATAGCATCTGTAAAACCATGGAACAAAACGAGGAGGTGGATGGCTGGGGAATCCAACTGCACACATCACAACTTGATTTTGTAGCAGCTGGCAATTACAGCTTCACTTTCCAGGTGTACATGGCCAGCAGAGAACCAAACTATTGCTCTATCCAACGTTTGGATGGCCTCTTAGGACAACAGCTGTGGTCAGCCGCGATCAATCAAGTCGGCACTGACTACGAATTGACCGCCGAGGGAGAAAAGTTCTTCGTCCACAGATTCATGTTGGCAGCGCACAGCCCCGTATTTGAAGCTCAGTTTGAGAAAGAAGAAGAGGAAGAAATATTCCATCGGATTGAAAGTGCATCCTGCTTACACCAGTTACTCAAATTCATGTACACTGGGGAATTGGAAGGAGCGACCAGTCGAGAGCTGAAGGAGTTGGCTGAAAAGTATGAAATCAGAGATTTGGAACGCCTCTGCAAAGCTGCTTTCAATTCAATAGAGGACGGCAGTTTTGCTGCAAACATCGGTCGACTGGCTTTGCTGCTAAAATCCGATACAGATATTTTAGAGACCAAGTAATATAATCATTTCAACTTTGAAAATGTCCTCCATACTATTTCTTAATCCTATAATTAATATTTTGTATAATTTTAGACCGAATGTTGACTTGAAAATTGAGCCGAAACCGGATACTTGCGTCGTCGAAATCACCTGGACACTACCTGGAAAAGAGTTGATGGTTACAGCAAGCAACACAACAGCGGAACGATCGAAGATGTCGCAAGGATTCAGTCTGGATGAATACTACTATTATCAGAAAGACTGTTCAGTCAAGTTTACTCTTAATAGCCAACGGCGTGAAGGCATCATCTATTTCTTCGTTCACCAAAATCCTGAAAATCAGCATTACAGCGTAGAAGAAGTGTCCTGCATTTGGAGTGGCACCGTCGGCCATCCGTTTGAAATCGTTCACCGAAATCCTGAAAATCAGAATTGCAGCGTGATAGAAGTAAAAGACTACCAATCGCAGCTAGTCAAAATGACACCGAAAATTTCCGGAGGACTGAATTCTACCCGAAAATTTTCCAGTACGACCACATCAGTTTACGATTTCCCTGACAAGATCACATTCTATGTCAAACTTCTCTGCTTGGTACCTTCGTTCAGTTACAAATTTGTGGACAAATGGTTCGGTTGTGATCTTTGGAAAGTTGCAGAGGAGAAGACGCTCACCGATGTCGAGTTGCTGGTAGGGAACAGCACATTCTCTGCTCATCGCGCTCTCCTTTCTGCCAGGAGTCCTGTGTTTTCTGCCATGTTCAAAAGCGAGATGGAAGAGTCCCGAACTGGTCGAGTACTCATCACTGATGTTGATCCTGAAACGTTCACGCGTTTCTTACGGTTCCTGTACGAAGGGGAGATGGGAAGCTGGGACCGTTCAATGAAGGAGAAGTTGTTTGCTCTCGCCGACCGTTACGAGGTGGGAGCTCTCATGGATATTTGCCGATCTACTAGTTCAGTTGACGTCGAAGAAATGATGGACGCTTTTTTTTCTTTTTTATGTTTTGAACCATCTCACATTGGTGATGAATATTCTTCTCTTCGATCTAGAGCCGCATCAATAAAACTTGTAAATCTTCTGTTTTCAGCCTTGCATCATTTTGGTTCTGACCATTTTCTATTTAGCAGTCTCTTTTGGGGATGATAACAGTTTTTCTGGTTTCGTGAGAAACTTTCGTGAAACTGGTCAATTCGAATTTAAGCGGCAATATATTAAGGGTCTGTCCCATAGTGACACCTAACGGAGAGAATAGGGGGATAATGCGACAATTTCATCTTGCTCATAAAATAGTATTATATCAGATACATTCTAAATAGATTTCCCCAATAAAAAATACAAAGTTAATTGAATTCAATTTAGTCATTCAAATCACAACCGCTAGATCCCGCCGGGAAGCCTAACTAGCAGACGCTACTTCATTTTTCTTGTTTACATTTCTATTTTCCTCTCAAGATCCAAAAACTGGTTGAATTTTCGTTAATTAACTTGGCTCATTATTATTCGACAAGATGACGAATCATTATATCTTCAAATTGGACGATCACGCATCTAGCCTCATTTCACAACTGAACAACATGCTCAAAGCAGAGATATTTACTAATCTCACGTTAGCCAGTGATGAAGGCCTATCCATTAAAGTTCATCGCCCTATTATATGTGCCTTCAGTCCGTATTTAAAGGTGAGAAGGTATATTGCTGTACTGTTACATCCTTTTCTAAGTGTCTCATTTTCTCTTATAGGAGCTGTTGGCCCAACATCCAGAAGAGTCACATACTACTGTCATCCTCAGTGATGTTAGCTTTGTACAACTGAAAACTATAGTTGAAGTAATTTTGTTTCCTTAAGTCTTCACTAAAATATCTGTTTAATTTTTTTCTTTTTAATTTTAAAATGTATCAGTTCATTTACACAGGCAAAGTGACTGTGCCTCACAACCAGCTTTCGGTTCTGTTGGAAACAGTATCATCCTTGAAAATAAAAGGTGAATTTCACTTGTACTCATTCAAAAATATTACACTGTTAATACTTAATAGATTCTATTATTTATTACTTAATTTAGGGTTAGATGATTATTATTCTTCTGGAAAATATTATCAACAGCTTGCCTCACTTGCGACACCAGTAAAGAGCAATGTAAATTTTCCCAAAACTGATTCAGAGTCTGTCAGGTCTATCACTCAGATGCCGGATCAATCTCAACATTGGAACCGGGAGAATAATGAGCTGGTTATGGACCAAGAATGTGATCATGACTCCAATGGTGAACCACAAAATTGCGTTGCTTATCCGCTCCTACAAGAATCGGACGTCGTCTGTGAGCAAGAATTAGCTCCGACTTGTATAAATGAATTAAATCATCAAACAACGTAGATAAAAATATCTTTTATGGTTTTACATTACAGATTCTTTTGTTGGAAGGAAATTGAATCTTCCGCTATCTTCAAAACCAGCTGTTTTTACTCCTACTCCTTGTACTTCCAAGCGCAAGTTTTCATCGCTGATGGTAGAAGAAGAGGAAACGTCTGAGCTGGTCCAGAAGCCCACATACGTAGACCAAGAAACCGGTAAAAACTTAATTATTACTGAGAGCTATTACCAAGAAAATATTTGCATAATTTGTTACATGTTCTTATATTAAAAGAAGAAGTATTTTATTTTGTAAGAAATTGTATTTTTGACAACAGGAATTAATTTAATTTTTTCTTTCTTTTTTACAGGTTTGAAGGACCCGCTTGCTTCTGAATTGTTTGAGTGCCACAAGTGCGGGCGTTCTTACAAGGCTAAAAGCAAGCTGAAATTTCACTTAAAGTTCGCATGTGGAGCCGCTCCATTATTCCAATGTTCTGTATGCGACAAGTGGTTCACGCAAAAAGCTAATCTCAGAAGACACCTTACCAATATTCATGGCATCAGCGACCCTACTTTATTAGCAGCACATGGAGCAGGTTATGATTTCCAGTGTAACCATTGTTCTTTCTATGGCGCACGAAAGTCTGAACTACGTGATCACATTGCAAAACAGCATAATAGCTAATGCCGTATCTTTGCTAACCCCAAAAGAAAATGAATTAAAAAAATGAATTGTGAGATCCGCTTACAAGTGTGTGGGGTCGTTTAAGTTCTAATTTTTGTTTCGTGAAATAAACTCAGTTTTCATCTCTAATTAATTTGTCTCATTTATTTTAATTTTAAAATAAATCCCTTTCCTCGAATTAAACAGCATTCAAGTTTTCGCGCTGGTCGAGTGCCACCTGGCGGTCAAGTTGACAATTGATCGGGAACCCATTATGGCTGCTGCATGAAACTCGAGGCGTAAATTGTTTTCCATTTTTTTAGTTCCCTCATTTTTGGTAATATTTCTCGATCCCTAGGGTCTCTCCCCAATATCCAGTTCGGCCAGAGTTCACCGTATTTATTGTTCTCAACGATTTGGTGAAAGGTTACTTTAATTTATATCTTTTCTTGTGATCAAAGTTCACCCTCCCTTTGTTTACGTACCGGAAATGGTCTGCCCTTGAGACCATAACCTTCTAAAGCAACTTAGACCCACATTTAAAAGTTAATTGATTTATAATTGTCATATTTTTTATCCACAGGTAACCATGGTTGAACATGACTCAGATCCAGCAGATGGGGAGGTAGCAGGACCCTCATCGGGAGCCCCAACAAACCTCTTCGGTCCAGCTAGGACTCCTCTCACTCTGTCTCCAGCTGATCAGATCAAGATCGTACCACAGCTCAAGTATTCAACTGCAAATTTTTCATATAAATATTGACCTAATTTGATTTATATTTTCTCCCATAGTAACATTGTTTCAACTGTCAATCTTGGTTGTGCCATTGACCTGAAAAAGATTGTCCTGCACGTCCGCAATGCTGAGTACAACCCACAGCGTTTTCCCGCCGTGATTGTCCGCATTCGTAACCCGAAAACAACCGCCTTGATCTTCAGTACCGGTAAAATGGTCTGCACTGGAGCTAGGAGCGAAGATGATTCTCGATTGGCCGCCCGAAAATATGCAGCCATCATTCGCAAACTCGGTTTCCCGGTATTTAAATTCTTTATATTTTATTATTTACATTAATATTTATTAAATTAATTTCATCATATTACTATTTTTATTTTTTAGGCCAAATTCCTGGATTTTAAAATCCGAAATGTCATTGCCAACTGTGACGTCAAGTTCCCAATCCGTGTCGATGGAATTGCTGTGACTCACAGCCAATTTAGCAAGTCTGTTATATTTTAATTTAATTTAAATGAATTAATTTTCTAATTTTTTTTTAATTTGTACAGCTACGAGCCGGAGTTGTTTCCCGGACTTGTTTATCGCATGATGCAACCGAAATGTACGCTGCTCATTTTTGTCACTGGGAAAGTTGTGCTCACTGGTAATTTGTAACTGCATTATTATGGCAGTAAAATATCTTTTTGTATAATTTTCTGTAATTTATTTCAGGTGGAAAATCTCGTGAGGATATTTACCAGGCTTTTGAAAACATTTTCCCGATTCTGAAGAGTTTCAAGAAGCAGTAGAAAGCGCATCTGTACAACCACATTTACTTTGATTGCCTTTTCTTCCATTCTCTTTATCGTTACCAGCCATTGTTTCTGTTCAATTACTAAATATTCTTCATTCTTTTTCATGTTGATTTTCAGTTGCACTCCATTTGCGTTTAATAAACAAAGAAACTTTAACTGTCATTTGAGCATGGCTTAGGAATCGCCATGGCTTAGAAAATTTAATTAGCTCGCTAGATTCATTAATTTAAATTAGATAACAAACTTAAGTTAAGAGAAAAATAAAGAAATAAAAATTGCGTAATCATTGTTTGTGAATTATGGCAACGTTGTTAAAAGACTAGCAGAAGAATTCCCGTTGCCCTGGTTACCATCTGCCAGCTCGTTTGTTTTTGTCAATTGTCATTAAAATTTCTTCCAAAATAAAATTGACGTTCTTCTTTTATTCAATAAACAACCAAAATTAGTTTGTTGGTCCCTTACAATCACTTCTTTCTTGTTCCCGTCTTTTTTCCCTTCAAAATAATTGCAAAATGAAAGCGACCGGTAGCGATGGTAACGAGGTATTACTCTCCGTAAACGTCACACACTTCTTAGCTGCTAATTCGCCTGGGTAAACATTCTTCTGTTATCTAAACGACTTATATATTAATCTGATAAGCCTTTTATTATAATTTAAGGGCAACTGGTGAACTTGTTAAGCCCCAGCGTGGCTACATTCACTCAGTGCTACCCACTGGAGACCAATGTGAAGTAATCGTGACAAGTACATCTGATGCTGGTCCCACAAATTTCACCCTTCAGCTCACAGTTTCGGAATATGGGCTGATGCTGCTTGATCAAAAATTGAGAAAGGTTGATCTGCAACCTCTGGTCAATTTCCCAGAGGTGGAAACTCCCTGCATTGTAATAACCCGAATCAACTCTGCTGAAGAAAAAAGAGGCTCTAATGTAACATCTATCCAGTTTTTTTCTACTTTCTAGCTCTATTCTAAGTTTAACTAATTATTTTATTCATTTAATAGGGCCGTTATCGTGGTCTTGTTACCGGCATCAATCCAGTTTCCCGCATGTGCACCGTGAAATTGATCGATTTTGGTATGTAAACAAGACCTGAATTTTCATCGTAATGATTTAAAATGGTATTTATTCTGCCCTTAGGAAATGAGGAAGAGGTCCATTGCGCTCATCTTTACGAGATACCAGAAGCGCTACTTGCCATAAAATCGTTTGGATGGAACGTCTCTGTAATCGACCCCGAAGAGCTACCTGTCGGCACCCAAATGTGGCTACTGAAAGCCATTTTCGTGGAGTTTGTCAAGTCGGATCGCCCTCTTCTCTGTGAAGTGGTCGATAATAACACAGACCCAAAGCGAGTCCGGCTTTACTACAGAAAATCTCGTGACTTGATGGAAATCGTGATGGGCATCTACTCTTTCTTGTCTTCTAGCGAAGATTTTAGTGGTTCTCCGACACCAAAAGTGCTCCCCGAAAGCCAAATCTGGGAGGTCGAGGTACTTCCATTTAATTTCAGAATTAGATTAATATTTAATAAATATTCTGATTTAGATTCCCGAGGTCCCTTTAAATAAAATTGAGCGGATATTCATCGTTCACACTCTTGGCCAAAACCGCTTCTTTGGGCAGCTGGAGAAACGCCCTGAATCTTATTTAGAGAAATTATTGGAAGAGCTCTGCCATATCTACAGTGACAATCTTAATATTCCTCTACTTTATTCGTACGTTAATCGATAGTAGTTTAATTTATATTTATTTATAATCCAATTTAAATCTATTTCAAGGGACGGAGAGAGTCATTTGGATGATGTTGGAGTCTACAAATGGCCAGTGGATGATAGGCATTACCGGATCCGAGTCCTAGAAGAGCTGGAAAATGGGCAGTTAGAAATAGAGCTGATGGACTACGGGAACCGTTTGGTCATCCACCAAGAGGCCGTTTTAGCTCCGGTTGAGGCCCTTTCAAGCCAGTTTTCTCAGCCGGCTTTTGGAGTTCACTGCGCGCTTGAAGAAGGCGAGATGGTCGTCCAAGAGAAGAAAGATTTCGACGGGATTCTGTTGGGAAAATCTGTCGAGGTCCGAATTGGAGAGCGCAAGAAGGATGGCTCCTATTCCATCGCTTTCACCGACGACCCTTGCAATGATGACATCGTTCGTGCCCTATTTCCAAAGCCAAAGGAGATTGCCTCATTGCAAAACATAACAGGCAAACTAGCAATCGTCTTTATATAACCATAAATATTTTTTAATAGATTTTATCTTTTTATTTATAGATCTGAAATCCGCTGTGCCTTGCAGCAGTGACAACTGTTCCGAAAGCCGTCGCAAAGGAGACAATCCTAAAAGAAGAAACCGACAAATCTACGTGCCTCCACATTTGCGAGGAACTTAATAATATATATATTAAAGTGAAGACAGATAGCTGTATTATCAAATGTCCCACACCTTCACGAAGTTTATTTTTCAGTTTATTTTTCCTGATTCTTATTTACACATCACCATTTTTACAGCTAATTTTTTCTCATTCTCATATTTTTTCTTTATTTAAAATATTTTCCTGACCAACTTTGCACGTAACATTCATTTGAAAAAGCGTGGATTTTCATCATTATTGTTTTCCCCTACTGTTAACTCGGATTATTTTCAAATTAAGTGTTTCAGCCAAAATGAGTTGATTTGACCAAAGTTATTTTTGATGAAAATGCCAATACACTGAGTGAGAAATGGTTCACATCTTCCTTGTAAAAACTTATCAAAGTAACCCGGTTCGATCTAGGAGTAAATTTTATATTCTATTTTCAGATAATATTTTAAAAATCAAATATTTTAAAATATTTAAAACTCATTATATAAATTGGGGAATTGTCTTCCAATTTCGGTTAAACAATGATAATCCATTCTAAATTATCTAAATTCTAAATTATGCAAAACATTTTTTGAAAAAAATTGGGAATCGGGTTCAAATTGTTTAGGAACGATTCCTGTTTTCCAAAAGAGTATTCAAACTTGGGATAGTATTAGAATGACTCTTCTCACCATGAGCTGCTCCGATAAGGTTTATAAATACATTGATCTGTTTCTAGAATATCTTTCATAATTTATCTTATTTAATTTAATAGATTGCCCGTTGGAACGTTGTGGGATTACAAGAATCTCTTTTGTCTCACCTGATCGAGCCCATTTACTTTTGAACGGTTTGCTCTTTTCATAGTAACCACGTTAAAATGAGCGGATAGCTTTAAAATTTTCATTGATCTATAGGTGGTTGTAATGGATCCTTTCCATCCAGCTCTTTGTAGAGCTCTGGTTGATCGCGTTGGACAAGTTGAGGTAATCTCTTTCGATATTTTCTCTTCGAGAAACGATATTTTCGTTTTATTGAATAGTTTACATAATTATACTTCTTTTACAGGGAGTCCCAGCCCCATTTGGTCGTTCTCAACCGACCATTGCAAGCTCTTGGTCTCCAATCAAGCGTCCACCATCTGAATCCATCCAGTTGGGCATGTGCTGGGTGGATGGATGGACGAATCCCCATGTAATTCAGTATGCCAACGGTATAGCAATTAACAGATATCTTTCTATTTTATAAAGAAATCTTAATAGTTTCTTTTCTTTTAAGGGAGACGAGTGGATGGTTCTGTGTCGCGTCTTTGCAAGAAGGCTTCTTTGAACGCTTCGCTCTATTGGTGGCCAAACTTCCAGAATGGATTCTGTTAGTAGAACCGCTGGTGAAAGAAGGCAAGATCACTTATGTAGAAGTGAAAAACGCGGCAAAGGGATTTGGAGAAGCAAAAGAGGCGCTTGTGTCTTCATTAGAAGCCGCTGGATAACTGGATTCGGTCACTGGATAAAGAAACCCATCGAACAGGATAATTTTGAATGCTCTTTTGGAATTAAAGACGTGACAACTGATTAAATTGAATTGATTTTGTGTAGTAAACTTTATTATATACAAATGTTTCTGTTATTTAGTTGAATTGTTATAAATGAAATAAATTGAGACTTTTGTCTATGGGCGTTGTCCATGAACTTACCGAAAAACTTGAGAATACAATTCCAGTTTGAAATTTCATTATTAGATTGGAGGAATATCAGAAAGGCGCTTAAGATGCCGAGAATCTCAAGCGCTTGTTCTATTTGAAGAATGCATATATTTGTGAATGGAAATTAATCTACGGTTTATAACGTCTAGGTCGTGTCGTAGTTTTATAGCCAACGAATAAAAATCAAGCGTGCAGCACTCATTCGGCATATTGTTTAGGAAATTTCGCTATAAACATGTCATATACCACATGCTAGATAACTCTAGCTAGTATATTCAAAAAATATTGAAACAGCTAGAATTTAATTAAAACAATTGTAAAGACGCTGATGACGGCGAGCAGCATTGGCATAATTTATTTTAGGAATCAGAAAGGCACTAATGATGCCAAGAATCTCAAGCAAATTGATTGTTTAAAGTTTATGGGTAGTATAAGAAGGTATATTATAAACAAACAAAAAAAATATAAACTTTTTCTTTCATGATTGAAATGAGAAAAAATATTGAGTCTATAATAAAGAGTAGGCTATAATTTGATATCGGAATTCAAGTTCAGTTTTAAGAAGAACCAACACCCAATATATTTTATATATCTTCCGTGATTGCAAAAGCGAAATCCAAATAGGGCTGCTTCATATATAGATTTTTTTGTTTATTCTTTAGTGGATCAAGATCGTCATGCTCCTCAGTTCATCGTCAGTTGTCAACCAAGTTATTATTATGGCCAGTTAGCAGAAAAATAATTTACTGAGTTTAACTTTTTAAGTTTTTATGTTATTTGTAATTGCATAAAGTAAATACAAAACAACAAGAACCTGAAAATGCAGTTCTCGATTTTATAATGCAATTTATTGGTTTATTACTTAATTTTTTTACATCAGGAATAATTAAAAAAATTTATATTTGAAAAAAAACGTGACATTATCCCGCCATCAACGATGGGAAGCGGATATTAACGGTTTTGGAAGGTCATACCGAGATTTGAACTCGGATCGCCGGATTCAGAGTCCGAAGTGCTCACCATTACACCATAGTGCAATAAAGATGCCAACCAAGTAGGATGCAATAAATATGATTTAATGTCTAATTAATAATTTTTTTTCTTTTTGCGTAAATAAAAATCAGACAATCATTTCAAACGGTATTTCAGTATTCTTCTTCAAGTAGACTGGTGTAGTTATGCAGCACGGTTGTATTTCATTTTTATAATATCATCGTGCTCTTAGCGAATAAACGTATAAGGCGAAAGCTTTGGTGAACTAATATTGTAAATTGCCTGCAATTGAGAAGAAAAACGGGCGACTATTTCCGACTAAGATTTTTAAAATAAATAACAGTGACAGCCGTTAATGCTATTCATTACATTAAATAAGTTAACGTTAAATGAGTGTCACCTTCAAGAGCACTAACTGAAACTAAACTAATAATTTTCCCTGGTCCAACAACCGTAGAAAACTAGTCAGCTAATAATATAAAATTGCGGATAGAACAATATTGATTGTTTTCTATTCAGTTTATTTTCGGCTATATATTTTCGTTGCTGGAATCATTGTAGAGCATAGCTAGCCAAACAATCAATACTCATTACACATAGCGCATCGATAACATTATATAACAGTATTGGGATAGGCCTATAATAATAAAGACGAACACGAAAAGAAACTTTATAATAAGATCAGGCTTTTAGCTCAATAACAGTGAAATGTAAACTGCTAGTAATAAAGGTTCAAGATATTATTTTCCATGGATCACACCACTTTTGTTTCCCTTTCCGTACTATTTTCGGGCTGGGTTTGGAGGTTTAAAAAACAAATTTCAATCTGAAACCATTACAATATATTTGATAATTTAATCTTTTATTTATTAATTTTGAATTAAAATGAAGAGTGTATGTATTAAAGTGGTTAATTCAAAGCGAATAATTTTTTCTTAAATACTTTGAACCCTCCTGTTAAAATAATAAAATTCTGTAGACTTGTGGATCGGTTCCAATTTTAGTTGCGAAGAAGATTATGGATTACATATCTTAACCTTTTACACATTTTAGAGTTCCTATACCTCTTTCTTACCAAAATAAGCATGACTCAGAATTTATTTGACCGGACTGTTCCTTGGTGTATATAAGATCCAGTGTTTCTTCAAATTGACTTGAATGAAATGAACTTGATTTTGAAATTATGTCTCTTTTATTTTGGATATTATCTTCCTGTCTTTAAAAAATGGTCTCTTAAACAACAGTAATACTCGAAATTGCAACAATCTTGTTTATAATATACTTTAGGTTTTTTTTCTGGTACGCCTATTCTTGTCATTGTCATCTAATCAGCATTACCAATACATTATCTGTAACAAAGTGGAGTTCGGCGTGGCATTGCTGCACTTTTTAAGGGCAGCAAGTGCGGCCGTTTATATACTTTTGATCTTAAGGCCCGCTCACACGGCCACTTTTTCTACGGAGATACGGAGATGCGGAGATACGGAGATAATGAAAAACCCATTCACACGGCCCCTTTTTATCTCCGCATCTCCGTATCTCCGTAGACTTTTCTGAATATGTCTGGACATATTCGTTTTCATTATCTCCGTATCTCCGTAGAAATTTTTGGTCACGTGACCATAATCAACCAATAGAAAGCGTCCCTTTTCTTAAAAACACGTCTACAGAATGTGGCCGTCTGAATTGAACCACACTTTTGGCATTCACTATCTCCGTGTCTCGAGATCTCTGTATCTTCGTATCTCCGTAGAAAAAGTGGCCGTGTGAGCGCACCTTTACACTATTTTATACAAACATTTTTACTAATTTGCTGTACCATTTGTTTATCAGAGCCTCTTATCTTGATTTTGTTATCGCAGGCAAATTCCTATTTTCTTTTTCAGTTCTGGTGCTTTGTATTAATCAGAGACGCATATAATAAAGTACTCACTTCCAAGTTTAAAACAAGCAAACCAAGCCAGTTAATATAACTTTTGTTATACATTTCCACTGTAACTTTTTGTTCAGTGTGGGCTGTGGCGTCAAGGCTATTTATTTTTTAGTTTCCGATTTGATCATGGCGAATATTCCGAGGTATCCAAATAGACCCCGGTATGAAGGTGGAGATGACCCCAAAGATTACAGGGCAGAAAGAAAGGTATATGTTTGTAGGCTTCATATTATTTTATTTTGTTCATGAAATAACTTTAAATTTTTATATGTTTATAATGTAATTGATTAAATAGATGATGACGGTTGATCCAAAATATTTCCTGGACCTTGAATATAAATGGGAGCCATCTTTAATCGAGAAGAAACCTGGAACAATCCTCTCAAAAATGGTCAAATTTCACGGAGAGAAGATGTTTCGAGCAGGGCTAAAGAACCAAGCCTCTTCTTCCACTCTCCTCTTTATGACTTTTGATGTCGCCAAAATTGGGATGCATGACGTTGTTGTGATATTCAGTTCACACAATGTCCATAAAATCATGGAACCATACAAGGAGGAAGGTGCTGCCAATGCGAGAGCTCGTCGAGTCCAGCTTTACACAACACCATTTGATTTTGCCGCAACGGGAAATTACAGCTTTATCTTCAAAGTGTACATGGCCACCAAAGAACCGAATTATTACTCATTTAAAAGATTGGATTGTCTGCTGGGTCAACAGTTGTGGTCAGCTGCGATGAATAAAGTTGCGACTGATTACGAATTGACTGCAGAGGGTAAAACATTCTTTGTACACAAATTCGTATTGGCTGCTCGGAGCCCCGTTTTTGCGGCCCAATTTACTAACACAGCTCAAGTAGGGTCATCACCCTCACGGCCCATACGAGATATTCCCATGCACATGCCGCATGCAACATTTTCCGGTGGACCATTTAACTTGACATTGAAGAAAGGGCGACCATCCCCGCAAACCACGGACATCAGTTATGACGATGCTACTTCTTTGGAACAGTTCCTCAAGTACTTATATACCGGGACATTAGAAGGAGCAGTCAGTTATCAGCTCAAAACGTTAGCTACCACTCATCAAATCGACTCCTTGATGCGTCTCTGCGATAAATGCCTACCTCAAGAAGCCGAATTGGTTGAAGATCTAGCTAGACTGGCTTTGCTGTTGAAAACAGATTCTACTCCGTTGGAAATCAAGTATTATTACCATAAATTAGAATATAACATTTTTATCCACATTCACAAATTATTTTTTCATTTAAAAAAAATTCCTGTATAGGCCGAATGTTGAATCAGAAATTGAACCCAGGCAGGATACTTGCATTCAAAAAATTGTCTGGAATGTGCCACCTAAGGATGTCGAACCACCTGTATCGAGCAGCAATTCAACTGAACGATCAAAAGTGTCTGAAGGTTTCAGTCTTGGAGAAAATTCTGATAAAGGCTCTTCAGCAAAAATTACTCTAGATATGCAAGAGCAAGAAATCACGATCTTTTTTCTTGTCCATCAAGATCCTGACATAACGAGTATCATCGTACAGGAAGTAGCTTGTGCTGTGACCGGCGAAGCCCACCAGGTTAAAATGACACCGAAACCCTCCACAGGAAAAGGGAGTTCTATCAAAATATTTTCCAGAAAGATTAAATCAGTTTACGAATTCCCTAAGGAGGTCACATTCTTCTTCAAAATAACAAGCACGGTCCCAACTTTTAGTTACAATTTTGTGGACAGGTTATTCGGAGAGCATCTTTGGACTGTAGCTAGGAACAACACGCTAACGGATGTAGAGTTTAATGTGGGATCAAATACCTTCCCTGCCCATCGCTCCCTTTTGATTGCTCGGAGCTCTATTTTTGCTGCTATGTTCAAGAACAGTGAGACAGAAGAAGCCCGAACCGGAAAGGTTCACATCAATGATGTCGATCCTGACACATTTTCCATTTTCTTGCGGTTCCTTTACGCAGGGGAGATAAATAAGAACTGTGAACGTCCTTTGAAGAAGAAGCTATTTACGTTGGCTTACAAGTACCAGGTGGAAACTTTATTGGCTATTTGCAAATCTTCTCCGGCTGGTTTAGGGGATATGGAAGAAATGATGGACGCATTTTTTTCGTGTTGAATTTTATGGGTCATTGGGTTAGTAATATGGGTAGTAATTGTCTCAATTATTTCAAACGGTTATTAATATAGGTATCGCCACTGGGAAACGGTTGTAATTTGTCTTGGATATTGTTTTTGTTTCTTAATGAAATAAATTTGTTTATCATGAAATTTATTGGTTTATAATTTTTAGATTTCTGTGCATAATCACTCTTCACCGTACCGGTACATACAATATACACAAGGTGATGTACATATTTTCATACGTGGCTATCATCTCCTGTCACTGTTATCAGAGAATAGTGATAATGTAAAGCTTAAGTCAATTTTGAAAAAAGAAAAATTTAGGAAACACAATTTTAAAAAGATAACCTACTGATGCTCTTAAGTGCGTCGTATCTAGCCTATTGGCCATCAAGCAACAAAATGATAAGAAACTATAAATGATGTATTAAAATAAAGAATTAGTTTTAAACGTGCGGTTTCAGTAGATAAGTCGACGACCCGATTGAGGGGCACTGGGAAAATAGATAACCCTATTGGGGACACTAATGATAAGAATCATCAGATATAGAAATCTTCGGGAATACTTTATATAAAGCTCCCGAGAAATATTGTCACCGTACAACCAGCATGATACCACCATGCACATAGACTAATCAAAGTCTCATTAAAGGAAAATTTTCAACAAAGTATGGCAATATCCATTAAATTTAGAAAAGCCACGTGAATGAACCTGAAAATGTTTTGCTCTTTCAGAATATTATAGTTAATTTAATAATTTGGTTAAATTTTATTTAACCAAACTGGTTTGTATGATAATGCGCAATCATATAGGTCCAAAAATTGGATTTAACATATCCTAAAACTATAAGTGTCTGGCTTATAGACCTCAATGGTTCTTTGGAATACAAATCTATAAAGAAGATCGATATTCTATACATTTTTAGCTATATGCATATAGTAACAATAAAAAAGGTTGATAGTAATTATGCCCCCATCTAATAATCATCTAGTGCAAAACTTATCAATTTCTATAATATAGCTTCAAAACGTGTCAACATATGTTATAACGGTTGTATAGCAGATACCCGAATAATGAAAGCTAATGGCAATTTTTTTAGCATAAGCTAAATATTGTGCATGAAATCAGGGGAATGGGGATGGTAGAGATTCATAATATGCTAGTTCTTTTGTTGATGTCTCAATTGTTACCATATATTATTGGCCAAATCTAATAATATACATATTTATATTCAATTTGTAAACATTTTCATTCATCTCAACCTTTTTTTTTTAATCATCTGAGTTATTATCAATCTGTTGGTGTATACATAAAAATTACGTTTCTCATCTCCACACCAATCATGTAAGCTTAAGGTGGCGGTAACATAGCAACAACTTTATCGCAGAGTCGTTCTTTGACACAATTTCCCTGTAAGTGCATAATAAATCGCAAAAACAAGAATCCGTTAGTTTTACTCAACTACAACCAGAATAAGCGTTGAAATAAAATTATCAAATCCCCTCAATTATTTCAAAGTGTTTCAGATTCGATACTTGCGTTGACAACCATAATAAATCCTTTAAATTTTGAATTAATAATAATAGCCAAACGTTTTATGTATATCTAACCATATTATTATGTAAATGCGCCTACCTGGAACGGTGCGAATCTGTCAACACTTCCAGCAAACAAATATTCCTGTTTTTTTCAATATAAGTTTTTAAAAATGTAACAATATTTAAAATCTTTCTGCGAATTATTGTTTTAAACTCAATCAACTTTCTTAATATAACATTTCTTATTATCTAAAATTTTTCTGCGAATCATTGTTTTAAACTCTATCAACTTTCTTAATACCAGCGCTGTGACTTCTTCAAATCATATATCAAAGGTTTGGTGCTTCCGTAATGTTTCAAGTTTCCCTTTGTACCGTAATCGAATGCTTGGAACACTTGGCCTTAAAAAATTTTATTTTGTTCATTCATTTCATATTAAAAATATGTAAAACAGGTAAAAGTTGTATTATTACCAGCATTAAAATTTTGACAAAATTGAAGGATAGTTTTATCTGAAGTACCCTTCCTGCAATTATCCATTATTATATTTAGGTTTGATTAGGATCAATGATTGTAGTTAATCAATCAAAATTACATGAATTCTGAATTGATGTGTGGAATCATATTCTATTTTTGAAAAACATGTTATAATAGTTTTTTTTTAATCTAACAGTTCTTTTTAAAATATTTGAATTTAGTACATACCAGATTTATGTTATCCACATTAAATCCTGTTAGTATATTGATGATTATTACTCTGCAAATACGAGCTCCGAGTTCGGTTTGCTCGCAAACTTATCGAAGAATAAGTCGCATTAAACCTTGATTATCTAATACAAGTCATGGGGTCCAAGTGAGGAATGTATACAGCAACTGAAATTATTATTTTAAAATGGTTATTATATATTTTTTACTTTACAATAATATATTATGATATAACGATAGTTGGTTTATAAACGCGACATAAAGATTTAAAGATTGAAGTTGAAAAATGAGTCGCAGAGTTTTGGATGTTTGATCATGGCGATAAACAAACTGAATAGTAGTAAAATATATATTCTCATCGAGACAACTTACCTTCCCAAGCATGGAGCAGCATCCTGGCCGTCTTCGGCCGATTCGAAACACGGTAAACGTACTCGGGGATCTTCAGCATCTAAACCTTTTTGATAATACGTCCTGGCTTTAACTCTATCGTCCGAAAGAGCGTAAATATGGGCTAAGAAATAGCAAGCATCGGGAAAGTGTCGGTGATCCATGGGATTTCGAAGCTAGGAACGTCAAGTATAAGCTTCCGCTACATCAGGAGTATAGATGTGCTTCTCCTTCGATACTCCTTCTTGTATCATCAGTCTTATAAATCCTGCCCGGCTATACATCCAACTTGGATGATTAGGCAACAGCTCTATGGCTCGGTCAAGAGCTCTCGATCCATTTTTATAGTCGTTTTTAGTAGTTAAAACAAAACAAAGATCTGGTAAACTGCTTATTTATATTACTTTTACAATTGACAATATATATTTGACAATATTTTTCCAATGAAATCAAAGTGAATTTAGTACAACTTTATAAGAAATAATATAAAAAGGTCTCGTTGCTCGCAAATGGACATCATCTATGTGCCACCTTATTAGCTTGGCCCTTCGGGCTCGCAATAAGACGTATTTTGTTCTTTAGTCTACATTTCAAATTGAAACGGGTATACATACGGCCCTATGGTGTAATGGTTAGCACTTCGGACTCTGAATCCGGTAATCCGAGTTCAAGTCTCGGTAGGTCCTTACTGGATGTTGTAATGCACGACCTGCACAACGATATTTTCATATTCCAACTAATTGGTTTTAATGCTATTATGAAAAAAGCCCATTTTTTATAAGGCCTAAGGAGAGGAGGAGGAGGAAAGATTAACGGAATTACTTACTCTTCGGATCCCTTCTACGTTCTATTTCTTCATTCAGAATTTATTACATTCAATAAATGTATACTTCGTAATTTTAATAAACGAGTTCAAAGAATTATTTTTGAAAAATATGTATAGCAGGAATTATTGTTGACAATTACTGAACTTCAAGTAAATTGATCTGCTTAAGTTTTTGGTCCATATATATCAGATTTGTTAGTATTGCCACAATTCCTTTGAAGGAAGCAGTAACAGTCTGTAAATACAAAACCTAACATTGACATTAATAAGATAATAAAATTGGATATACAGATCAGAACTTTGGAAGAATATCCACCCGTAGTATGTAAACTGTCGCAAATTGTTTAATAAGACTCGTCTAATTTTTGGAACTTATATGGTTGCATAATGGTTATTTTAATGCATGAGGTTATTTTCATTTTAGATAATACTATACAAGTTATTTCGTACAGTCTAAATGTTTAACGAATAATAAAACAATTCTAGGTAAAATTTTATTTGTCAATTATGTCGATACATTTCGCTGCATTTATCGGTTTATTGTATTAAGTGCTGGAGCAGATCAAACGTATCGATTCGGTTCTTACTTACTTTTTCTCTCTTAAGGATCATTTCTGACATTACTAGTATAACTACCCGCGCGCTACTACAATATATATTATAGTACACAAAAAATTTCACCTTGTACGTTAAGCTGCAGTGTTTCTGTTAAATTAATTGTTTATTATAATGCTTGGATTACCTTGAGCTTATAATGATTAAGAATACTACCGAATGTATAAAGTTACTAACAGCTTATAGTTTTACCGTTAAGCCAAAAAGTTGATCTTAAAAAGTTTCTTTCTATGTTAATTTTCATTATTATATCCCGATGCTGTTATTTAACGTTACTGAGGCTTTATAGTGATGTATTGGTTGTGTAGCTAAGCACTACAATTATTCCAGCAACGTAAAATATATCCGAAAATAAACTGAACAGAAAGCAATCAATTGTTCTATCCACAATTTTTTTAATGTATAAGCGGTGCAGCTGTGCTGAGCGCGCTGATTGATTCCAATTCCAATTGTCAATAAACCAATAAAGGAATAGTCCATAATGAGTATGTCATTACCGCCACTAGCCGACTAGTTTTCTACGTTCGTTGGGCCAGTACAAATTAGTTAACATTTTCAGTTAGTGCTCTAATGCTCTTGAACCAATCGAGGCGTATAGAATTTTGCGCAGAACAAGGTGCAATATCAAGGGAATCAATGTGAAAATACGAATCTTATTTAAAGAGAACTCAATAACGTAAAGAATCCCATTAACACCTTATTTAACGCTAACTATTATTTATTTTAAAAATCTTACTCGGAAACGGTTGATCGGGTTTCTTCTCAATTAACCGCAGTTTAAAAGATAGATATACTTCTTATTTATAGGCCTACTTATTACTACCGTCAGTATGGAACGTCAGTTGGTTGCTACCGTTTTTAATGTAAGTTCAAACCCTTATATGTTTACACAGACTAGGCATTCCAAAGCTACTTGTTTCTATTTATTATTTTATTTAGTTACCACCGTTCTTCTCCATCGCACAGGATAGTGGCGGTAATTTGACGTTCTCCGGTTTCTGTGTGGACACATTCAGTTGGTTTTCCGCGTTCCTCAAAATTCAGTTGATATAATGCATAGCAATACTAACAATAACAATAATATTTTAGTATTGCAGCCACGAAATTTATTAAGCAGTGAAAAATATTGCTGGAGTCAAATTATTATTATTAATTTAGGATTACGTATGCTGTCGTAGACGCAGTTCAAGTGCAGATTTATGGAACAACACAAGCAATCATCAATAAACTATTAAACAATGTATTTAATCTTATTAATAATTGAAAACTTCTTTATTATAGCAAATACAACGTCCACAATATTAATATATATTAAATCAAAATGTTGATTTCTAAATAAATAAAAAAGGAAACTGATATTATCATGACGGCAATAGTACCAACTTTGGAGAGAATTAAGTTGATGGATTTTACTCACTCAATCTCGAAAGGAGATTTTCGTTTGATGTTGCCGTATCCCGAAAAAGAGAGCAACAATATTGTCGCCATTTTTCAAATCTTTACACTCCAAGTATGAAGCAAATAAATTAATATGCATCTTAAATAAAAATATAAATACGAAAAAAATAAATTATATTTCAGACAGGGGCAGTAACTTTTATGCTACATCTGATTGCCATTTCATTCATCTTCGCTTATCAATATAGATACCTACCATCCGAATCCAAATCTATCGTTTCAATATTCGATTTTGTTGGTCGCAGAGTGCTCTATTTTCTTATCATATTCAGCGGTCGTTCGGGATGTGGTAGTTTTATGTTTCTATGTATATTTAAGGCTTAGATACTGGTTTCATTTTTAAAGCTTTTATTTGTAATAATAGGAAACTATTTTACTTTTCCGTACACTACGCAATTTGTTGTCCGTCTAGTTTTGGGTGTTTGGATTTTGATGATGAGCGTTACACACTTACACTGGTCATATTCACAAACTTCTTGACATCGCATCTATCTCACCGTTCCAAAATTCAGCCCCATAGTAAATTCACTACAAGAATTAGCCGCTAGTTCTTAATACAAACTAGTGGCACCAATCGACTTTGACTTGGCTGATATCTTTCTGGTCTGCATAGCACATCAACAATAAATGTCAAAAATGATATATACATTAACATTTAATTAGAATGGTGAAACTGAGCCATACAAATCACTTGGCAAGTCTTTGAAAAAGCAAAAACCATCTATTACAATGGTGAATCTTACGTCACAGTTATACAAAGTCTTGCTCGAGCTCAACGATGCCTACCTACAGGTTAAACTATATATTGTTATAACAAATTTGTTATAATGTTAAAAATCCTTTCTCCTGATAGGATGAATGGGAGACTCAAATTCGAATAAGGATGGATATGAAGGAACACGGTGGACGATGTCGTTTTACGGAATCAAGGATATTGAAAGAAATCCGTAAAACGTATCCCTTGGCCCTACGGAAAGGAGATCCAAATTATGAACTCATTAATAAAGGGTACATAGAAACGCATTCACATTTTACACGATTTAAGTTATAAATGGAGAAATTTAATATAAATAATATTTTGATAATTTAGATTGATGCGGCTCAGAGAGAGCGGATTGATGGACCACTGGATCTCTTTTTACATGAAAAATATTGAGAAATGTCGGATCAAAGGAAAAACTTCACTTCAAGATGAGATTAGCAGTTTCACGGCAATGAATATCTCTCATCACGTCGGCACTTTTCTTATTGTAGTCTTTGGGGCCGCTTTAGCTTTCTTTTCCATGTTGTGTGAAATTGTGTTTTACAAAGCGATGATGAAAAAACAGAGAATCAAGAAACGCGTCCCTGCCGATGCTTTGCTATCGAATTTTAAATTAGGTGCGCAAATAGTTTTAGAATTTAAAAACCCTGCTATAATTGCTGAAGAACATTGATGGTCAGGAGTCAAATACATCCGCTTATTTCATCTAAAAAAAGTGTGCAAGCGAAACCAAAATGAATCAAGAAAAATCGATATTGATATATTGATGTTTACAGACAGTGTTTATGTGCAGACTTATGTTTATCAGACATTGACATGATGAAATTTCCAAGTGATATTCAGGCCTTGCCTTAGCTTCAAGCGCGCTATGCTAAATAGAAATAAAAGTTAGTTTCAATCTTTAAAACAACAAATCAGTGAGTATACAGTATGTATATTTTTAAATTTGTTTAAAGATATTTAACGCATTTCAACCGTTCATCCTGCAAAAAGACGGAGTGCTTATTCTAAAGTTTCTGTATATTTAATAACAAGTCTATTATACTATATTGTTATTCCTACCTTTTTGTAAGGCAAGTTGTAAACATATAAGTTCATAATTACTACATAAAATGTATGTACCAAAATGGCTTGGAATCAAATTCTGAACCTTCGTTGTATAACCACACCAATTAGTTTTGATCTCCAAATATATAATGTTATAATCTCAATGATGTTCTAAAATGTTATCTATACTTTATATAATGATGCATTGATTGTGCCAATGTGCACTACAATGATTCCAGCAACGTACAAAATACACCCGAAAACCTCATAAACTCAACAGTCAACGGAAAGCTATCAATTGTTCTATCCACCATTTTAATTATTTAGGTTTTGATTGGATGTGTGTAAGCGGGGTATTATAGCTGTGCTGTGCGCACTGATTGTTTTGAATGTGCAATAGACCAAAACAAGAATAATCCATAATGAGCCTTTCATTATACAGCCACTAGCCGGCCAGATTTCTATACGGTCGTTAGGTCCATGAAAATTAGTTTACATGTTCAGTTAGTGCTCTTCATGAACCAATCGAAGCAGTATATAGGATTGAGTCGCTGCATATCAATCATCAAGGTGCAAATTCTCATGCTCTCATGCTCATTCAGCGTTAACGTTTAATTATTTTTTTAAATCTTAGTCGGAAATAGTTTGTTTGCACACTTTTCTTCTCAATTGTAGGCAGTTTAGAAGATAGCTATTCTTAATTTTATAGGCCTATATAGCTATCATTACCAGTATGGAACGTCAGTTGGTTGCTACCTCTTTTAACGTAAGTCCACACCCTCTATTTAATTATGTACACAGGCTTTTTCTCTTTAACTATTTTAAAATTATTATTATTACTATTATTTGTTTACAGTTTTCACCGTACTTCACCATCGTCCCGGATAGTGAAGGAAATTTGACGTTCTCTGGTTTCTGTGTGGACACCTTCAATTGGCTCTCTGCGTTCCTCAAAATTCAGTAAATATAACATGAATAATACTAATTCTCGAGGCTTTCACCTAAAAATTTTATCAAAAGACCCAAATTTAGCCAAAAAGTAGGCCTAGTGTAAAATATTTGTTAGTGATCAATGAGATAAATTCCTCTTTAAATGTTATTGGATTATTGTGAGAATTTTTAGGATAACGTATGCAGTCGTAGACCCAGTTCAAGTGCAAATTTATGGAGCAACCCAAGCAACTATCAACCTACTCTTAAACAATGTATTTCATCCTATAAATTCATTTTTTTTAATTATAACATACATTATCTATAATTATTATATTTATTTATTTAAATATTGACATCGAAATTATTAACTAAATAAAAAAAGGAAGCTGACATTCTCATGATGCCAATGGCGCCAACTTTAGAGAGAATTAAGTTAATGGAATTTACTCACCCAATCACGAAAGGAGATTTTCGTTTTATACTGCCGTATCCCAATAAAGAGAGCAACAGTATTGCCACTATCTTTCAAATCTTTTCGCCGCAAGTATGAAGCCAAATAATTTGAAATAAAATTAGAAATTAGAGAAAATAAATCTAGATTTATTTTGGGTTCTAGGTAGGAGTAGCAGCTTTTATGCTTCTTCTGATTGGCGTTTCATTCATCTGCGCTTACCAATATGGATATTTAACATCCGAATTCAAATCTATCGTTTCAATAGTCGATTTTGTGGGTCGCAGAATTCTTTATTTTGTTATTATATTAAGCGGTCGTTCCGGATGTGGTAATTATATCTTGCTATATGTACAAGAGACTAAGAAACAGGCATATAAGCTTTGATTAATAACAATGATAGGAAACTATTTTACTTTTCCGTACAATTCGCGATTTGCTGTCCGACTAGTTTTGGGTGTTTGGATTTTGATGTTCAGCGTCGCACTGGTCATATTCACAAACTTTTTGACATCGCATCTCACCGTTCAAAAATTCAGCCCCATCGTCAATTCATTACAGGAATTGGCCGCTAGTTCTCATTACAAATTAGTGGCGCCGATCGACTCTGACTTGGCAGAAGATGTGTTTCTGGTCTGCTATCCCTTACAAAAAAATCCCATGTTCTCTGATCAGACCAAAACATGATTTGATCTTAAACGCATCACGACCCATCATGATCCGTCGAGATAAAGTCATGATAAAGCATGATGGGTCATGGTAATTACATGACTTGGTCATGATTTATTGGAACATGATGTAAACATGTTAATATTGAAGCATAAGTTCTCATGAGTTGATCATGTTACAACACGATATTATCAACATGTCATGTTCCAAAATCTACCCATTTCCTCCTACGTAAAGTTACACCGTCCAATTAATTATATTCATATATTCTAAATTTCTAAATGAATTGATTATTCTAATTTTCCCTTTCGAAATAAAGAGATTAAACACCTAGAAAACGCCGCTCTGTATTAATGGTATGGTGAAGTATGTAGGACTTTAAAAAAAAAAAAAATAAGTTACAAGGATCCATTTAAAAAGTTTTGACATATGATATCGAATATAATTTAATTTTAACTTGGCAAATGATGAAAAAAGTAAAAATAATTGAATTTACTAAGTTATATTTAGAAAAAGCATCAAACCGCATATATAGTTACTTAAGACACCAATTAACATCAGGTGGTGGCCCAGTGGTTAGAGCGTTCGACTTCGGATCCAAAGGTTGATGGTTCGAATACCTCCGGGGGATGAATTTTGATAAAAAATACAAAAAATAGAACATGTTTCATTCATGATTTAGCATGATACAACCTGGATATTATCAATCGATTAACACGCGAATCCCATTGATTGATCGGTCCGAAAATATCATGTATCATGGTATTGTCAAGATTCTACGCCATGATCGTAACATGGGATTTTTTCGTAAGGGATATTTACTTATGCTTTTCTTAACTGCTTTATACAATTAATATGCGATCAGAATGCGGAAACTGAGCCATATAAATCACTGGGAGAATCTTTGAAAAATCAAAAACCATCTATTTCCTTGGCGAATCTTACGACCAATTTATATAACGTCTTGTTGGATTTCAACGGTGCCTACCCTCAGGTTGAACCACACATATTGCTATACTGAATACCAATAATGTTTTGATAATATTTTAAAACTGATATAGGGTACATGGGAGATTCAAATTCGCATAGCGGCGGATATGAAGAGAAACGGTGGACGATGTCGTTTTACAGAATCAAAAATTTTGAAAGAAATCCGAAAAATGTATCCCTTGGTCCTACGGAAAGGAGATCCAAATGTTGAGCTTATAAATAATGGGTATACCGTATGCATATGTTATTAATACAGTATTATAATAAGAAAAAATTCATTTAGATTGATCCGGCTCAGAGAGAGTGGATTGATTGACCACTGGATTTCTTCTTATATGAGTAATATTGACAAGTGTCGGATCAAAGGGAAAACTTCACTGCAAGATGAGATTAGCAGTTTCACTGCTATGAATTTATCTCACCACGTCGGCACTTTTCTTATTCTAGTCTTTGGGTCCGCTTTAGCTTTCTTTTCATTTTTGTGCGAACTGATCTTTTACAAGATGAGGACGAAAAAACAGGAAATCAAGGAAAACCAGTCCTTGTCGATGGTTTGCTGCCGAGTTTTAAATTAGGTGCGCAAATAGTTTTGGAATCAAACATTTATGATGGACTTGAAACCCCTGTTGTAAGTGATCCATTTTCGTCACAATAACGCAGCTTCGATGATGAATTTGCAAGTAATTACGCGGATATTTGAATTCATTGCGGCTTTATTTTGACGTGCTTATTATAATTTGTGCATCATAAAAAAAAATATTATTAGTCTTTGATTATCATTATCTATTTACAGTATTTATACTGGATTAGAAATGGAATTGCCAATACGATGGCGTTATTATATATAAAAAAAATTTACCCATTTTATAGTTGAACATAATAGAAATCTCAGTATAACGCTTTTGAATGAGATTTATATTCGCCAATTTTGTTGTATGCTACATGTATCACTGGATGTTAAATTGTATTTGGAATTTTTGGTTTACTGATGCTAATTGACTGACCATTGATTGGTTGTGTGCTGCTTAAGCCTAATAAATTTAAGGATGCTATTGAATTACTTGGAGGAAGACATTTTCTCATTATTGTAGTCCCAAAATAGTTACAGGCTTTTTCAATCGATTTTTGAAACAGGCCAGGGTAAATGTACCAATTTTTGTTGAGCTTATAAAGCCTCAATTGCAGGTGAACTGTTTCTTTGATCAAGTTTTCCAAATTTATGAGCATATCATTTAAATAGATCGATATTAACTATTACATCGTTACTTATCTTACCAGTATTATTGGCATTATATGTAAAATACAGAAGAAAATATAGAAACCAACATTTAACATGGCGGGAAACTTTGAAAAATTACCTACATATTTTCATGATGGAATCAAAGTTTCATATAATTCTTTCACGTCATAAAATTTATTTTTTTAAACAGAAAAAATAATTCAGAAAAAATAATTGTTTCCAAAATTATATAATTTCTTTGGTGGGAAGAGTTTTTTCACAGTTTTCACCGGTTTTCACGAATTAAAAATTACATTAATTTTTACTTGCTGCTGTTATTAAGAATTTGAGTTGTCAAAAGCTAATACAATAGATCCCTTAATATATATTTATAAATAATACAGTAATTTCATCTCAATTTAGAGATTTTTCTTTCATCATCTGAATCATCATCAATCTGTTCGTGTCAGACTTAAGTGCGCTTTTCTTGCCTCCAGATCATTAATGGAAGTCTAAGGTGGCGGTAACATAGCAACTACTTTATCGTAGACTCGTTCTTTGACATCATTTCCCTGTTAATACATAAGTAGCAATAAATCAATAATTTAGTTGTGCTCCATTCTAACCCGAAACGTTAATGGAAAAAAATAAAATGATCAAACCCATAGGAAGTCGGCATGATTGTACCCCTCAATTATTTCAAAATGTTTCAGATTTGATACTTGCGTTGACAACCATAATACATCCTGAAAAATAAGAAGCAGTAATAATGAATAGCCAAACGTTTCATACATATCTAACTATGTAATTAAGTAAATGCACCTATACCTGAAACGGCGCGAATCTATCAACACTTCCAGCAAACAAATATACCTTGGATGAAAATGTAACATTTTTTAAAATCTTACGCGAAATATTGTTTTGAACTCAATCAACTTTCTTAATACCGGTACTATGACTTTCTTCAAATCATATATCAAAGGTTTCGTGCTTCCATAATGTTTTAAGTTTCCCTTTGTACCGTAATCGAATGCTTGGAACACTTGACCTAAAAAATATGATGTTATCAATCCATATTATTTCATTTCTTAAACAGATAACACGATTTTTTTTATTACCAGCATTAAAATTTTGACAAAATTGAAGAATGGTTTTATCTGAAGTACCCTTCCTGCAATTATCAATTATTATTTAGGTTCAATTAAGATAAACGAATGCAGTAGACGTATAGTTCAATTAAACTTACATGGATTCTGAATTTATATGCGGAATCAGATTCTATTATTGAAAAAGTATAAAAGATATTATTTGTTTGTTGACATATATAGCTGCATTCATATTTTATAAATGATTTAAATCTGATACATACCAGATTTATGTTATCCACATTAAATCCTGTTAGTATATTGATGATTATTAGTCTGCATATTCGAGCTCCGAGTTCGGTTTGCTCGCAAACTAATCGAAGAATAAGTCGCATTAAGCCTTGATTATCTAATAGAAGTCCTGGGGTCCAAGTGAGCAATGTATACAGCAACTGAAATTATTATTTAAAAACGGTTATCATATATTATTTACTGTGCAATAATATATGATTATATAACAATGGCTGGTTGGTAAACGCGACATAAGGATCTAAAGATTGGCGTGGAAAAATGAGCCGCAGATACTTGTGGACCAAATCCAATCTACACACAAAAATCTAATTTTAATGTACTAAATAAGAAAAATGTACCACAATTTACTATACCATTCTCTCAATTTTGGTATTGAGTTCTGGATGTTTAATCATGGCGATGGAAAACATGGCTGCACCCATAGAATCAGCTATATAAATTAATGTTGTCTGATTTCCTTGAGTTAAAACGTAATTGATCATAGCCGGGGTGTCGAATTCTCCAACTTGGCCCAGCCTAAGGTTTAAAATACAATATTTGATTTAAATACTTCATAAACATAATTTGTTTTCATAATCCATACGAAAATTGCCAGTATCTTCTAAATCTTGGATTTAAGTAGGCGTGCCTTCTGGAATACCGGTTTCCTCGGACATTCCCCAACCAGATATCGTAACCCAGATCAGCTAGTATAAGCGCTAAACAGGTTTTGGTAGAATTATTACACCAACGCGACATTGGCTACTGTATTTATTCTTATTCCATTAATTATTTTAACACTTACGAAGAGAGCGCTCGGATGGATTGACGAACCAAGTTCCAGATGATTCGAAAACACCGTGCTGAAAGAATACTATTCTGGCACCTTTGCTTTTCGCTGGGATTCTGTGCAGCTCTAAAATGTATCTAAAGTTAAATGGATATAGAATGTTAAATTATTTGATTAAAATTCTGATTCGATGTCAAAATAAACTACGAACCCATCATCAGTAGTGACGTGATGGATTTCAACAGGATATCCACGATTGGTAATGACTTGCGGCTAATTTTTAATTAAATTCAAAACGTTTGTAATGTAGTCTATAGCAATTAAATAAATGTATTCTTACAGGGGTGTAGTAAGATTCTTTGTCGCGCGGAAGTGGATTTAATACAAATCTGGGCAAAACATGAGTGCCAGGATTCAAGAAAGATCTAGAGATTGAATTAAGAAAAAATCCTAGCAGGGCACTTAGTTTTGATGACGACGTCAGCAGAAGCTGCTTATTAACAGCTTTATTGCTATAATCCCTTACTGATAATGAGGTTGACATCAACTGAATAGAGCTGTTTTCCCACTTGTCTTGATTTATTTTTGTTGAAGAATTATCCGTTATGGTCTTCGTAAAACTGTCAACACTAAATGGGAATAATGCAGTCACTAGTAACAGATGAAATAGAGTCATTGTACAATCGTCAGTTTTGAAAAGAAGCACGGTGATATATCGACACTGAAACTCATATATATTTTTAAGAATAAGCTAAATATAAACTATATAGATAATTGCAATTTTCCAGCTCCATTTGTACTGACAAATATTTCTTGGAGGAACTTGGACGACTACTGTCATACTGTGACGGCAGCATTCGATACATCACCTTCATTGTACGGCCTTAAACCGCAAGCCTATTTTAGAACGACCTACTTAACAATATGCATAACTGGTCCATGCTGTTCTTACATACTGGTTATTCTGGTTTCCCTTATTACTTTCAACATTTCCTCATTCCGATAATTTGACAGTGTTAGTTCATATTTTCACTTCCGCTTATGTGATGATGGGTATTAATAGGCGTGTATAATCCCTGTGCACCTGAGTGACCTGACTCAAAATTATACGTGTCAAAAGGTTATAGGTACTTAATATAACGTGGTATACTGGTATTGGAAACTTACACCAGCTGTTATCAAAACTTATCGAAGGAATAAGAAAAAATACATTTGTACATTCATAGCCTAAATAGCTTTGTGTTTTTCTAGGGCGAAGAGATTCAAGCAAAAATAATTGGCTGTGAAAAATGTTCTCCTCAACATTAACATCATTCCCATAAATGCCATAAATAACTCGACATACTTAAAAAAAACTCCATTAAGAATGATTCTTCACGGTCTATAGATTTCACGACTTATAAATTGGTTCTTGCTACTATGTAGCACAACAGCAGAATTATTAATAATTATATCTGATACATTGTAATAAATTGTGTATGATACATTTTTGCATTTTCTATATATAATCTCATAACGATCCTAACATCCAATATCCCTTGGATAATACAGTATTACCAATATAATTAAATATATCTTCCAATCAAAATCTGGACTAAAAATATACATAAAATATTAATTAATTTTTTTATTGCATTAACAAAAATCCAATGAAAAAATATGAAACAGCGCAGTTTGAAATATATATTTGTAGATGAATTTCCATCCGTATAAACATCATGGCAGTTGAAGCATAGAAATAACTTTATCGTAAATTCTTTCATTCACATCGTTTCCCTATATTGAAATAATATAAAAGAACTTCTTGAATTGGTCTCTTTAATCATTACCATTTACCATTTTAAATAATATCAGTTAAATAACCCATAGAAAGTCGGCATGGTTGTATCCCTCGATTACTTCAAAATGTTTTAGATTGGGTACTTGTGCTGAGAGCCACTCAACATCCTGATATTAAAAAATCAAATTCAATAGGCCTGATAATATTTACGATGAATATCAATATATTATAGAATAATATATACCTGGAACGGCACGAGTCTATCAACACTTCCAGCAAACAAATACATCTTGTTTTTGTTTACAATAACGATGAAATATACAATTATACATTTAAGTAATTCATTTAATACTTATTACCGGTGCTGTGATTTGTTTAAGATCGTATACTAGAGGTTGGCTAGTTCCATAAATTTCCACTTTTGCCGTAGTCGAATGCTTGGAACCCTTCTCCTAATGTATATAATAGTTTTATATAGATATAGATTTAATGTACGGCAAATATATCCAAGAATGTTTGTATTTACCAACCATCATAAAAGTTTTGACAAAAATGAGTCACTGTGCGATCAGAAGTGCCCATCCTAATTTAACATATGATGAGAATATCATCATCAATTATAATAAAGTTTAAGTCCATCAGCATTAACTTAATATCAATATATTTAAAAATTGAGCTTACGCGAGTTCAGAATATATGCGTGGAATCAGATTCTGTTAATAAATGGAAAACGGAATTTGCCTTGATTAATTTTTAAAAGTTAATCAGAAATAGAGAAAATGCCTACCAAATCAATGTTTTCGAAATCGTATCCAGCTAAAAAATTTATAAAATGTCTGCACATACGAGCCTGGAAAATGGTTTGCTCACAAAGTAATCGGATAATAAATCGGATAATAAATCTTTAGTAGTGACGTGATAGACTTCAACAGGATATCCACGGTTTTTGATAATTTGAGGCTATTAATTTAAATGAATAAACTCAACAAACATACGAAATGAAAAATAAACTTATATTTCCAGCATAATAACATACCACTGTGTAGTACGATTCCTCGTTTCTTGGAAATGGAGTGAATAAAGATCTGAATGAATGAATGAATATGATGTTGCAGTGGCATTATTAGATGTAGATTGTGTATCACCAAATGTAAAGAAACGAGATAATAAAAGGCAAAACAGCAGGGCTCTGTGGCAATCAGTCAGACGCAGCATGATTGTAATATTGAATGAAATGATTAGATTTGATTCAAGATGGGTACAGTGGAAACACTCTTCGGCTAAACAAAATGTTAGCTGCCGTCTCACAGAAAAGCCCCATACAGTGTGGTTCCGTGATCCCAAAATAGAATATACTCGTATAAAGCGGAAGAAACATTATGTTGTCTCGTTTTACCTGAATACGAAACACTCCTCTTTCATATTTCTTGTCTCAACTATCGAGGCATTCAATCACAGTTGCATAATACGAACGTAAATTGCCAGTAACTTCCATGTTTGGGGCCCAAGTTACGAAGTGAGTCTTCGAATAACGGTTTTCCTCGGGGGCCGTGCATAAATTACGTACACGAAATTTTCGGCTTGACCCCCCCCCCTCCCTCCACCACGTACCTATGTGCTCTTATGGGAGAAATTTCAGATTTTAGACCCCCCCCCCTCCCCCCAAAACGCGTACGTAATTTATGCACGGCCCCTCGAGCGTTACCTGGCACAAGACGTCATAGCCCATATTAATTTTATATTTATATTTATGGCTATAGCATAAACGATGCTATAGTAATTATTTTTTAATACTGTATTGGCTTAATATATGCTGGTAGAGCTCAGTTGGCTTAGATTCCTCACAGTGAGCAGAGTCCGAGATAGAGAACGAGTGCGACCTCATTCTGATGTATATCTTTCTTGTATATGTGCACGCGTGTTTATACATTTTGATTATTTAGTAAAATATCCAGATTTGAGTGATCGTAACATGCTACTTGCAATTTATTATAACTTAACTACAATCTTACTAGCTGTTTGTGCTAGTTTTAATGCTTGTTTTTCATTTCATTCGGTGATTCTTTAACGGACGCAATCGTAGACTCCTCTGTATTAACGACCACTAACGTATTAATACAACACGAAGACAGAAAAGTTCTTCATAGCTCTTGTAATTTCATTTCTAGTAGTATTGGACACTGCCAGGGTAAATTATCACATGTAGTTCCGTCAAATTGATAATGGCAGAATATAGGAATATTTAATAGGCTACGGTAAAGCATTGTTCACATTTTTCAAGTATAATCAAAACATGTTTAATTATATAATTTAAATAATTAAATTACTTATTTGAATTAAATCATAGTACTGACTTCTGCCTTTGCAGTGACCGTATATTTTGGTTGGGTTCTGTTGTTGGGAATTGGGTTTTCTGTAAATGATGGATAACTATGGTATAAAGTAATATGGAGGCAAGCAATACTCTATTTTCAATTTCTATTATTGAATGGTGGACTCAGTCATTGAACTATCTTTAATAAGTAATGTTAATAATGAATCAACTATAGCCAAAATGAAAGAAGTATATACCTATAGAACTAATCAGATATTGGTATAAGCACTGGAATTCATTTGCATATAAGGTTCATTCATTGTGAGATAATGGCTTTCCACATCTGGTCCGAGCATATTGCCTAATTCTCTTACAAGTTGAGAAAAAGTTGGTCGCGCCTTTGGATCATCTTGCCAGCAGTTTCCCATTATAAGATCAATAGAACTCGGCATCAATGAAGGTTTCTCTAGCCTTTCTCCATTCCGAAGCAAACAGATCAAATCCTTTAGGGCAACTACGTCTGTATAAGGAAACCATGACAATAATTTTGTTAACTCTCCTGCGTTACCATGATTTTTTTAAAAAACCATTTTAGCACTACAGTTAACCTGCATAAGGCATCTTTCCAAGTGAAAACATTTCCCAGAGAACGACGCCGTAGGACCATACGTCGGATTGCGTCGTAAAAATTCGGTCTGTCAAAGATTCAATGGCCATCCACTTAACTGGAAGAGCTTCCTAATGTATTTCCATAATTATTAGTGATAATTATCTAAAGCCGAGCATCATATTTTAGTAAGCAATATGTTACTTACTTCTCCCTTCTTCAAGTAAGTTCCATCACTGTATTTGGTTTGACGGGATAATCCAAAATCTGCGATTTTCAACACGTTCCCTTCAGCTAACAAAATGTTACGAGCCGCTAGATCCCCATGAATAACCTAAAGTTGTTCAAACATATTGAAGTATATATTCCATAGATGTTTTTATACTCAAATCTGTTTATATCAAACCTTTTTGTTGGCCAGATGATCCATTCCGCTCGCAATTTGAAATGCCCAACAGATTAGATTACGACAGGCAATTCCCATATTTATTGCCTTATCTCCATTTGTTGGTGTCATTCCAGCTTCTTCGTTACCATTTGCAATTGATGACATTAAGTATCCATCGCTTTGGTTCAATAATACAGTTTCCTTGTCATTGCCTTGTTTTAACCAATAAGAATAAAAACGTTGAAAAAGAAGAAAATTATTTGTTATGTTATTATCAATAGTGATTTCATTTATAGTGTTTTCAGTTAAACCTTGATTGAGCACTCTGAGCGGATCAGAGATTTTTTTTCTGGAATCATCCATATCATCATTTTTCACTGTCTGCTCCGGTTGAGACATTAAAAGATATCCCCCTCTTGATTACAATTCAATATACATTTATGTACGACTACTGTATACATTCAATCATGTAAGGCATGATGTATTTTATTATATACACTTACTGATGATCTTGTTCTTGATTGATAAGTGGCAATTCATTCTTGTCCGATTCGTCGACAGTAAATGAGTCTCTATTGGCAATAAGGTAATCGCGAATGTTACCATAGCGACAGAAATCTTCAACCACCAAAAGCTCCCCTTTATTCCACATAATATATTAACCGGAAATAATTTAACTATTTGAAACATGTGATGAAGGCCGCAATACCGGTATTGATGATTTCTTTGGTACAAGCACCCAGTAAGTTGACTACGTTTAAATGTGGTCCTAAATATATCAGAATTTTAAGCTCGGAAGCGAGGGATGCAAGTGCAGTGGCATTCGAAGTACTAGGCTTGACCATTTTTACCGCAACCGTTCTCACATTTGTGTCTTTTGCATCATGCAAAGAACCAATTAGTTTCGCCTCAACGACGACACCAAATTGTCCAGCTCCCAAATTCTTTCCTTTGAGTTTAAAAACCGCGAGTTAACATACATTATATATATATATATATATATATACATAATAGACCATTAAGCTAAAATAAAACTAGGTCCTTTATAATCACCAAGTATTATTCTGTTCCGTGGAAATTCCCATTTCGAATCGTATGGTAACAAATCAGCTTGTTCGTCCAGTGAAAGTTCTGGATTTATTCGACCAGGATCCCCATTGAGCAATTGTTTTCGGGCGAGGCGTATTCGCTCGTCCCGTTTCTGTTTGAATGAAAATAATACATTACATTTCAAGAATTATGTATTCAAGAAAACCCATAATCTAAAAAAAAAACCAAACCTTTGTTAAGTAGACATTTCGTAGTAGAAATCCAAGCACAATCCCAAAAAGTGAAATAGTAAGAACGACTCCCACAACTATTCTCGAGTCAACGGATGCATTTACAAGGGTGATTTTAAACGTTTTACTGTCCGTCCCCTTTGAATTAGTGAAGTTACACGTGAACTCCTCTCCGTTACTGCTGAAATCAGAGACTACTCTGAATGTGAAAGTCGTACTAGAGCCATTAACGTTGACTCTAGAATCACTAATCCGCGATCCCTGGTATTTTTCATATATATATATTTGAAGCTTTATTACTATTACTATTATTCCTAATAAACTATAGGTACTGTAATAGAATAATATACATTTCTATCAAACCATTGGATGTCGGGAGTTGGAGCTGCATCAGTATTACCTCTACAGGATAGAGTAAAATTATTCTCGTCCCCAACAAGAACGGCCAAGTTAACAGAATCCGGATTGAATTCAACAATTTTTGGGGCTGTTGGCACTGTTGAACAAATGATGATTTTTTAAAATAAAATATATATCTAGCTTGAATATATTGCTGCGTTACCTAATACTGTCATTGTGAAGTTGTTGCCCTCATATTTCTTTGTGGTTTCACCTCTAATTACTTCATTTCCATTTTTTGTGTGGTACGAGTATTTGAAGTTACATCGGTACATCCCACTGGCTTCCAATTTTATGTCCACGAAACTTAACAAATATACTACGGACGAAATTCCATAGTTCACTGTGAAATTGTTCAAACCAAATGATTGCAATGGTTCTCTAAATGGGTATGTAAATCTCGGACACCTTTTATAATTATTACGTAGAATATGTTTAATATATAAATATATATTAAAATTCAATTAATATATAAATATATATTAAAACATTCTTATGTATATTCGTGATTTTACCCAATTGCTTTCTGATGTTGCTCAAAGAGTGTTCTACCTGACTTCCTTGTGGTGTCCAAAACCATTCAGGTTCATGATCCAAATTTACGTTATAAAGGAATGGCAACCTCCACTCGCATTTCAATCGAACGTGTTCTCCTTGAATGACTTGTGGTTCTAATAAGGAAATTTCCATTCCTAATTGCGACATAAAATGAGTAAATATACATGTCTATTACAAAATCCTACAAACCCTCGACGTAAAGTATGAATGGTTTTATGAAGACTGTAGATGTTCCGGTTTGTCCATTGGTGTACGATCCCAAGACTTCGTACCTCCCAGCATCATCCCACGAAGAATTCTTCATTGTAAATCCTTCAAACATGTCATACGACCACTTTCCAGAGTCATTTATTTCTGTAGACGGATAAACCTTCACAGTTTGGAAATTGAAGTTCATAATATGTTTATTTGAAAATGTATTACAGTTTTAATAATGTCTTGAAATTAGCCTATAATTACCTGGGATCGTCCTCCGTTAAGTGATATACGGTACAAGGTTATGTCAACAAGTGGTGAAGTAGGAATAATTCTAATTACGACAGGAGTTTTGAAGAAAGCCTTAATAATCATTTCATTGTTGCTTTCGATGTAGAGTGGCCTCGAGAACCCAAAGAATGGTCCACTTCGATACGGACGGAAAGTAAAAGTCATCAAAGTCTTTAAATCTACATCAATTAGAAAAAATGAAGGTATAATATAACTTGATAATGGGGTCATTTCTGCTTATACCTTGGATAAAGACAAACTGTTCTGAAAACACAGTTTCGTCGTCTACATTTTGACAAGTATAGTAACCATTATCAGCATAAGTGGCGCTTGATATTTTCAATGTAGTCTCAATGAAGTTTCCTGTCTTTGTCCACGTTGTAGTTCTTTTAGGTGTAAAAGAGCTTCCAGAATCAGGCAATTGCCAAGTAACGTTTCGCATAAATGCTGTAGCGGTGGTTTGGCAGGTTAGTTCGAATGTAGATCCTGGTTGAAAGGCGCGATACTTGAAAACTGGACGAATTATTGGTTTGGAAATGTCTTCTTTATTTTTACTGGCTAAATATATCAGAAATGTGTCATCAGAGGTGGTTATTTGGATAGTATACTAATAACTATCTATACACTTTTATTAATTAATGAATTATGATTTAATGTTTACCTTCAATGAGCAAACTAAAAGGTTGATTAAATTCTTGCATCAAATATCTCGAAATACATCTGTAAATTCCAAATTTTCCTTCGTCCTTTTCGTTGAATAAGAGTTCTAAACCGCCAAAACCACCGTCTACAATACGGACTGGACCAAAACTCCATGTACGGATTTCGTCCATATTTCCAACCTAATAATATAAAAATATTTTTCAATTTAAGATACTATACTGTGTTTATTTAATTGTAAGCTTGTTTGCTTGTATACATTCTGCCAATTTCCAGTAACATTGTCTTTACGCTGAAGTGTTAAACAGTCGGTAGCAACACCATCAAATCCTTCATATTTCCCATAGCACGACGTCCAACAGGGGACAATCATGGACGATTGTATTTGAGTCGCAGTCGATGATGGTCCAGGTATCCCATAAAAACTTTTCAGTGGTTCTAACTTGTACCCTTTATACCTTGAAGAATCTCCAATTATGGAAGAAAATAATATGCATAAATATGTGTGGCCTAGTATGCTTATCATAAACATTATTCACGAACCATATAGAAATATGTGCAACCGAGAGCTGATCATTTCATTCTGGTTATTGGTACTTCGACAAGTGTAGTATCCCTCATCCCACACTGTCGGATTTACAATCGTCAGAATTGACGTGGATCCATCATCATCATCATTTCGACTCGTTACAATTCGAACTCGATTTTGGAGGTCATTTTGAGTTTTACCTTCAGCCAATAATTCATTGAAAGCCTGCATTAAGTGATATATAAATCATGAAATTTATTGTGGCTTTAAAAAAATGTATAATTCAAAGTACTTTTTGATTGGCCAGTTCGGTAAAATTAAGTTCAGGTATTTCCCAGGTTATACTAACGCCATTCTCAGAGGAGTTGCAGATTATAACGATTTGTTTCAAATATTGGGAGGATTCTCCTATGTCAAGGACTATCACTGGCCCTGAAGGGACAATTGTCAAATTCGATTTCGCCGAATTGATGAATATTATCGAAAAAAAGATCAAGATGATACAAATAGTATCAAATTGGATTTTCAAGGATATCATATCTATAGCAAAATGAAATTAATTTTAATTCAAATGAAATGTTATACTTTAAAATTATGTAAAAAGTCATGCACATAGTTGTTTAATTATTTAGTACCTGATTTTTGCACTGCTAGAAAAAATAGGACCGAACCAGCTCTGTAAGAAATCAGCAGTATGCCAGTATTATATGAAAACAAACAGGCCTTCAGTACACCGCCTATTTTATGCTCGCTTGATATGATATAGCTTAGATGTTTACTACAAAAGGAAGTTTTTAAAAAACCCGTAGTTGCTCGGATATTGCAGCGCATGAGGATACATTAGTGATAAACAGAATCCGAAAACCCACAATGAAAACAAAGGACTAATAAAAACCACAAACCAGTGAATTTGTCAAAGGAAGTTTCTGCGGATTTGATAAGAAGAAAAAGTGAAATTGAAAAGCGGCCATAGTAATATGCTACTTATTACCGAGTTCTATAGCTTAATAAAGTATACAAAAAATTATAAATATATGTTGAGTTCAGAGATTTAAAATAATGAAAATTAGAGAGATATATAGATTTTTATACAGCATTATTATGTTATTAATTAGTATTGTGAAATACATGTATATATGTTAATATGTATATTTTCAGTATTATGATGTTATTTTAATTTGGTATTATAAAAATATTATTAACAAATTTGAATCATACGACGACGTTTTTACGTATATCTAATTCTAGGCATTAGAGTGGGAACTTTCATTTTTGCTTGTCTTCGTTGATTCCTTCAGATATTTCTACTAGTTTCTTTCGAAAGTTAATAATGTCCCAATCTTGTTATGAATTTGTTTAGTAAATATTAATCAAATATGGATTTAATATTGGAAATACATTATCAAATATTTATGGGTATATTCAAGGGTAAATTTAGAATGTTTAGGTTTGGTTTTAGGGGGGGGGGGGGGAGGGGCATGCTCAGATTTTCCTTTCATTTTCACCTCCGACCTTGATCCTTTTTTAAGGTATACTTTATACTTTCTAGTTGGTTGTAGAGAATAGCTTTAATTCTTTTAAAATATTGCGCACTATTGTCTTGAAAACAAAAAACTCTTCCAAAATAGATTCTAGATAAAAAATTATTCGTTTGCAAATTTCAATGTATTTTTTTTGACGAATGATTTGTTAACTTTATTTCCAATAGTTTAAATTTTCTAACTGCTTAAGCCATGGGTCGGGTTTATTTGTCGTTTGAAGTACTTCCTATCCGAAGGGTATCCGTATACCTTGATTTTTTGTGGTTTTTTCTTCGTTTTATGGGCAGTCTTCGAAGTCGACGGAGACAATTCCTGGAGTAAAAAAATCGTATGTTTATAAGTCGTAGTGCTAAATTCACAGTCGTTATTCAACTCAACCAGTTCGGTTAGCGTAGTTATCGGTGGAGTAGGAGCTAGTGTTGCAACAGTGTTCACTTCTCTGGTATCTTTGCTTGTAATTATGATTTGTTCTGACGTCGGTTTTTCATTCTAAGGAGGGAAGGGGGGATGAGTTGGGGTAAAGGTAAGTAATGCACATATATTATGGAATTAATATAAAGTTGAGAAAACTATAAAAAGATGTAACAATTTACTCGATCGGCCACGTATCCACACGCAGGTTCCTCTTCGTGGTTCGTTTTCGTCATGGGCATTGTCTTGGATTCAGCATTCAGGAAACAGATCCCTTTGATCCAAAGAAAATGGGTGCAGCGAGGTCCCATCAGACAGAGTCTTCCACATTCTTCCTTAGCCGTAAACTCGCATTTGCTAGCCCAATTAATTTCAAGACCTTTGATTGATGTCTCCAGCAAGGTCGTAACTTTTGCAGATGGACTAAAAATTTTAAATGCTGCGGGTTTTTCTGCCGTGGTAATTGTCACGAAGGTATTAGATGATGAATCCTGTTAGATTAAAAAGAAACTTAATTTTTATACTCTTTATTTCATTTAAATTTGAAAAATTCTAGTACACGTCCTATTGAATTTCTAGTCCTTGGAGATGAGTTCTATTAGAGATAACATTGATAGCAAAATGATTTTGTATTTTCTAACTTATTTATTAGCGAAATAAACTTGTTACGTGATGTTTTGTGATGAGAGAACCTCTGATGCAAGATTGATTCACTGTTTCCTCATCCCGGGCATAGTAAAAAGGATCAAAACTTGGCTCTCCAGTAAATTTCTCGTGTGCAAGATAGCATAACCCATTATCCCATGTAAATTCATTGCACCAGGTTTTGCTTAGACAGCTGTCCACACAACCGCGGAGAAGTGGAGTTTTCAGAGTTGAAATTGTATTAGTCCGCCGGCATTGAGATTCTGGGGGAGGAACCTGAAACTCTCTTCCTCGAATCCGCATTCCTCCCTCGACTAATGGATGATAAAACGGGCCCCTCTCCCATTTTATCCGTCGGTCTTCATATCGTGTGTTCGATATCTATTGTTTAATTTTCAAATATTTTTAAGACACGATATTTAAACTCAATTGATACACTTACTATTTCGGGATAAACAAAAGGAGTAGAGACATGTCGCTTCTTTGTTGTTTTCAATTGTTTTACTGTGGTGAAAGGGGGTTTTTGGGTGGTGGTTTGAATGGTTGATTCCGTAGAGGGCTTTGTATGATTTATTTAAAGAAAATTCAATTTATAAACTTATTGATTTATTACGAACTTACTATTTCGGGATAAGCAAAAGGAGTAGAGACACGTCGCTTCTTTGTTGTTTTCAATTGTTTTACTGTGGTGGAAGGGGGCGATTGGCTGGTGGTTTGAATGGTTGATTCGGTAGAGGGCTTTGTATGATTTATTTAAGGAAAATTCAATTCATAAACTTGATTGATTTATTACGAACTTACTATTTCGGGATAAACAAAAGGAGTAGAGACACGTCGCTTCTTTGTTGTTTTCAATTGTTTTACTGTGGTGGAAGGGGGCGATTGGCTGGTGGTTTGAATGGTTGATTCCGTAGTAGGCCTTGTAGTTTTCGTACTACTTGGTGCTACTGTTCTTGTAGATGTAGTTTGCTCAGTGGTTGATAGGACAAAAGCAAAACTTTCACCAGTCTAGAAAAGTATTTTTTTTAACTTGATACAAAATTCTAGATCCAAAGTTTTAATGTTTTGGCTAGTGTTGTCAACTGGGTTTTTTAAACAATTCAGTAAAATGCAGTTAAGTTACTGGGTTTTGTTATTTAACTCAGTTAAAAACTCAGTAAGTTCGTTACGTTTTACAATATTTCAGTACAATTGAGTTACTCGGTAAAAACCCAGTAAAACCAAGTTAACTCAGTTTTTTATGGGTTCAATTGCTAAAAACCAAGTTAACTCAGTATAAGCTATTAAGTATTAACTTCTTGAGGTCTTAATAAGTACAAAAAATCACAAGAGACATTGCCAGGTTTGCATTTTTAATTACTGACACTAATGGGCTTGTACTTATACTGTTTTACAGTAGTTGGGTGAGGAAACTTATTCGATTTTAACTGGATTTTTAACTCAGTAAAACTCAGTAAGTAACTAAGTTTAACTCAATTTAACTTGAATATAACTTCGGGAAAAAATTAATAGAGTTAAATTTAAGTAAGTTACTGAGATTATTTTTTAAACGAGTAAAAGTCAGTTAAGTTAAGTTAATTCAGTAACTCAGTTAAAACCCAGTAATTAAGTACTAAGTTGACAACACTAGTTACAGCCCCTTTACTTGATGATGACGGTGTTTGAAAATGGTAGAGCCACCTATGCAAGGTTCTTCGACGATCTGATCGGGGGTACGATAGAAAATTCCCTGATAAGGGTTTTCTGCTGGGTTAATTATCAAATCGTTTGTCAAATAGCAGGCGCCGTTTCTTGTCTTTTTCCAAGAGAACTTGGTGCAGCCCGTTCTGGTCAGACAGATATCCGTACAGTCTTGTAAATGGGGAGTGTAAAAGGTATCGATCACAGATCCCTGAGGATTGCAATCTGGGAGGATACCAGCTGTGCGGAATAATGCAAAACTTTGCTGTTTTGCACAGTTTATTACAGTGGATCTATCAAATCCTTTCTTTGTTAGCAGGCCTTAACGATAAAAATACCGTTCTTAAGTAACTTTCTTTGAAAAAAAAGGCTTATTGTGATAACTATCTTATTTGCACAAAAAATAACAAATGATAAAATAAGATTTAAAAAATTCTTGCCCAACAATTTTTTTCGTAGTTAAGTTAAAGACAAATACCAAAAAAAAATTCTGATTTTCCTGGGCATTCGTGTGTAAAAATTAGCTTTAAAGTTTAAAAAAATGGATTTTTGATCCATGTATTACCACATTCTTTATACACATTTTTTCCACCTGAATATGGTATAAATGGAACATTTCCCGACAATGATGTCCATTTGATTCGACTATGTTCGTACGGTACGTTGAGTGCCTTAAAAACATGTAAAAACATATATGTAATAAATCGTTATAACTCGAGTATTCTTTGAAATTTTCCCACTTATTACTAATATATAATTTTACAAGACATATACAGCATTTCAGTTTTTTACAGAGTGTGTTGTATATAACTATTTTGTGCTCAACAAACAAAAACATTTATTGTGAAGCGATTTACCTTTTTCGATTCGGGTAGAGGTGTAGTGGGTTTAGGGGCAGGGTAAACGAACGGGGTGCTGTAGATACGACGATGCTTTGTTGTGGGCTTAGATCGTCTCGTGGTGGAAGAAGACGTCGATTTCATAGCCGATGCTGTATGGGTTTTCGTACTAGTGGCCACTGATGTGGTAGTAGGTGTTATTGTGCGCACATCTGGTGACGTTTTTGTTTTCTTTTATTACAGAATGAATGAAAATAAATGCGTTGTCGTCCTTTTTTATTAATATAAAATATCCATACCCGATTGACGACGAATCCGCACCTATCCACCTCTTGGAAAGGGGTTTCATTTACAGGAGGTGTAATCTCCTTCAGGAAGCAAGTCTCATCAACCCAGGAAAAGTGAGTGCATTTCAGGTCGGCTAAACAAATTTTCCCGCAACTATCTGCAATTGGAACGTCTTGGATCTCGTCGAAGTTGTTGCCTTCCCAATCGCAGAATTTAGCCCATTTAAATTCCCCCTTTTCGCTGGAAAACACATTCCAGTTTTCTACAGGGTTGACATTTTGGAATGAAAGAATGGCCAATACGCACAAAACAGCCGAAAATCGGACATGAAGGCTGCCCATTTTCTTGATATCGATGATCGCTTCAGTAAATAAGTCTTTTTAAATATATCTGGAAGTTATTGAAAACATTAATTCACACTATTTTTTAAGGTTTTATCACATGTGTGAGGAACATGCCCCAGAGCTCAGGATGAATACTAAATAAATTCATCTAATTTTTCAAAAATGAGATATATTAAATATGCATAAGTTATAATTGAATCCATAATACATATAAATTTAATGGAATGAATTGAATTCGTAAATAAAATTGTTATCTGCCCGCATGCATGATAATAATTTTCCAAATTTTATTGCGCGCACCTAGGTTCAGTAGTACCCAAAACATAAATTTTAATGTTTCTGTGTTTTGTTCAGTTATTCAACCAAAAAACCCTAAGTGATGGCATAAATCCAAGGACAAGTGTATATTGAAGTATATTGGATATAGATCCCAAAATATATTTCTTAATAATAGCGTACCGTAATTTTTTTTTAATTCTCTTATCAAGTTGGTTGATCAGAAAACATAAGCAAAACCCAAAAATGGCGATTGTTAAGCGAATTCGTTCTGAGGATTTTGATTTAGGCCGCCACGTCACAAGTGGCGGTGTGGTCATATCATTATTACCAACTACTTTCAGCATCTCTTAGTGATCTAGACTTATCGTTGCTAAGCTAAAAGGTTCCAAGTTAATTTTCCCTAATTAGATTTTAGCTAACTGGCATGAACAATTTTCGTCCAGGTCTCGTACAAGACTATAGATCTTCAATTATATTTTATTTGTATTCATTTATTTTGTTTAATTAGTGACTGTTAAACTTTTACATAAGCGACATGCTCTTAAAATTATCTATAGATTTTAAGCAATGTTTTCTTTTGAATAATTTTTAAATTGTGTTCTAAAACACTATTTATTTCATTTATCAATTCGAAATATATGTGCTAATATTCCAATACTAGTGCTTCTAAGTAGTTACCTACCTGGTGATATTGTGGTTCTCGCAGCTCAAAAAAAAGTGAGAGAGTCTCCTCTTCCTACTACTGTTGTTATATACATATATTTTGCATGTATATGCTTTTACTGGTGATTTTTAAGCTCCAATTTCAAATATAGTATCGTTTTGGTTAATGGCGTTTATTGAAACCAGTATTAGTAAAAAAAATTATTGAAAATCTATAAAATTCAAAATTTTAATGAGATAAAATATAATATTATTTTATTTCAATACCATAAAAAACTTAGTATTGCTTCGCTTCAATAATAATGCCTGGCAAAACTATATATTTTGATTGAAAGCTGATTCTGAAAATAAGCTGAGATGAGTTTATAGTCATTATAATAAATTTACTTTTTTGTGTGGAGGTAACCATTTATTATCTATTCGCCCATCTCTTTTACGATTTATTTCAATATTGAATCAACCGTCGCGTATATTTGTGTATGTATACGTCAGCGAATTATATGCTCATTATTTTTGTCATTTTTGAACAACTATCATGGTTGCCTTGAATTGTGTGATGTTAAATTAAAAATTCGAAATATTAAGTAAATGTCTGATCCATTGTATTATCTATCTGCATGCATCAATTTAAACTAAAAATAATAACGAAATTAACTCGAAATAAGAAGTCATTAAACGAAATAAGAATTCCTTAATGTAAATTCTTCAAACATGTCATAGGACCACTTATCATTGTTTTCTGTAGGCGCTACACCAGCGCAAAAAAAATTATTTACGTGTATATGATAAATACCTTTTGGTTGGCCAATGCTTCAATTTCAAAATTAAGAGCTGGATGTTATGACTTGTGACGCTGTTTTAGGGACAGCAAAAATTTTCAAATATAATTTTATTTCGAATGAATATTTTTTCGGTCTTGTTCATACATCTTTTTTAGAACATGGCACACTACTAAAAATTATTGCCACTAGTCACTCGGTGTAAGTATAAATAAAAAAGACAAGGAGAAACTGAAATTGCACTTGTTGCGTAAATGTAAAAAAAAAATAATGCTTCTAGTCACTCGGTGCCCGGTTAACCGGGGTACCGACACTGCTGGGACAAAAGCCGAAGCTCCCGCCCTAGTATGCCTCTATTGTACTTGATCAAATGACTGGTATAAATGGAAAAACAAGGAAAAACTGAAATTGCACTCGTTCCAAAAATGTTTTTAAAAAAATGTAATGCTACTAGTCACTCGGTACCCGGACAAAAGCCGAAGCTAATTCTAATTCTAAATCTTAAAGATGCAAAGAATAAATAGAGGTGTAGTACCCAATCGACTTTAATGTCACTTTTTATTTAATTTGAGGTAATTAAGGCATACCTTGTGAACCTCCCAAAGTTTATATTATATAGCATAATAGCCCATAGCCGCTATAGCCCAACACAATTCTCAATTGGTATTTGAAACTTTCTATCGGTATTATACCAAGAGATTGTTGCGCTGAAATCAAACCAATGAGATTAATCCTGTTCGATCGAGGGTTAGTATACTAGGTGGGTTACTTTTAAGCTCCAATTACTGGATCGGCTGAGCAGCAGCATATGTAATACTCTTCTGAGGATCGATATAGCAACAATGATAGCATAAATGTCATCTTAGTGGTACACACCGTATACATCTGTCTAAAAAAAATAAAAGATTTCAATGAACTTAAATTTCTTACATTCTTCCACAGTTTATCATGTTGTTAAACAGTTTTTCTTATTCATTTATGTATTTATATATATTGTAGTTTTAAATCGATTTCATCATTCGTATAGTTAAAAATAATTCATTTTTTTTCTAGGGTCGAAATATAGGAACATGGTATATAGTGATAAATGATTAAACCTGCAAATCAAGCAAGCAGCAAGACACCTTAGAACTAATGCACTGCCAATTTAGTAAGTGATAAAGGATTTTACCATAAATATATAGCTTATGTACGGATGCTGTTTATTATATTCAATATATACCACGCTAATATACGATGTGCACATTTTAAGTTCGCTTATAAGACTTTTTACATTATAATCTGCTCATCTCTGCTTATCCTATTAAGCAACAGTTCCATGCTAAATTTCATTTCCATTATGTCAAAAGTTCGATGGTCCTCACTCTTCTAAAATTTTCATTTGCTTGAGCTTCTCTGACGCAAGACTACCAAAACAGCCTCTTTCCGAGCCGCTTCGACCGAGTAGCTAACCAATATGATTTGATGATAAAAAGCTTCAATCTCGACATAAATCGAAAGCAGCGAGACTGTGTTTTACAGAATCCGATGCAAGTCATGATCCCATATATTCCTTTAGGAAAAAGACCCTGCTAGGTTAAATACAACAGCTAATACTGATGACAAGTGATGGTTTTGAATGACAGTTGACAGAGTACAATAGAGTTTTGGAGTTTTAAAAATCTCCCCAAGTAAAGTACACTATATAGAAGCTAACAAAAGAAAAAAAAAGGCAGTGCATAGGAAACGCAATACCCAAGAAGCATTGATATGATATGACGATGGTTTAATCGCTGACTCGCTGTTATCTTTGTAAGACTCCATTTCGTTAAGCAAGGAAGAACTTACCTTAACACGTCCCTACAGAAAAATCATGCGTAACTATAGTGACTATTAATATAACGTTTTATTTCGTTTATATATTTATTATATCCATTAAAATCAGGGATATTCGATTGTAAAATGAGAGTCGCTCTATTACTAATTATAGCCCTATCATCAGTAAGTAGTTTGGAAAACCCAAAACTTAACGACTCCGGAATTGGTCATCAATTCAACACCATTTCTTATTACGAAGAAATTCTCGAAGAATTGAATGGGGCTCATCTACGTTTTGCAGCTTCTCACGTGAGTCTATATTATGAATAATTATTATTCTTATATCTAAAAAATATAAACGATAAAAAGAGATTGCAATGTATAATATGCAGTACCCCAATGTCATGATAATCGAAACGAGCCCTGATGGCAATGGAACATTTCGCTACAGCGGTTTTGCTGTGGATGCTTGCGATTACATGGCTCAAGCTTTTAAGTTTACGTAATTCATAAGTCGCACATTTATATATTTACTCTTAATGTTATAGTATTCTGTATATTATACGTGCAGTTATTCGTTCGTTAACAGCCACAAAGCAGATTCAAAACAATGGAGCATGGTGGATTCGGAGATAAAGCTCCTTATACAAGGCGTATACTATATTTAAATCCATTTTTTACCAAGCAATCATGAGTTTTATATGCTAATATTACTGAGCTTTCAGGATGTAGACATGGTTACGACGGAGGTGGCACTCTATTTAGCCCGTTTCAGTCGGTTTGATGTCTCCATTCCTCTTTACACAAGCGGGGTAGCGCTCCTGGTCCCATGGCCTGATGAAGAGAGTCGTCTCTTAGCTCCCATCCATCCTTTCCAACCAATGGTAATAATAAGCATTATCATGTATGACTGCATGACACACATAAAAAAAATTATGGGACTTTATTTAATGAAATACTGTACATTGGCAGGTTTGGATCGTACTTTTGGTAATGTTTCCAACAATGGCACTGATTTTGACCATAATTCCTGGGATCCACACGAATCTTATAAAAACGAATACTAGCAGCAACTCTAGGAAGGATGATGATCTGAAAATTATTTCAATAAGCAAATTGTCCGATGGAGCCCTGACCATTGTAGCAAATTTCACAGGCCACTCAAGTTTGGTCATCAAGCCATTAAACATGAAACTTTTAAATAGATTTTAATCGATCGTTTTACACTTTCTATGCTGAATAAGGTGCGTGGCCCAGTATTAAAAAGTACCGACAGCTATTTTATAGAATCCTGCTCGGTTCCTGGTTTTTGGCAATTTTTGTTCTCATCAATGCTTATTCTTCGCTCTTGATTTCTTATTTGACTATACCAACGTTGATGCCAGTGGCGAAAAATTTAGACGATTTAGCTTATCGCAGAGTTCAGCATTATGAAGGCATTACTCAAAAAGGAGGGATAAGTGACGACCTAATGTTTGTTAGTATATTATTTCTTTACAAAATGTAAACCAGATTATTGTTATATATTAATTTCAATGAGTTTGTAATAGAACCAGATCGATAAAGACTTTACAAAAAGTAGACTGTTTAAGCGATCGCAGCTATTTGCTGAAATGTATCGTCAGCATCCTGAACGACTCTTTACCAATCTCAAACAAAGATTTGATTTGATGTTTAATGGAAAATTCGCTTATGCCCAGGTGTGAATTTTGTCCCAAATATTGATTTTTAGGGTGTATTCCTATTACATCTGTTCTAAATTTCATCGCAGAGTGAACTCTTGTTTTACACTTTCCTTGACGAGTTGAACAAAAAAGCTGGCTACTGCAAATTTACTGTCTCTTGCAAACACATGGATGATCTCAGAAACATTCAACGTATTTTCCTTTACCGAAAGCACTGGCGCTATACGGATCCAATGAGAAACAAGTAATTTATTATGGCACTCTTTTTAACCTATATAGTTTTAGTGGTAATTTATATTGTAAATATTTTATTCTAAGGCTATAAATGTGTAACCATTTTATATAGAATGCAATGGTGGACGGATACGGGCCTGGCGGTGCACTGGATCAAGAGCTATCAACCGTCGGTCAAAGGCTGCGTCTTGGATGATTACAAGAAGAACGTCCCTCGTATACGAGTCCTCACTTTGAAAGATCTTTCGAGCGCTTTCCTGGTCTTGCTTATGGGATCCGGAGTTTCTCTTCTTGTTTTTCTTAGCGAGAAAGTTCGCTACAAATTCAGCATTCATCGCGTATGATTTGAATAACAAGATATTGAAGTCAAATAATTTGTTGAAATAATTATAATGACATTGTAAGCGCTCAAAATGTTGTAGCACTTGATTAGCATTGAAATATAATTCCTCTCTATACTGATGTGTTTGCCTAATATTAGATATTCACCAATTGGCATCATTAGATTTTCTTACTGCAATTACTTTACTAATTTTGAATGTTTCTATTCACCATTATATTATTTACAATTTATGTTATTATATCTATCTTGCACACATCTGTAGAGAATCTCTGTTTAAAATTAAATGCCCAAATGTTATGATGTTTTTACTGGTATAATGTACTGAAAATTATACACGGCGGGCATTAATTGTTAAGTGAGTAGTAACAAAGCTGCCATTCAAGCTACAGAAACTAAATGGTAGCGTTTATTTGTTGCCTCTAGTTTGAGATACCTACTGTTAGAGTTTGTGTCATCCGCAATTTTTTTATTACTTTGGAGAACTTCTTTAAAAAATTTAGATAGTTTTATGTTGTTTTGATTTTGCGTTCCCTAAGTTTCCGTATCTAAAATCTTAAAAATAATAATGCAATTTAGAGTTAATCATGACTATGATCTTCTTTTGGTCGTCTTATAAATACAGAAACTTCTTGATCTTTTGATTCTTGATCTTGATCTTTTGTCCTTGCGTTAAATTATAAGATTTAACAATATCCCTGACCACCTGACTAATGAGATTACACGAATAAATAAAACAAATGAAAGGTTATAATTTTCATTTATAATTTCTTAACTAAACAGTTTTGTTACAAATCTATCTACACATTCGAACTATGACAACAACTAATAAGAAAATATTTTTGACTTAAATGCCGTATAAACACAATACATACGTCAAAGCGATTTATTAATCAATAAGATCATGGCCCTACTTTATCAAATTCATCGTGTTGCATTAGAACTAAAGTCAATATAATATAGCATTTAAAATGTAGATCGTGAATTTTTAGAAGCAACGTTTTACTATACGTGCTTGTTGGTTACAAAAAAAGATTCAACATCTAATTGGCAACTGCTGATGACATAAGTAACTAAGCAGGCTGTATTCTGTATTATTATCTTAATACTCTTAGTATAATATTGATTTTAATGTAATATGTAAATATAGGATGCAATGGTGGACGGATACAGGTCTGGCAGTGCATTGGATCAAGAGCTATCAACCGTCGCCCAAAGGTTGCATACTGCAGGATTACAAGAAGAACGCCCCTCGTATCCGAGTTCTCACTTTGAAAGATCTTTCGAGCGCTTTTGTGGTGTTGCTTATGGGATCCGGAGCTTCTCTTCTTGTTTTCCTCATCGAGAAAATTCGCTATAATTGTAGCATTCATCGCGGCTGATTTGATTAACAAGACACTGAAGTCAAAGAAGACACTGGAGTCAGTTTTTTGGAATTGTTATAACGACATTAAATGCGCTCAGAATTTAGCACATTGAAACATGAATTTTTCTTTATACTGATGCGTAGACCTAATTTTAAATATTCACCGACTGGCATCATTGAGTGCTTCTACTTTACTAAACAAGAATATTTATATTCACTATTATATTATTTACAACGTTTGTTAAATCTGGCTTACACACACCTGCAGATAATTTCTGTTATTAATATGAAATGCCTACATGTTACGATTTTTTTTAATATAATGCACACTGGATAAAACAAAAATGAATAAAACTTACTTATAAGACCAATTCGCATATAAAATCGCGTACCAAGTGGTCTTAAAACCGATGCGGCACTGAAAACGACGGGCTTTAATTGTTGAGTGAGTTGTAGCAAAGCTGCCACTCATGTTACAGAAAAGCAAATCGGGGCGTGTATTTGTTTGCCTATATATATCCATCGCACTTTTAGAGTTTCGTCATTCGTAATTTTCCATTACTTTTTTGAACTTATAGAAAATGTCAGATCATTTTATCATTTTATGTTCTAACGATTTTTTAACGACATAATGTATAATAAAAAGATCCTTAATATAATTTAATTTCAAATAAATAAAGTGACCATCTTTATGATCGTCTTCTAAATGCTGTAACGCTAGAATCTTTTGACCTTCAGTGTCAGATTATAAACTAAAAACTATAACAATAGATGAGAAAAAAGAGATACACATGAAGCCCGCGCGTCATTGGTTTTCTGAACGCGGATAGATTGGTCCTAAATATTTAACTATTGGAATGAAAAATATATTTCAATTGTACAAAACATATGAATAATCAGCCCACGAGGTACACACACAATAACTATGTCCTCCTTACATCATCATTATCGCAAGATTTGTGAAAGGACTTTTTAATGATGATGATTGGGCTTATATACCACTGTGGATATTTTTGACTTAACTGGTTTAGAGTAGTATCTAACCAGCCATTCGCGTTGGACATTACATAACAAACACTTGCAGCTTACTTATAGTTTATTTGAGTTGATCATAGGAATATAGGTACTATACTATATGCCTAAATGGTAACGAATAGTAAAACACTAAATAATTAGCTATTCATCACAAAAAGTAAAAAAAATGCATGCTGAAATTCACAACTTGCTATATTGATAATATTGCCAACAATACACTCAGCTAGACAAGTCTGTAATAGTGAATTGTGGGTTAGTACTATAATAGTGGGTTCCTTTTTAGTTCCAATTACTGAATCGGATGAGCAGCATAAAAAGGGATACCCTGAAGATCTATAGCATAAATCTTTAGGCCACGTAATTGTCTGCATCTCTAACAATCTTCTATTTAAATGTAATTCACATACGTAGTTAGTTATAATACTTTCATTCAAAATAAGATTACGATAAACCCAAAATACTTGTATATGTGTATATATGTATTCACAGAAACTAAATCAGATCAGAATAATCAATCAAACTAAAACTAAACTTAATCAGAATATTATATTAAGAGATTATATGTTTGTGTACTATTCCCTATAACTATTATTGAATCAAAAAAGTTGTGCTTATTATGGGAATGTGTTTCTTGCTTGACCAGCACCATAATAGTACCATCATTCGTTCACACTACACACATTCGTGTATCCGGAGGTTGGAAGTTGCGAGTTCATATAGATAAATAAGGTTCATTCATTTTAAGGTATTGGTTTCTATGTCGCCCTCCATCATGATGACGCCCAGTTCTCTCTCCAGTTGAGAAAAAGTGGGTCGTTTCTTTAGATCATTCTCCCAGCATTTTGCTATTATATCACCCACAGGATCAGGCATGAACAAAGGTTTCTTCAGCCTTTCACCTCTTTGTAGTGAGTCAATCAAATCCTTCAAAGTAGTTGCTTCTATAAGGGAAAATACTTATTAATTATTATTAGTATCTTTGATGTGCTTATTATTACTAATTCCACGCCATCTTTGAATTCACCTGCATAAGGCATTTTGCCAAATGAAAAGAGTTCCCATAGAACAACACCGTAAGACCAGACGTCGGATTGAGTCGTAGGTCGTAAAGATACGGTCCGTCAATGACTCAATCGCCATCCATTTAACTGGAAGAGCCTCCTTAAAAGTCTGTTGCACATTTAAAGAGATTATAATGACTAGTGATCTGATTGAATAATCTTCTATATAAAAAAATTGAACTTGCCTCTCATTTCTTCAAGTAAGTCCCGTGATCCCGTCATTATATTTGGTTTGGCGAAATGGCGAGATAACCCAAAGTCTACTATTTTTACCACATTCCTATCTGCCAACAAAACTTTGCGAGCCGCCAAATCTCCGTGAATTACCTTTACAGTAAATATAATATTGAAACAATTGGTAAATAATAATGCCGAGATGTTGATATATAACAGGATGAAATGCGAATAAAACCTTTTTGTTAGTCAAGTGATTCATTCCACTTGCAATTTGAAATGACCATGAGATTAAATCCCGTGTTCTCGTCACATTTCTTGGAATCCTGTCATCTCTTTCAAGAGTATCTCCATTTGGAATCAGGTACTGATTGTCTGAGTGATTGTCTTGTAATAAATCGGCTACAATAAATTTTGTGTAGAAGATTCTAATAAATATGCTGTGGGTTCGACGTCACGGGTCACGACTCTCTTTCGTCAATTGATCTGACTGCGTCATCATGAATTAAAATCCACAATTGTATAAAGTAAAATAATCCTCCTGATTTTCTTGAACCGGTTTCATGAAACTCTTGTTTCAAACACATCTTAAAACCAAACAGGCGGTATACGGTCAATACGGGCTAGGCTGGGATACATTTACTCTGTTCCTATAGCATATTTTTCAACTCGCTTACAAGGTGAGAAAAAGTTGGTAACGTTTTTATACATAATCTCTCCATCATTACATTATATAAATATAGTACTATAGTATTAGCATCGATGAAGGTGTCTCTAGCTGTTTAACCATCCGCACCATTCCTCAAAAAATGAATTAAATCCTCTGCTGTAATATTAACAATTAATTACGTAAAACATTATTAATAAACAGCAAATTGTAGCCTATATCTTAGGGTCCTATGGTGTAATGGTTAGCACTTCGGACTTTGAATCCGGCAATCCGAGTTCAAATCTCGGTAGGACCTTACCACGGGTTGGAATTCAATTTGGTTTGAATGGCAAGTCCGTTTTTGCAGTTTATAGATAATCAATGAATGGAAATATTTTTTGCCCACTCAAATAGGCGTTTCGTGTGAATTTCATCCAAATCCAAATATATTAATAATACATTTTATCATGTTTACTATCATATTATATTTTATTATTTGCAAATGTCTCCAAAAAGAAAACATAGGAAAATACTTATGGTCGTTCTCTCGGTCGTTCTATTTGGATCGAGTGCAGCGTATTTATTTATCTGCAAGGCCAGCCGAAAGTTGCAAGACAATGTAGCTCATCGGATCACTGCTGAAAATTACCTGTAATTTTTTTTTCAACAAAGAAACGTTGAGTTTAGCTAATCGTTTAACTGAAAAGTAAACGTTCCAGTTCATATTTCATAAAATAAAAAATTAAAACCAATTGCACTAATTACCATGCATTGAACGTCGATGACATCACAATTTCACGATTGGTTATTCTTTTTAATATCATTTGCAGAAAAACCATAATTTTTGGCTATCGGGACTTGAGTCAGAAATAATTTGTATATGAATTACCAATGGATTCAAACCGCACCACGAAAAAAAATGCAACAAATAATGAAACATTTAAATTGACTTTTTGACCGAATGGGTTGAGTGTTTTTTAATTTGCAATCGCGACGCCCTTTTACTTCAATCTCGTGCTCCGATTATGGTTGCTGCATGATACAACTTATAGCATGATGTAAGCATCGAAATGCCGTCACCTGCAGTTATTGATATTACATGTGTTTATGTGTTCAACGTTTGTACCCAAACTTAATTTCCTTCGATCTACTCATCCTCTGCGATTTCAGTAAATCCAATAAAAAATCCTTATTGTTACGATTTTGATGTATTTACAAAAATTAGAAAAAAACATCTATTTTGTATCTCTGCTTTTGACCCGAATATATGTTGGTCATTAAATGGTATCTGCAGGGACCTCACAGTGGAATGAATAAACTTTGGGTCTAATATACTCTTTTGCGCACCGTTTCTTACATTTTTTAAAATATATTAGTCAACACGTCAACATAAGTATAAACAATAAGAGACTGAACTACCGACTACGACATTGGCGACGATCCTCATAAACTTTGCAGGAGAGGACTATCAATTCCCAAATGGGCTATTAAACCTTGTCAGTAGTAAAAACACAATAATAAGTATCCGATTACCATGCCAGTCAGTAAATTATACATATTTAAATTTATTTATAAGTACTTATCAATAATAATTAAAATATTTGAATTTTGCTTTGTGAAGTAGGCCTATAACGGCAATAACGCTTAGGGACAGCAAAGTTTTCAAATAAAATTTAATTTTCCATAAACTAATCATTTCCATTCTTGAACATGCATATTCATTAGTAAATTATATGTTCTTTCTCAACTAGGTATCTTGGCATTGCCGAATGCGGAATCAAAATTTCGGATTTGGAGGGACTGTAACGGTAAATTTGTATTGATATTTTTATGCTGAATTTAATAATTGCATTTTTTCCTGAATTATAATTCGTTTCTGTTCAATAAGCTAAGTTCTATTCAATGAACCGTACTGACTGTAAACTAGGATACTGAAAGGATTAATAGCAGTATTATTGTTGGTGTGTGCCCATTAGTTTTTTTTTAAGGTGTTTTGCCATGATGGAAAATCATACACATAAGTAGTTAAATGCCAAAGTTTCTACTACCAGTTGCTACGTAAAATTGCTCAAAGTAGGCTAGTACACAGCATTAAATGATTTACAGATGATATAAGCCCCAATAGGATTACAGTATTAGTATATGGTGATAATCGTGTTGATGATGGCCGAGTTAACTCGTTGCCAATAAAGAGAAAAGAGACGACGAATGATGGTTAAAATTAAACAAAACTTGTTTTCGTTCCATTTTTATGGGAGTTATATGATTGTTGATTGTACAGATACGTATTTGATATTCAAAATAGTGAAACTACAGTACATTATAACGGGTAAAATTGTCCAGTATTGTTGAACAAAACTTATTAATTGCATTTTAGCACAATTAAAACGAAGGAGTATTATACAAATTAAGAATCTAGGGATGCGATTATATATGTCTTAAAAACTGATAAATTATCATAATACGGAGTGAATGATTAAATGTGCGGTAATGGATATTTCCAAATTGAAATTTGTAAACAAAAAATATTATCGTAAAATTGATTTCAACAATCAAAAGAAAGTTGAAATATATATTTTTTCACTTGCTCGGAAAATCTGATAAGATTTCTTAATAAAACTATCAAAAGCTCGATCAAAACTCAAAAGACACATCATCCCAAACAGCTCCTGTTTAGACGAGCGTACGAGGGCTCGTCCGGGATTTGAACCCGGGACCTCTCGCACCCTAAGCGAGAATCATACCCCTAGACCAACGAACCATACGATTTGACACCTGTTTTGTCATTTTTTAAGAATATTTAATAAATTAATACATAATTAGGATGAAGATTTACGATACAAAGAGCAGGTAATGTAGTCATTTTCTTTATTGTTTTACTCAATTAAATGTTATCATATGCTATTAAATGTTTACAATAAAATTATGTTTTTAAAATTCAAATCTCGGTAAGACCTTCCAATGCTATTGTTTCTTCTATTTCTGATCATATTTTATGAAGATCCATTTTCATAACAAGATACGTTCTAGTGAATTTATAAACGGGAAACATTTATTGTCTATTTGTAAGTGTTCTAGCAAAATTTGCGATGTAGAAATATGTTTTAATCTAGCCTATTTTAATACAAGACGCTTACTACCCATTTTAACGAGACGCTTGTCTTTCCTTTTGAATTGAGTGATATCTTCTTAATCATCTTACAGATGGGAAACACGCCGACGTTTAAACATATTTTGTGAAACATTATCTGGAAAGTTTTCTACTCTGCTCATAAAATGGATTAATAAATAATAAGCTTGGAGTGATCTGGATTATTATTTTGATTGCAATGTCAAGTTATTTTCTCTGTTTAGTACACATAAGACTTAAAAGAAATGTTTCATTTTTTCGATACTGAATGTTTCTTTGATTTCAATGAACTAATGAAGTGACAAAGAGAAACTGAAATTGCACTTGTTGCACAAATGTTATAGTACACTAATTTTCACTATTATATCATTTATAAGTAATATTTTATCTAACTTAACCGCATCTATAGAGAAGGCCTATATAATATTAAGTGTCTAAAGGGCATGGTTTAAAAAATGCACATTGAAAGTAGTAAACTAAGCTAAGTAAGTAGTAACAAAGCTGCCATTCATGCTACAGAAAAGAAAAAAAATCAGAGCGTGCATTTTGTTTCCCTCTCGTTATACATACTTACATTTAGAGTCTGTGTCCTTCGCAATTTATGATTATTGTCATGATATACCACTGTGGATATATTTTGATTTAACAGAAGCTAATGGTATATGTTTGCCTACTCTTTTTTTAAAAACAAATTTTATTACCTTAGGCCTACTAAGTAAAAACATGGCTTAAATTTTGTTTATTTTTCCGAAACCCGCCTATTATTACTGTTATTCAGTGTTGTTTCCTATCAAAAGTGATATTTATCGTGATAATTATCAAAATTGATAATTGATGGGTAGTGATAAATATCACTTTTTTATTTCGTGATAGTTGATGGTGCTGGGTGTCTGGGTGATAATAAAATTCTCAAAAACTCGAATTTATCAATTATCACACCTAAATATGGCAACAGTGTCTGAAGACTTTTAAGATTAACGAAAGCCTTGGAATCCTTGAATGTTGAAAACCTTGACCATGGGAAAGGATTACATTCGCTCAAAGCTTTGAATATTGCAAGGAAACCCCGTAGAATGCGGTTAAGCAAGTACCTTAGAGAATATTTAGTTAGGCCTACACTTGATCGATGTCAAACGCATATTTAGGTTATTCGTTTAAAAAAAATCAAATTATAACCAAAAGTACTATAAGAAGTCACCAACATTTTATTTAAGATAAATTGCGAGACTAGATTGTCATTTAAAAATTGAATAGTTACATATAATATTAATAGATATAGCATTATTATTATTAAAAATTTGTAATTTAAAACTTTTTGTACAACAAATTACGATTTTAACTCTTGAAGCGCTTGGTAGTTTGTTTTATCATTTTAAAAATAAGTTACAATCGGATGACTTATAGTAACATGTTGCAGGATTGCATCCTACTTACAGCATATGGCATGTAATTAATATTTAACTTAATTTAATTATTAACTTACAAAGTTGTCGAAACATTTTCATGAAGACACAGGTGATAAAAAGGTGATAAATGATGGTGATGGGTGATAAATTTATCACTTTGCGAAAATGACGTGGTAAATGATAATTATCATTTATCACTTTTTCCCGTGATATTGATAATTGATAAAAAAATTTTATCACCTTTAAAAGTGATGGGGAAAAACACTGCTGTTATTGATGGTACTTCACGCATGATCACATCTCTGTTATGCCATCAGCTATTACAAAGATCAATATGTCTGGGATTTGTTGGATTGTCTATCAATGTATCCTTAATGTGTGGTGGTGGTCTGGCGATCAATATAGCGCTATCTTGCTAGTTTTTTCGCCAATAGATTTTAAGGAGATTGCATGACCATCATCAACCAGTGATTATTTATTGTTCTAAAATGGTACAATATACAATTGATTCATGTAACAATTATTAGAAACCAAATACTATCTTACCCGTACACAAGGAAATTACGGAATTAAAGGTCATGAATAAGGAAATTAATATGTGTAGTATATAAGATGTATTTGATTTATTGCTTTTATAAAATTATATTTTAACTTATACGAAATATGAGTATTTCATTCAGTATATAATAACTTTTACTTGCGTTATCATCAATATTAATAATTTATTTACGCCAAATAGCAACAAGTTTGAACTTGATGCATAATAACGATTGTTTAAATTAATTTTAAGAATTATAAATTAGGTATTGAAACTGGGTTTAAACAGCGCTTGATGGAACTATAGATTCACTTTATACTCTATCGTTTATGAGGCACTTTTGTTTCGTTAGTCGTTACCATGGTGATATCTAAAGTTCATTTTTCCAAACATTTTTATTGCTTCGAGTTTCTCTGATGTCAGAACTACCAAACGAGCATCCCACCTATATTACATATGAAAACTCATCTGATGGTAACATCAATCGAAAGCGGCTAGTGGTCATTGATATGACATACCATAACAGCTCTGACAGTCTGACATGCAACAACGAGTCTGAAAACAAAAATCTGTCCAACAAGTTTCAAGTAAAACATACTTTCTACAATGTAGCCTATCGAACCGAAAGACCGAGAAAAAAGATAGTAGCTAGGAAACCATCCAATAAGCAGCATTTATCATATTAGGCGCGATACTTAGTTCGTTGTTACAAGTGAAAGACCGATTTCTATAACAAATTTGAAAAGATCAAAATTAGAGAATAGTTTTTTTATTGCTGTTATTAAAGGATCAGCTACTGCCATAAATATATGGCTTATTTTCTATTAGCTTCAAAGAATTTTGATTGTAAAATGAAAGTCGCTCTATTCCTGATTATCGCTTCAATTGCGGTCCCTTCATTAGCATGCAGTTTGGAAAAACACAAATGTATGGATTTGTATGCCCAACATCGTCACCAATTCAGTACCAATTGTAATCAAGAAATTCTTGAAGAATTGGACGGGGCTCATCTACGTTTCGCAGCTTCCCATGTGAGTCTTAATTATAAGAACCAAGGCTCTTTGTTTTAAATATTAGTAGATTGAAACAATTTAAAGAAACTTGATGTATATGCGCAGTACCCCAACGTCATGATAATTGAAACAAGCCCTGGTGACAATGGAACATTTCGCTACAGCGGTTTTGCTGTAGACGCTTGCAACTATATGGCTCAAGCTTTTAAATTTACGTAATTCAAATGTGGCATATATATAAATATATATTTTAATTTGCGTATTATATTTTATATTACACAGATATTCGTTCGTAAACAGCCCCAAAGAAGATTTGCAAACATTGAGCATAATGGATTCTGAAATAAAGCTCCTAATACAAGGGGTAACCATATTCAAAGTCATTTTTCACTACCATCAGTATGAAATTATGGGACCTATATTCTAATATTATACTGAACTTCTAGGACGTAGATATGGTCACGACGGAGGTGGCACTCTCTTTAGCCCGTTTCAGACGATTCGATGTCTCCATTCCTCTTTACACAAGTGGAATAGCACTCCTGGTCCCATGGCCTGATGAAGAGAGCCGTCTCTTAGCTGTCATACATCCTTTCCAACCTATGGTAATACAGGTGCCACAACTTTCACTTTTGAATTTTATATTTGAATTGAACTATATCCAGGTTTGGCTAGTTCTTTTGGTTATTCTACCAACGATGGTATTGATTTTTGCCATCATTCCTGGTATCCGACACAAACTGTTAAAGACGAATACAAATAACTCCGGGAACGATGATCCACAAGTTTTATCTGTTAGCCAATTATCCGATGGAGCCTTGTCCATTGTAGCCAATTTAACAGGACACTCAAGTTTGAACAATCATGTTGAATTTTTATATAAGGCCAATTCATCATTAATAAGATTTTATGTTGACTGTTATAAAGGTGCTTTGCCCAGTTTCAGGAAGTATCGGCAGCTTTTTTACAGAATCTTGCTTGGCTCCTGGTTTTTAGCTATTCTCGTACTCGTCAATGCTTATTCTTCTCTCCTGATTTCATATTTGACCATACCGACGTTGATGCCAGTGGCGAAAAATTACGACGATTTAGCATACCGCAAAGTTCAGTATTATGAAGGCATTACTGAAAAAGGTGGGATTGGTGCAGACCTCATGTTTGTAAGTATATTATTTTTATTTAAAAAATTAACAAACTTATTGTTTTGCAGTTTCAATTATTATTTTATGTGTAAAATTGTATAGAATCAGGTTGATGAAGCTTATACTAAAAGCAGATTGTTTAAGCGATCGCAAATATTTGCTGAAATGTATCGCCAGCATCCTGAAAGACTCTTTACCAATCTTAAACAAAGATTTGATTTGATGTTTAATGGGAAATTCGCTTATGCCCAGGTGTGTGCATTATTATAGCTATATATATAAGTCCAAATAAAACATTTAAAATAAATATTGCAGAGTGAGCTTTTGTTTTATACTTTCCTTGACGAATTGAACAAAAGAGCGGGCTACTGCAAATTTACTGTCTCTTGCAAACACATGGATGACCTCAGAAACTATCAACGTGTTTTTCTTTTCCGAAAGCAATGGCGTTACACGGATCCAATGAGAAACAAGTAATTAGCAGGGCTAAAGTGTTATGTAATAAACTTCTATATTTACCTATGAATTATTATGAATCTATCATCTATGAATTATTATTTTTAATTATTGTAAATATATTACACAACACACAATTTATAAATATTTGATAGGTTGCAATGGTGGACGGATACGGGTCTGGCGCTGCACTGGATCAAGAGCTATCAACCGTCACCCAAAGGTTGCGTACTGCAGGATTACAAGAAGAACGCCCCTCGTATCCGAGTTCTCACCTTGAAAGATCTCTCGAGCGCCTTCGTAGTCTTGCTTATGGGATCTGGAGCTTCTCTTTTTGTTTTTATCATCGAGAAAATTCGCTACAAATGCAGCATTCATCGCGGCTTACTTGATCAACAAGAAATTGAAGTCAAGGAAATTGCTAGGAATAATGATAATGAAGTTGAAGGCGCTCAAAATATAGCACTTGATTAACATTGAAATATATAATTTCCCCTCTGTGATGATGCGTATAAGACCCAGTCATAGATAACCATTTGATTTCGTTACTGGTTTTACTATATTAAATTTAGAATATTTTTATTCACCATTATATTATTTACAACTCATGTTATGATATCTAGGTTACACAACTATTTGTAGAGAATCTCTGTTTGATATGAAACGCCTACATGATATTATTGGTAAAATGCACATTGAAAACTATACAGTGCGCCGCTTCGGTTATAAGACCACTTATAAGACCAATTCGCTTGTATACAACCTGTACGGACCGCCAAATAACATATGCCTCATACCTCACTTATAAGACCAATTCGCTTATAAAACCGAGTACCAGGTGGTCTTATAACCAAGGCGGCACAATATATTACACGACGGGGCTTAATTGTCAAGTGAGTAGTAACAAAGCTGCCATTCATGCTGCAGAAAAACAAATCAAAGCGTGCATTTGTTTTCCTATATTACATACCTACTTTTAGAGTTTGTGTCGTTCAAAAGTTCAGATCATTTCATGTTCTATCGAATTTTGTCCGACCATCTATATACAAAATGAAATAAGAAGAACCTAAATGTAATGCTGCAATTTCAAATAAATCATAGTTGTGACCTTGTGAAGTCTTTACTCTTTACCAATAGTGATTGCCTTATTCGACTTCGACTTTGGTTGATTTTCGCAAGGACTTAAATTAAGGCTTGATCCCCTCCTTGAATTTATTTTACTTCCATTATGTTTTATGTAAAAAAAAAATCAAATGCAAAATGCACCTTCGACCATTAATTAATTCCAATACATGTGAAATTCAGACACAAGAATGTCTTCGAACTCGGACTGCGGGGTTGGAATCCGAAGTGCTAACTAATGCATCCTAGGACCGGGAAGGGACAATGGGACATGCAACTCTTGTGAACCCAATAGAAGTACTAACAGTCGGGATAGGAATTTCATTCATATTTGGAGAGAGCCTGTCATATTTGCCCCGCCTTGCTGTAACTACAGGAAACTATAATATACCTGAGCTGCTGTTCTTTGGGACCTTATTAGACTCGTAGGACCTTCGAATACCCAAAGCAATACCAAAGGTCTAATCAAACTCTGTTTATTTACCCGCTTTTCTGCATCCGACGTGTAAACGACCATACCACGTTGAAAGTTCCCTGTCTCGTCAGTTCCCTGTATTATGCAAGCTACGTTGGGTCCCGCTAGTACTTAGATGGGTGACCGCTTGGGAATACGGGATGTTGCTGGCATTACCTTTTTTTATTTCAATATTTTAATATTGATAAATATGTAGAGTAATTTATCCCCTAATTTATTCATATTTTTATTTTCAATCATAAATATATTATGCTTTAAAAAAAATAAAATGATGTAACCAACATATTATTATTCATAACAAATTACGGTTGAATGATAATATCTGTATCGAGCCGCAATATAATTGTGTTGTCGACTCAGAAAGTAAAAACATATATATATATTAAAACTACCAAGAAAACTACATATAGTGGAAATTTGTCTGTCGTCAAGTTCAGGAGTAGTATACTATACATACCAGTATGAAGTCCCATTTTATTTCGTTCTTACAGTGTCGGCTCGGTTATCGGGACAGGCCGGTCAGTGTACTGATAAGCAAGTGTACCGATAAGTAAAAAAATCCATCAGGACAACGTTGAAGTGTTGGTTTTACTGGTTATAGTCGGTTTTCAAAGAAACATTACAACTTTCGGACTAATGAATAATTTAAATATATACAGATCGTACGAAGATCTAATTAATTTTTTAGAATTATTGAAATTTTGATTTATTTTATTTCTGAATTAAAACGAATCAGTTTGCTGACCTATTTTTACAAAGAAGTTAATTACTATTACTAAAATTTTAAAGTTCATTAAAATGAATTTTACATTGAGAGCCGTTGATAGAAACGCAATTAAAACCCCATTTAATCGTCTAAAAGGCAACGAGGCTCTGTAAACATACTCTGTAAACATACTCTGTAAAATACTTTTCTGTAGGCATTTGTACTTGTCCTAGGGGCACAACACTCTTGGTTTGATTTTTCACCGTTCCAATAAGCGGGTAGACCCGATAGTACGGTGTTCCGATAACCGAGCCAGCACTGTATATAAATTTTTGTTAAGAGAAGCACAATATAACATACACTCGCGGCGTTAAATTTAACGATTTAAATGTATATGAGGCAATAAATTTTTCTTCTTAGATAGTTCAAGTAGTTAAGTCTATCACACCGCAGCCCTAGATATAAATTTGAGGGGGGAAATAACTCTAATAATCAGATAATACACGCACATTTCTCCTCAAGTCATCTCTAAACTCACTGTTTCCTGGTTACTTTTGGGATTGTTCCTCTTACTAATAAAATCGGATTGTCTCGCGATATTTATCGATCTTGACTTTCTATCAAAGATCCAAAGACCTATAAAATATATATGAGTCAATTTGCTTACTACCGAGTGCGTACATTCTTAGAAATATATCATTGAATAGTTACCAGTCACCAAGTTCCTATAGTGTAGTGGTTATCACGTCAGCTTTACACGCTGAAGGTCCTCAGTTCGAACCTGAGTGGGAGCACTTCTGACTGCACTTACTCGTGATTACATAGAGAAGGTGATGTCATTTTAAAAACTGGATGTATCCCATACGAAAATTTTCATGACTTTTCCGTGCTAAAATATATCATATGATCATTTGGAACCTTTGTCACAAAGATTATTCGTGCTATATCATTACATATATCTGCACTATCTATCCTTGTACTTATCAACAGTAAATCAATCAGTTTAGATGACATATTTGAAATTTATTGTAGGATAATTGGCAGGATTTTATCAACATATTTATCAATTTATTGAAATGTATATATTAAATGATGATTTAGAGTTGATAAATATACAAGTATTTTGTATGCTTAATATCATCTAGAATGTCATAGTATTTATCCGTCATATTTTTTTTATTCGAATAAAAAATAATTTCGATTTGGCATCGATTTATCACCAGCTATTTACCACTTTTTAATAACCCAAATATAAGTAAATCATCCATTTATCAGTTGATAAAGTAAATCAAAATGTTTTTTTGTGAGAAACATTCCCATTTGCATTGTATTTTATCTGAGCTACAATTTTAAGACATTGACACACCATACATTATTGTTTTGCGTTACAATTTGCTAGATATAATTGATTTTTTTGTGTTGATATTGTTGCTTCTTGCTGCTTTTCTTCTTCTTTTTCTGGTTTGATGTGGCCAGTGGCCCTGTGCTCAGGAATCAGACTTCTTTAAAAACTACCATAATGATAATACAACGAATAAATAGCACGGCAAACATTTGTTTAAAATGTTAAGTAGGAATTTTTAGTTACTTACAATGGAATAGATAGGAGAAATATATAGTCAAACAAAACAATTTCAACATGATATATTGACACCAATTAAGAAATTGCCGTGGGGACGATGAAAAATCACACGTCCAGAAATGAATCCGATTAGCTGAACTATTCGAGATGGTCGAGAGAAACACCAAACAATTTACACTTATACCTATGAGTGCTGGTGTCAGCCGATAGGCGAATTGATTTACGAATTTGCGCCAATTGGATTTGGTTGAAAAATGCTGAAATCATTTTCAGCAATAAAAAAAGAAAGAAAAGAAAAATCTGACAGAGAATAAAAACTAAATTTCGGTTCACTAATTATCTGAGGGGAGAAATGAGCGAGCCAACTGCTTACGACTGAACCCTTTGTCACTGTGTCTGATGCAGACGAAGCTTCCTTCTGAACTGGCGGCAAAGTTGCAAGGTTGCCAAGTGCTCTAATCGATTGTCAAAATTAAATAATAGCTCACAGGTTTCCCTGATGTCGAGTCAAATGAAATTATTGATCAAAATTGAGTCATCTAAATGATAAAGTTGTTAATAATATTTATTAATAAAATAATATTTCTTTCTAAAACCGCAAATACTCTTAAGTTACAAATGAAATATACTTATCCATGATATATAGATGACATATAATCATTTATCATCCAACTTGTCATTGTTTGTCTTGTCGTTGTTCGTCAGACGAAAACTGAAGGTTCTTAATAGAGATAAAAAAATTGAAGCAAAATGAGTTATTCGCCAACCTGCGTGACTTTAGTTTATCTTATTGAAGGTAAACGACGGGCCTTTTTCATATCATGGGACCAATACCAAGAACTACAATCAAGTAAATTTGCATATTGTTAACGTAACATCATTTTGAGAATCATTTTAAGAATAATTTTTACTGTATCACCCATGCAGGTGAAGAAATGAAAGCAGCGTTTTGAAAATTTGTTCCCAAAATGTACGTCCCATCCACAACTGCTCAACCTTATAGAGCGGAACTATTACCTTCCCTTATTCCCCCAGGTATTTTCATATTATTTAAAAACACCAGAAAAAATGTACTGTGTAATAGAATAATTTTCACTTAAAGAAACAATCTAAAAAAGATAATTTTATTTAGGATCACTCTTGATTTCTGACTGCAATGCTTAGAATCCTACTTAATTGGACTTCTCAATTCTCAACTAGGATAAATAATTAAAACAAATTCACTATTAATTAGTTAGAGGATTTTCGAATACACCTGCATGCTCATAACAATAGAGCAAATTAGACGTTATTTTCATTTATTTTGAATTTCCGTGTAAATCATTTCTTGTAAAAATAAATGAATTCACATACGATTCCACATTTCTTTAAATCGCGCGATTTGTCCTCAAATTTACCATGACATGTCATATCACTTATCATATGATTTGTTATTGCTATATTATTTAACAATTAGATTACTATTTATGAAATAAAAGTTGTAGGCTACGAATAACATGATACATATTTCTAAATATCTTCTATACACTTTATCTAAATTGTATGTTATGGACAGAACTAACTCTTCGTTGAAATCCATCATAATAAAAAAACAGCATGGTATCAAGAGACAAATCATTATTTTATCACTAAACTTGTGACTTGTCAACAAAAAGTTGATAAATAAAATGTAAAGCTGCGATTTTATACCACTTGGTGGCTCTGTTCTTTCAAAATAAATTGCAGACAACGTTTTCTACTCATGTTTCATATTTAATGTCAGTTATCACTAAGGCACCGAGCTGCACACATATGGCCTATAAGAGAAGAAGTGAAAGAATATCACGGTAAATTTGGGACCAATCTGTCAAAGCCCACAACTTTCGAGAAGATGAAGCTGATTCTAAATCGTGTAATGGAAATTGTAATTATTTTTCATCTTCTACAATATTATTTGATGAAATAGTAAATTAGTTGTCTATTTTTAGGAAAATCCGGCTCCATGGACCAGCATCGAAATAGGCAGCTTGGAAATGGCAGTATTTAGACGATTTTCAAGACACTAAACATGGCTTCTTTGGATTTTCGAATCTATGGAGCTGAAGTGGTGAACATGTCAGCCACGTTACTTTCGATGACCACATCCTTCATGAACGTTTGGAAATATGGGAAGAGAAGCGTAAATTGTGTAAATTTTATCTGTTGTCTTCGTGCTGTGTCCCTGATTCTATTACAATTAAGTATATGTTGGAAGAAGGTTAATACAAAATCTTTGAATAAAAAGTGACTTAGGCTGTATTAGCTTTAAACTTTAAAGACATTATGTTATCATATTTAAATCGTTATTTTTACCTTAGTGAGAGAGATGAGACAAGTTGGTAATTTATCAATGATAAATCATATAATATACTTTGTTGAAATCGCTTAATATTCAAATTAATCACTTGTTTTCTGTGCCTAATATTAATATTCGATAGGCCTAATGGCCGTCGGTACGTTATGCATGACCTATCCCTCATATTAAAAATTATTCCGATGATTTAAAACATCATAAAGTATGAGGGAATCATATGGTTACGTCACATACATTAGAGTCCGAAATCTTCAATTGGAGTCAATAGTCATACGACAAATTCACATGTCCTCAACGGGATTTTCATTTAGAATACATTCCCCTTAAAAAGTTAAAATGTGTGTAAAAATCATTGACTAATCGCTGTTTCACATTGTCAGTGATGTACATAATGACATATCCATCATCAATATCACGAAATAAATCATCGTATGTGCACGTCCCCGAGAATGTCTATGATACTGTAATATATTTATTATTTATTAGTATAACATATGTCTCTTATATAGATTTCAAAGCTAACAAAACTAGCTGCGATGATTGAAATTAGTAAGCGGTCGTAAGATTTTTCACATTCTGATGTGTATTGGCATTACAACAAATATCATTTCAATAATATTCTTAAAATGTGTCCTTCACTTCATCAGTTTCGTAGTCAAGTGGTTAGAGCACTTGCCTCCCTACCAGAAAGTTGTGATTTCGATCCTCGTCGATGCCTTTTATTCTAGCCAAATGGATATATCAAGTCTATAGCAAGGGATAAATCATTGGGAAATTTGACCTGTGGTGTATTTCTCAGTCCGATCATCCGATGTATATATGATAAATCAATGGATTTATTCATTTGATAAATACTACAATTTATACTGTTTATGATTAATACAGTATTTATTAGTTTAACATGTCACACTGTTCATCACTTGGCACAAATATTTAGAAGTACAAAACCATCAATACAATACTGTCCTCAAAAAGTGTCATCTATACCATATGTCATGTAGCGGAGTTGTTAGAGTACTAGCCTCCCAACTACAAGGTAGTAATTTCGATCCCCGACGATGTCTTTTTATTATTTTGGCCACAAGGATAAATCATGTATATAGCATGAGGGAAATCATTAGGAAATATGACTTGTGGCGTACATCTCAGTCCGAAATATATTGCATAAATCCATGGATTTATCCATCATTATCATGACAAAGGTTCCAAATAGTCACGGGATTTATCATAAAATTTTCGTATGGGATATTTTATTTTCTTAGCGCATTTTATGTAGTTTTTTTAAGTAATGAAAGCAAATTTACAGCGCCTATGTAACAGCAGACATTTGCGCATTAAAAACTCCAGAAGTTATCGTAAACCCCAAAAACCTATGCAAAAAAAATAATCACAAAATATCTAAATAAAATAAAAAAATATATATTTGAAAACTGTTTAGATGTTTACAGCACACTAATGGCATTGTCAAATATAGTGTGTCAACATAACTCATCTGTATAATGTGTTGAATATATAAAAAAAAGTTAAGCATGCTGCATATTTTTTTGCATATGACATAATATGGCTCCTTGCGAGCACACACAATTACACAAATAAATAATAAATATTCTCATCCCTGATGGTATCGGATTTATTCAATATCGAAGGTTCTTTGCCGTCTTATTCGGTTATTCCCCGCTCTTTCCTCCCCTCTGGAGAGAGTCTGAAAACCTTTATTTCTCTCGCATATTCCCTCTTCTGATTAGTTGAATTTCTCTCTCCTGATTGATCGAGCTTCTCTCCTGATTGATGGACCGCATCTCGTCGTTTTATCACTTTTTCAAGACCTTTTCAACCTTTTCGACCTATTTCCCGAAGGTATTCGAGGCGCTCGTCGTCGACCGAGACTCATACCCCAACAGATGGCAGATCAGTGCCCAACAGATGGCAGGCAAGTGTTTTACCTTAAAATAAATCCGTACCATTCGTGTGGCGCTGGCAATATATGAAAGGAGAAAGGGCCATGCCGCGAAGCATATTCAAATACAAACGATGGAAGATGTACATAGGACATTGATGTGAATTGAATTTACTTGAATTCAAAGCATTTGTCGGGTATTTAGACAATAATGAGAAAATAAATTTTATTTACAGTCCTGATTGTCGTGAATGGATGTAGGATAAATGATTCTCACGGTCAGAATAGTATTATTCAGGGCCAAAAATCATGGGTTTTTCAGCCACTCCAAATCCATTTCATATGCACCCGTAAAAGAAGTGATCGCCAATTTTTAAGCACATATACGTTCTAAAATTTCTCGGGAAAATATTGATGGTAACTGTTTTGTCATTTATTTATTTATGAATAACCTACCAACATGGTAGATAATATAATTCACCATGCTATTAGAAATATGAAAAAAATCTTAGCACTTGTGCTAGTTAATATAGTGACATTGAAGATGGCCCCACTGTCACTGCACCTATGCTCTTTTGAACGGTGAACAGAGTAACCATCAAGGCAAAAGTGGAATTTGATAGGCCTGGGCGGGTGTACATTTTTACCAACGCTTGGATTTTTAAGGGACTTTGATAGGCGCTATGGGTCTGATAGCCCGTATAGGCGGTAAGAATGGAGGTATTATAAAAATGGCATATACTATTTTGATTTATTGTAGTGGATTTAGCTTTGTTTATGCAGCCTTTATGAGAGAAACTCTTGGTATTTTTATTTTATTTTATTAAATAAAAACGCAGATAATATTTATATTTTAATTTATTTATTTATAGAAGTCTTCATTCATGCTGGTATAAATGGACTTTTGGTTGGCACTGCCTTTCTACACCTTGTCTTACAAAACACCATCCTTATTCGTCAAGTATTGGTTTGATGGTTTCTTATATTTTTAATAATGAAGAAAAACTTGCGGGTATTATTCAAATTTTCTATTTTCTAAATCTGATTTCAGGCATACAATCTGTTCCGGAGTTGTAGTGATGATCAGTACCGAAGGAGAGACTAAAGTCAGTTAACGAGGATCTTGATTGAATTTAAAAAAATTTGAATGTTGCTGGATATATGCGGTTTATTTTCCGTTTGTTGTGTTAACAGTTACATCACTATTATCGGTTATGATTACAGTTTACTATTCCATTATTTCTATGTATTATCCATTCGAAAACATCAGTTGCTCTTTCGATCAGATCGATTTTAATATATATCGTTCGTGCACTAAATATCTAAATAACTTAAATACTTAAAAATCCTTTTTAAAATGTTCGAAAATGCAATTTACGATGCATCTATTATTTCTTCTACCTGTGAAATGATACCGATTGAAAGAAAACTTTAGAACTCATTTCTATAACGATAAACATGGTATATATTACATTTTTAATAACAGTTTTTTGGTGAAAAAAGCTTTTGTTTATACCTATATCCCGCGGATTTTATTTTTTTTTCTAAAAATTTAAATTATATTCTTTTATTTTCTTTTTAAATTGAAAACACAATTGTATTTCTAATATCGAATTGAAGGGTTAGTAGGAACTGTATTTTATTTGATGTTAGGGAGCCATGTTTCCCAAATCATGACCGCAAACTAGACCAACAAGATGCTGTCTTCCCGTCACTATGTAGTACACCAATTTCAGAATGTTCGTCAGAAATCAGAATCAACAGATTTTATATTAAACTGGAAAAAGCTGATGCGGATTCGAGTGAGATAAGAGATGACTCCTTGATTTATAGCTGTCTATTTGATGAATGCGATAGTGATGTTGATCTTCAAGTAGAAGAGAAACATTTTCCAGAACTGGAAGAGGTTTATTTTTATAGTTTCTAAACAAATAAATGTATATATTTATATAGATATATACGTAAGTACTTAATTATTTTCTAAAAAATAAGGATCGTGCCGAATCGCGCGTAAAATATATCATTTGCGCCGCATGGCGCCACCTCTGGTAATAAAGTCTGCTACACCTATTTTTTTCTTCTGCTATTTGTTTACTTTTCGTGGAGCTCGTTTCGCAAGGCAAATCGAGACGTGTTTAACTAGGAATTTCTGGTTCTACTACTATTTCATATAAAACATATTTGTCATAACCTTCACGTGGGTTTTTAAAGATAAATATGTTGCGAATCCCACCACAACTCCTTCAGTCTACGAAGTCGTCCTGGAAACGTAATTTTAATACTTGTGAATAATACGTTTAGGCCTACAACGAAGATTGCTGGTATTTATTTACCTAAATTTGTATTTATTTTTACAGAACACGCTATGTTGTACTCGGCGAGCTCTTTTGGTTTTCTTATTCTATTCTCGATTGAAGAAGGTGGATCAGTTTCCTTGGACGATGTGCTCTCAGCTGGAATAATTGTTCTAGTGCTCATGTCCGGTACTCGTTCGATTTATGTTTTCCCTGATGATCAACGCATACAAGCTCTGTAAGGCTTGAACCATATCTCCCTTATAATCATACTATTACTAACATTTAAAAAATATTAATGAAAATCCATTTGTTATTCATTTAATACAGGATGGGATATAAGTTTATATTAATACCCCTTATGCTTGGCACGGTTTTCATGACTGCATTGAACACATTCAGTGCTGTTGAATTTAGTGCCCACGGCAGACGTCGAAATTGGTAGGCTAATCAATGTCATCTTTTTAAAATAAATAAATAAATATTTCTTAAAGCTATTTTTATTTATTTTAGTGGATTTAGCTTTGCTTATGCAGCCTTTATGAGAGGAACTCTTGGTATTTTTTTATTTTTATTTACTTAAATAAAAACGCAGATAATATTTATATTTATTATTATTTTTTTTATTTAGAGGGCGTCATTTCTGGTATATTCGGAGTTTTGGTTGGCGCTGCATTTATTTACCTAGCCTTACAAAATATCGTCTTTACCCGTCAAGTATGGGTTTCTTAAGTTTCTAATATTGTTAATGATGAACAAAAACTTTTAATTAAAAAAAATTATAATTTGATTTCAGGCGTACAATCTGTACCGGCGTTTTCGCGATGAACATTACCGGAGAAGGGGTTAAAGTAAACATACGCGAGGATGTTGATGGATTTACATTTTCGTTTGGATATGCTGCTGCGTATATGTAGCTTATTTTCCCTTCGTTTTGTTACAAGTTGCAACACTATCGGTTATTAAAATTCACTTTCTCAAAATGTCTGTGTATATTTTCCACTCCAAAACATCAGTTGCTCATTAGGTCAACAGGGGGATTTATATTATCAATCAAAAATCATAAACCAATCTGAATCTATGATATACTCTCCACCATTTCTCATTTTTTTTATCCAGATTATTTGTCACTCTTAAAAGTGATAAGGCTTTTAATGATTTTAAAAGTGCTCCAAAAATCTCCAATTGTTTCTTCGCTCGCCATTCTTTTTTCTCCCATAATGTGTTACCCAGGAGAATACGGTTTAAAACATAATTGATTAATGTTATTGCTGGTATTGTTACTCAACATGGCTCAGCTAGCGGCTGAGCCAGCCTTTAAAGGAAAAATGGAAAATAAAATATTCAAATTTGAAAAAAATAGGTTTTGCCATCAAGGCCATCAAGGCATCAAGCCATCAAGGCATCAAGCCATCAAGGCATCAACCTTCAAAAGAAAAGTGGAAAATAAAGTATTCAAATTTGAAAAATAGGTTTTGCGCGTCAAACATATTTGAATTCCAAGCAACATTGCCGCACAAATACACACCATTATTTAATGTCATATTTAATTAATTACTTAATTTTTTTTTCTCATTGAAATATTAGAGTTGCTACCCGCTATTTATTCCAAAAGGGTGACTGTAAAAAAAGTTCAGAATCGAGTCGAACGATTCAAAGATTAAATCGGAGGATCTATCGGTTAAAGATTTTTTTTTGTTCTCAATTTGTTTTTTGGGTTTCTTTGGTTGATGCTCATTTTTAATTTGCAGGCGTGCAGCAATAATTTTTTTTGTTTGGTAGTTAACAACTTAATGGTTGCTGCTTTCATTTACTCTCAGGTGAGATGCTATTGTAAGCTGTTATTGTTTGCACCGATATCAAATGTACAACCCTCTAATATGCACAATAGAATTTCTATTATACTATCTATTGTATAATAGATATTAATATATTATATCTTTCTATTATACTCTACTAAAGATCAGTAGATTATAATAATTTTGGCAATTAAAATAGTCGAACATCGAGTAATTTAAAAACATGTGCATCAGCATTATTTACAGCAAACTATTGAGGAGTCTTTGAGAGCATCGAAGAATAATAGTCCAGTTGAGTATATCAGTAACTGCCTCCTCATATAGTTCTGAACTATAGTAGAAGGAGCTAATGAGTAATTAAAGGCGATTATACGTAATCCTTATCATGCTGATTGCGACAATAAAGTATTTCATTTGAATAAGTATTAGAACCATTGTTTCTGGGTTTATGTCATAAAATCTTTATTCCAAAGCTGTTTGAGCGCGTATGTAATCGGAATCATCAAACGCTAGTCCCATTGACAGGGATGCATTTCTTGATACTCTGGTTTAACATCACTTAAAAAAAGATAAGTTTTCTCACATGAGAAAGCAGATGTAAAGTGGATCCAAATGCTAGTATGTAAAGTAAGTGCCAGCAAGAAAGATTTCAGTCATTCACGTTCATTATTGCTGCGAAACTGATCTTATTTGTTATTTAAAATATTATCTTATCTTATTGTTATTAAAAAAATCTTATTTTGTATTTTCGATCAGATAATTGTCATGAATAGGTCTACCGTAAGAATAGACTAAAGTGGTTTGTCAACCCACTTCCTCTGAGCGACATCAATCTAAATTAAATTATTATCCAACAATCCGAATTGTTCATCGGGCCGCGTATACCATTGTCATTCAAGCTTTCTAAATTTTCACTACAATATAATACGTGATTTTTTGTGAAGGTTTACATAGGTTCTATGGTGTAATGGTTAGCACTTCGGACTCTGAATCCGGCAATCCGAGTTCAAATCTCGGTAGGACCTTTTGACGTAACATTTCTTCAGCCATGCACCAGGGTCGAGGATGGTACGCATTTAAATTTTTTATTTAAAATATGGATATAGTATTGTACATATTCTCTATAATAAAATTATGGGAATGAATGAAACATTGTCATCAAGTAATTTTTTTAAACAAATATTTGAAAACTACTTGAATTAACTTAATCATTGGTTTATTAATTGTTGGCATATTCACATCATACAGCGGCACTTCTAACATCACGTTACCACCGAATCAATGGTGTGGGGCAATATACTGTTAATTTAAATCAATTCATTTAAGTAATCACTTGTTATGTCAGATTGCGATGTATATTTTCTAATGCTGTTATTTAAAGTTAACAGGGGATGGCATCAGATAGGCTTAGCATGACCATAGACAGTAGATTGGAGCTAGGAATTTCTAGAAGCACATGCATACTAATTTACGCATGCAACAAGCCTCTGAAAGGGAAACGGATTTAAAACGAATTTTCGAAATTGCCGCCACATAACGCACTAGTAGTATTGTTACTCCCAACTTGACATTAGTTCTTAGGAGCAATAAAATCATTTTGGCTCATGAAATGATGAAATAGCCATCGTTTTGCATAGTGTATGCTAATTGCCATATTAAAAACCAAAATGTGTCTGTACAAAGAATAAAGTACATTTATTGTATTGTTTTACGGGTAGACAATATACAATATAATAAATCAATTCGACATCTCGAGTGTAACAAATACAATAATAATGATTTAAAAAAATTCAAATCGTACCTATACCAACAAAAGATGTTTCGAAGCGGACCCTGTGAAACTTAAAATATATTTCTAACTGCAACTATCTCCCTGTACAATCAGCACCGAGCTGCCACAGGATTTAATGTCTTTTTATCTTCATTTGCAGCATCTTTCCCGTAACCATATAAAACATAGCCGAGGAAGAAATTTGTAAGTCAATTGATAGGCCTAGGCTGTAAGCTGTGGCAAGAAACATAGGAATATAGTTCGTAATTACTGTCATTCTAAAGTAAAAAGGGACAATTACTAAATAAGATATTTTTGGCAGTGATGGGCCTCAACTAATATATTACTTGCCGGATGTACCAAATTATTCCTGCGCAGACAATTTCGTTATTTAAACTAATTTAACATGTATAAATGAGTTAATACATCATTAATAATCATTAATACATACATGGCATAACATGCCCATCAGTCTGCTCAATGAAACCGTTCACAAAAGCTTGTATTAGTTAATATTATTTATATTGATTTTTTTTATTTATCCACTTTAATGTACTTTAGGGGGACGTAGCAAAGGTTGCTGTTCAAAGCCACCAAAGGCAAAACGAAAGCTGATTCTTGAAGATTCTTTTCGGTACCTGAAAAAGAAGAGGATGAGACGAGCTCAAAGTTCACCTTCGTCTTTTGGCTCGTCCTCTCTTTGGAAGATTAACAGCGAACGAAAACATCTTCTGGATCAAAATGCGAGGCTTCGAGGAGAACGTCTTCGTCTACTGAAAAAAAAAAACTTTTCCAAAAGTTGAAAAATTAATATTAGAACACTAAATCAACCAAGTTTTAGAATAGATAGAATGAATGAGCGAATTATCTATTATATATAATTGTCAATCAATATATCAAAAAAAAAAATATTTGGTATACATTTAATTGTCGACAATAGTTACAACCATTCGGTATGTATTATAGTATATTTGCCATATCCGTGTTGAATTTTTCATCTGATATTAGGTCTGTTATGTTTTTATTATGTGAATAATAACAATTTATAGTATACGAATCACGAATGTCAGTGTCTGTGTCTATTCAGTTTACTATATGTGGTTTAATATGATTTTGACACAGATAGGGTTGACGCATTCAGCCAATCATTTATTATTTGAATTGGTCATGTTCAAATTCCTATTTATCGACTCTTATTTTTACCTAAAAATGCCTAACAAAGATGATAGAAGCAGCCGTTGATGTATAATGTATAGTAACCGGTAGTAACCAAAGTGGTTATCTTAGAGCCACTGTCGATGGCAATTGCCGTATTATATAGCTGTTGGTGTCTTCGGACATGCTTCGCGCGGACAGTTCTTCTCGTCTTCTGCATCGAAACAGTCCACAACATAGTCACATACTTTTCTTTCAGGAAGACAAGTTCCAAATCCTTGTTTGCAAGTGATCCCAGATGAAGGGCATTTTGTTGCCGGAAATTTGCCTGCTGTTGTTTCATCCGCGTTACCTTGATGGTAAATGAAAGGTAAATGGATTAAATCTGTTGGATTAATGTTTTTATGAAGGTATAGCTACTCATGGTACGGTGAATCCAATCAAGATGAAGAGTTACGCGGGTGTAGGCGGCAGAGGCCCCGGATTCAGCACAAACCTCCGTCCCAAAACTGTCAACACCAGCAAAGATCCAGTTTCCCGATCCATCTGGAGCTCTAGGAGAAAAAATGTATCGAATAAACAGACTAATTTTTAATTAAAAGATCTTACGGGCAAACTAAAGGACCACCAGAATCTCCTTTAGAAGTACTCCGTTCGCCTTCCGGAATTCCGGCACATATGAGTGTTTTTTCAGCCTCGATTTTGGTTAAATTAAATTCGGGAATTTTGTCTTTTAAGTTATCGCAACTTGTCAACGGGAGTGACAATTCTTGAAGTGGATCAACTATACATAAGTATAAACTTTAATGACTGAAATGTAATGTAATTCAAATAAATAGCTTATTACCAAAGAAATTTGTTTCGTTGTTAACTTTCCCCCATCCAACGACGGTGCAATTTGTTTCAGGAGCTGGGCGGTAATTTGGAGGAGGAAGACATATAGGAGCGGCCCATTGGTTCAACTGAAAGGGTTCCTTGACGGTCAAAAGAGCGATATCATATCCATTGAGGGCATTCGTGTATTTTGAGTGAAAGAAGATGCTGCGGACGGGACGGATTTGCTCTAATGGTGAGAGTGAAGCCTTTCTGAACTTACTCACCTGGACTTCAAAGTAACTATTCTCAATCCTGAAAGTACACAAAAAAAAATTTGGTAATTGTTAATCCTTGCTCATCGTCGAAGAGAAACTTTACTCGTCGTCAAAACAGTGTGCGGCCGAGACTATCCAGCGATCGCTCACTAATGTTCCACCGCACCGAAATTCTCCATTTCGAATAATGGCTACAGACCAAGGCCAAGCTCCTTTAGCAGCGTCAACTCCGCCGTAAATTCTATTAGAATCTTTGTTGATTACCACCTCGTTCATTCCGCTTTGGGAATTGATTAATTTAGCTTTCTTAATGGCTGAGGCCTTATGGATACAGCGTGGCACGGCTGGATCCAGGCACGAGACGAAAAGAAGCTGTGACGTTGGACACTGATCAGCTAAATGAAAGCGCCCAAAAGGACTGTTGTTGACAACAGCATACTTTTCACCGCTCTGGGGCTGATTGATCATCTGAATTTCGGATTTGATTTCTCTTTAAAATAAGGTAGGGGGAGAAATAAATTGAAGAAGAGGGACAATTATAATTGATTGATCTGGAAAACTTACCCGTTAGTGCTATTACCGACTGCCATCTCGCAAATGTGCAACGCTAGTTTATCGAAGTCTATTGAATTTTGTGAAGTATCGGCGCAAAGTGGATACCATTTTCCATTGATATTGTGCATCACGTAACCAGAGTTGGACCTTGGTACAAGCAGGGGCTAATAATCAATTCATATGTAAATAAATAAATATATTTTGAATCGTGATGAATATTTTCATAAAATTACTTCAGTTGGGTTTTGAGTAGGCGAGAGGATGTTGCAAAAGGCGTCATACTTTCCGGTAGTGGTATCACACGTGGGGGTATCGCACGTGAAATGTGCCTCATCGCATTCTGTAGAACCGATAAAAAATAAAAATATTGCAATGGTAAACAAGACGTACTACTGTACCAGGACAATCAGCTTCGTCTCCTCCGTCAGGGCAATCAAATGAACCGTCGCATAGTCTATCGCTTTCAAGTCTGCTTCGACAGGAGCAACCGATTTCATCGGTAGCAAAAGGGCAGTCAACTTTTTGGTTACAAAAAGAGTCGATGGCGATCAATTGTTCCGGTGTTCCTGGGCATTTTTCCACTAAAAAGAAGCGTTATTAAAGTAAGTGTCATATATGAATAATTATAATTTATAGATGAGCAAAACTTAGTCCCGGTCAAACCATTTGATCTTTAATAGTATAATTGTCTTACTTGTTTTTGATTCCTGTTGGCATTTTGGTAACATTTTGAAAAGAATTTCGCTGTCGGCTGGAGTTTTGCATTTCTTTGTGAATAAAGTGGAAGTAGAAGTTGTGCTTTGTACGTACGAGATGGTCAAAAACTTTGATGTAACGGTCTCGTATACTGTACTGGTGGCTCTAACTAAAGAGCTCCATAGATTCGCGAACGGACGGACGAAGAAAAAAGTGGGTAGCAGATACACCTCTACAGATGATCCGTAGTGGTCGAGATTTTGTTCTTTTAATGATGATTGGGTTATTATATAATTTTCATTATTTCTTATCGGAAATCTTCCATCTCCTGGATCAATAAGAGTCACTTCCAATCTGAATGAGCGCAACATTTAAAATGAAAAATGAACATAAAAAATAAATGAATATTAAAATGATCTTCAAGAATCGAGAAAACGAATAAAAATACTTTTCAACTGCTGTTGGGTTATATAAAAAGTCCCCGCTGTCCCGAGGAAATACTTTTTCATGAAGTGATGGATAATATGGTTGGTTTGACTGTGCTTTTTGTGGGCAGGGGTCATCTAATTGTGAAACACAAAACCCCAAGACAAACTTCGTGGACGTCTCTGTCATCGTCGTCAATATACCAACAGTGGAAGTTGTTGTGACCAATTGGGCCTCACAAACATACAATACTACAGTTGGGATCAAAATGAGTAGAATGGAAACCATGCTGTTGGGTGATGAACTGTTCGTGGTAGAAATATATAATTTCCGGTACTCCTGACAACTCTTTCTTCGAAATGCAATCTTTCCTGGCCTTTATAGTAGCCAACCAGGAAGTAGATTCAGGGTTAAAAGTACATATATGTCATCTGAAGGCTAATATATAATACTGGGAGCGGTACCGGGTGGGGCAAACTTGTTATGGGGAATTCCCCCAAAAACAAGTTTTTATTTTGCTGCATCGATCGATAGAGAATTTCAATAAAAGCAATTACAAAATAAGAAACTAATATTAAAATGTGTGCAATAATATATACCGTAACTTGTTCTCTTAAAAAAATTATTGATATTAACCATGTTTAAGGTAATCCTCTTCTTGTCGAGTTGAACCCGCAAAAGGATGATAAATTATTTTTACTGCAGATCTTGGGACATAGATTTTTACGAGACCCTTCGAACTTTTCTTTTGTTCGTATTATCTTAATCTATGTAGCTTATGTGCCATCGCCGCATTTTTACTTTTTAACGTTACAATAACATTCAAAATTTCATTGGCTTCCTTATGACCAAATTTGGTGTTGGGACCATCAATAAAAGCTCCTCAATAGTGAATAAGACAGGTGAGGTGCTGCTATAGGCTGTTATTGTTTGCATCCATATCAAATATACAGTCCTCTAATGTATGCACAATAGGGTTTCTATTATACGTTCCATTATACCACGTTTCCATCTACTCAGTAGATTAAAATAATTTTGGTTATAGCAGCAACAATATCAAACTTTAAAACTGTTATTTAAAATAGTCGAACATCGGGTAATTAAACACGTGCATCAGCATTATTTAAAGCAAATTATTGAGGGGTCTTCGAGAGCACCGAAGAGTAATAATCCAGTTTAGTATCAGTAACAGGTTCCTAATATTTCTGAGCTATAGTAGAATGAGCTAATGCATAATATAGAGGGCGATTATACTAATCTTAGTCATGCTGATTTCAAGCGACAGTAAGATATTTCATGTAAATAAGTATTGGAACCGTCCTTTCCGGATCTACTACGTCGCATAAACTTATAATTCCAAAGCTGTTTGAGCGCGTATAGTGGGCCTATTTTGAATCATCAAACGCAAGTACCATCAACAGGGATGCATTTCTTGATGCTCTGGTTTCTTTAACATCACCTTAAAAAAGATAAGTTTGCTCAAATAAGAAAGCAGATGTAAAGTGGATCCAATCATCCAATTTAAAGAAATGCCAATGTAAAGAAGTGCCAACAATAAAGATTTCATTCATTCGCATTGATTTTTGCTAACTGACTCTGCGAAAATGATATGAAAAATCTGGTTTTTAATTTTTGATCAGACAATTGTCATTATTATTGTCCATATAAGAAGTGGTTTGTCAAACCACTCCCTCTGAGTCGCATCAATCTAAATCAATTTATCATTCAAGTTTTCTAAATTTTCTCTACAATATAGTACGCGTAATTTGTAGGGAATTGTAACGGTTCTATGGTGTAATGGTTAGCACTTCGGACTCTGAATCCGGCAATCCGAGTTCAAATCTCGGTAGAACCTTGCAATGTCTTTGTCCCTTTGTTCCTTTCTAAGGAGTCGAGGATATTACGTTTTTTAAAATTTTTGTTATTTACATATTCTCTAAAATAACATTATTGGAATGAATGAAGAATTTCCACCAAGTAGTTTTTTAAAACAAATATTTGCAATCTATTTGAATTAACTTAATCCTTGCTTCCTTGGTTTATTAATTGTTCGCATTCACATATAATGGCACTTCTAGTATCACGGTACCACCGCATTAACGCTGTGGGGTATAATATACTGTAAATTTTAATCAATTAATTTAGGTAATAAAAATTATTATGTCAGATTGCGATGTCTATTTTCGTATGCTGTTATTTATAGTGTAAATAACGCAGGATATGGCATAGTATGACCATAGACAGTAGATTGGAGCTAGGAATTTTTTTGAAAGCACATGCACAGGCATACAAATTTACGCATACAACAAACGAATTTTCGAAATTGCCGCCACATAACGCACTAGTAGTATTGTTACTGCCAACTTGACACTCGTTCTTAAGAGCAATAACTAAGTCTAGATCTCTTGACTTGATTCCCCTACGTCGTGGTCCTACTTTTAGCTCATGAAACAGTAATGTTCTGTAAGTTAATTCCATGCTAAGCCAGTTCTTGAAACTGGTTTGAAACTGGTTTTATTTGCTTGAACTGGTTTCACGAAACTCTTATTTCAAACCCGTTTTTAAACCAAGGGAATACGCGCTTGGGTAAATCCATCACTTTACTCCGTCGTTTATTAGGCAGTTTTGTTTCGTTTCCATCCGGCGATATTTTAAAGTTTTTTTTCTTGAACCTTGAACGAAGTATAAACTTGCATGAAATAAATAATGTTCGACACAATCATCTGGATATTCAGATTTATTTATTATATATACAGACTTACTGTGGAAATAATGGTTAAATGTCACATTTTAACATTGAAATCATTGCAATATCACAATAAATGATTTTAATAGCATTAAATAGCATTTTAAAAAAATATTTTTGCTGCTTTGAACCTGAGATTTGGTCATTATATAAACTGTATCTGCAGGGACCTCAAAGTGGTATAAATAAGCTTTGGGTCTAGTTATCAGTAATGATTTTAATTAGGGTTTGAGAAGTATTAATGTGTTTTAGGAACAGACATTTTTTTAAACATAATTTTGATTTTGGGTGATAATTATTCCATTCTTGAGCATACATCTTTCTTATTAGAACAACATACTTCATTTTCAACTATGAATTCCTACATTTCAAAATTTGGGACCAAGGTTTCGGGCTTTCGGTTGCGGGCTTGCGGTTTTATCACTGAAATAATGTTGGAAAATCCTACACATAAGTAGATAAATGCCAAAGATTCTACTACCAGCTGCTACAAAAAATTGCAAACATTAACATAGGCCTACTAGACATAATTAACTTATTTGCAGATGCCATTCGTTGTAATCTAATGGGGTCATCGTACTATTAGATGGTGACAATGGTGTTGTTGATACTCGAGTTATCTCTTTATAAAAGAGAAAAGAGGCGACGAATGGGGAGAACCAAATAAAAGATCAATAACTGATCTATTTTAATATATGTTAGTAATATGATACTGATGATGATTGTTATTGGTGATTGTACAGATGTCTAATAATGATGCGTGCAGGAATATCTGTTTTAATGTCAATAATTAAACCTCATCATCGCACTATATATCTTTTATTTGAGCATTGAATTTACGTGCTTTGAGTTATGCAAACATTTGCTATTGAAAATACACCAACTAAAGTAAAAATCCCTCTTTTTTAAATAAAAAATAGAAAGCGAGAAACGAATAATTTATTGATATTCAAAATAGTGAAACTACAGTAAACTGTATAGGCGGTAGAACTGTCCAGTTTTGTAGAACAAAAGTAATGAATTGACTTTTAGCACAGTTTTAACTATGGAGTATTATAATAATTATGAATCCAGGAATGGGATGAAGATGGATTTAGGGGGGAATTTTTATATATTTCTTAACTGACCTATCAAAAACTCGATCAAAACTCAAAAGACAACACACCACAAGTTCTCTTATGGGTTGTTTGTCATAGGGCTCGTCGGGATTTGAACCCGGGACCTCTCGCACCCTAAGCGAGAATCATGCCCCTAGACCAACGAGCCATGTAAACGTTCCACAACTGATGGCTAGAGTATTTGGACAGTTCCACAATTATTTTTTATTCTATCGAAAAATATATGATACAATTTTGCAAAAATTATAATGGCTTTTTAATACAGACTCATGAATGGCGTCCAATGCCTGGATTATACCTAATGCCGCATTAGCGAATTAAATAAAATTATTATGCTACCAAAATAGCTATTGTGTGTAGTTATGTCTCTATTATTATGCTATTTTTCTCTTAGGAGCGATTCTATAAATAGGATATGTAATGGTTTAAAACCTAATAAATGAATGAAATAAATTGTATATGCAAGTTAAACGTGACGTGGTTATCATCATAAAGAATAGGCTTATATATATGGTCCTATGGTGTGATGGTTAGAACTTCGGACTTTGAAACTGGCAATCCGAGTTTTCAAACCTCGGTAGGATCTTAAATTGGCAGCTTTCAAGAATTTCGGTTGAATGGTTCGTTTTGTTAACAAGAGATAATGAGTGATAAGCATATTTTTTGCCCCAACTGAATGGTTCAATTTTATCTCTCGTGTATAATGTTTGAAAATCTAATTGCACTATTTACAAAAATTTTGCGTCGATTACATCGCGGTTGCACGATTGATTATTCTTTAATAGCAACTCCTGAAAGATTATACTGTAATGATAGATTATCATATTATGACCCAAGTCCGGTATTATGTAAATTTTGTTGATAAATGCCAAAGCTTCTACTACAAATGCAATTTGATAATATTTATAAATTTTTTTAACTGTCTAAAGCTCGAGCCCATTATTCAAAAGACACGAGGCATTCAAAGCCAAAGTTCCACAATCTGAGGGGTCGCCCGGGATTTGAACCCGGGACCTCTCGCGAGAATCATACCCCATCCCTAGACCAACGAGCCACGTACGTTTCAATAAAAATAAGTTATAAATAATAGGTAGGGAGTCAATTCAATTCAATTCACGCCCAAAAACCCCAATTCGAATATGAATTGCAATTCACTAGGGTCAATTCGAATGAATAATAATAATAAGAGGACCGATTCGAATGAATTTGAATTCAATTCGAATATTAAAATGAATATTGTGTAAATTCGAATATTCAAATGAATATGACAATTATTCTTTGTTAATTCGAATATATTCGAATATTCAAATGAATATGAGAATTATTAATTCAAAAGTGAAACATTTTTCTGAATATTCATTTGAATATTCGAATATATTCGAATATTCGAATGCATTCGAATTTACATGACAATTATTCATTAAAATATGAATATTCGTTTGAATATTCAACTGAATTATTCAATGACTATTCACAAATTAAAATTGAATATTCATTTTAAAAATTTGAATATTCAAAAGCCCAAAATCTCGATTCGAATATTCAAAAAATTAATTCAAAGGCATTTGAATGAATATGAATTTGAATATATTCAATGAATTTGAATCTGATTCGAATATTTTCAATTCGAATTGACTCCCTAATAATAGGGTCATAGCTGTATGTTCTACTTTCGATTCTACTCAATTTTCAACTTAAATCATTTTAGGCTATAGAAAAGTTGTTTAAAATGTCATTTTAAACTTCAAAAGTATATTGGACGATTTAACGACTTTTAATTTTTTAACGATTTTAAATTTTTTTACAGTCTAATAGTGACTTTCAGACTTAGATCTATAAAAGTGTATAGTTATTGTGTGTGTGCCGTTAGGATTTGTTTGACTGTTCAGCGGTTTATTTTTCAAATAAAATAAAATAGTTAATTAAATTCCCTCATCGTTTAGACTACATTTTCAAGTCTAAATACTTAGCAGAATTCAATTTTGAAATTAAAAACTTTAGATTGAAAACTGCATATTTTCTGATCATTCTTACTTCATATTTTCAAATTCAAGTAAGACAATATCCTGATTTTAGTGGCGGCAATTTTAACTGAAAGGAGAATGGAATGCATTTTGTAATTAAATATGGGCAATTTTGCTTGAATATTATCTAGGACCGCCTCCTCACACAGCTCCTCCTACTTTCTTCTGTTTTTCGTGAATAGCTCAGATACGTGTTTGAGGTAAAGGGACTTGAGTGTATCAAAAATCATGATTTTTTTACTCCATTTGTTGGTACTAGTTGTAGAACTCGTCCATTATTTATCATTATTTTTACGCAGGACACGCTATGTTATACGTGGCAATTAAGCACATTTAATTTTATTGTCATCCTGTCCTCGCTTGAAGAAAAAGTAGATAGCTGCCATGGTCCGATATGCTCTCAGCCGGAAAATTCCGAAACATCTCTTTAGTGCACTTTTCTAATTCTCATGGCTTTGTATTTTCATAGGCTCCAAAAAAGGACTGTAAATCAGTTTTATACGGTTGTGAACAACACAGAAAATAGTTTTTGAAAAATAAATCTTGCTCTGGGTATCATTGGTGCACACAATATTATTAACTGGTTGAAATTATAGTCAAAATAAAAGCTATTTTACCATTTTTTGCAACGAATTTGATTTCCATTTTGAATTTGATTCCAATGCGATTTCTATTTCTTTCCATCTGTTCACAACAATGGATCCCCAATGATTATGATATAAAAAAAGATAAGAAAAATTCATTAAAATATAAATCAGGCATATGAATTATTATTGAATATAAATCACATTATTGATTCATTATTATGAAAAAAGAGTGCAATTTCAATAACAATTGTGATGGAATATTGGCAATTTTGCTTGCCATTTTTTTTTATCAAAAGAAAACACCCAAAACCGATTGTTAATTTATTTCACATTCACGATGGATATGCAATATTTGAATATTTTATCATTTACGCAGACTGGCGCCACCTCTAGTAAAGGATTACGCAGCTTTTTTCGTCTGCTAGTTGTTTACTTTTCGTGAATCGTGATATACGTTCGTTTCGCAAAGCAAATCAAGACGTGGTCAACGAGCAGTTTTGGTTCTTCTACTGTTTCATATCGCCAATTGTTTCACAATTTCCGTTGTCTATTGACGATAACCATGTTGCAAATCCCACCACAATTCATGCAGTCTACCAAGTCGTGCTGGAAACGTAGTTTTAATATTTTTTATTAATACGTGTATAACGAATTTAGCTGGTATTGACGTACATTTGTTTTTTAATTTTATTTTTATAGGTCACTCTATGGTATACGCTGCGAGCTTATTTGGTTTTGGCATCCTTTCATCGATGGAAGAAAGTGGATCATTCTCATGGATCTATATGTTCGATGCTGGACTATTTTTTCTAACCTTAATGTCCGGTACCCACAACATCTATTGTTTCTCTGCTGATCAACGCTTCAATACTGTGTAAGTTTTTCCCTTTTCGGTTATTATAATGAATAGTCTACATGCACTATTATAAACATTTAAAAATTATATTAATCAATTGTCATGTGTTACTCATTTAATATAGGATCGGCTATAAGTTTATTTTTGCTCCCCTTGTGCTTGGCACAATTTTCATGACCGTATTGAACACATTCAGTGCTTTTGAATATAGTGCCCACGGCGGGAGACGTCAAAATTGGTAGCCTGATTATTGTCATCAACTATTTATAAGAACTTAAAATACTGATTATCTTTAAAATGTATATAAATTAGTAATTTTTTTAATATTTTTCCTTATTTTAGTGGATTTAGCTTTGCTTTTGCAGCCTTTATGAGAGGAACTCTGGGTATTTTTTATTTATTTAATAAAATAAAAGATTAAATAATTTTTTCATGTTATTTTATTTTATTTTATTATTTAGAGGGCTTTATTGCTGGTATATATGGAGTTCTGGTTGGCACTGCCTTTATATACCTGGCCTTACAAAACATCATCCTCACTTGTCAAGTATGGGTATCTGATACTGTTGATAATGAACGAAAACTTGGCTAGAATTCAAGTAATTTTTTAATATTTTATGATTTCAGGCGTACACTCTGTTTCTGCGTTTCCGCGATGATCATTACCGGAGGAGGGGCTAAAGTGAAAATACGCGAGAATCGTGATGGATTCTTTTTCGTTTGAATGCTTCCGTATGTGTGGCTTATTTCCTCTTTATTACGTTACAGTTTCAACATTATCGTTAGTTAAAGATTACTTTCCTAAATGACTGTATATTATTTACAAATATTACGATATCATCATTTTCTTCTCTAATGTTCAGGGCGGTTTATAATATGTAATACAAAGAGTTCAATGAAAAAAAATCAATTTAAAAACTGATAATCGCATTTATAGGGGGGAATATTAAAACAAAAAGGTAGAAAATGAAACCCAATTCTAGGGAAGGTTCGAATCTTCCAGTCTCTGTGCATGTCAACATTACTGCTAGCGCCTAGCCCATCACGGCATTTCTAATTTCTTGCAAAACTTAATATTATTGAGTTGTAAACTAACTTTCCTTTGTATTTTTAAAAATTCGACTATACATACCCAATATTCGACTATACAATTCTATTTACTCCATATGGCGCCACTTCTGGTAAAAAAGTCAGTTGTGAAATGTCAATCTTTTTTTCTTTCTTCTGCTAGCTGTTTACTTTTTCGCAAAGCAAATTGAGTTGAGCAATTTCTAGTTCTCCTAAACGTTTCATACATATTTAGCTGCTATCTTTGGGGTCTATTAACGGTTAAAATGTTTCGAGTCCCACCTGAATTCATTCAGTCCACCAAGTCGTGCTGGAATCGTATTTTTCTTTTCTTTTTTTTTTTTTGATAATACGCATAACATTGCTTCACGCAAATGTGTTTTTATTTTTACAGGACACGCTATGCTTTATATGGCGAGCATGTTTGGTGCTGGCATCCTGTCCCCCGTCGAAAAAAGTGGATCATTTTCATGGAACGATATGATTTTTCCTGGAACATGTCTCCTGTGCATCTTGTCTAGTTCTCATGGCTTTTACACCTTCATCCCTGCTAATCCACAGCTTCAATATATGTAAGGTTTTCACTATTTCGTAATAATTCTAGCCTAGCTTTTATTGTGGACACTTCAGGAATATTACCTAATATCTGTTTGTGATTCATTTAATACAGGATGGGATACAAATTTATTTTCATTCCCCTTGTGTCGGGCACATTTTTCACGACTGCATTCAACACATTCTGCGCTATTGAATATAGTACTTACGGCAGATATCGAAATTGGTAACCTAATTGATTCCATCAACTTGTTAAAATACTAATTATCATTTATAAACATATACATATTTTTCACTATTTTATTTATTATAGTGGATTTGGATTTGCTTATACAGCCTTTATGAGGGGAACTGTTGGTAATTTTTTTCATTTTATAAAAGAATAGCGGAAATAATATAGTTTTAATTTGTTTATTTAGAAGGACTAATTGCTGGTGTATTTGGAGGCTTGGTTGGCACTGCCTTTATATATCTTACCTTACAAAATATCATCATCACTCGTCAAGTATGGGTTCCTGATATTGTCAATAATTGTTTAAAAATAGTATATTATTCGAGTCTTCACAAAAATGGATTTCAGGCGCTCAATCTGTACCGGCGTTTTCGTGATGATCATTACCGAAGAAAGGGTTAAAGTCAGTACGAGCAGGAATGCAGTTGAATTAAATTTCGTGTGAATAATGCTGTAGTTCGTAGTGCTTATTATCTGTTTGTTGTGTTACACGTTACAACGCAGTTATTGATGATTATTACAGTTTACTTTCCATGATGCCTGGGCATTTACCAATATTGTTATATATCATTTCCTTATCGGTATTGAATTGAATTAGCCATGGAGAGAGAGTAATTGAATCAATGGGCCAGAGAGCATGTGAGCTGACGGTGGAATGTACAGTCGGCTTGCGAGTACCATACAGTCTCTGTACATCTTAACTAATATCTTAAACTATTCTGCGCGAATGGCCGAAAGTAAGCTTAATTGTAGTTTATAATTTTACTCCTTTTATAAATGCGTATTATATATTGAATTACTTTGTTGGTTTTTCTTTTTTTAAGCTCACGAGAATCCGTATCATGGACGATTTTGATCCGGTATACGCCCAAATCATCTTCAAGGTGTTCGGTCCAGACTTGAAGCATCTTACCGTCAAGTTTTGCTATCATGTTCACTTGGTTGATCTGTCATTCTGCCCACGTTTGGAAACGCTTAGTTTTTCAAACTGTCGTTTTGTGCCGATGGGAGAGAATGAATCACCTTTGGCTTCAGCCACGTTCTTACCTGGTCTGAAGAGTTTTGAGTGTGATGCGTGCCTTGGTGAGTGGTCGAAATACTTCGAAGAGAAACCAACTCTAGTTCGACTCTTCCTTAAATGCTGTCATATCGGAAGGGATGCTTCTCGCACAGGGCTCAAAGATCGCCCCACAAAACGAGTCAAAACCGAGGTATTTATATAGAGCCTTTACATATCGAATAGTTCGATTAATGGTTTATTAAAAATAACGTTTTTATACATTCAAAATTAGAGCAACAATCCAGTTAGCGAATGGAATCGGATTCCACTGATGTGGTCGCAGATGGAGGTTTTGGAAATTGGCATGTGCACTGGACTCACAATGGCCATGGTAGCCAATCTCGTCACTCAGCTCAGAAAATTGAAAACAATTACTTTACCGAAAAAGATCCGATCGGGCGATGGAGCTGACGGAGACCATCATCAGTACCACAATCATCTCATGGACATACTTGCCAGCCGAGTACCGCGAATTGAAATCGTGCAGTTACGTATAGAGGATGAGTGAAAGAGGACAAGTGTCTGTCTTTAAAAAAAATCAGTATCAAATCAGTAAAAAGCAGTAACTGCTTAGATTTTTTTGGGTTCGCAGTTTTTGCACTGGATTTGATGTTAAATTATTGTACTGGTGAGTTGAAATAAACAACAAGAAAAACAGGCCGAAAGCTGTTTAGCGATAATAAACTTTTAAAATTAAAGATATTTTTGAACGATGTTCACTTTCGCAGAAAGAACGGCACTACGTTGAAAGGGACTTTGTTATTATTGATGCGTAGCTCCTTTTGAGATTACTTTCCTTCTCGAGATTCTCATTGTTACGGTCGATTTCGTTAGCTAGAACCGTCAGGTTCGATCATCGATTGCGCGAGGCTCGACTAAGAAGAAACGGCTGAATAATATAAGAGTAGAGGATAAGAGCGATCGTCGGATGGAATTCATTTAGATTTGGTCTCATGTCTCATGATGGAAGAATGAAGGTATTTTACGTACGGTATCTAAGACCTTTATGTATTCGTTTGATACCTATCGTAAATATGTGACCTGCCATTCGGCTAAGATGATGCGGACATGTGGTGCGTCTTTCTTATGTATCATCACTCTTCTTCCTTATATTCATTAAGTTGCTTTTTTCTTCTATATAGTTTTTATTGTATTGTTGTGTTTTATACACTTACGTACAATTTTTTTCATTTATTGGAATAGTTTTTTGCCTCAATCGCAATTTTAAAGTAGATAAAAAATCATCAATGAAGATCTAAGCTTTGGCCGATAAGATTAGGACTTCTATTTGAAACTGAATATTCGTTACGTTATTATATAAGTACAAGAAAAATTAATTCTTTTCAAGATTTAAGGGAGGTATTTCCGGATTCTGTATTTCGAGATCCACCAGCATGAAATAAAACGAAACCGATAATATGCAGGAATAACTACACTTTTTAAAAAATCAAGTCTTTCCCCCAGTTCCCGTCCTCATTCTCTTGTAGGTCGATCTAGTACTCCCGCACCGACAGAAATTCAACGAACTGCTTGCTCTAAAGTCGCTTTTCCCCCGAAGTACTTAGCTCCGACTCATACTCCTCCGACAATGAGTACTCTTCAAGAATCACTTCAGGCATGACGGCTGATGGTGTGATCTTATTCCTTGGTTTCATTCCCACTCCAGATGAGCCCGCTAATGGAAGTGACTTAGGAGCAATTTCTTCTAGTTTCAGCAGCTGGGGAGTAATCCGAGTAAAAGATTCAGGATTGAAACTCCCTATCAACCTCCAATTAAGACCGTCACAAAGGAGGAAAGCGTATAGACCGGTCTCTTCAGTTGGACCAAGCAGCTTCTTGACAACATCCGATAAATAAGATTCATCTTTAATAGCTAAGATATCGCAAGCGTTGTCATCAGCTGCGAAAACATCGGTTGGCTTCACAACCTATTTAATCAACATAAATAGAATAAAAATATATTATTAATATTACCCATATAATATACCAGTATTATATACTAAGTTTTATCATTATACCAATGTGATTGGAGTGCTGCTTCTATTACGACTGCGAACGCGGATGTGAATCTTCCCAGATCGGTACAAAGAACGAATTCGAATCCAGGCAACCAGCTGAATTTTTCGATGTCCCCCTCGTGATGTCCGAATGGTAAGATCGATATCGTCATCAGAAGCTCGCGCCTTCTCCTCTTCTACCAGCTTCGGTAGTTCCAAGCGGAGGAACTGCTCGTCTTCAAGAAACTTTTGCATCTCAAACGCTCCACCAACCGCATCAGATTTGCTGGTGAGCGCTCCTCGGTGGGCAAATTTCTTTGCCACTTTCTTGCTAGGTGGGCTGTCTCCTCCCTTATCCATCAGATGGAACTCGGAGAAACGCTCTGGAACCTTCCTCTTACATCGTAGGTCAGCACAGATGCATTGCATCTCACAGTCAGGCTTAGAACAGTGCTGATCTGTGGATCTTTTCTGGCATTGTAGCTTCATCTTGCTCTTTGATGGAACCAATAACGCTTTCTTCTTCCTAGGTGGCGGCGGAGTTGCTTCTTCTCAATCAGTCTTCTTAATATATGAATAGTTGAGGGCTGAAACAGCGAACTCGGCGTAATCTGGAGTTATAAATCCTTGAGGGCCAATTCCTGGCGATCCTTCTTCGACAGCGCCAGATCTGAGAGAATCGATGGCTCTTTTGAACCAGAATGAAGTGCTTTCCAGTACCACTAAAGCCAAATAATAATGAGCAAATAATTAGTGAAAGAAATATCACATGTTTATATTATTATATACCTGGTTTCCTGCCATTAACTTCTTCTCTTTCAATCTCAATTTTGACAGCCAAAGACTTCATTTCTTGGATTGAAATATTGCTTTCAAGTTCTTTGTCATCCAAAACCTGATGACTCAGAAGACCCTGTTATATATAGATGCATGATAAATACCAGTTCATACTTAATAGTTCTAATTGTATTACTTGTAATGCCTCGCAAATGGTTTTCTGATCATCGACTCCTATCAGTTGGCCCATCAAACTGTTCAAATTATGGTCCAAGAAATCGCTTAATTTGTCTGTCGAAATCTGGAAATATAAAAGGATATCCATAAATTATAGACACAAGCCAAACAATATATATTTATTAGTATTAGGCTGTATGGTTCATAGAAGTAAAGCCAATAAACTTAATAAACAACATTTCACAATAAACCAATTCGAAAATCAGAATATTTCTCTCAAATATTCCTGTTTAAATTAAGGAGAGCTTATTAAGAAGATGTATTAAATAAGTAAGTTTAAGAGACTTACTGTCGAGTAAAATATTTGAAGCGTATAGCAATAAATAATAATAACAGAAGTAAAACTGGTAAAATAGGTATACCGTGGATGCAGTTTTGTTGGGTCCAAGCCATAAAATGCAGTAAGAATTTTTCCTCTTCGAAATCGACCATCCAACATCAGCATTAGTCACGATTAGACCTGTAAAGAGGATGATTAAAATGTGTTATAAATGATAATTGAAATAGATTTTTCAATAATAGAATTAGTTTCTTACCTCAATCCTTGAATTTTCCCCAAACTAGAGTTCCAACTAGGATATCAGAATCGAATTGAGCCAAAGTTTTCATCGGTGCAACAATGTCGTCGCTTTTAGAGCGACTTGCTTGCTCTTGCCTCTTGCTTTCCATTTGTTTAAAAGTGTAACACGAGTTGTTAAAGAACAGCTAAGCCAATTACGGTTATTCTAATCAAATGCTGATTTGGTTTCACACAGATTAGTTTTAAAACATGATTGCAGATATTTCCTAGTTGAAAGCTATGATAAGAATTAAGATAAAGGAAATAATTAAGACAACTCTTGTTAAATTTGAATTTGGACTTGCTAGTTTTGCTAGTTTTCACTTTTGACAGCTACTACAATAATGCAAGCGACAATGCAAATGTTTCTTTTTTTAACAGTCAACAGACGATGCCGGTAATCTCATGGAAAACCGAGACATCCGGTGGTCGAATATAGAACTTATCACTGAGTATCTTTAAGCCCGGCAAATCTGAATCATAAAAAATGATACTGCCTAGAGTTACTTAAATCTAATTAATACAACAATAAAGCAGGACACATAAATTACATATAAAAAATGTAATTTAACGTTTTTAAACCATCATTTTTTTTCTATTGTTCATCGACTCATTATTTCTTATAGTTCACCATTAATATGTTATGCTATAATATATCTAATCCTTGCAACAGTTAAAAAGTTCTGCACAAACTATATTTTCTTTGCTAGCAACTTGATGGAAAATATACCAGCCCTATTAGTAAGATTTTTGCTTGTATCTTTATTACAAATCCTATTTATAACTCAGCTCGTTGATAACGCGACTCTCCGATCTCCACACATAAGGCAAAATAAGTGGGTCATAGAAGAATTCATAATAAACTAGTTCAACAAATTTGGTTAAACTTAAAAAAAATTAAATTTATGAAAGAATGGATCTTAAGATCTTGATTATTGAAAGTATGTTTAAAGGTTCTGGTTAATTAGATTTAATTCATTGATTTATTGGCTTATTCATCCAAAATGACACATTTCATGTTTTATGTTGTTACTTAGATTATATATAACAAGTAACTGGAAACGCTGGTCATCTAATGATCAAGGCAATTAGGCCTTATAAAGAGCAAACACACTATTGAAGAACCGACCCAAAATTTGGCCCGATTCAATTTTTATAGGCTATTTTATAGGCAATTTTTATAGGCTACTTGACCTGTGCGATGAAGAATGGCTTGTAATTGGAACATATAAGCACATATGCTACGTAATACAATCAAAGTATTTTAAATCACCGCCTTTATTGTTATGATTATTCAATTATGGAAATGAGCGAAGTAGAAAAACAAAGAAACAACATTGTATCAGTTTAAAATTGTTAAACCACAAACGGGTGGGGATGGATAGCAAGAACTAGCTTGGGTGTCGATTGGGTTGGAGTGAGAGGACGAGCGGATGAAGAGAAGTGACGAGGAGGCATGGGCTCTGTCTTGGAACGCCTCAACACCATACAGTGATTCTTATGGGCAGCGCTGAGGGGAGTCACCGAAGCTGTGCGGGAAGCAAGTCGCAAGGATCGGCGATAAGGATGAGTGTGAGTCGGTGTAGCGCAGGACGCAGCAACTGCTTTGCCGCTATCCATCGCAATAAGGGTTGACTTTGCGTCTCCCTTCTGCTTCAAACTGTTCCGCAAATTATTCAACCTATCTTCAGTCAGAATTTTGCGGTTCGTTCGCTGTGGCGGAGCAGTCTGCAAAATTCGAAATTATCAAAACTATACAATTCAAATTAATGAAATTTTAAATATCCTTACATATGGAGCGAGCACCAATTTGCGCTGCTTGAGCGGTTCCAACTGAGTGTGCAATCCCGGCGTTCCCAGGCGTCGCTTCATCGTAGTGCTTGGCTTGGCGCCTCCCTTGGCCTCTTCCATAAGTTTCTCAGCACGCTCCTTCTGCTATAAAGTTTAATTGAAAATAAGCATATTTCTACTGAAGAAGTAAACATGTTAAAAATTCACCATTTGGATCTTCTCGTTCTCTTTCCTGGCTTCGTAATTGGACCATTGATCCCGGATAGTGATGCGGTAATCGGCACCGTCGATCAAGAGGATTTGGCCACGTTCGCACTCATAGTTATCCAGCATTCCTAACAACTGCTCTTCCACCCTTGGCAGCTCCTAAAAATATAAATATAAATCACATTTTCAAAACAAAAACAGTTCTAAGAACACATTACCTTGACAATCTTGGTACGTTCTTTTTCCTCCTGGAGGAGGGCGCACCCACGATTGCCGAAAAGGCGGGCAGGGTCCTTACTCTTCAGCTCGATGTCCCCCAGACGCTTCCAAAGATTATCCCGATGTACGATATTCAGGAAGATGTCTTTGTATTGAGCATAGAGCTTCTTGAATTTCTCGACTTGAACTTGGTGAAGATCTACAAGCTCTTCAGAGAGCATCTCCGTGTAGAAAGGAGTGAAACTGCGGCGCTCTGTTTCAGACACGTAGCAACGATTCCACCAGAAAGTCAAATTATGTCGAACAGCTTTGATGGATTTTTTGAGGTGCTGTTCTTTGAATTCATTCAAGCGACCCTTTTCGCGTTCCAACTGTGAGAGATAAAAGTAATTTCAGTTGTTTTTAAAGAATCGAGAGTATATATAAAGATATACAGATCTGATGGTAGATGGAGCATGACCCTTGTTCTCTATCGTAAAAATTTCGCGGACATCTTGCTCAATATCCAAACGCTCCCAAAGAGTTTCAATGTTTTCACGCAGCTCATTGGCCTTCCTCTTATTGTGCTCCAATCTAAAAATCAAGCTGGATTGCAATTCCTGAGAGATTTAAAAATTTATTAATAGCTTGTTATAGCTAAAGGGAAATGGGTGTTGAATTACCATCAACTTGGCCATATCCTGATCCGAAAGGCTAACAGATGAGGGATCTTTGAAAAATAGATCAACTTCGAATGGAGTGCGAGCCGACATCTCTAGCTGCTGCATGGCGTTTCTGATGGAGTCCCTCATGATGACATATTGCGATTGCCTAAAGAGAAATAAATTTAGACAAAGTATTAAAAAGAAAGTTTAAAAAGTTCCTTGCCTTTGAACAATTTCAGCTTTCAGTTTCATGATACGATCTTGGAGAACTTGGAACTGGATATCTGTTGGTATCTTCTCCCTGTTTGCTGGTGAGGCATCAATGCATAGTCGCCTGCAGAACTGATCCTCTTTTTTGAAGAGATCTCTCACAACCTTCATCTTCTCTTCCTTCTTCACATTGAGCAAAGCGATGGCGTCTTTGAGCCGCTTATGCACTTCGAGAAGTGGAGTTTGATCTGCTCCGAAATCCTCAACACTGCTGCCTAGCTCCTTGCAGAGGTTGTAGTACTTCCTGCCCAAACGATCAACAGCACTCAAGATTTTCTTCTTGTTCGCTTTCTCCACCTCCAACATGGATTCCCAGAGCTCCTGGAATAATTCAAATTGAGATGATGTCAGAGGTTTGAATGGAAATGTATAATGTCACCTTGTGTTGAGTGAGAATTGCATGAAGCCTATCTTCTCTCTCGGCCTGTGGCAAGCCGAGCTGATTCCATATGAGAGCCATCTTTGGTACAAAAGTATTGAGCACCTCTCCTCCCTGGTCAATCAATTTTTCTTCGTAGTCATCGTAGTTCCTGTGGGGAAAGGAAAGGCAAGATAATCAATTTTTAAGTTTAAAATAAAGAGAAAGTGGGGAGATTTCATCCAGAGTTTTGCACTTACTTGGGTGACGGCATACCTGCTCCACTTTAGGTGACGTAATTATGCAAAAATAGTTAGATGAAATTAATTTATTTCTAAATACTTTCGAAGAATGAAGAAAATTTCTGCCTCATAAAAATCACCAGCATCTAATAGCAGACGACGCTGGCGACAAATGACATGGAAGCAATTACCAACGTTGCCACTTCACGTCTTCACGAGAACAACGTATCAAAAACAATAAATTACAAGACGATTATCGGTTAATATTATAGTTTACTTTTCCACAATTCCTGTGTATTTACCATTTTTATGATATAAGTATCATTTTCTTCTTTATTCTTGAGGAGTTTTTTAAACGTGTATCGTTCTTGCAACGAATTCAATGAAAAATTCAATATAAAAAACTGATAGTCGCTATCTCAGATTTTTGGGGGAAATAAAAATGGAGAAAAAATAGGTCTTGGGAAGATTCGAACCTTCGCTCTTCACCTCTACTTTTAACAAGGCCGAAGCCTTGGTAGTTAATAACTTGTGCTACAAGACCTGAGGGTATAAGTAACATTTTGGCTATTTATACTTCAATTTTGAAAATGTTAAAATAAGAACCTCATGGAATTGAATAACATGGTGTGGTCATTTTCATACCAAATAAAATACATATAGTTCGTTGTAATTTAAAGACATTTTATTTTCGAGTGACATGCTAAACTTACATTATACAATATTTTAACAATATATTCCGAACAGATTAAAAATAACAATAAAAAAGGCAGAGGCCTTGGGAGGATTCGAACCGACTTTCGCCAGTGCGGCACCTCCAGGTTAACAATCATAGTTTGTGGAGATGTGCTACAAGGCCTGATTATACAGTGAAAACTTTGACTATTAATATTTCATTTTTTTAACATTTCGAAATTGCTATGCCCCGGCGTTGAGCAGAGTTTCAGAATTATATTGAAACCAAATACGTATAGCTTGTGTTAAAATGAAGTGTCGTTTTTAGATGAAAAACGAATAAAAGGTGAAACTAAAAAATAGCCCGTTGAATGACTTAAATCACAAGGTTGCCAACTGAAGTCAAAATGAAACTAGATATTATATAGCAATATATATAGCAACTTTAGATATTTCTCATGTAATATTTAGAAATCGATATTTGATAAATATATGCCAAGTTAAAAATCATAACTTTTACTTGTATCAGTGGTGTCACGACTCACGGCCTCCCGGGTAAGTTCCTTTGCCTATCCCTAGCACAATCAAGCGAACATAAGTTTAAGTTTACATATTGTTAAAATTATTTAACTTATTAGAAACTCTACTTTAATATATTTTCGAGGTTGTTTTGTAATAATTGTCTCATGTAGAAAATAAAAGACTTTATTAGAAAACGTTGAAATGAATTCATACCTTATTACTTTAAGTTGCCCATACTCTCGACCATACTATTTGGTTTGCATCGTCTTTAGTCTCTACAGCCTACATCAATTTATAAAACTTTATGGATTTTTTTCTTATATTTGTTTTTATATTTAAAAATAATATTGATTGTGAATCATTGCACATTTACTTCCCAAGTTGTGTGCCGCCAATTACATAAAAAAATAATTTATGTGATTAACACTTTGTCCGGTAGAGTTCGCTAAAGTGAAGGTTCATGATACCTTAGTACCATCAGTAAGCCATGATTTAAGAATTCATCTGTCACAAAAGGCGTTTTGGAAGGTTATACGTTGTCGGTGAACATTTGTGGACAAGTTGCACATTCTTCTTCCCCATTATTGGTAATACTAATTATTCTTACACCCGTGCGTTTAGTTTAAGACAGGATTTCTGAATTTGTACTCCTTTATTTAGGTGTATTACAACGTAATTATGGATCCAAAACAACAGGAGTGTCAGGTGGCTTACCGACCCCTACCAAGAGGCTTCATCAAAGAAGAGCTCGAAGATCAAAATTTGGAAGGAAACCAAGATGAAAGCAATGAACAAGGAGGAAAGCTGGTGGCGTATCGCCCTTTATCACACGGTGTTATCAAAGAAGAACTTCAATCTGGAGATGAATACGATGAGTTCAATTTTGGAATCCAGGTACAAAATTCTAAAGTTGCTCTCCGATTGAATAGTATAGAAGTCATGTTGTAGCAGTCAATTATATTTAAACTTTATGTATAAATTATCATTTTAATAACTTAATTTGTATTTACACGCAATTTTTACAACAGGATAATCCGGTGGTCAGTTCTCCCACACCCAAAGAAGAACCAGTATCTGATGGAGATGACGATGATGGGTGTGAGTTGGTCGCCTACTTACCTCTGCCACACGGCGTTGTGAAGTCAGAATTGGAATCAGGAGATGATCAAAACAATTTCCACTCAGGAATTCAGGTAATTAAATGATCCGTTGCTCTATTATTTGCATCGGGAAGTACTCCGAAGTACCTAGGAATATTTCTAAAATAACTTTCCTTCTTCGTGATTTTAGGTTGCGTCAGTACACAGCAGCACTAGTGCAATTAGCGAGCATCCATCTTTCAAAGAAGTTGACTCACTTGGTGACGTTCCTATTGGTAAATAATCGCTTCTAGTTCGATATCCGTCACTTCTTTGAATGTTATTTGTGGATCCCATTTATCTTATTCGTTATGTTGTACTAGATGACGAGTTTGACCCAAGTCCTCCGATTGCTGGACCATCTCTACGAAAGAAGAAAGGAACTGGTATCAAATCTTTGGCGAATATCAATCATCCTAAAGAGAAAGGTATGTACAATTCGATAATTGTAAATACAATTATGCCCAATCATTGTATTACCGACTCAGTTTTGTATTGTATATTTACATATATTAATTATTTTCTAGGAAATGAATTCGCATCTGGTAATTCTACTCTTTCAAAAAAGAAACGCGGAGGAAAATCTCTATCATTAGCCCTCAGTCTTGCTGAAGAAAAAGGTATAAAATAGCGCAAAATTACCATGTAGATCATCCGGTATCTATTTTTATTATAAACTTTATCCCCGTACAGAGCGCCCTTACAGATGTGACACATGTGGAAGATGCTATAAGGAGAAACATCATTTGAAACGTCATTTGATGGGTGGAGAATGCGGCATAGACGTCCAATTCTCTTGTAAGCAATGCGGTGATCATTTTGCTAGGAAAGATAACCTTGAATCCATTCAGAAAGTGGAGCGCTCTCAGCTTGCTGCATTCGGAGAAGGTGATCATTACAATTCTTTTGAATTTATAAAAATAATTCAAAAATTAAGTTAACTGTAACTTCTTTTTTTTTGCTATTAAAGAGTTCATCAATTCTACGAAAGCCGGTCACCCTGAGGAGTACCCTTACAAATGTAGCAAATGTGAAAATGTGTACAAGAGGAAAGACTACATGACCCGACACCTAAAGTACGAATGCGGTGTGAAACCCATTCCGTGCAAGGATTGCAACCAACAGTTCAAACATAAAAGAACACTCAAGCGACACCTGCTTCATTTCCATAAGGCGGATCTCTCTAAGCTTCTATCCTATGAAATAGGTATTTATATATTCTTCTTTTTCTTTGGCTTATTGCTAAAGGGTATTAAAATCAAAGGATAATAATATTGTAAACTTAATCTATTTGAATTGAATGGATTTATTTATTTATTCAAATTTTCGCCGATTTCAGTCAGAGCCATATATATTACATTGTCATTTGTGAATACGTGTTCATATTCTTTATTTCTATAGCCCCAAGTGTACGCCCCGTGCAACCTTTCAAGTGTGAACGTTGTGGACGCACATACAAGACGAAGAAAATTCTGGTACATCATATTACCCACGTGTGCGGCCAGGATCCTTCATTCTCCTGCACTCAATGCAGTTTTAAGGCCAAGCGCAAAAGCATCCTCGACAACCATGCCATCAAAGTTCACCGCCTCGGTCCTGCTTAGTATAGCTGAAAATTTGAAAGCACTCGATTGCAGCCGCACAAGGCTATTTTTCAGTGTTGGTCTTTGCGAATTAAGACGTACAAATAAAGGGGCTTACTAAGTGTGTTGTAGCTCTTAAAAGTTTCTATTGTGTTTGCCTTCATGTTTCTTTTCTGGCTTTACCAAGAATTCATATCTCTGTGGTGTGTGTAAGTTCATTAATAAACATGGAAGAAAACTCTCGGTAGGCCTATATAAAGACCGTTCATCATATTTAAAGACGTACATGTTAGAGAACGTATCCTCAACTTTCAAACATACTCAGGGAGGAAAGCCATGGAGTATTCAAGGTTTTCATGTTCCATGAGCACCCTAATTTCCTAAGCTAAGCAAAATAGGGAGAAAGTACTTTAAGCGACACAATTTTGAGATGATAAATACAAGAAATAGTAAGTTGAAAAAGTTGAACTTTTGAAATTGTGAACTTATCAGATTTACATATTTTACATGCCCACTGTGTTTGAAGTGTTTACCGGGTTCACTGGGGTTAGAAAGAAGATACCTTATTACTATAAGTAAGCTTTGTGCGCAGCATTATTCCCTAAAAAGTGGAGATGGAAATTATAAATTATTTAAATTTTCTTTATAGGGAGTATTGCGATTGAGTTTTCGTCCGCAAAATCGTCTGCTTGTTGGTGGCATTAGCTCGACTTTATTGTGCTCGCATTAGCCTTTTCGTCTATGTTTTGAAAGAGAACTGTCAAAATTGTGAAGACATGACTAATGCAAGCAAAATAAAGTCGAGCTAATGCCACCAATAAGCAGACGATTTTGCGGACGAAAACTCAATCGCAATACTCTCTATAGTCTTAATGTAAGCAAGTCGACATCAGTATTTATAATGGATTTCATTATTATTCAATATGTTAAAGTTTCATAACCATTTAGTTATTCATCATTACATTCTTTTTTTTATCTTTGTGATAGGGTTGAAAACAGGTTGCTACATATTTTAACCGTGGCTCTGTTGTACCCTTCGGTACAGCTACAAGTACAAGTTTAAATTATGTCGGATCAACCTTACAAACTGGTTTAAGTATAAGAACTAAGATATTCAAAGTAGCCTACATTCATTATTTTTGCAGAAGTTCTTATACACCTACTATCATGTATGTAATTTTGCATGGTCTTAGCCTACCTCAACAATAATTTTACAGGTAGGTATAGATTTATAGATTTCGGGAATCAAGATGGAAACTGGAAACATTTTACATTCAATTCGATATTCCACTATCGAAATTCAAAAACCTATTTTTATATTGCTTTTACAGGATAGCATCTTACTTTTGATTTTAAAAGGTTTGCCCCTGACGAGGATCGAACTCGTGACCTTCGCTTCACTTCCTGTCCATAAGAACGACGCCTTAACCTCTAGGCTACAGGGGCCTGTTCACAATTGTTCCTTAATTTAACAATTCTTAAAGTATTAATACTATTCACCTTTAAACACGTAAATTTTGTTGTTTGTTTCAATGAAACACTTTTAGAAATATAATAAATTCTTTAATTAAAGATTAATAAAAATATATATATAACTATTAGTGATTTTATAATATTTTTTTTTGCTATTATTTGCCCAGTAATCAAAAGACGCCACTTTTAATTATTTATAACTATGCTAATTTGTATGGAAAGTAACCTCCGAGGCTCCGACTTAACTTGAGCAGAATAAATCAAGGACCTAATCTTCTGGTTGCTGAATACTGCGTAACCGACGAATGCCAGCTGCTGAAACGCATGTCAAATATCTCCAAGGATTTTGTTTTCGTCGGCTGCTTGATTAATTATCACGAGTAACGACTCAGCGAGTGGCACTTGCTTGGCCGAGGAGCTCACTCCTCGGTTTTAATTCAGAAGAAAAAAGCTCTAGTGTGAACGCACCTTATGGTTCATTCATGTTAGTGATAATGTTCCGTTAAAATTAGACATTCAACTCTTGAATTTTAGGAATCCGATTAAACAAGGCGGTCATTGTCACCCCAGTTGCAAGCGAAAGGAAAGCTATTTCTCCAGTAGTATTTATCGTGGTTATCAATTAATTCCTACACCTACTCAATTTCATCTTATTTGATATTTGCCTTTATTTAAGCACGTAAAAGAAGAAAAAGCAAAGACATTTCCATTAGTCATATAGCAGCCAACACTTTGCCTCGCGTAAATGGCATAGTATCAAAGTTATTCAGAAAATAGTTATTATGGTTGATCTGAAATGACGGGAAAGAATAGGTGGCGGTGAAAATGTCCAGCGTTGTTCATTTAGGAACAGGGGAAAGATGGATCCACGCCGCACTTGTACTTCAAATGAAAGTTTAGATTTGGTATTGTTTTGTAAGTGCTCTCACACAGTTCACATTTGAACGGTAGTACAGGGTGGACATCCAGAGCTGTTCAATAGAAAAGGGAAATCAATCCTCTAAATATATTAAAAGTATTCATTATCCGTCAGATGATCAATATAATAACCATACCAGCAGCTCCAGTTTTCGGTTCTTCTTTGATGTCACCGTGCGGTAGAGGCATATAGGCGACGAATTCACATTCATCACTATCCTCCTCGGATGCCTGTTCTCTCTTTACCATGCCTCTTGGAATTGGCGCATATGCGATCGGATACATAAAACAGTTATACCTGAAGAATCTTCATCTTTCTGAAATGTATTAGTGCCCTAAACATGAAAAAAGGAAGCGATATAAGATATTATTCATCTTAGTAAAACACCATAAAAATAATCTATAACCTGTTGCTGTTTGTTTCCTCCTACATTGTCCTCCTCCTAATCTTCTGTCACACAGTGCTGATACCCAATTGATTCTCTCTAATAAGTCATCAGTGTGTTGCATTCTTCCTCTACTTCTTCTTTGATGTCAATACGTGGCAGAAGATGATATGCCACCACATATTGTCTTACTTCGTCAGGTTCATCTTGATCCTCTTCAGATTGTGGTTCTTCTTTTATGATTGCTCTCGGTATCGGAGGATATGATGCTGGATATTCCCGACCATCTTCGTTTTCCTGACTCATTCCCGTGTCACATTGAGTGTTGTTTACCACCGCCACCTTTTCGAATCAAAAACTGTGGTCTAAAAAGAATATATAATGCATAATCATGTGTAATGTAATACATGTAAAACGACAGATGAAATGTGTTTCAATACCTTGTTTTCAGAGAAGAGATGCTAAATTGTAAATCATGGCTTACTTATGGCAATAAGGTATCATGAAGGTATCCACCTACCCCTTTTTCGTCGTTGTCAAACGCAGTCAAGCGGACATGACTAAAAATTTATATACATATAAATACGTTGCCTGTACGTAGCATAATTTTATATCTTAGACCCACAATAAAATTTGAGGAAAATACTGAACGATAACTCAATAATAAATGGTAATCATGGATTGAAAATAAGTTTTAATAATTGTTATGATCAGGTTTAGTGTAGCTAGGGCCTGTAGAGAGTACTGGTAGCTAGGGCTATATATTTGTATTTCGCAATGTTCTCTAGAACTTTCCCTCTCCCTTCTAATGCGTATATTGACCTCTATTCGCCCTCCCTTCTCTCTCTTACCCTCAGTCTAGTTTCCCTCTTGATTGAGTAAAGTGCTCTCGCTCTCTTTATCATTGTGTGTGTGCAACTGCGTATTTAACTCGGATTCTAATACAGTGTCATTTCATCCAGTGTAATCGAATCTTACATGGCGCATTCGTTATTTTGTGAACCTATTTTACTTTTTAGTGCCCATGGCTAGTGAAAAAAAACAAAGTTTTCTCTACACCGACGTCGACTCCTCAACATCGCATTGCTGCTACGCTTGGCTCTGGCCGAGACGGTCATAACGACAGCATGCCTAATCTTAGTGAAGACGTAACTGAGCCGACCCAGTTCGAACTGATAGAGAGGAGGCTCCGCAAAGAGAATGACCGTCGTTTTGTTGAGATGCAAGAGACTCTTATGACGGGCATAAAAGAGCTATTACGTCGTTCTGGTGTGGGTGCCCACGCGATTGTGGAAAACGTTTCTGATGACGTCACTGGGGGCGCAACTGGTGGCCCAAAAGATGGCGGTGCTGGCGGATCAACCGAGGTAAAAGACGACGCTCTGGGAGCTCGTGATCGTCGCTCCTTCCGTCGTGACTTCTCTCCTCCGTCTCGTCGTATCGTTCCGAACCGGGACCGTATCAACGTTTCAAGCATCAACAAACTAGAAGCGGAGGTGTCGCTGCGCGACTTCATCACCTGGCGTAATCGGTGGAACGACCTCATCCGTCTAGAGAAGATCAACGACCATCCTGTAGCTGAACGCACGGCAGCACTTCGAATGTGTTTTGCCCCATCTATGCAGCAGATAGTGGAGGTGGTGTTGAACATTTTACCTACCCATGTGCGCACTCCCGATTCTATTTTGGATGAGATTCACACACACATTCGCAACAAGAGGAATGTTGATCTAGACCGCGTTGATTTTGAGATGTGCCGGCAGGAGCCCAACGAATCGTTCGATGATTACTACATCCGCCTCAAGCAGATTGCTGATTGTGCTGAGCTATGTCGTCATTGTTGCGACCAACGGATGGCTACTCGGGTTATGTCGGGCATTTCCAACAATAACTTGCGTCAGAAGTTGCTTGCTCTTACACCATTTCCGGCTTTACAACAAGTCGTTACTCTGTGCCGCAGTGAGGAGTCAGCCATCCGCAGTGGAATGCAGCTCAGCGGCCAGAAAGTGGCTAAAGTGAAGAACAAGAGCTCCAATCAAAATCGCAAGTCTGACCAGAAGAGCAACAAGGAGAAAGACCCTGGCAGTAAGAAGCTTTGCAAGACCTGTGGACGCGATCGTCACCCTAAAGGAGAGAGCAGCCCAGCTGTCGGCAAGACCTGTTCTTCGTGCAAGGAAGAGGGCCATTTCAACAAGGTTTGTCCGTCGAAATCGAAGACCAAATCTGATAAGAAGAGCTCTCCTGGTCACTCTCACGTCGCCGGATCTGTGCGTGTCGGTCAACTCTCATCTACTCATCGCGCTCCTCGGATCAATGTGGATGTGCTCAACTGTGATGGTGACCGTCAGCTTGCCAAGGCCTCTGCCATTCCTGACAGCGGTGCTGAAACTGTTGTCGCTCCGCCTAGTTTTCTCGACTCAATTGGTGAATTTATAGAAAACCTGGAGGACTCTGATGTGGAACTGATCAATGCAAGTGATGATGCGATGAAGGTACTCGGACAGATTCAACTCACATTCCGCTATTATGGGAAATCGGTGGTAGCGGACGTTGTCATTTCACCGGATGTGGACGACCTTTTGATTGGTTGGGAAACCTGTCGTGACCTTCGCATCCTTCATCCATCATACCCGATGCCTTATACTAGCACCGGCATCAAAGCTGTTACTTTTGCGGATCCACATGCTGCTGATATCGACAAGGTTCGTGCGGATCTTATGGCCGAATTTAAGGATGTCTTTGATGATTCCGGCCCGCTCAAACCTATGGTCGGTCCGACATGAGCATTCAGCTCGTCGATGATGCTGTTCCATTTGCTGTGACGGGCGCCCGCAGTATCCCGTTTGCACAGCGCGACGACGTCAAGGATCTACTCGACGACATGGTGGCCCGCAAGATCATCGTTCCGGTCACTGAACCTACGGAATGGGTTCATCCTTTCGTGACTGCACCGAAGCCCAATGGCGGTATACGTGCCTGTGTGGACTTGACTCGTCTCAACAAGTACGTTCGATGTCCAGTGCATCCTCTTCTCTCTACAAGAGATGCTATTTCCAGCATCAGTGGATCATCGTCATTTTTTACCACGGCTGATGCGAGCCTTGGTTATTGGCAAGATGAACTTGATGAGGCCAGCCAAAAGTTGACCACTTTCATCACCCAGTGGGGCCGTTTTATGTTTCTTCGTGCGCCCATGGGTTGTGTATCGACTGGCGATGAGTTCAACCGCCGTACGGATGCAGCTTTTACCGGATTGGATCATTTCACCAAGTTCGTCGATGATTATTGTGTTTGGAGTGACTCTTTGGACCAGCATTTAATCCATGTTCGCGCATTTCTTCAAAAGTGTCGGGATCATCATATCACACTCAATCCAAAGAAATTAAATTTTGGTCAGCAGTCTGCCAAGTTCGGTGGATTCGTGCTGCAGCCAGGCGGAGTGGCAGCTGATCCGGACAAAGTTGCAGCTATCAGGGACTTTCCTCGTCCTTCCAACATCACTCATCTTCGATCCTTCATGGGACTTGTGGAGCAGCTGGCTCAGTTTACTCCTCATATTAGTGCTGCTGCCACCCCTCTTCGTCCACTTCTCAAGCCGTCCAATGATTTCATCTGGACCTCAGATCATGATGCTGCCTTCAAAGAGGTGAAATCGGCTTTAATCTCACCGCCAGTGCTTTCTCAATTTGATCCGTCTTTGGAAACTGTTTTGCAGACGGATGCATCAAAGTTGCATGGCATTGGTTATGCTTTACTGCAGAAACATGGTGAAGAATGGAAGCTGATTGAATGTGGCTCTCGCTTTCTAACTGATACTGAAAGTCGATATTCAGTCCCCGAGATAGAGCTACGTGGTGTCGAATGGTCTATGAAGAAGTGCCGATTATACCTCCTTGGATTACCGAAATTCAAGCTCATCGTCGACCATCAGGCGTTGGTTACCATCCTGGATCGACACACATTGGATGCCGTCGAGCAACCCCGTCTTCAGCGCATGAAGGAGCGGCTTTCGCCTTATGTTTTTGAAACTGTTTGGCGGAAAGGAGCGGAACATGCAGTGCCTGATGCACTGTCTCGAGCACCCATCAGTGATCCATCGCCGGAAGATGTGGAAGTCAACAACGAGACCTCGACGTGGATTCGTCGTTCAGTGCGTGTGTGTGCTACTGAGCTCAACGATGCTGAAGAATCTGCTGTTGATCATCTGAGTAATCCTGTTCTGAGCTTAGAAGTGTTGCAGAAGCTGACATGGATTATCAAGCCTTATTGACCGCTGTAACGGAGGGCTTCCCTTCTCAACGCTCCGATGCTCATCCATTCGTCAAGCAGTTCTGGGCAGTACGACATGACCTTTCAGCTGAAGATGGCCTTGTTTTATTTGAAAATCGGCTCGTCATTCCATCGGCAGCCCGCCGTGACGTGCTGAACAAACTGCACGCGTCTCATCAAGGGATTGAACGCACCAAACGACGCGCCCGTCATTCCGTTTACTGGCCGGCAATTAATACTGATATTGCCAACACTGTTGCTGCTTGTACTTCATGCCAGGAACGGCTCCCTAGTCAGCAACGTGAGACTTTAAAGTCTGATCCATCGCCGTCAAGAGTCTTCGAGGACGTTTCGGCCGATCTCTTCTTATTGCATGGAAAGTATTATTTGGTCTATGCTGATCGTCTTTCCGGCTGGCCGATAATCGACTCTTGGACCCGTTGCCCGAATTCGCAAGATCTTATTCGTGTCGTCGCTAGAAGCTTCGTCGCTCTTGGAGTTCCTGTACGCTTTCGGTCCGATGGCGGTACTCAATTTGACTCCAAAGAGTTCAGAACCTTTTTGGAGAAATGGGGGGTGAGATTGGGACTCTCTACTCCGCATTATGCTCAATCGAATGGGCATGCAGAAGCCGCAGTGAAAGCGATGAAAGCTCTTATTGCCAAGTCGACCAAGAACGGCTATTTGGATGAAGAATCGTTCCAGCACGGCATGTTGGAGTGGCGTAATACTCCTCGCAGCGATGGAAGATCTCCAGCCCAATTCTTGTTTGGCCATAATTTTCGATCCTTGGTGCCTTCTCATCGATCCTCATTCGCTCCGGAATGGCAGTCAGCAAACAACCTGTGTGACCAGAGGGCCGCAGCCGAAACCAGCAAGATCTCATCGGATTATAATGAGCGCGCTCGTGACCTGCCTCCTCTCACCATCGGAACAACGGTTCGAGTCCAGGATCATGTCTCCAAGTTGTGGGACAAAATTGGTATCATCGTATCCGTCGGCCGTCATCGAGACTATCGAGTGAAGTTTCCTAGTGGCGGTGTCCTGTGGCGCAACCGCCGTTTCTTACGCCCGACTGTTGCCGAAGTGGTGGTCCCGACCGAGATACCGGTCCTCGCCGTCGATGCCCGCGAGCCTGCTCCATCGTTGCCGCCGCCTCTTCGTCGTGGTCAACGAACCCGCAAACCAAGAAAGCCGATTGATGTTTAGTTATCATTGAGTGTTTCTTTTTATATGTGTTTGTTTGCTATTTGATGATTCATTTTGCATTTGGGGTTTGTTGTATATTTGTGTGGGTTTTAGTGGGTAAGCTCATTGATCGAATCATTTAGCTTAGCGGGGGGTTGTTAAGATCAGGTTTAGTGTAGCTAGGGCCTGTAGAGAGTACTGGTAGCTAGGGCTATATATTTGTATTTCGCAATGTTCTCTAGGACTTTCCCTCTCCCTTCTACTGCGTATATTGACCTCTGTTCGCCCTCCCTTCTCTCTCTTACCCTCAGTCTAGTTTCCCTCTTGATTGAGTAAAGTGCTCTCACTCTCTTTATCATTGTGTGTGTGCAACTGCGTATTTAACTCGGATTCTAATACAGTGTCATTTCATCCAGTGTAATCGAATCTTACAATAATAAATGCCGGTATTAAAATTGGAAAGACTCTTTACATTAAGAACAAAAAATAAAACGCAAAGACAACTACTTCCATTACCGCTATTTTAAAATAGATTGAACCTGTCCAAATTTTAATCCAATGTTTAATGCTGGCCTGCACGATCAAGTAAGGCAGCCCGCCAACAACAAAGGGCAGATCTCCCAAATCCCAATTACTTCCAAAAATTTCCAAAATTCGTCTGCTCTTGAAATCAAAGAAATATTTTCTGATACTGCAAACGATAGAAAAAATCTTCCGCCAGCAGCGTTTATTCGCAATTGAATTCCTTTATTCGCATCCAATCTCAATTACAATTGATTTGTCTTTGTTTAAACACGCGAAAGAAGAAAAAGCAAATATTTTCTTATCCACTAGTTATAGCAATCCAACACTTTGCCTCGCGCTAGAAACGCACAGTTTCAAAGTTATTTAACAAAAATTTGTTAAATGTTAACTTGCAATAACAGGATAGAATGACAAAGTTTTTTTTTTTTAAATTCAAGACTGGGAAGGGCCACCAGCACCATGAATGTTCTTGAGATGGCTGGTGAGTGTCCATTTCCGTGATGCCCGATACTTGCATTTAGGACAGGGAAAAGATGGATCCAAACCACAATCGTATTTCAAATGAACCTTGAGGTATTTTTTTAATTTGTACGTGTGCTTACACAGTTCACATTTGAACGGCAGTACAGTGCGGGCATCCAGAGCTGTTCAATAAGAAAAAGGAAAGAAATCCACTCAATGTAATCAAAGACTTCTCTAACCATCAAATTATCAGTCAACATACCAGCAGTTCTGAAATTGTCCAATTGAGAGCGATCCACATTATGAACCTGTTCGAGATGTTGCCTGAGATTTCCTCTCTTCTTAGCTCGATAGCTGCACTGAGTGCAAGAGAAAGTGGGGTCCAGGCTGGACCCCACTTGTAATGAGCGCGCTCTAAATGGAGCGCGCTCCTTTGCGCTCCCCCAAAAACGGGAGCGTGAGCGTGAGCGCGCTCCTTTCGGCAAAAAGGAGCGTGAGCGCAAACGCTCGCTGGAAAACTTTGCGCTCCAATTTACGCTCTTTTTATAACTTTGCGCCATTTTTCAAATACTTTTTAACCGGAATAATGTGTCGGCGGAAGACGGAGCTGAGGCTGAATTTCTCCCCACTTTCTTTTCTCTATCTTTTGAGCTCAGCTAAGGCTGAGGCTAAATTTCTTCCCTCTTTCTTTTAACTAATCTTTTAAGCTAAGCAGCTTAGCTACATTTGGACATGAAAAACACATGGATTTCGTAAAGAAGTAATGATGTAAAATAGTCAAATTTTCGGTTGATAGATGGCGTAAATGAGCGCAAAATGAGCGTGAGCGTGAGCGCGCTCATCTCCTAAAAAAGGAGCGTGAGCGCGAGCGTGCGCTCCTCACTCGGTCATGAGCGGGAGCGCGAGCGCGCTCCAAATCAAAAGGAGCGGTTACATCCCTGGGTCCAGCCCGCAATCAAACTTCAAGTGTGAATTTAAGCTGCCTTTATATTTGTAGCTGCTTTGACACTTCTCACACTTGAATGGGAGTTGTACATTGAGGACTGATGTAAAACAAAATGAAAAATTGCAACTCAAAAAATAAAATAAAATAAAGAGAGATATAATCGAGAAAAACGGCCATTTATACCTTTTCCAAACCCTAGCTTGGAAGGATCGACCTTGTGAAAGCGGATGAGATGTTTCTTGAGATTAGCTCTCTGCTTGAACTTGGAACCGCATTGTTCACACGAGAATTTGGGCTCCCCTTCACCGCAATTGGTTTTCAACTGAAGATTCAATGCACTTTTACTCTTGTAAGAGCGCCCACACTCATTGGTACATTTGAACTGGCGTTCTGTTCGATCAATGTGGGATTAAAATGTATATTAAAATACTTTAACTTGTATATCAGCCGAAACAATCAACCTCAAAAATGGTCATACCTATATGACTGGGGTTTGCAGCCTTCGATATAGGCCTACTAGCGGCTTTCTTTTTCGGTTGAGAAGGTCCGGCAGTTGGAATAAGAGCCTCTTCATCTAAAAAAAAAAAATAATAATACGACAACCAATAATTGGTAAAAATCTATTATACCAGATGTAATATCCACATTATCGGAAGATGAGTGCTCGTTCCGCTTGTCGTTCTCGGTAACCTGGGCATATGCAGAAAAAAGCATAAATTTATAATACTTTTTTAGAGAGATTATAATTGATGAAATGCTGTAGAACCTTTTGTCCCTTTGCTTCGGTACCGCAATCAATCATCGTCAACTTTTCGACCTCTAAATCTTTTACTCCATAGTCAGCATTCTTCAGAGTACTGCTTCCATACGACCGAACGATACGATTGCTACTGGTCATCGTTTCAGAAGATCTGCTTCCTAAATATAAATCAATCAGATCATTTCAAGTAATCGCAAATTAAGCGGATTTAATATCTTATTACCCTTGCGTGTCCTTTTCCGTTTAATAGCTTGCGGTTCTCCGATGGTTTCCTTCTCTTTACGTGTAATAAAACGAAGAGATTCAATTGGTTAAATAACCTAAATGCCACCTTTTGTTTACGAAAAACTATAGATTTCAGTAAACCTGAAATTGAGCCGTCGATAAGCGGTGAGGCATCATCAGTTGCTTCTTTGATGTTTATTTGATTCTGACATCCTCCCAGTAGGCCTGTCACCTAAATAAACAAATATTTAATAGTATCAATTTGTAAATTAATTCAATTATGCATATACGATCTCTAGAATTTGTATACCGGGTTAGAGTAATTACCTGAACTCCAAAGACGAATTCATCATGACCGTCGTCTCCAACTTCATATTCTTCTTTGATGTCACCGTGCGGTAAAGGCGGATAGGCGACTAACTCACATTCATCACTATCCTCCTCGGATGCTTGTTCTTCCTTTACGATGCTTTTAGGAATTGGAGCATATGCGATCAGATACTCGAGATGCTCGGAATTTTCCTGGTCTACAATCGTGTCTGATGCAGTGTTTTCCACCTTGGCGTCAAAGGCTCTCTCCATCTGCTGATAGTAGTCTTCCTCCGATGGTTTAGAGGCGACTTTCTGCTGACTTGAGTCAGTTTGAACAAGATCCTCGTCTTAAATATGATAAAATAATACAATAAGAGGGACTTGATAAAGAATAGCCATTGTAAAAACATAGTTATACCCGAAGAATCCTTATTCTCCTGAGATGTGTTGGTACCCTAAACATAAAAAAGGAAGCAATATAAGAGACTATTCATCTTACTAAAACCTCATGAATATAATGTATAACCTGTTGCTGTTTGTTTCTTCCTACATTGTTCTCCTCCAAATCTTCTGTCTCACTGTGCTGATATCCAACTGATTCTTTCTCATTAGCCACCTGTGTGTAGCTTTCTTCCTCCAGTTCTTCTCTGATGTCATTGTGTGGTAGAGGATGATATGCGACCCTATGTTTGCTTTCTTCTTCACGCTCATCTTGATCTTCTTCTGATTCTGGTTCTTCTTTTATGGTGGCTCTCGGTATCGACGGATAAGCTGATGGGTACTCCCCACGGTCTTCGTTTTTCCAGTCTTTTAACCATTTCACATTCAGTGTTGTTTACCCCTGCCATCCAATCAAATCAATAACAGCGTCCAAAAAGAATATAATGCATCATTATTAGTTATAAAATACGTAAAACGGCAAATAAAATGTGATTGATTACCTTTGTTCACAGAGAAGAGACGCCCAACGGCTCAAGTAAAAAATCATGGCTTACTTATGGTAATAAGGTATCATGAATGTATATCCGACCTTCCCCTCATCGTCGTTGTGAAACGCAGTCTAGCGGACACAAGTTGAATGACTACTTATAAAGATAAATATTTAGCTCGTATCTATTCATAGATCTAAAACCCACAATAAAAGTTGAGAAAAAATAAGGTAACAAAGTAACGACAACTGAACATCAATAAATTTTGATTATTGATTAAAACTAAAATCTTGTAAGAAAAATTGGTATCATAAATGGGAGTATGGGACGACTGTTTACACTAGGAATATTTAAAAAATGCAATGACAGCCCATTTCCATTTCCGCTATTTAGAAGATTAAATAATTAATTAATTAATTATTTTAACAAGCAAATCTGCAAATGCATACCTTAACATAATAACATTTCCTCTCTATATTTATTTGGCAAACGAATTACAAATGGATTCTTTTTTATCGCACATTTATTTGAATTTTAATTACTCAAACCAAAATATGCCGCACATCCCTGGCTTATAAATGAATAAACTTTAAGAACTACATTCACGTAGAAATGTTGCCAAGTAAGTATAATAGCTCATCCAGAATTCGACTGTCCAGCAAAAGTGGGCCTAATCGATCATAAGCGATCCGACTGCCGACTATATAATAAGAAAAGATTAATTGATAGTTATTTTAAAATACGTGGGACAATTTTTTTTTTCAAAAAGAAGAGAGGTGAAACTTACGATCCTATTCGTATCGTCATCAAAACGCAAACCCACAATTTTGATAGGAATTTCGAATCCTTTGCCGATGACATGGCCCTTCTAAAATTTCAATTGATTACAATTGAGTATAATAAAATGTAAATATATTTTTTTTTACTTCATCCAGTGATATGTAACTTTGTAGTTTTTCGGAGAACTGCATGTCCATGATTTCCTGAATTTTAGAAATAGATGAATTAAATATAGACGCGTATACTTAATTGATTTATTACAGTAGAAACTTCACGGGGGAAAACATTAAATGTCCAAATACCTTTCCTGGAATGAAACATTCGAGGGGTCCGATTTTAGTGAAAATGCCATGCTGTTATGAATTGTAAAAATAGTGTCAATATATTGTCAAACAGTCATAATAAAATTCCTCACTTTGTGGACTATAATCACGACACCGTCCAGCACTTGGCCAATGAATGGTTTGAATACAGTAACCCTGTATTTGACAGGGATGACAGCAACTCCTTCACCCGGAGGCAGCATTCCAAGTCCAATTTTCTCGATAGACTTCACCTTAATGAAAAACCCGTGCCTTGAAGGGTGATAATTAATAGTAATAATAACCATATGTACACTATTTATACAAATAAATAATTACTCTTTGGAGCAAGTCTCTTCTACTTCAGCGCGCAGAATTTCCATCAGAGCTTCCTTACATCCAGGACCAAAATCTTTGGGGTGAAGCCTGATTTCATGGTCAAGTAGAATCTGGAAATATTTGTAATAATAGCTAGTGGGGCTTAAATTATCATCCGATAATTTTATTATTATACCTCCTTATGCATTTTGTTTGTCGGGATTTAGTCTCTCTTTACCACGTCACAAGATAGATGTAGTCGTATTAGATAGGAAATTTGCTACAGAATAAGAGATACCAAACTGCGAAGAAAGCTGTGTAATAAGAAAAAATACGCTTAGTAAGCCCGGGGAATACAATTATTCAATCAATTTAAGGATGAAAGAAGCCGGAGATAATCTTTACTCACTTTTACGCCAGTGGAAGGAACCCGGGAGCCGTAGACCGCAAACGGGGAAGAAGGCAATATGATGGCTGACGCTCCTTTCCGAAAAAAAAACAGGGTTGCCAGGTTGCAGAAAGGGGGAAAGAAAAGGTTACCAGAAAGAGCGGGAATTTTGAATTACACGGAACCATCTCAAGGCAAATTTTTTCGTGTCCATGTCCACTCACTTTGCGAATTAATAACATTTCCTGCATCAAATTTTATTTATATCTATTTTAGATTTAAGATTAATTTTGGTGCTAGCAAAAAGCCTGGCATCAAATAGTTTTTCGAGGATTTTATTCGACCGAGAAAACAACATTGGTATGTCAAAAATCTTCGCAACCGTTATCCGGAGATTTTTGGGCTGGTTGAATAACAACATAACAGCAGCTGTTGTTCAGAAATGAGTAGGCCTGTACATATATCATTTGTAAATAATTCGATTTTTGGCTTCTATTTTGTTGAATTGGCGCAAAGAATTTTTTTTATTTTGATAAAATTTGCGACCAGTTAAAAGAATATTATTTCGCTAGACATGTAGACACAAGGGTTACTTTTTATTACTTCCAGGGAGTCTCATTCTCTCTCCTATTTAAATAAAATGACAAAGAACTCGTTTCCAATCGTTGAAAAATATGTATATATACCAAAAATATTTAACAAAAAATATCATATCAAAATGTAAAAGATGTACAAAGAAGGAATCGATCTGCACAGGGAGAAAATAATTCAAAATAAAATAATTAAGCGGAGAAAGAAACAAAACATCACTTTGAGCGGTAGAAGTACTCAGTCAAACAACTACAACAAAATGTTCCCAAATAATTACGAGTAGATTTTCCCAGGCTCTTTATTTCCATCTTGGTAAAAGGGTATTCGGTAATCTTAACGGTTTCTTTTGGGGCATCTCTGGTTGTTGAGCTGCTACGCCACCGTGCTGTCTGTAAAATGAGGAATAACAATAATGACTTGGTTAGACGACTGATTGGTTGGCTTGGGAATGGTTACGTCGTCGAACCCGACGTTAAAGTAGATATAATAATAATTCTTTCACGTTTAAAAGTTTATATTATTGCTAGGCTAAATCGTGAATGCGTCCTAACTCCTATTACACACTGACCATTCCGTCGAGGAATCCAAAGAATCAAAACTCCCTATTTCGATCGAGGGTTCACTGTAAATCTCTTTGACTTCTTTTGGTCATCCCTGGTTCTTGAGCTGATCAGCGGGCTCGTCTGCTTCATAGAAAACTCTTTTCCCACGAGTTTAAGCCGAAACAAAATACTTCAGCACATCCTGAAATAAAGGACTTTCAATTAAGAACCGACAAAAGCCAAATTATTTATGAACTAAAAATTGGTGTGACTTACCATTGGTAAAATAGCCATGGGATTAACCATCAATTCATCAGCATCAATTTCGCAATCTTGGAAAAGAAAAAGTAATTAAAACGTGTTTAAATATATTTTAGAACGGCTATACCTCATAGAAAAAGAGTTTCACTGAAGACAGCCAAGACCGCTCGTCAAACTGTAAAACTAGGGATACTCACAATAAAGCCATAAAGATCTACAAACAACCTTTAGCCCAAATGGGAATCCCAATTTTCGGATGGTCCTGTTGAACGACAAGACCGACTTAATCGAACCCTTTCACGGCTCTGTACGCTTCACCTTGTGTGGCAAATAAATAATTTTATACTTTTAGAAGAGTTGACTCGAAGAGACCAATATACATCGGCAATTTTGGGACCTTTAACAGCACAAAGGAGAAAAGCTTTAAGTTTAGAATTAGAATAGAAATACTAATGTAAACTAGATTGGTTACTTCATATAGAAATAGAATTTTGTTAATAAAATAAAAATTAACCAAAATTGCACAGATTTAAAGTATAATACTAAACTTGTGCTATTACCTCATAGGGTAAGTGTTTTCTCAAGCAAGACTAAGCCGCATGCCTGCACTATTAACCAGAGCTCATCACTAATGATTTATGAGGGCATCATCGGATCATCAAAAGAAATGGTCCTCAATTGTCTGCCTTCAACCGGAACTATCGGAAATTGGAGTGATCCCGTATTGGCGTATTCAAATCGTCTCCTCTTCCATGCCCACTATAAATGAAACGCAAAGCTTGTTTCAACTGTTTCATAAAATGGTTTTGAAGCTGGCAGCTACTCCAACTAATAAATAAAAATGAAGTAAAAAAAAATTAACTTCAATTTCGAACCCATTTTAAAAATGGTTATTCTCATTAAAAGTATATTTATATTTAAAATGCCAATTATCTTTTACCATCTATTACCAAAATGACACCAAATTTAGGAAGACGAAAAATTACCTGTAGTGTAAAACGCTTGGAGTTTGGAGTACTGCAGAATAACGCGTTTCCATTCCAAGTCCAATCCACTGAACCTGCAAAGAAGAGTAAAATATGATGGAAAAGATCACTGTTCGATGCTCTTCTTGGTCTGTTCATACCATGAGTCCAGCCAACCAAATGTAGGCTAGAACGATCCCACCACGGGGATGAGTATTAGGACTTGCTTCCTTCTAACGAGTAGCAACTAAAGTAGTAAACAAACAGAGAAATAAAATTACTTATATGGATGATAACATAAAGCTAGCACAAGGAGAATCGAAACAGGCTTGCTAGGGGGGGACGAAAAGAAATCTTGGCGGTGAATTTGAATCATAAATTACATATTTAAATTTAGCAAAGCAGGAAAATAAATACCGATAATACAATTTGGAAGTCGTTATGTACAATCATATGAGCTAGCTCACAGGTTTTCATCAAGGTATCATCGTGGATTCCTCACGCCCAAATAGACTATACTTCACCAGACGATTGTAGGGACGAGACCATATATCTTGGTTGAGGGTTTACAAGGAATCGCCTTGACTTCTTTTCGGGATTCCTGATTCTTGAGCTGGTCAGCGGGCTTGGCTCTGTCTGGACAAACTCGGTTTCCGCGAGTTTAGCCGAAAAAAGATTTTAAAAATCCTAAAGCAAACATTTGTATATAAGTATTAACATATCAATAATTTGTTATCTATCCGTCCCTAGTTACCTAATAGGCAGTCAAGTGGTTTGGAATTGAACCGCAGCTATAATCGTACTTTATATAGTTGCAGATTGCTGCCTTCCAACCTAAAAGGAAATCATTTCAATGAAGAACGTAAACGGCTAAACCAATTAATAATACGTTTTTATTTTCTACCACTTTGTACCTGAAAGACCGCCATACGAAGATCAAAGAGCAATATCGCAATCTGTGACAAAACATGTAAAACATTAAGTAAACATTAAATTTGAAAACTTTACAGGGCCTGTACCTCATGGGAAAAGAATTTGAATAGACACGGCCAAGACTGCTGATCAGGATGAATCACCACAGAGACCGATAAAATACCAAGATAGAATACGGATGAACCCAGCCAAAATGAAGATCCAGCTCCTTGAATCGTCCGTCGGAAAGGTAAAAAAGTGATGGTTGCTCGCCCTAGCATGGGAAACCAACATTTATGGCTCAAAGGAAAATCTAAGTTGAATGAAGCTGTTGAAGATAAAAGCGTTTGAAACTTTATAAAAAGTTAGCAAATGAATATGAAGAGGTGGACTGAATTTAACATTTATAAATTCTATCTGTTTATAAGTTATAAAACATACATGGTTTCTGGTAGACGAGGAGAAGAAAGGAAAGGGAGAGTGAAACACACACACGGCGTGCAGGAGAGATTTCAATGAGGAAACGATAAGCAACTGTGTTAGTGACACCAAGAAATCCGTTAAAAAGGATGAACGACGAAAAAATTAAACTATGTGTGACAGTGTGAGTGATTAAGAAGAGCTAGCACAATGTAATGAAACAAAAAAATTCATTTTTAAGTGAAAGATGCGAGATATATTTACCGATCTGTAAACATTTTTAACGGCGGAGGACAGCATCGGACGCCGCTTTTTTCTCAGTGAGGAAAGAAGAAGCCGGTAAGGCTGTGGGCCAATGATTTGAGCAGATGTGGTCACGTGATTAATGGGAATGGAAACAGGGTTGCCAGTGAGAGGGCGCGAATTTGAATTACAAAGCTCAAGTCATTAAATAAAGCAAAACTATTTTAAGCACGATTTCTAAGATATATAGCCTGCATTCCAAACCAAAGTTCTTGGTGTCCTTTTTTGTGTTCTCTTTATTTTGTGAATTCCCTAATTATTTCGTTTTCTAAAGGATATCCTATTCACCTATTGGAACGGTAAATAACGACTTTTTCATGGTTTTCTAAACAAGGCAAAATTATTATTTAAAAACTGTAGGCCTATTGATCAAACATATCACTCTTGAACGAACTTTCATACGAAAAACCGCCAAATTTACTGATTTAGACAATTTCTTAATTAGAAAAAAATCACCAAATCCACAATATAGAAAATGGCCGAATTAATTATGACATCCCGATGGTAATACAATAATATTTTAAGAAAAAAAAATGAAAGAAATAAATGAATAAAAGAGTTGAACCAAAATCACCTACAATAAAGTTAACATTTTGGATATTACATCATTACGTTATGATTCTTATTTTTCACAGTAGGTCTATTAAGATTTTGTTAATGGAATCATTGGCGTGAGTATCCCTAGCGTGTTTTATTAATATCACTTCTGATGCTTCCGCTCTCATTTTACAAACGATAATCTCGACGATAATATCTTAAAAAACTGAAAAGAATTTTAAAAAACTACTAAGACAAGTGTGTTTTTCGGTGCTGACTGATATTCATTTTAAAAACTACGGGGCGTCATCACTTACAATAATTGATGTCATTAATGCATCAGGGAGACACAGTTTTTGCCTTAATATCTCGAATATTGTAATTCATTAATGGACTTGCATTGATTAAAGTTCAATGCACTTCGAATCATTTCAGTCCTCGTCTTCCGACTTATTAAAAAGAAACTGCTTTAGAAAAGATCTTTTAAAAGCAGTCCGTTTATTGTGCTTTATTTCTAAATCAAAAGAACCCTCCTTACAAAGAAATTAGGCTCAATCTCGCAAGTTACTTTTCTTAAAACTGGCAACGTTGTTGAAGAGGGACCAATTTTCATACTTTCCCATAAGAGCCAATGCATTTTAGCATTTTTTTTTTAAAGGTGTAGCTCTTTAGGAGATTTTTTAAAAGGGTGGTTATGTTTTAATAAGTTTTGGGGAATTCAATTCTGTGTTTTGTGGTACAACTAACTTAAGGTTTACCACTGCCGTGTCATCCTTTTAGCACAGAACGTCAGAACAGCACACAAGCACAACAGTGTACTATTCTGTGCTTTTAGTGTTGCCCCCAGCCCCATACTTGGAGAAAACTGTTTACGAGATTGCTAATCCAAGATTTTATTTTTTCAATTCGTTTTACATTGAATTGCGACACTTAATTTTTATACAAACTATATGAATTTGGTTTCAATATGATTGCGAAACGCTGCTTAACGACGGGGTATGGCTGTTTCAAAATGTAAAAAATTAAAATATTTATAATAAAATTGTTCGTCTCTTTAACAGGTCTTGTACCACATTACCACAAACTTTAAATTGTTTACCTGGAGGGGACGAACCGGCGGAAGTTGGTTCGAAACCTCCCAAGGCTTTTCCCTTTTTTATTTTTATTTGTAAAATATAATCATAATTTTATTTCATCATAATTTTAAAAAGTGTTGCAAGTCATGTAAGAAATAATTTAATTTTTAAAACCTGATCAAAAAATTAATAATTACTTTTAAATTAATAATTAAGTTCAAATACATTAATACACAATTAGAATTTTTTAAGTAAACCATTTGAATTAATATCCATATGGAAATTTCATTTGCATTTTCAATAGTTTAGTTACATTTTGATTTCTGTTGGTAATCTTGCGATTGACTTGACGCTAATTCATCTTTTATTTGTTTTCATTCAAAAGACGATAAAATTTTTACAGAAACTGTATGTATTTGGTTTCAATATAATTCCTTATCTCTGGTTAACGCCGGGACATACATATTTCGAAATGTAAAAAATTGACATATAAATAGTTTAATCTTTCAGTCAGATGATGAATCTGGTAGCACTTAACCACAAACTATGAATTGTAAATCCGGAGGTGACGAACTGGTGGAAGTCGGTTTAAATCCTCCAAAGGCCTACACAAATCTTTCTTTTCTAATCTGTTTGGAATAAATTGCTTGTGTTATTTTATTAAAATATTTGAAATTTAACCAAAAAAAAAGTTAGTAAATCATGTAGGAAAATATTCCAGTTTTCAGAATCTGACCAATAATAATTTAATAATATGAAAGAGACAATTTTCAGAACATGAGGGCTTCTTGGCAAAATATGGAGGATTCATAATTTCACTCGAGACTAAATAAAAAAGGAAATGTTAATAACATGCAACTCGATAGTAAATACTAATAAGCACTGTAAGTGATGGTGGTAGGCGCTATAGTGGCAATTTTTAGATACGCAAAGACTGTATACGTTCGCCAATAGATTGTTCAAGGAATTCCACCATTAGCTGAAGATGCCCTCTGGCCCAGTCTGATATATTTCTTACCACTTGTTTTTTTAAGTACAAGGCCTAATATTAATTTATTGGTTTTCGAAATAAAAATGGCCTTATACTATCACGAACTTTACGTATTTGATAGTAAATTGATCACACCATTCTATTCAATCCCATTGCGTTCTTATTTCAGAATTTTAAATATTGAAATATATCGTACAAATGTAACAAATGTTTTTGTAAAGCTCTTGCAGCACATCATGTTCTAGACTATCACTGCTTCGGCCGTATCAAACCCGGAGATGAAGTACGACGATATGAACATTTCCTAGATCTGTTTTCTTTGTCCATCTTTTTTCCCCCAAAAAAATCTAAGATAGCAAATATCAGTTTTTAAATTAAATTGTCATTGAATTCTTTGCAAGAACGCGATACATGTAACTCCTAACTTTATTGATGTAACTTGAAACACATCAAAGAGAAAATAAGCAGTGATAACATCAGCATTCACACAAAAACATAATTCAACTGACACCCTGCTCGTATTGGCCTTATCCCCTTCTACGGTAATGATCATCACGAAAACGCCGGTACAGGTTTAATGCCTGTAATTTTTTTTAAAAGACTTGAATAATATAATTTTTTTAAACAATTAGGAATATCAGGATTGTCAGGGGCCAATACTTGACGAGTGATGATGATATTTTGAAAGATAAGATATACAAATGCAGTTCCAACCAAGACTCCAAATATGCCAGCAATGAAGCCATCTAAATAAATAAACTAAAATATATTATTTGTGCTTTTCTTTGAATGAAATGACAAACAAAAAATACCAAGAGTTCCTCTCATAAAGGCTGTATAAGCAAATCCAAATCCACTATAATAAATTAAATAGTAAACAAAATTATACATTTTCAAATCATTATTTGTATTTTAACAAGTTGATTGGAATTGATTAGTTTACCAGTTTCGATGTCTACCGTAAGCACTAAATTCAATAGCGCAACATATGTTGAATCCAGTCATTAAAAACGTGCCCAACGCAAGGGGAATGAAAATTAATTTGTATCCCATCCTATATTAAATGAATCACAAATGGACATTAATTAATATTCTTCAAGTGTTTATAATAAAAATAATGTGCTGGCATCATAGAAATATAGTGAAAACCTTACAAGGTTTGAATCAGTGGATCAGCAGGGATGGAGCAGTAAACTCCATTAGAACTAGACAAGATGCACAGAAGAGATGTTCCAGCATTGAGCAAATCGTCCCATGAAAATGATCCACTTTTTTCAATCGAGGACAAGATGACAACACCAAACATATTCACCGTGTGTATCAATGCGTGTCCTAAAATAAAAACAAAAATAAAAACCCATTAGCGTGAACCAGTTAGCAATACCTGTTATACTTGCTATTATTCAAAAATATTAAAACATTACGGTTCCAGCACGACTTGGTGGACTGAATGAATTTTGGTGGCACTTGCAGCATTTTGATCGTTAGTAGACCCCAAAGGTAATAGATATTAGATAAACATGTAAGAAACAGTTTAGGAGAACTATAAATTTCTCGTCGTTCACGATTTGCGTTGCAAAAAAGTAAACAAATAGCAGAAGAAAGAGAAACGATTGATAGTGACTTTGTTACCAGAAGTGGCGCCATGTGGATTAAATGATATTTTGCATTACCGTGCCATATTTAATAAGTGGAAATACGGGATTTAAGTTTTAACCTTTGATTCAATAAAAACGTAACACGATCGGTATCAATGATGATGTCGGTAAAGAGATCAACCCCATATCATTTCCAAATATCTTCGGATAACGACGATTTCTCCTACATGGGATCAATATAGCGCCAGAGTATTCCGCAATAGCAACAGAGAGATATGATCAAATGGATAATAATCAACTCAAATATCAAAGAATTAATCGTAAACAAGAGTGATGGTTTGAACTATAGTTTAATATTTTTTAATTATAACTTTATAAAAAAGATCATCCAATCAGAATAATGCAAAAAAGTTGTAACAAAACAAAAGTTGGATGCAAAAGTTATAACAACAGTTGTTTTCTATATCTTTCCAGTTTTCTATATTTCATAAGGTTTCATCATAAAACCGAATTTGAGGTCGGTCTGACCGCTAAAGAGTCGTTTTGGATGGTCGTATATGATCAGAGAGGGGCCACTTGTAGACTGACTCAAAGAAAAACTTATTATCCATCGTCACTTGACTTCGTCCCATAGAAAAAATGTCCCCAGAATAAGGACGATATTAGCACTTTTTTATAATCGACTATTCGACTGCGATGGATATACACACTGACAACTCCTATCAATAATGGAAGCCATAAGTCCATAAGATATCACCTCAAGATTCATTTCCAAAGATCTAAAATACGTATATGTGATGGATCAAACAGTAGTATTGGGTGACCTTTCCACTTCTTTTCATTTAAAAAAAAATCAGTTTAAAGTAAGTTGTATCTCAAAGCACCCATTAAGTCTTTAAATATACACCTATTATAACTTACTAGTTTAGAGTTGGGCCCCTTTTAACTTTAGGCGCAGTACCTGTAACCTGTAATGTTGATATAATCGTCAACAGGAGTAATGGTTTGAACGAAAGTTAAAGATTTTTTTAATTATAAGAAACGTCATCTAATCAGAATAATGCAAAAAAGGTGTAACAAAACAAAAGTTGGATGCAATAAGTTGTAACAGTTGTTTTCTATATCTTTCCAGTTATACGGTTACAGTACTGTTATACTTGCATGGTTTTATTAATCAGGGATGGCCGAACACATCTACGAATCCGTGATACACATTTCTTATTGCTTTAATAATTGGAATAATTTATCAGGGAAGATTTTTTTTTTTATGTTTTCTATATTTTATAAGTTTTCATCATATAACCGAATTTGAGGTCGGTCTGACTGCGCTAGAGAGTCGTTTTGGATGGTCGTATGTGATCAGAGAGGGGTCACTTGTAGACTGGCTCAAAGAAAAACTTATCCATCGTCACTAGAAAAAAGAATGCCAGCAAATGACCGAATAAGGACGATATTAGCACTTTTTGATAATGACTGCGATGGATAACCATTCCTAATTCCCATCAATAATGGAAGCCACAAGATGTCATCTCAGGATTCATTTCTAAAGATCTAAAATACGTATATGTGGATCAAATAGTAGTATTGGGCGACCTTTTCACTTGTTTTCATTTAAAAAAATCAATTACAGAACCCAATTGTTTTTGGAGGGAAAACCCAAGTTAGATATAAAGCCAGCGACGAAAAATTACTTCAATTAAAACAAATGAAAATTTAATTAGCAAATGTGGTAAACATAGTGAAGTACAATTCTCTTATGGTAATACTGTGAATTTATGACAGCTGTTGCAAACGCAGCCATTAGAATATCAGGGTGTATATACATGTATAAGACCCACTTGTACGAGAGTAAGAGTCCATTGCATAACTATTGAACGGGTATAAATACTTGAATTGTATTCCCTCAATTGTAGGGAAAGGCCCATCCCTCAGCGACCGCGGCGCTGTAAATTAGGCAAGTGTGAGTACGCTGAGTAAGGGAAAAGGTAATCCTGGCTTAACTGCTTGTGCTCCGTTCTTTGAAATGCTTACACACACACAGTGGATGACGAAGGTGGAATGGGATATCTGAATCAAATGGTTAATAATAGAAGAGGGAAGGAATAAGGGTTACTAGTGAGCGAAAGATCCAGTCCAACTATTTGGGGGTATATACGTCTGAATAGATTCACTCCATTGTAGGGAAAGGCCCATCCCTCAGCGACCGCGACGCTGTAAATTAGGCAAGTGTGAGTAAGCGGAGTAAAGGAAAAGGTAATCCTGGCTTAACTGCTTGTGCTCCGTCCTTTGAAATGCTTACACACACAGTGGATGATGAAAGATGTGGAGAGAATGTGAATGTTGGTTGGTGGTTGAGAGACGAATGAAGTGAGCAGTAAAGGTAGAGAGAAAGACGGGCAAAAGATGATCTAGCCCAATTGATTGATGTAGAATGGGATTTCCGAATCATATTCGTTGAGAGACGAACGAAGGGAGAGAGGCAGGCTTATATATTTATAGCCGTTGAGGAGAAGATCATAATATTACTGCATTTTTCTTATTCGACTCAAATTCATTTTTGAGCCACTGAAAAAAAACTTCCTTTTTTTTCTTTTTGCGATTCCGTTTCATTCTTGACAGCGCGCGACAGCAAGCTGCAAGCACCTTTAGGTCGATTAGAGCTTTGTTTCAACTACTGACATTGTGTATTTAGATGTATTTTGAAATATCTCCTTATATGGAAGAGCTATTCCTTATATGGAATACTATTATCAACCGAGATATCACTTTAAATGCAGGCTCATATTTACCCCTCTGAGGTTATTGTTATATTCTTAACTGAGTTTTTGAAATAATTCAAATGCATAGCCCATTGATATGGCATTCCGTGAGCCCTATCACATTAAACATAATATGAATTCCTATATTGCGCTGTATGTATTATTAAGCATTTTTCTAGTGCGTTCATCCATATTTCATAACAGGGACACATACACGCAAATAAAATCAAGTTGGCGACGATTTATCAAAATCACGATTATAATTAAAGTTGATGATGATTACCGAATAATGGCTACGTTTACTTTGTAAGAGAAACAATTTTAGGCCCTAGGCTATACATTTTATAACGAATTGAATATAGGTAAAAAAACTAGGAGATTTATACCAATAAGTGTAATTCTTTATTATTGTTTGGTTGTCATTTTTGCTTGAAATCAACGACGCTTTTCAAGAAAAAAAATTATAGTATTATTTACGAGACGAGACATACGAGCAATTAAATCGCATCGAACTGATTTCTTTTTAAGTAAAAATTTAAATCTTCTTAGTCCTCAACTGCTATTGCGCATTATTACTATTAGATTTACTATAGTTATAGCATTTTGCAGCTAATATTAACTGACTATTACAATAAAAATATTTGGTGATAGGTACTTAAATGTTTCCAACGTCCAAACGTTGTATTGCATCTGTAATAATGCTGTTTTGATATCTATGGGTATTATAAAAATGTAATCAAATACATATATGTTCTTTACACGTATACCTTTTTAACGATACCTTTCCGCTATAGTTGTTCTCTTTGTTGCCTGTTTTGTTGGATTTGTTGGATAAAAGTTCCCCGATGCAACATTTATATCGAAATGCGACGCTTGACAAAATATTAAATTTCATTCATTATTTTTTTAAAAACAAATGCATAGTAATAGCAGGTCTTACAATAAAGAATCCCATTTTACATACATGCAAGTGTCCTTACAAATTATTATTATATTCCAGTTAATTTGATCAAGATATATCTTAATGAATTTCGTCTATCTTAGATCTACCATCCTTCCCAATAAAAAGCATTTTTTTGCATATTAAGAGTTGAAAATGTATTGAATTTCGCCACATCACAAATACACTTCACACGAGTTAGTGGGCAGTGGATTTTTCTTCATCATCACGGATGTCCGTTTTGACGATAGCTTTCACAGCCACTGGCGAATTGGGCCCTGATCCTGAAGATTTCAAATCTGAATCAACCGGAATGGGACTTTGGTACTTCATACTGAAATTTATAAATAATTACAATATTTTAACTCGATTGAAAGATTACTTCAATAACATACCAAATGACATAGCAGTTGTCAAGTTTCATCATATCTTGGACAGGAGCATCGAGACACCTTCGGAGAAAAGTGAGGATTCATAACTATAATAAGCTATAAGCATAAGACACTGCCAGTTTTACCCTCCAGGTTCAATACAAAGTTCAGATGGGAAAACTTGTCCTGAAATTCCATTAATCCATTTCGTATCCAGAGCAATGGGAGTGTGGTCATCTTGAGCACTGTTTTTCAAAATACCACTCAGGAAACCGTAGGCTGGATGGTTTTGTCCAACAAAAATGAGATCATCTCCACGAACGTTCCTTCGCTCTGCCAAATACAATGTCACGATAATCATTATTACTTTTAGGGTAAAGTTAATTTAATGAAACTTACTTTCCCCTTCGGTCAGAGTTTCAAAGAGCGGTTCAACAGCTATTTTGAGTCTCTCTTCATCGACGAAAGGTAATAGAGCAACACCTTGCGAAGCAAACTTCTTGCCGTTCAAATCGGTTTTGAAATCTTCCGGGTAGAAATCGATGATCGGTGACTCCTACACGATTAAAAGATACCGATAAGTTATTATTAAAAAATATGAACTTACTCAAAAACCAAATTTAGAATTACCGGTTCTTTCATCAATTTAGCCCAAGCTGGAGGAAGGTGTGAACTACTAGCTGCTGGTAATACACCCATCAGTTGCTCAAGCGGGCTGAACTAAAGAAGATGAATCAGGTTATAATTCAAGTTAATATTATATATTCGAACAATAAGGATGTATTACTGGCTTTGAGTCATTTTCGAAATGAATGTTGACTGAAGCAATTTCTTGTAAGTAGCATGCAAGAGGGGAATAGTGATAGGGATAAAACCATTTCCAAGAAGGAACTCTCTGATGAATAATTAAATTATGGTTAACACATATTAATGCACTTGATTTGTCTACATAATTTATAAATCTACCCAATTGTAAGTTTGCAAAATCCAGGACAAACCACGAGCATATTGACTAACAACATCCGAGCGAAACGTTGGATTGCTGCTTGAGGAATCCATGAATTTCATGTAGTAACGATTTTTGAAACCATCCTTCCAGAGATTAAATCCATCTTTATCTCCGCGTCTTCGCTTGACCCCACCACTATAAAGAACTTGATTTAGCAACATGCTTTTTCAATTTTATTATTAAAGTTATGTTTTCCCCTGATGAAGTTCTGTCTTTCTGATATTGTTTCTCAAGAACCTCGTTTTCAACGAGGGCTAGTTCTTTGAAAACCAGTTTAAGACGCTCCAAGTTGACGATACCGTTTTCAGTCAGCCAGCTCTAATTATGAAATAAAAGTGGTTGAATAAACATAATAGTTTTAAGCAAAAATATCAAATAAATAATAAGGGAATTACTTTCGCCTTAAGTACAACTGTTTTGTACAATTCAAAGAGTCGATCCATAGCTTCCTTGCCATTTTCCAAAGAAAAAAGAGGTGGAAGAAAATCATTTCCAAGAAAGAAATACAGGAAGACCCAGTCGTCGACGGCTTGTTTAGGATCAAAAGTGAATGGGAAATTCGACATTCTCAATTCTTGCTCGATATGCCGCCGCAAAGCATTTAGCTTCACTAAAATGAACTTCGGTTTGCATGATGTATCAGTGGCTCCATGTTCGCCAGCTCCTCCATATTGAGCACCTGGACAGTCTTCCGTTTTGTGACCTAATACAATTAACTGGTAATAGAATGATTCTGATGTAATCAGTAAGTATAAAATACGGACCAAGGTTTCGACAGATGCCACAAGGACTCCTCTTAAACTTGATTTTTTCCCGCACGATAGTGAAGTTTCGTTCGTGAGTCGTTAATCCTAAAAAGATTAGGTCAGCGTCAGAACCACAAACAACGTGGTGAGTTTCATTATCGTGGCTGGGCTGGGCTTTCTGTCGACGAATATAGTCCATTATCTTGTGTTCTCCCTCACCAGGCACGTTTGCATCTGAGAGGATCACGGTGATGGTTCTAAAATCTGGATCGTTTCGCAGATTAAAATGCACGTAATAGTGTAGAAAGGTAGATAAACGCTGCATAAACTCAGTCCCCTATATAAACCAAAGCCAGTTGTAAACATTCGATGATATACTAAGTTATTACTGGCTATTGAAACTATAAATTTACCGGAGTGATGCAGTTTTGATCGAACTGTTTATTCTGCGGTGGGACATCCACTCCACGATCTTTCAGTTTCTGCGTGATACGAGCAATCTCCTGTACTTTATCTGCACTTTCTTTTGCTGCCTGGAAACGTCGCGAACGCTGCTGGTTCATCTTTGCACGAGGAGCCTATTTTTCATTGAAGGAAAACTAATATTTAAGACATTAAATTTTCAAGAATTTCCATATGCAACTAACCACTCCATCGATAGCCAAGTACAGCAACCTTGTAGGGCGAATGATTCCGAAGATTCGATCAATGTACTCAAAAATGGCAACCATCATCTCATATTCATTTTTGGGAGCAGGTCTTTGACAAAATAAATCAATCAAATCGAGAAAATGTCTGGTATTAAATGAGATAGATGGAATAATACCTGTCTTCAGGGTGAGTGCAATTGTGAATGATGCCATTCATATCGAGATAGAGATTGTGGAACTCCACATTGTTTGCATTCTGTGCACAAGCACTAACAGCAATATCAGGGTATTTTTTCGCAAGAGATTGAAAAAATCCTGGGACACCCATCTCTCTAAACCACTTGGTAATCTCGTCGAGTCAAAACTTGAAAACTGAAATCAGCAAACATAAAGTAATAGAGGAGTAAAAAATGAAAATCAGCAATTTAAACCATAATAATAATACTGGTTTAAGTAGAGCAACCTATCAATAAGGAAAATACCGTGAAGGTTTTGTTAAAATTTAAGAGTGAAAGAAGCCGGAGATAATCTTTACTCACTTTTACGCCAGTGGAAGGAACCCGGGAGCCGTCAGCCAGCGTAGACCGCAAACGGGGAAGAAGGCAATATGGCTGACGCTCCTTTCCGAGAAAAAAAACAGGGTTGCCGGTAAGTTACAGAAAGAGGGAAAGAGAAGGTTAACAAAAAGAGCGGGATCTTGTATTACACGGAACAATCTCAAGGCGAATTTTTTCGTGTCCAAGTCCACTCACTTTGCGGGTTATTAACATTTTCTGCATCATATTTTATTTTTATCTATTTTACATTTTAAAAGATTTATTTTGGTGCTAGTGAAAAGCCTCACATCAAATAGTTTTTCGAGGATTTTATATGACCATGAAAGAAACATTGGTATGTCAAATATATTCGGCTATTCCCAACCGTTGTCCGGAGATTTTGGGGCTGGTTGAATAATAATATAACAGCAGCTGTTGTTCGGAAATATGTAGGCCTATGTATATATCATTTGTAAATAATTCGATTTTTTGGCTTCTATTTTGTTTAATTGGCGCAGAGAAAATTTTTTATTTTGATAAAATTTCGCTAGACATGTTGATTCGCCATTTTTACACTAGTTTACTTCCGCAGGGAGTCTCATTTAATCTCTCTCTTATTTAAATAAAATGACAAAGAATCCAATCGTTGAAAAATATGTACATTATATGCATACACCAAAAATATTTAACATAAATATCATATCAAGATGTAAAAAATGTACAAAGAAGGCATCTGCTTCGGGAGAAAATAAATCAAAATAAAAAATCAAGCGGAGAAAGAAATTAAACACCACTTTCAGCGGTAGAAGTACTCACTAAAACAACTACAACAAAATATTCCCAAATAAAAACGAGAAGATTTTCCCAGGATATTTCAATCTTGGTGAAAGGGTCTTCGGTAATCTTAACGGTTTCTTTTGGGGCATCTCTGGGTGTTGAGCTGGTCAGAGGACTAAACTGCAATCATCTTAACTCTTTCTCCATGAATTGTAGCCGAAAAAAGCTTCTCCGCATCCTAAAGTAAGCAATTATTTAATTATTAGCATCTTTTCCAAGTTCCAACTTAGCAGTCAGCTGGTTTGGATATGACTCACAATTACTCGTACTCCAATGAGTTTTGGATCGCTCTTTTATTTAAACCTAAAGTAAAAATATTCCAGTTTAATAAGAGCGGAATAATATTTTTAAAAATTGACAATTAGTTTGATTGTTTACCAATAAGCCGCCATGGGTGATCCACCGGCAAATATTTCGCAATCTATAGGGAGGAGAAAATAGGGAAACAACTTTCAAAATATATTTTTAATACTTCGTCATTCTGTATACCTCATAGAAAAAGAGTTTTGCTGGTCACGGTCGAGCCCTTTGACCGAATCCGAAACCTTAGATCCCCCGATCGAAACCGTGGAGTTACTGGAAAACCATTTACCAAATTGGAAATCCTGATTTTCAGATGGTCCGCTGGAATGCTCTAAATAAGACCAACTGGATTATTAAACTCAGGCTTTTCACTAGCACCAAAATCAATCTTTTAAGTAGTGTGCAAAGAGTCTTAATAAACCAAAGGCTGCTTCGTTGTTGGTTTGCTACTTCATCTTAATCAAATACGAATAAATTGAAGTTTGTTAGATTTATTGCCATGGCAAGAAGAGTGAAAGACTCGCCTGCCAATAAAGATCTTGATGATGAATTTAGCAGGCTTATGGGGGCTGCAAAAGACTGGGTGTCTTCTTGAATTACAAACGGCCCATAAAAAGTGCCCCTGCACGGTAATCCTGTAAAACGCTCCCTGTAAGTTTACGAAAAATATATATTTATTTGCTTATTAGACTTATTACCTTATTTTACACTTTGAGTTGATTGTGGATAGGATCATAGGACAAACTGGATATTTTAAAATTTGTTGTAAAAAAAAAACTGAACAAGCGCATGAGTTAAATCACAGAGTTAAACCGTGAATGTATCCTGTCGCATACAAATCATTCAGTCGGAGAATCCAAAGAATCGAGGTATCCATTTTGACTGTGGGCATCGCTAGAAATCTCTTTGGCTTCTTTTGGACATACCTAGTTTCTTGAACTGGTCGGCGGGCTTTACTGAACTCAAAGAAAAACTCTTCGTCCGTGAGTTTTAGCCGAAAAAGATTCTTTACATCCTGAAATAAAGGGATTTCAATTAGGATTCAACACAAACTATTAATGAGCTGAATATTGGTGTGAAATACTGTCTGTAAGGAAATCATTGGATGATACACCAACTGACCGGCATCGATTTCGCAATCTTGGGGAACAAAATTAGTTTAAGACTTTTTAAAATGAATTTTTGAACGGTTCTACCTCATAGAAGGAGAGTTTCACTGAAAGCAGCCAAGACCGCTTGGCAAGCTGTGAAACTAGGGATTCTCACAACAATGCCAAAAGATCTCCAAAAAACCTTTAGCCAAAATGGGAATCTCAATTTTCGGATGGTCCTGCTGAACGACAAGACTTACGCTTCACCTTGTGTGGCAAATAAATAATTTTATACTTTTAGAAGAGTTGACTCAAAGAGACCAATTCATCGGTAATTTCGCGACCTTTAACAGCAAAAAGGAGAAAGGTTTTAAGTTTAGAATTAGAATAGAAAGACTTATGTAAACTACATTGGTTACTTCATATAGAGATAGAATTTTGTTAACCAAATTTACTCCTTTTGGACTTCAACCCAATGACTTTCCCTGAACCCAAACGAGGCGTCGTGTAGATCTACATCAACCCAAGAAAGATATCTGTAAATTAAAAAAAAAAGTAATACATATATAGTCCACAAATTAAACAAGATATTTCTAGATAGTTCTTTAATTGCTCTTCTAGTTTTTAATTTTCTTTACCATTGAATCACGGAAGTGTTTTATTGCAACTTCAAAACAATGCACAATGCAACATCGATAGAGCATTGTAGATCGATTTGTAGGAGCATGTGAGACGAGACACAGCATGGCTAATAGATATGCAATGCGCGAGGCAATGCGGTATGTAAACATCCCAAGCAAACGGCACCGTTGGAAGGCTATACAAAAAGACGTCCACCTGGAATTAACTCTTACTCCACGAGTTTTAGCCGAAAAAAGAGCAAAAGAGTTTTCTGGGTCCACTGAATACTCTGCAACAGCAATTTCGCAATCTTTAAAAAAAGATTTAAAAAAGTTAGGCAAAATTGCACAGATTAAGTATAATATTAGATTTGTGCTGCGGCTATTACCTCATAGGGTAATTTCACAAGCAAGACCAAGCCATGTGCCTGCCCTGATGACCATAGCCCTTTACAAATGATTCATGAGGACCCCATCGTATCATCAAAAGAAATGGCCTTCATTTGTCTGCCTTTAACCGGAACTATCGGAAGATGGATTGATACCGTATTTGCGTATTCAAATGCCTCTTCTCCCATGCTCACTATAATAAACGAAACGCAAAGCTTGCTCCAACAGTTTAATTAAATGGTTTTGATGCTGGCAGCTACTCCATCTAATAAATCAAATGAAGTTAAGATTCTTAAATTGATATTCATTAAATATTAAAAACCAAATAAATTCCTTACTTTAATTTAGAATCAATTTTTTAAATGGCTATTCTCATTTAAAATATATTTGTATGAAAAAGGTCAATTACCTTTTGCAAACTATTTCCAAAATGATATCAAATTTAGAAAGGCAAAAGAATACCTGCAGTGTAAAACAATTGGAGCTTGGAGTACTGCAGAATAACGCGTTCCCATTCCAAGTCCAGTCTTGCCACTGAACCTACAAAGAAGAGTAAAATATAATGAAAAAGGGTCTTCAGAACGAGTAGCAACTAAAGTAGCAAACTAACAGATAAATCCTGAAAAATAAGAACGAAATAGGTGTAGAATGGCTTATGAATGATTACATGAAGCTAGCGCAAGGTAGGAGCGAAAAGAAATCAAGGCGGTGAATTTGAATCATGAATCACAGATTTATACCCGAAAGAGCTGGGGTTTGATATTAAACCTGGCGTTTAGAAAAAAACTTAGCAAAACAGGTAAATATTAATACCGCCGTTTGGAAGGAGTTATGTTCAATCATAAGAGCTAGCTCAAAGGGTTTCGTTGTGTGTTCATCGCGCTTCAAATCGACTACTCCACCATACAATTGTAGGGACGAAACTATATAGTATCTTGATTGAGGGTTCACAAGAAATCGCCTTTACTTATTCTTTTCGGGATCCCTGATTCTTGATCTGGTCAGCGGGCTTGGCTCTGTCTAGGCAAACTCTGTTTCCGTGAGCTTAGCCGAAAAAGATGTTTTAAATCCTAAAGTAAACATATATATAAGTAATAACATATCAATAATTTGTTATCAATCTGTCCCTGGTTACCTAATGGGCAGTCATGTGGTTTGGAATTGAACCGCAACTATAATCGTACTTTATTTAGTTACAGATTGCTGCCTTCCAGCCTAAAATGAAATCATTTCAATTAAGAAACTAGATAAATTTTTTCAATTTTTTTTTATTTTCTTCCACTTTGTACCTGAAAGACCACCATACGAAGATCAAATAAAAGCAATTTCGCAATCTGTGACAAAAAATATAAAAAATTAAGTAAATTTGAAAATTGTCTAGCGCCTGTACCTCATGGGAAAAGAATATAAATATAAACAAGGTCAAGACTGCTGGTCTAGGTCTCGATAATCATCAAAGATCCCGATAAAGCACCCAGATAAAATACGAATGAACCCAGCTTAAATGGAGATCCAGTTCCTTGAATTGTCCGGTGGAAATATGAAGTGATGGTTGCTCGCCCTAATATGGGTAACTCGTAACCAACATTAATGGCTCAAGGGAAAAGTTGGTTTGAGTGAAGCTGTTGGAGACAAAAAAAACCGTTCGAAACTTTACAAGTATTTGTTAAATGAAAATGAAGAGGGGACTGAATTGAACATTTATAAAATCTATCTGTTTATAAGTGATAGGCCTACAAAATATTAAATAAGGTAGACTGGTAGTGGGAGATGAGGAGCAGAAAGAAAAGGGAAAGTAAAACAATTTTTCTCCTGGCGTGCACGAGAGATTGAGGACGAGAATGAGGGAACGATATAAGCAACTGTGTTAGTGACACCAAGAAATCCGTTCAAAGGAAGATGGACGAAAAAATATAACCATGCGTGACTGATTAAGAAGGGTAAGCACAATGTAATGCAACTTTCAAATCAATTTTAAAGTAAAATATGTGAGAGATATTTACCGATCTATGAACATTTCTGTTTACGGCGGTGGACAGCGACGTACGCAGTAACCCGTTTTCTTCTTCAGTGAAGAAAGAAGAAGCCAGAAGGATGCCTGTACGATGGTGGGTCAATTGCTTGAGCAGAAGTGGTCACGTAATTAATGGAAATCGAAACAGGGTTGCCAGTGAAAGGGCGCGAATCTGAATTACAATCAAATTGCAGCACAACTTTTTAAAAAATGCTCAAATAGTTTAGAGCGCAATTTGCTAACACATTATCTAGCCTCGATTAAGCAAGGCGCTTTATTTCTCTTTTAAATATTTATTCTACAATTTTTCTCCAAAGGAAAAACAATTCTTTATATCAACCTTAAATACATCATTTTCGTTTTTAATGAAAAAAAAAGTTTTTCACATGTTAAAATATAAAATAATGGGGGAAAATAAATTCGAAAATACTGACTAAAGAAAATGTTGAGAAGAGAGCAGAACTGTTTGGACAGAGAATTTTAAGAATTGCATGGCCGTTGGTGATCTGGAAGGCAGCCGGATGAACGCAATTTATGTAGTAACGACACTATCCCACAAAAACCGATTTAACGAATGAAGATATACCTTTGGACCAAATGGGTTTCCCGAATCTTGGATCGTCCAATTGTGTGAATGGGGCACGATGGTTGCTTGCCCTAGCACTGGAAGCCAACATAAATGTCCTCAAAGGAAAACGTTCTTTTCAAAGAAGCTGCGAAGAGAAAAGAAATATTACAACATACTTAAAGATTTAAGATAAATATAGAGTGAAAACTGCTCATCTGGAAATTCTACCTGTATTTAATTGATCTAAAATGTTTGACTGCCAAGACCATTTCATCAGACTACCCCCGACGACAAGATCACCATTTTGGTTCAAGTTTCAAGAATCTCTTTGGCTTCCTTTGGACATCCCTGGTTCCTGAGTTGGTAAGCGGGTTTGACTGTTATCTCATAAACTCTTCCTCCATAAGTTTTAGCCGAAAAAAGATTCTTCTTCATCCTAAAAATAAACGACTTTCAATCAAGAGCCAACGAAATATATTAATGAATTTCAATCAAATTGTGACCTACCGTCTAGGATGATCCACCAGCATCAAATTCGCAATCTTGAAAAAGAGAAGCTAAATAAAGAGATTTTAAAATAAATTTTAGCACTACTATACCTCATAGAAAAAGAATTTCACTGAAAACAGCCAAGACCGCCCGACAACTTCATTAACTAGAGATTTCCACAAAGAACCAAAGAAATGTCTCAAGAAGCCTTTGGCAAAAATGGGGATCCTGATTCTCGCATGTTCCTGTTGTACGGTACGAATGAGAACCCATTCATGACTCTATAAGATCCACCTCACGAGGCCCAAACAGGGCGAAATGCAAACGCTGTTGCTAACGTTGTGTGAAGGATATTGTAGCCTCTAGTATATTCATCTGAATTTGATATAAATATTTTAAATCGTTACTTAATATGATCAGATTTCGTGACAAGACATAAAAATTGAGAAATTTAAGCAAAGTAATTATACCATATAAATATTCATATTCAACAAGAATAAAATAAGCAGCGATCTATACTTTTATCTAGTTACTAGTTGCCTTGTTACCTGCTAGTTATGATGGGAGTGACTTGCCGAGGGAAGCGATCGACAAATGCTATTGAAAGGAAGTGGCATCTTTCATGCAAAATAAATCACATGGCTGATAGACATCCACATGCCCCAAAGCAGACAGGACCGTTTGATTTTGGAAAACGAAGAGCTCCATCGTCACCAAGTTGAAACTCTCAATAGCTATTTGGAACCAACTATGGTTATCCAGGCAGTCACCCGACCTTGAGTTGACAAGCAAAACTCTTACTCCATGAGTTTTAACCAAAGAAAAAGCAGAAGAGTTTCCTGGATCGTTTCTTTACAAATACCTGTTAAGTATCTAACAATCAAAACATTAAAAAAAAAGGTAAAGTTACACTGCATTTTTATCAAATTAAAATTATTTTACGAAAAGATCTGACAGATTTAATGCTCCACTAACAGCAATTTCGCAATCTTTGAAAAAGAAGAAAAAACTATTGAAATCTAAAAACATAAATTGAGGCAACGGTTATTACCTCATAGAGGAAGAGTTTTGACCAGCAAGGCAAAGCCAGATGCCTTTTTGTGGTTAATCAAAATTGTCCCCATTTTACTTCTGAGAGCATCATCGTACGGTACCTTCAAAAGAAATGGAAATCCTCAATTTCCAGTCTTGAAAAGGCACAGCCTGAACGGTATAAGTTTTATTGATTCCGAATCCAAATGTGCCATCCACTTGCGCCCACGTAAGACGAAATGCCAAGACTACTCCAGCTATACTCAATAAAATAGTCTTGAAGCTGGCAGCTGTTCCATCTAATAAATAAAAATAAATTTAAGATTCATAAATCTTTGAAAAGTAATTTTGAAAAACAATAAAATTAAAATTTAAAAAAATACATCATAATACTGTCTACTACGTTTTTGAAGTGAAAAATATTTTGTCCCTGGAAATAAAGCGGAGAAATACAGTTTTTTTTCCTTTCAACTTAGCATTTTGGATATCAGATCACTTACACAGACTTACATGATTTAAACAGGTCAAAGGATGAATGAGCAGCTAAAGACTAAAATAGAGTCGACAACTTGCCTGTTGGGAGTGCCTAGCTTGGTAGTACCGCACAGAAGAATGCATTTCCATTTCCCAGTCACACTGAACCTGCCAAGAAATTTACAAGATGTTGGAAAAAGATCTCTGCTCGAAGTATTCTTTTGGGCATGTTCTTACCATGAAGTGTCAGCCAGCCAAACATTGGCTTAACGATTCAACCACCATTGGGATGAATATGTATTAGCAATAGCTTTCTTTTAGTATTATTCCTTTTACGTATTAGCACAATGTCGTGAAACATACACATACATTTTAGGTTGAAAGATGCTTGAGATATTTACCGATATGTACATACATCACTCTTTGGTGTCAACGGACAGAGCAGGGAACTACAATGCACAAGAAGCCCATCTTGGCTAATAAGGGTACACTAGACATCTCCTTGGCCTGGTGGAGGCATTATTTACAACTTTCTTCACAGCCAGGAACATATGAGACTCGTCGGAGCCTCAATAAAAGTCTACAAGTAAGTAGAAAGAGTCATAGCATAAATAAAAGCAGTGGGCGCACGAGAATACATTTAGAAATCTAAATGATTTACCTGAGATCGCTGCAAAACAAGATGGATTCATATCGATAATAGCCTTAAAAAGATTCTACAATCGCAACTGCCTACTGAAGGCGACACAGTAGCATTTCTCGGATGAAGTCATGAAGAAGAAGCCGGGATGATCACGATGACCAACATCGGAGCTTCAATATGGAGCAGACCCTAAACACACTGCTACAAAATGCTCTGGCTGCCAGGACCAAGCCCGAGAGAGGATAGACCTCTGCTGCTTTTCAATAAAAACTATAATCTAATTAGTGGTAATGGAATTCTACAAAATATTAATTATTATAATCATTTTATTATTGTACAAATTCTATTACCAACCTTTGGCAATCTTTCCAGATAAGGAGGGAAAGGCGCTGGAAAGGGCGCTTGGCTTCAGCTTGTCTAGACAAAAAGAAAACCAACTGAGGTCGATTGATAAATGATGATTTACAACTGATGTAACTCTAATCAGAAGAATTGTTACAAGAGCTTGTGTGAGTGATATTTAATGTGAATTGCCGCGTTTGAAAGGAAAACTTCGAAAACTTCTCGTCGTGTTTACAGCACTAGTAGCCTCAATGTGAGAACGACCCAATGTCAGTTGCACGCGTAAAATAGTTCGCGCATACTGGAAACGGTTGGAAAACGACCGACGGAGGGATACAGAGAGTACTGTATAGAGCTCCGTCACAAAAATGTTTAACATTTGTGGAGAACTGACAACTCTGGTGACTGTGTACGTAATTTTCATGCTCTCCCATAAGAGCTAATGTATTTTAGCTGTTTTTCAAGAAAGTGTAGCTCTTCAGGATATTTTTTTAAAGGGTGGTTGTGTTTGGATAAGTTACGGGGAATTCACTTCTCAATAGATATATTTTTTTAAAATTTTTAATGTAAAGTAGAACTCGAGATATTATTATTTCTTCTGAGGGACTTTCGCCATAAACCACCGTGTTAAAATAGAGACTAAAGGAAAGAAGTGGAAAAAAGAGGGGTAAAGTCTAAAAGTAAAAAATAAATAATTTCGATTGAGAATTGATTCCCCGTAACTTATCCAAACATAACCACCCTTTTAAAAAATATCCTGATCTCAACGAAAGGAATTTGGAGTGTTTCGTAAGCTAAACCTAGGTACTAAATACTAATCGCTCTTTTCGTGCGTAATTTAGTCTTTCAACAGATTTATTTATTTTAACAGAAAAACTAATGAATTTTAAAAACGTTATGTACTGGCACTGTAACGGTTTTATTTTTATTTGAAAACAGTAAAATTGTTGATTCATAGATGGCGCGAAAGAAGCAAACGAAGAACGGTGCTGAGTTTACAGGGACAACGAGGGCGCTCGCGTTCGTCGTCTCTCACCCCCTTCTAGCATCATTTCAGCACGAGCTACACGTACGTTTGACATATAGCAAGCAGAGCTCAGCATTTCAGTTTTATAATCAACTAGACAGAAAGCAGGTATTAGTGAAATTTTGTATTTAATGAAAACTCATATCGAGGCACAGTTCATTTAATTTATCTATCATTCCAAACAGTAGTGCTGAACTTGTCATCCAAACTTGGTAGTGTGCTACTACAGTACTAGACTTTCAGTACTTCTCATTATGGCTGAACGAATGGACGAAACTAACGATGGATTCTTGGGCGCTCAAAGTAAGGAATAAGTTTAGAAGATAATGTGCTAGGTTATTTATATTCATTTAGTCATTTATAATGTTTCTTCAGCTACATAAACTTTTGATATTCGTTCTCCTCTAGATGATTCCAGTACCCCACCCAGCAGTGATCAAATGGAGGTAAATGCTGTTGCTCGCAATGAAGTTGAAGGTCCTGCCAGTGTGGCAGTTGTGCCAGTTGTGCTGCCTGTGCCCAAAGTGATGACTCCAGTCAGCTGTCTCAATGAAATCTGTGTGGTCAGGAAGCTGTCGATTCCACAGTATAAATCAATTGGTGAAGTTGGTGTGGCCCACATGAAAATTTTCACAATGGAGGGCTATGTTCGTGACATGGAACTGAGAGGTATGTTGCACCTGAATATTTTAAACATGAATTTTCTAGAGTAAAACTTAATTAACTATTTTAAACAGAGACTGGACATGGCAGGACAAAAATGGAGGCAAAGCACGAAGCAGCCACACGTCTCCTAGAGAAACTTCGTCGAGCTGGCGAGCGTAATGAGGGCCTTGCTCGGGTCACCCCTGAAGCTGTGAAGAAGTGCCACGAAATGTAAATAATGCTTTCCATTGTCCCAGTACATATATATTTCTTTTTTTTTCTATAGGCTCAAGAAATTTGTCGTTACTGAACCACAGAGTGCAGAATCTGAATCAGAGACGACTCGCTTCAGTGCTGGTTCTCTGAGAGCTCATGAAATGGCTCGGGGAATGGTCCCTTCCGTCTATGATTGCGTGAATGTATCTGGCCCTCCCCACAACAGGACCTTCACGATGACTTGCAAGCAAGGAGATCACATCACTCGCGGTAAATTGATGTAGATAGATAATATTATTCCAAAGAAAAATAATGAATTATCTCTTTCTTTCATAGGAACTGGAAAGTCCAAGAAAATTGGCAAAAACATCGCAGCTTCTCACATGCTGAAGATTCTCTCCGAGTCATCCAATGAAGCCAACACCCAGCAGCAGCCGTCGCAGCACAGCAGTGATTAAGAATATGGTGCTTTTTCCCTCTTTACATTTTTTTCAATCATCCCAAGAAATGCTTAAAAGGATCCTACTTAATTCGCATCAAAATTTCAAAAGCTTTTCTTTCTTCTTTGTAAGCCCCTTTCCTTGATTATCGCATTCTATATTTATGTGATTGTCGACTCAGGTCTTTAGGAGTCTATTATGGGAAAAAGTCTCTCGACGTCCATAATACCAACGCATTTTGGAAAAGTGTTTTGTTGAAAAAATTCTAATGATGATACGCTCCTTTGTATAAATAAATAATAGATTTTGAAAGAATTTATATTTGTGGTATGAGCTCAAATTACTTCGTCCATTTTTTAATGCCGAATATGAAGGAATAATAGTTGCAAATATTTTGTTAATATGAGCTCAATGAAAAGTTGCCCTTCAAACAAAAATATAGAGTCGACACAATAGAGAAATTTGCTATTATCTCCGAAATTATCTCGGAATTCACGTGAATTTGATTCTATGGTATTTTTTTTATTTATTTAATAAAATAAAGATGGTGATAATATATTTTGATTTCTTTATTTAGAAGGCTTCATTGCTGGTATATTTGGGGTTTTGGTTGGCACTGGCTTTATATATCTTACCTTACAAAATATCTTTCTCACTCTTCAAGTATGTATAATAATAGTTCCTGATGGTATTTATTATAACAAAAACTTATTCGAGTCTTTTAAATCCAATTTCAGGCGTTCAATCTTTACCGGCGTTTTCGTGATGATCATTACCGAAGAAGGGGTTAAAGTCAATACGAGCAGGATTTCAAATACTATATATTTTTTGTGTGAATGCTGCGTTGCTCGCACGGCTTATTTTTGCTCTGTTGTGTTATTGCAACACCATTACCGGTTATTATTATAGTTTAATTTTCCTTGGTGCCTGTGTATTTACCGATATTATCTTATCGTTCGCTTCTTTATTGTTCGGGGTGCTCTATACGTATATCGTTCTTGCAACGAATTCAATAAAACATTTAATTTGGAATACTGATAGTCGCTATCTCAGACTTTTAGGGGGGAAATAAAAAAGGTCTTGAGAAGATTCGAACCTTCGCTCTTCACTTCCACTTTTATTAAGGCCGAAGCCTTGATAGTTTATAACTTGTGCTACAAGACCTGCGGATTAATGTAACATTTTGGCTATTTATACTTAAATTTTGAAAATCTTGAAATAAGAACCTCATGGAATTGAATATTATGGTGTGGCCATTTTCATACCAAATACATAGAGTTCGTTGTAATTTAGTGACATTTTATTCACGAGTGAAATGCTGAAAGCTTCTTGACGATAAGAGACGATTTATGTTCTGAATTCTATTTGAAACTTAATAATCGATATTATATGTTATAGTACTTGTTATCAGAAAAATCAACACGTTTCAAGTATTTTCAGATTTTGTATTTCGAGACCCACCATGATTCCATGAAATAAAACGAAACCGGCTAATATCCCGGAATATTATAATTCAACGAATGCCTCATCTAAAGTCGCTTTTCTCCCGACCTGCTCAGTTCCGACTCATACTCCTCTGGCAGTGAACACTCTTCAAGAATCACTTCAGGCATGATTGCTGATGGTGTCATCTTATTCCTTGGTTTCTTTCTCACTCCGGATGAGCTGGGTATCGGAAGTGACTTGAGAGCAATCTCTTCCGGCTTAAGCAGTTGGGGAGTAATGGATTCCGGATTGAAACTCCCAATCAACCTCCAATTAAGACCGTCACAAAGAAGAAAAGCGTATAGATCAGTTTCTTCGAGTGGGTCCAGCAGCTTCTTCATAACATCCGAAAAAACAGGTTCATTTTTCATAGCTAGAATATCTTCAGTGTCGTCAAAAGCTGCTACAACATCAGTTGGCTTCATGACCTACATAATCAAACGATAAAAAGTTAAATATGTAAAATCCTATTTATTACCAGTACACCAAGTTATATGACCATACCAATATGATTGGACTGCTTCTATAACAACTGCAGACGCGAATGTGAATCTTCCTGGATTGGTACAAAGAACGAAATCGAATCCAGGAAACCAACTGGATTTTCCTATGTCCTTCTGATGTCTTAATGGTTAGATCGACATCGTCACCAGAAGCACGCATTTTCTCCTCTTCTATCAGCTTCGGCAGGTCCAAGCGGAGAAACTTCTCGTCTTGAAGAAACTTTCGCATCTTAAATGCATCACCAACGGCATCAGATTTATTGTTAAGCGATTCTCGGTGAGGAAACATCTTTGCCACTTTCTTGCTGGGTGGGTTGTCTCCTCCCTTGTCCATCAAAAGGAACTCGGAGAAACGCTCTGGAACCTTCCTCTTACGTCGTAGATCAGCACAGATGAATTGCATCGCGCAGTCAGGCTTAGAGCAGTGATGCTCAGTGGATGTTTTTCGACATTGTAGCTTCGTCCTGCTACTCTGTGATGAAACCACTAACGTTTTCTTCTTCCTTATAAGTGTCGGTGGAGTTGCTTCTTCTCCAGCCTTCTTTATAGCTGGATAGTTGAGAGCTGAAACAGCAAACTCTGCGAAATCTTGAGTCATCCATCCTTGAGGGTCAATATCTAGTGTCGACGAAGATGATCCTTCTGTGACCCTACCAGTAGATCTCAGAGAATCGATGGCTCTTTCAAACCAGCATGAAGTACTTTCCAGTACCACTAATCAAGCAAAATAATAATGAATAAATAATGTGAGTGAGACTGATAAGTGATTGAATTATCTTGTACCTTGTTTCCTGCCACTAATTTCTTCGCGTTCAATCTGAGTTTGGACAGCCAAAGATTTCATTTCCGGGAATGAAAGATTGTCTTCAAGTTCTTTGTCATTCAACACTTTGCTCATCAAACCCTGTAACTTATACAAGCATGCAATATACATACCAGTGTATAGACTTAATAATTAAATTTTGTATTACTCTTAATGCCTCGCAAAGGGCTTGCTCCTCTTCGACTCCGATCAGTTGATCCATCAAACTGTTCAAATTTTGGTCCAGGAAATCGCATAATTTATCTGTCGAAATCTGAAAGTATAGAAAAGTGGTCGTATAGTAGACTTTAGAGAAAATAAATATAGATATATAGATATAAATAGTAGGCTGCATCGTTCTTAGAAATAAAAATATTGAACTTAACATTTTCCAAAAGACCATCGTAAAAATCTAATATTCAAGCTTAGGTTATCAAGAGCTTATTGAAAGATGAAAAGCTAATTTAATAGGCTTATTGTTGAGTAAAATATTTTAAGTGGAGCAATAATTAAACTCATCAAAAGTAGCCTAAAACTGATTAAATAGGTATACCCTGGATGCAGTTTTGTTGGGTCCAAGCCATAAAATGCAGAACACATTTTTCTTCTTGGAAATCGACCATCCAACATCAGCATTGGTCACAATTAAACCTATAGAAAGGACGAACATACATTCATTAGTGATTAAAATTGAAATAGGCTAGATCTTTTAATGTTCCAATTTGCTTCTTACCAGGCCACCAAGGCCAATCCTTGAATTTTCCCCAAACTAGAGTTCCAACTAGGATATCAGAATCAGCTTGAGCCAAAGTTGTCACCGGTGCAGCAACGATGTCATTGCTTTTGGAGCAACTTGCTTGCTGTTGATTCTTACTTTCCATTTGTTCAAGAATGTAATGTTACTTCAAAGAACAGCTCTGCAACTGATTAGCGATCAAATGATGATTTCACACAAAGTAAATTTAACAGATGATTGAAACAGTTACCGCCTTATTGAATGCTATAAAAAGGATTAAGAAAAAACTTAAGACAGAATAACTCTTCTTAAATTTGATTTTGGACTTGATTAAAATTTAGTATCGTTTTTCACTTTGACAGCTACGACAATCGCAATGTTATTGAACTGACGACATTTCCCTCGTGGAAAATACCGTGCCACCAAGCGGTCGAATTTAGAACTTATCACAGAGTACGTTTAAGCTCCGACAAGTTAGATTCGAATTTTAAAAAGTGATCTCGTCAAGATTTGCTTAATCTAATTAATTAAACAAAAAAGGGCCCTATTTACATGTATTTGATAATAAAAGGCAGTAATTAAAAAAAATTTTCTCTTCGGTTATTATGTCTTGTAATGCACTCTGAAACTGCACCATAATCCTTGGAAAATCTAAAATTTGATTGAAACATTTAATACTACATTGACACATTGATACATTAAGCCATTTTGGATTAGCACCAACTATAATTTTTATGGCTGTAAAACCGTTGTAAAACACATTAAGCTGAAGTCAATGTTTTTAAAAATATTTTTTCAACACAGTTTCGTAGAAAAATTGTTGAATTAAAGAATGGAGCTAGTTAAGGGGTATTGTTCAATTCTAGTGATAATTGTTTTTATATTGTTATTGCAATAATAGCTCAACTGCCGTCTACCAGTTTAGCTATTAGCTATAGTTTAGCCTTCTCACATTTCAAAGCTGTTTAGAATGTGAATAAAAGTGATTTCAAATCGTCAAAAATTTAAAACTCCACACAAACAGATAAGTACGATGACAAATACACTAGACTAAAAAGAGGAAAATGTGTATGCACTCCAGATCCGTTATATTATCACGTATTTGTCTGTAGAAAAACAAAAAGGTAGATTAACGCACTTCTTCCTTTAGACACCTTAAGAACATGGCCTACTAAATACGATGAGGCGAATCCAGAGGCAAATCTATGAACAAATCAACGTCATTTGATATAAAAATAATTTGAATAATCAAAACAAAAAGTAAAACAAAAACTTATTCTGCGATTTACTAATTATGGACGAAATCAAAAAATTAATTTGTTAGCCATTGATCTTTGCTGATTTGCTCACTTGAAAAATTTGGGTCCACTAGATTTCGCTATAGAAAACGGTTGAGAGTGGAGAGCCTTGTTACCATCAGTCAGCCATGATTTGACGTTTACCATTCCTTCGGAGCAACAAACACGTATGTGCCGTCGTCATTATTAATTATTTATTGTAATATCTCATAGATGTATCTTTTGGTCTAATTAGTGAATCGAGGAGATGGCAGAATTCCCCAACTTTTGCAATACAATTAAGGAGGAACCAACATCTGAAGAAGAAGGCGATGATGAATGTGAATTAGTCGCCTGTTCGGCTTTACTGCACTGTACCAGCATCAAAGAAGAACCGGATTCAGGTCTCAAAACCAAAAATAATCCAGTCATTAGTTTCTAAATATTCTTTTTAAAATAATCCGCTCATTGTTTTCCCATAGAATTGCAAGATGAAGCCCATCAGGGTTATGAGAGTAACGAATTGCTGCCAGACTTCAATGATGCTGCAACAGCTGCACTCGAAAGTACTGGCTTCCTTCAAATAATCCCAGGCTCGGTCATTTCTCTTGCCAATTTGACGCGAGTGACCAAGGGAATCAGTGAAACAGAGATGAAGAATGAAAACACTGATGCTGGGTCGGTTATGGTTCAAGAAAGCGATGGATATCGAGAGTATGTTGTCGCCTATCCTCCAATTCCAATTTGCGTTTTCAAGGAAGAAACTCAATCCGTAGATGACCAAAATGAATGCAACTCGAATCAGCAGGTATTTAAACCAAATATTTATAAAACAGCTCTATCAAACATAAATGGATTTCTTTGTTTATTGCCATTCAGCTGACGATACCAATGGAAGGTATCGCTTTAACAGGTGATACAGCTACGACAGGTTCGACTTTTAATCCTTAATATACTTTTAATAGTATTTAATTTACTCTTGTTTAACTTTACAGTAATATCTGAAAATTTGGGGTGTGGGTAATTAGCGGGCAACGGGCAGCGGGCAGCGGGCGGGTAATTAGCGGACTTTTTTAGCGGGCATTACTCTTTTTGCTGATGGGTAATTAGAGGGCATGCAAAAAGCGGGCAGGGTAATTAGCGGACTATTTTAGCGGGCAACTTTTTTTTATTGTAGCGGGCAGGATAAACAGGGGACTTTTTAGCGGGCAATTCTTTTTATTTTGCTGTCCACCGAACACACAAAAATTAATTTTAGCGGGCAACCTTTCTATTTATTTGCTGCCTATCACACATACATTGCGGGCGTTAAAATCAAAAAGGTTTTAGTGAGCAACTCATTGTTTTTTTATTTGTCCATTCCACAAATTAGGGGCATTTTAAAAAATTTTAGCGGGCAACTTTTATAATTATTTGCTACCTATCGCACGCATATTTTTGGGCACAATGAAGGTTTTAGCGTATTTATTTTCTGCCTATCGCACATATATTGCGGACATCTTGAAAAAGTTTTTAGCGGACAATCTTCTTTATTTATTTGCGGTTCATCGCACATATATAATGAGGGTATTTAAAAAAAGGTTTTAAATTTCTGTCCACCGCACATATATTGCGTGCATTTTAAAGTTTTTTTTTTAAGCGGGCAGTCTTTTTTTCTCCCTATCGCACATATATTTTGTGCATTTTAAAAGAAGGTTTTAGCGGACATCTTATTTTATTGCTGCTCATGACACAGATATTGCGGGCATTAAAAATAAATATCGGCAAAGTTAATTTTTCATTTGCTGTCCATCGCACATTTTTTGCGGGCATCTAAAAAGAGTTTTTAGCAGGCAACCTTTTTTTTGCTATTTGTTGCATATCGCACAAATATTGCGGGCATCAATTTTTTTTAGCGCGCAATTCCTTTTTATTTTCTGTCCATCACGCATATATATTGCGGGTATTTAAAAAAGGTAGCAAGCAAATTGTGCTCAAACGATAGCACATTTCGGATCAATTTTTAACAACTGCATATTTTATTTATAACCTGATATTTTTGTTGGTTTTGGACAGCAAAAAAACGTCAGTTTAATTTTTTTATATCCGCAATGCAGAAGATGCGATGGAGAAGAAATTTTCAAAAAATTTCCACGCTAAAAACTATTTTTTTTAATGCCCGCAATATATTTGCTTTGATGGAAAAAAGTTGCCCGCTAAAAACTTTTTTATGCCCGCAATACATGTGTGATTGATAGGAAATAACAAAAAGATGCCCGCTAAAGACGGTTTTTTAAATACCGAAAATAAAATAAAAAAGATGCCCGCTAAAAACTTTTTCATGCCCGTAATATGTGTGATTGATGGCAAATATAAAAAAGATGCCCGCAATACGTGTGTGATTGATAGCAAATAAAAAAAAGATGCCCGCTAAAGACGGTTTTTTTTTTTAAACCCAAGGTTTAAAAAAGGTGCCGCTAAATTTTTTTAATGCCCGCAATACATGTCTGATTATCAGAAAATTAATAAAAGTTGCCCGCTAAATTTGTTTGAATGCCCGCAATATATGTGGAAGGAATTTTTTTTTTTCAAATGCCCGCTTAAAAAAGTCCGCTAATTATCCAGCCCGCTTTTTTCATGCCCTCTAATTACCCATCAGCAAAAAAAGTAATGCCCGCTAAAAAAGTCCGCTAATTACCCGCCCGCTGCCCGCTGCCCGTTGCCCGCTAATTACCCACACCCGAAAATTTGGAAGGTCTCCAATCTTCAATGGTTACGCCCAGTAGCAGCATCCGAATTCTTCGTAGTTATTCCAAGCGGAGCAGTACGACTATTACTCAGAAGGTTGCTCCTGACGATGGAGAAATTAGTGGAAAACAAATGGAGACAAACAAGATGGAAAAGAGGAGTGGTAGAGGAATAAAGGAACAGCAACAGGTTATTAACTTATTTTTAGTGAGCAATTTAAGTATGAATATTTATGTTACATCTTTTCTTCTTTGTGCTTTTAGGTTGCCACAGCACACAGCAAAACAATAAGCGAGCACAGCACATCTTTTGAAGAAGTGAATGCGTTTGGTGGTGTTCCTTCTGGTATAGTTTCCTTCTAATTTGATATTATCCACTTCTATTCATTTGGACAGTGGATCTCATACATAATAATCTACTTTATTACGTTTCAATAGATGAAGAACTTGATCAAATTCATCCCATTGCCGGACCTTCTCGAAAACGAAAGCAGAAGGCAAATGGTAAACCTTCAGCCAATACCAATCTTCCTAAAGATAAAGGTATGCGCCAATTCTATTATTACGTATTACTATACCTCATTGCATTGTCTTGAGACGAGATTTTTCAAGATATCTGTTTACTATTTTCTAGAAAATGATTCCGCTTCTGGTAATTCCACTCTTCCAAAAAAGAAGCGCAGAGAGAAACCCTTATCATTAACCCTCAGTCATACTGAAGAAAAAGGTATAATACAGTTCCTAATTACCCATGGAGATCAGCTAAATATCTTTATTTTGAACTTGACCCCTATACAGAGCGCCCTTACAGATGTGACACATGTGGAAGATGCTATAAGCAGAAATATAATTTGAAACGCCATTTGATGGGTGGAGAATGCGGCATCGAAATGCTACAGTTCTTTTGTGAGCAGTGCGGTGATCACTTTTCTAGGAAAGATTCTCTCCGCAGGCACCTTGAATCCATTCACAAAGTGGAGCGCTCTCAGCTTGCTGTATTTGGAGCAGGTAATATACATACATTTTTTAAATTTTATAGATATTAGTCAACTGTACCTTCTAAAATTTATTCTTTTGCTATTATTACAGAGCTCATCAGGTCTACGAAAACCGGTTGCCCTGAAGAGTACCCTTACAAATGTAGCAAATGTGAAAATGTGTACAAGAGGAAAGACGTCTTTACCCGACACGTGAAATACGAATGTGGTGTGAAACCCATTCTGTGCAAAGATTGCAACCAACAATTGAAACATAAAAGATCGCTCAAGAGACACCTGCTCAAGATCCATAAAGTGAACCCCTCGGAATTCCCATCGTATGGAATAGGTAATTATATTCTTCCTTTTCGTTGGCTTGCTTTAGAGTAAACGATGGGCTCGCCATCACAATACTTTCCCGGGTTTATTTATTCTTGTTTTCTAGTGGTAAAAGTCCGGGACGGTCTGCGTTACAAGTGTGAAACGTGCGGCCATTCGTACAGTAAAAACGGTTCTTTGCGAAGGCATATGGATTACGAATGCGGGAAAGAAGCTTCCTTTTTGTGTCCCCAATGCAATTTTCGGACGAAGCATAAATTCAGTCTCAACCAACACCTCCAATACGTTCACAGCGCAGCTTTTTCTCATCTTAAGAAGTAATGCTGATTTATTCCGCAGCAAGATTGGTAAAGCCGTGAAGAGTCATCATACGTTTAGAGCTGCTACTTAGGTTTTCATCATCACAGACAATAATTAAAATGTATCCCTGGATAGTTTTGTGTCAAATCACTTGATAATACAAAAGAAGAAAATGTTGATCTTTGAAGCTTTGAACGATATTAATTACGAAGAGTTGAAAATATGAAAGAATGCAATCTAATATATACGTATGCGTGATTCTTATTTTTCTCAGTAGCAGGATTTTGTCAACTGAATCTTTGGCGTGAGCATCCCTAGCGCATTTTATTAATATCAATTATGTTGCTTCCGCTCTCATTTAACAAACGATAATATCGTTAAAACTGAATACTGTTTAAAAACTACTAAGACAAATGTATATTTTCTTGGTGCTGCCTGATATTCGTTTTAAAAACTACGGGACGTCATCATTTACAATAAATTAAGTTCATTAAACACAGTTTTTTGCGCTAATATTTTGAATATTGTAATTCATTAATGGACTTGTCTTCCGACTTATATTAAAAAGAAACTGTTTCAGAAACGATCGTTAAAAAGCAGTCCGTTTATTGGGCTTTATTTCTAAATCAAAAGAACCCTCCTTACAAAGAAATTAGGATCAACCTCGCAGGTGCTGTTCCATTCAATGTAAATTACGATCATGTGGGATGTATGGATAGCAGAAGATTCCTAATTCCCAGCAGGTCCGAGTTCTGATGCCAGCTTGGAACTCTTGACGTTATTGTGAACTCCGATAACATGCGTTTTCAACTGGTTTTTCAAGTAAAAGCGGCAGTTGCACTGCATGCAACAAAAGCTCGGCTCGCTCCCACATGTCCATCTCACGTGTTGGTTCAAGGAAGCCATACTCGAGAAAGAGCGACCACATATATGGGGACACTTGAACGATCCTCTGGAAGTGGCCTTTCCTGAATATTGTAATATAATAAACAAGGACTAAGAGAAAATGTATAGCTACATATACTACAACTGATAACGCACCTCTCTTCTTCTGCTCCGTGTTGGTTGCTTTTCCCGATGCTTTCTTGGCAGTAGACTTTGGTTGAGCAGTGCCTCTGGGATTGGTACACACATTCTGTCGATCATCATCTATGCAAATTGGAAGGAATTATTTAGGTAATATTTAAAGGCATTATTAAGTATTAGTAGTTATTAGCATTATAAGTAGTTATTATACCAGGTTTATCAGCAGTGAAATAGACCTCTTCGTCAGATAATTCGGATAACTAGATAAAGAACGAAAGAGAATGATTATTCCATTTTGGTAATAGAAATGCATTACCGAAAACTAGTAGTGGGCTAGCCCAATACTTTACCTCAAGACTGCTGTCATCTAGAAAGTTGGCTGAACCCTTGCAACTTATACTTTTAATCGACGTCATGAAGGAATGCTGAAGGTTATCGTCGTCATCGAATTCTCCCATGAAATTTTCAGGTCCTTTGACAGTAATTTCTTCTACAATGGGTGAGAAGCTTGTGGTCTGGGCAGAAGTTGCTCTGCTTCCATTCTGTTGGGGAATTAAATCAATTAATTAAATACATTGTACGTATATTCAAATATGCAGTATCAAGGGTATTACTTCCTTCACGGCCGGATACTCGGGATTTTCCATAATCGTTAGACACTGATTTCCACCTGAATTTTGATAAAACAGTTGAAGCGTGATTCAAATCACAATGCCATTTAATTAGTTATAAGAACAAACAAAATTACCAATAATTAATATTTAATAGAGAAAGAAAGAATGTGTCACTTGACGCTGGGGAAAATGCTAAACTTGTGAACATAGTCTACTTAATCCTTTAGGGTATGTACTCTCTTCACCGTTTTCTCTAGCAGCCAAATAAAAATATCTAAATAGTGGAAATGGAAATATGATATTTTATTTTTCTCGGAATCCAAATAATGTAAGGGTTTCCCGCATGAATGTGTTACCTGGAAATAATTTAGATAGCTTTCATGTAATATTTAGAAGTTAATATTTGATAGAAAATGAATACCAAGCTAAAATCATTACTTCCACTTAAAGGAGGGGTGTGACAACTCACAGATAGATCTCTTTTCCTTTTCAATTTCAGAAAGCCCCTCCTGCACTGTGAAGAAAGAAGATACCTTATTGCTATAAGTAAGCCATAATTTCTTGTTCAGCATTCCCCAGTATGCTAGATGGACGTGAGTCACGTGACATCCAAAAGCTGCGTTTCTTTATCGACTTCATAGTCCGTTTTTGGAAGCTCTGGTCGGTTCACCATTGTATTGAGAAACAGAAAACATGTCAATTTAATATCACATTCTCTTAAGTCTTAAGGTAGGTTGAACTTGTAATTTTATTTAATCATAGCTGAATGTAAAATCAGTTATTTGTGCTCTCCATTTCCTCATGATCGTGTTCTAAAAGCCATACTTTTTAACTGATTATTTACTTGATAAATACAGGCACAACTTTATCACCAACGACTTTTCATCGGCTGAATTCTTTGAAAAACATGGATTCAGAAAGCAAATCCAAGGTATGTTTAACTATTTAAACAAACTCAGTATATATTAGTTTGATTATTTGCAATTTTTATATAGGGCGAAGGTGCTGTCAGGCACTGTGCCTACTGTCTTCAAATCTGTGGATTTCCAGTCAAGTTGTGTGGCAGATGCAACAAGAGGGCTTACTGCTCCAAAGATTGTCAAGTCAAGGACTGGTCCAGCAATGGTGACGGGCAGCGTCACGTCAAATGGTGCAACCGTCACGAGTACGGAGAAGAGGACGTCGACTGGGAGGTCGTCCCCATTCCAAACAAAGGGCTTGGAATCAGAGCCAAGAAAATGATGCCTGCTGGACACAAAATCATTGTAGAGCCGTTTTTCACATCTCCAGATGGTCATCCAGGTTATTTTCTCTCGTTTAAAATTTAATTTAGTTATTGAATAACATTTCTCTTCCTTGACACAGGAATCAAAGATCTCCAGGCAACAGAAGCTGAATTGACGTTGCTGAAGTCCGAGTTAGGAGAAGAATTTATTGTTTGCCTGCGGATCGGCCGAGTGAATCACGCTTGTAAACCAAATGCTTCCTTGGTCCTTGACGAAACGGCCCGCGTCGTAATTCTCTTTGCACTCAAGGACATTCAACCTGGCGAAGAAATAACCGCTTGCTACTACTACCCATTCTTCTTCAGTCTTTTATCGGACTTAGATTTTCCTTGGACGAGCCTCGATTTGAGTGTTGGAGAAGAACTGAAGTACATCAAGAACGAACTGTTTGATATGCCTGCCGAAGGAATGGTTTGTCCTTCTGACTGTTCTTGTTTCGATCCGACTATTTGGGCTCTTGTCGGAGAAGGAAGGCGAGCGCATTCGGAAATCATGGATTTAGATGGCCAGCTCAAGACGGGAGAAGCTCTGGTAGCCGGTGAGAAGCTGTTGGACATTCACCGCCGTCTCAACATCTTTTGGGAAGCTCTTGGCGATACATATTTCCTCCTCTTCAAAGTAGCTGTACAGAGGTCGGAATTCCTTCCGCGAGCTATGGAATACCTTCGGTCGGCTGCTGAACTCTTCCGCAAGATTTGCCCGTACTCGGAGGAGTACACCAAGAAATTTGAGAAGTTGATTGAGCACCCCGAAACTCACCGGAATTATTTGAAGATTGACAAGATGCAGCAGGTTACTGATTTGGATGAAAGTCTTAGTACTACCCTTAACTTGCAGTGAACTGTGGTACCATCATTCGTTAAATTGGGATGTGTCACATGCGACCACTTCGGCGTAACTTTGACGTAAATGTTTTCATTAATCGCGGTCTCAGACGAAAATTTCCTTTTTGTGTCCTGATTTGATTTCGATAATACACTAAAAAGGAGAAAAAAAAATGGTACTCATCTTAATTACTTAGTTTTTCTTTACTCCGCGCCTTTAAATGTAAAGCTTTAATTTGTTCTGTAGTTCAATTTCTTGTTAGTCAGTTAATGGTTATTTTTAAATGACTGGTGTTATTGAACCATTGTGATCGCTTTGACGTCATCGTTGATTAGTTCGTAGCCAAGGTAATAAAAGCTTCCACAGAAATTATGGAAAGATTGGATGCACTTTTTTGTTGCAGGGTAATTTCGACCTAGGTAATTGCAACCAAACAGCATTACAGAAATGAAACTTAGCAATTATCACTTATATGTATCAAGCAGAACTATAATATGTAGGCCTAATTGTGATTCAAGAGTAGGCTACAAAGTAATGAAAAAAAAGGTTTGCCCCTGACGAGGGTCGAACTCGTGACCTCCGCTTCACATCCTGTTCATAAGAACGGCGCCTCAACCTCTAGGCTACAGGGGCCTATCATATATTGTTCCTAAATCTAAGAAGTTTTCGAGTATTAGTATTATTTACATTAAAAACATAGAGCTTGTTGCTTGTTTCAAGGACTACATTTTCTATGAGAAATGAAACCATAAGAGAAAGAAGGAAGAAATATAACAGCTTTCTATATCTAATAAATGATAAGCATCTATAAATTATTTTAAATCATTATATATTAGGTTTCTGTTTTCAGTTTCTGTCAGGCCAGTAATAAAAAAAATAATTCATTTGTAAGTAAATACATTTTTTAAAAGTAATACCACGATATGGTAATACTTTAGACTTAGCTAGGGCATAATTAATGATTATGAATCGAATCTGCTTGCTGTTAATGCTGTGCGTAGCTGGTTGCTGAAACCCATGTCAAATAGCCCCAGGATTTTGTTTTAGTCGACTGCTTGGTTTATTTTTATTATTTTTATTTATCGCGACTCAGCGAGTGACACTTGTCAGATCCGTGCTTTTTGCTGTTTATATTGCTATATCTAGTTCAATATTAAAGATTTCTTAATTTGTTTTATTCACAATAATGGCAGAATTACAAAGTGGAGAGTTAAAATGGGAGGGCCATCATACTTTTGTCTTATCGCAGCTCCAGTTTATGCTGGAGAAAGAGAGCTACGTCGACGTCATTTTAGCTAATACTGAAGGACAAAGTATTAAGGTTCATCGACTCGTCTTGTGTGCTGCCAGTCCCTTCTTCAAAGTGAAAAATTACTAAATAATTAATCTATTTATATTTCTATAAAATATTTTCTCTTATTTTATAATAATAGGACCTTCTGAGTCAGAATAACCCATCGGAGGAAATCACCACTATCACTCTTCAAGATGTCAGTTATGTGATACTCAAGACTTTAGTGAAGGTAATCTATACATTTATTATCATCTTGATGCCTTCATAATTTTCTTTAATTATAGTTCATCTACAAGGGTGATATCACTGTGAAGAGTAAAGCTCAGCTTTCTCTGTTCCTAGAAACTGCACTGGCTCTCAAAATTAAAGGTATATTTATGGTTCACAGTGACCTATATTTAGAATTAGAGAAGCTCCGAAGCTCTTTAATTATTTCATAACTTTAATATAGGACTGATGGAAAATTCACTTCAGTCAAAAGGGAGCCATCAGAAGGAGGAAGAAGAAGAATTGAATAGTCAAACCCAGAGAGAGGTATACATTATTTTATAAAGCTTAATGATGATCCAAGCATATAATAATAACCTTATTTGAATAGATCCCAGTGGAAATCAAAGCTGATTCATCAGTCGTTGGTAACACTATTTTATTAAATTCACCATTTATGACATCTTAAAGTAAGCAATATATTGTTATCAGTAGTCCTTGATAATGATGATGTAGGAGAGGCCCAAGAAGAAAGAGAGCCATCAGAGAGCGATGAGGATGAAGAGAGACAGGTTTCTATCAGTTTACTTATCTCAATTAATAATAACTTTACTTTTTTATTTGATATCTAATTATCTTTACAGGAAATCGTTGCCGACGAATTACTTTACGTAAGTGATCATTCTTCTCTGGAAGATGTCAACTCATCTCCTGATGAATCTTCTGGTATAAAGTCAATTGATAAATCGTTTAAACAGAGCTGCAATATTCATGCTGTCCTCTCTTCTATAGGCAACGAAGCTGCTGATGGACCTTTGGGATCCAAACGTAAAGCTAGGATTACATCGCCAAAAATGAGCATTCAGCTTTCCAATAAGGAAAGGGGTATCTATTTGAAATTTAAATCAACCCTAATCCCATCATCACATTTACTTCTCGATCCTATTAGGAATGAATCAGCAATCAATCTCTCAACGGACCGCTGCTGATCCTACTCGACCTTTCGAATGCAGCAGTTGCGGCCGTAATTACAAACGGAAAGACCATTTAACTCGGCATTCTGCTTCTCACGAATGTGCCAAGGTTGTTACCCCCAATCAACCTTACGAGTGCACCAAATGCGGTCGTTGCTACAAACGGAAAGACCATTTGGTTCGGCATTCTGCCCACGAATGTGTCGGGATTGATCCATCTTTTGCTTGCTCAAAGTGCGATTACCGAGCTAGAAGGAAGTACCATCTGTCGAGGCACCTTAAGGAGTTTCATCGCATCACTCATCACACTGAGATCGCGACAGTTGCCGCTTCTGGAACGATGCTAACCTTTTAAAACGATGTTGCACTGGAGGTTATCTCAGAGAACTAGTTGATACTGATTGGCAAAGGAATATTTTTATGTTTTCATTAACGCTAAGATGTGGCGGTCTTAATTTTCAACTTGTAAGCGAGAAGTGGAGAGTACGTCACTCTTGTATAAGGTTCTGTTTGAATATTTGTTTCCATAACTATTGTGTGTGTACTGTTCTTTTATTTGGCCTTTATCAACACTCTTCTCCCTTGTATGCGCGATGCTCTAATTAATAGTCTTCTTAAGAAAATACAGAATCTTTTTTTTTTTCAAAGTTAAAGTTTATTTGATACCTATTTAAGACTTCAAATATATACACCTATTATTTCTTAATAATAGTTAAGAGTTGGGCCTCTTTAAACTTCAGGCGCAGAAGTGTTGCTCAGTTTGTTGGTCTCCTTTCCAATAAGTATACTTTTCATAACTGAGTAAAAGTGATATAAGCATTCTTTGTCAGCCTCGATAATCCTTTATACATAGATTAAACAAGATAATTTATAGTTTGAGCGGCTATAAGCGATTTGAGCTGTTTATGTTTGATCAAAATTTCTTTTTATTTGGCGTTAATATAAATGGGGAAATAGTACAAGGATTTTCTAGAAGCATAAGCTATACACATATGCAACAAAAACGAATTTTCGGAAACCCCGCCTCTCAACGCATTAGTAGTATTGCTACTGCCAACTTGACACTAAGTATAAAGATCAGTAAATCAGTCTAGATCTCTTGATTTAATTCTTCCACGTCGTAATTCTTTTAGCTTATGCAATTCCCATCGTTCTATATACCAATCGCCATAGTAAAACACTTTTACCAACCGAAATACAGTTGTATAAAGTATATAGTATTGTATTATGGGTAAAAAATTATACAATGCAGTAAAACAACTCGAGTGTAACTATAAAATAACTGTTTTATTTAAATCATCAACCAAAGGTGTTCATAAGCTGACCATGGGAAACTACTGATATTTTGAGTATTTGTAATACAAAACTTTATATGGCGATTTTATTAGTAGCCTGTATAGTGATTAATATTGATTGACACGCAGAAATTTTGAAAATATACTTGATTAAGGATTTGAATTGTATTTCTCGAGTGGGATAAAAAAGCCATATATGATGTATATGCTTATTGTTACAAACATCAACGTGATTGTCTCGATTTGAATAAGATTCATTAAAATTAGATATAATTTTTTTTCTTCGTGATAAGCGCAATAATTGGAGAATTGCTAAAGCTTCTTACTGGGAAGTTCCCACGAATTTAGAATCCTATTAATCATACAAATAATAATTAAAGTTAAATTAATTTCCCTTTCAAATTTATTTGAATTGATTTTTCACCTGCTGATTTTATTTCTTCCTTTACCTGACCTGTCGCAGTAGAGTACAATACTCGTGTTGTCGATACTTAATGCAAATAAATTTTTAATTAACAAAATTTTGCACCATTCAATAGTTTTCAGAAAATGATTTTAAGTTACCACCATCGCAGAAATCGTCTCTATAGACGCAGTACCGCAACTGTGGGTGAAAGGTGGATGTTCCAGGGCAGCGCTACAAAGGAAAATGAAAGATGAAAAAGTTTAACAATCAAATAACCTAATCAGAAATCTAGACAGGTCTATAATATTTTTTTGTATCGAACTGAACATTGAAATTCATAAGCTAATTATTTCGCTAATACCTGGAGGAAAAGTTGTTGGTCAATGCATATGTAATGTTCTGGTACGCAAATTCCTTATATAAAGAAAATAGATGATTAATTGTTCGAGTATGCAGAAAGTATATGCTGATAAAATGAATATACAAATGAAAGTTACCCTCGTCGATGGGATAGAAACCGTCTGGCTTTGTGCATTCGAAACTTGGCATTCCTGTGGAAGGTGGAGTGGTTTGCTTTGTTGTAGTAGGGGTCGTCGCCGTTGTAGATGTAGTGATTGAACATGTGGTGGAGGGAGTAGTCGTAGTAGTAGTGGACGAAGTCGTCGTTGAAGGTGTCGTAGTGGTAGAAGTTGAAGAAGTTGTCGGAATGGATGAAATAGGATTGCAAGAAGCTTCTGTCTTGAACACGCAATATCTTTTCACTGGATCAAAAAGAGATTGTCCGGGGCAAGTCTGTGGTAAAAATAAATTAACGTTATCTACTTTTTTATATTTATTTTGCATCGACCAGTAGGTTATTTTTTAATTCGATCTTTAAACCTTAATGTAGAGAACTCCAGTAATGCAAATGTGGTACTGGGAAGTACATTGGCCTATAAATTATAAGAATCGTAACAAAAATATTATGTTGCGGGCAATGCAATGAGGGAGGACATTCTATTATATGTTTACCAGGAATTGCGTAAAAGCCATCGGGTTTGCCGGTACAGCAGCTCGAATTTCCAGTTTCTAAAATGCAGATTTTAGTTTAATTAGAGTCAGCAATTTTTTACTTTTCCTTAAGTTGTATAACGTTAATTATTACTGCAGCATGACGCTTGCGCTTCTGTTACGCAAGTGAGCAAGATTGGGTCGAAAATTGCGTTCGCTGGGCATTTCTGTTGACAAATGATAATTTCAATAAATAAATACAGATATTTTCAGCAATTTAATTTTTTTACCAAAACGTAAAGTGACCCATTGATGCAGGAATAGAAGTCTCTGTCACAAGTATCTATTATTCCATGCAAATAATTCAAGTTAGCCCTAATCTCTTAAATATTAGTAACGTCTTCGCCTGAGTATATAAAATATTAAAACATACACTTACTTGGAATATGAAAAAAACCAAAGGGTGGGTCAGTTGGACAGTGGAATACATTTCCTCCAGGAGATGTAACAGTGGACCCAACTTTTGTGGTGGTAGTGGTCGGAACAGTAGCGGTAGTGGTCGGAACAGTAGCGGTAGTGGTCGGAACAGTAGCGGCAGTGGTCGTATTAGGGACTTCCGTCGTTGTCCTTAATGAAGTTGAAATGCGAGTTGAAGAAGTTAACGGAGTAGTAATTTTAGTGGATGGTGCCACGGTGCAGGCAGGTATTTCTTCTGGATACTCGCACCTTAATTTGGAATGATCATAGTAAAGCATAGAACCGTCTCCAAATATTTGGCAGTTCTGCATTTTAAAAGAGGGAGAAGACGACGATGCTTAACATTTATGTACAATATTGAGTGGAGAGGTATTCTTACGTAGCAGTACGATAAGCCGTTGGAGCATTTGAAAAAGATGTTAGAGCAGGGGTCGTTAGGGTTTGGCCTGTTTCCGTTCATATAGGTTCCATTTGGGTACCTTTCTGGGCACGGGATCTTGGGATCATGAATACCGTTGCAGTGAGGATACGCCTAAAATTGTGTTACATTCGTTAACTTCAATCTAAATATGTTTAAAAAGCATAAAAACTTACTGCATTGCACAACTGGATCAAGAAAATGCCTATTATTTTATTTATTTATAAAAACAAACATGAGTGTTAAGATTCAATTTTACAAAGTATTCGTGAAGGACAAATTACCTAACAATACGACGATGAGGAACCTCATTTCTTAAAAGTAGGAATTCCAATGCTACTAACTTGTTATAGCCTGAACACGAATTGCAATGATACTAGAAGGAAGCGAAGCGACCGCTTATATATTAGTCGCAGGCCTCTTGAACACATGATTTTCCAACTTTTACTATACCATAAGTAGTAGCAATTAAATAACGTGTAACAATTCAACAGTGTCCCGCTACGGGTTAATTAGCTTCGTATAATACTGTGTCAATACTAAAATTGTGTCAATCTTATTGCGTGAATCATAAAACATTTAAGGTCCCTGGGTTTCCCCTGTTTAATCCCACAAGCATGCAGCTGACGTGCTGCACCTTGACCAGTTATTTCTGTGAGTTTGCCTTACTACTGAATTAGCGTATAATTAAACGTGGTGAAATAGCTAATAGTCCTTATACCTCTCCCAGATTAGAATTCGTCAAATAATGCAACGTAAATATCCATTTTACAGTAGTTAAAAATTAGTACGAGCGCGCGCAATTCTAGTTGCCTCATTTCTTAGCAACCATGAATTGAGGCCATGGGTAGAGGTGGAAAATCGTGAATTTTCCCATAAGATCCTGTTTTGACAGAGAGAGAGAGGGGGGGGGGGGGGTCAAAAGTCAACATCATTTATATGGATGATTGCCCATTCCTTTTACCGGCTATAAAACTGAAATGCAGCTTCACACCAAGATCTGTTTTTAACTTTAAAAAAATCGAAACGGCGTAAGGCCATTTTCTTTCATCGCAGATTTTTTTAATGAAGGTTGTTGAAAACAAAGAGTGTTTCCGAGTAAAAAATATGTTTAATATTTTTATTAACGCCTTAGATATCAAGGACTCAAATTTTAACTATCATCATCAACTCGTTTACTATTTCAATCGTCTTACTCGTCGTCGTCGGCTTCATAAAAATAGTTTTATATTTATACGAGGCCTATTACAGACCAGCAATAAGCGTCTCACTCGGTTGTACAATCTCGACAACTAAGAAAGATTCACGTAAAGTGAACAAATCACACACATCAATTGCTGTTCTTAAATTCAAAATATAAATATTTTATCATGTGACAATAAAAATTTTTATCACCAACAGCATCATAATACGGTGTCTTTCAACAATCAAGTCTAGTCAACTATTTTTTTAGCACACAGCTTAACAATGTACGACGATCTAATTTAATTGATGCAATTTTTGTGTAAGAGTGCAGAAGTCCTATGGTGTAATGGTTATCACTTCAGACTCTGAATCCGGTAATTCGACTTCAAATCTCGGTAGAACGTTCGTTGTAGCTTATCTCAGATGGTTAAGAAAAAGCGAAAGCTATACATTTTGCAATATTTTTATTATTATATGTATAAAAATCTTATGATATTCCCCATAATAACAACGTGAAAAATTAATGAGGAACTTTTATTAAGTAATAAGATTGTAACAAATATGTTAGATTGGAGCCCCTTTGAAAAACTACAACCTATTAACTATGATCGAAATTCACAAGACATCATTCATATTAAAGTTATTCATTGTGCTGGTTTGCATTACCATCGATTACAAAGTAACCTAAAAAAATACACATGTATACATCATATTTGAAGAATAATAGTAGCCTTCCCTGAGTCATGCATGTCGCAAGGGGTATTAGGTTGTTTCACCCGGACGATTAGTGAGAATTTCACTCGTTTGCTTGTTAACTATGTAGATAAAATATGTAGTAGTAACTTTGATAATTCGTGTACGATTTTAAATCCTTTTTTTTTTTTGGAATAAAGTGTTGAATTACAGCAATTAGCTACCTATAATACTGCGTCAATACTAAAATTGTGTCAATTTTATTGCGTGATTCATAAAACATTTATGGTCCCTGTGTTCCCCTGTTTGATCCTAAAAAGTGCTGACGTGCTTCACCTTTACCAGTTATGTCTGAGTTTCCTTAACTAATAAATTTGCGTATTATTATACGTGGGTGGTGCAATAGCCAGGCCTTGGAGAGCAGCTCTAGAATTGAAGAATACCTCTTCCAGATTAGGAACTCATCAAATACACCGTTGATATCCAGTTTATAGCAGCTAAAAAGTCGTACGAGCGCGCAATTCTAGTTAAAACATATTGCTTCATTTATTAGCAATCATGACTTAAGGCCATCCAGAAATGATGTCAATCTTTAGGGGGGGGGGGCTACAAATCATGAATTTCCCCAAAAGAGCCTAGGTTGACAGAGAGGTGGTCAAAAAGTCCCGAAATTTGGCCCCATTCTTTCTTCTTACCGATTGTAAAACTGAATTACTGCTTCACGTCAACATTTGTTTAATTATATTGAATAACTTAAAATAATGGAAACGGTGTTAGGCTATTATTTTCTAAAAAATGAAGGTTGTTGTTGCGACAGCTTTAACAAAGAAAAAGACCGAGTATCCTCTGACTCGTCGTCGTCGGCTCCATCAAAATAGTTTTACATTTATATTATGCCTATTAGAAGAGGATTAGGGTGAGAAAGAGGGCGTTCCCAAGTAAAAAATATTTTTACAATTTTGTACTACAGCTTAGATATTAAGAGCTTAAATTTGAACTATCATTGCCAACTCGTTTATTGTTTTAATCGTCTGAATCGTCGTTGGGTGCATAAATATATTTTAATAGTTATATTAGACCTATTACACAGACCAGTAATAAGCGTCTTATTCGGTTGTACAATCTCGACCACAGAGAAAGATTCACGTAAAGTGAACAAGTCACACACATCAATTGCTGTACTTAAATTCAAAATATAAATATTTTATCATGTGACTGTAAATTTGTGAGTCACAGTAAATCACCAACAGCACCATAATAATACGTTGTATTCCAACAATCGCAGGTCTAGTCAACTATTTTTTCTTACATTTGACGACCTAATTTGAATCATGCAATTTTGTGTAAGATTGTAGCGGTCCTATGGTGCAATAGTTAGCGCACTTCGGACTCTAAATCCGGTAATCCGACTTCAAATCTCGGTGGGCCCTCGTTGTAGCTTTTGAGTTTTGATTTGAGGGATAATAATAGCCTTCTATGAGTCATGCATGTCGCAAGGGGTAATAGGTTGTTTCAACCGGACGATATGCTGCTTTATCTACATCCAAAAAGTAAAAACTGCCTTTCCGGAGTTGGTGAAAATTTCACTCGTTTGCTTGCTTACTATGTAGATAAAATATGTAGAAGAAACTTTGATAATTCGTGTACAATTTTAAATCCTTTTTTTCTTTAGGAATAAAGCGTTGAATTACAGTACGGAATACCTAATTAACAATGAATAAATCCGTCGCACTGAAACGATTTCCTTCATTCCTTGTTAATCAAATCTTCGATGATTCAAACTGTGTGCTAAATGTTGCTATTTTCTGGTCTCCTATTCAATAAATATACGTTTCATAATTCATTGTTCATCCGCCACACAACGCACTAGTAGTATTGCTACTGCCAAATTGACACTATGTGTAAAAAGCAATTAACAAATCTAGATCTCTTGATTTAATTCCTCTACGTCATGATCCTTTTAGCTTATGCAATTCCCATCGTTCTATATACCAATCGCCATAGTAAAACACTTTTACCAGCCGAAATGCGAACACAACATGATTTCCCTGGTAGTGTGTATCATAATTAAATACTTTTGATATTAAATGTTTAGCGAACAGCAATTAGAAAGAGGTACAAATCTGTTTTTTTTATAACGACAATATTATTATTCTGAGGGATGAAAAATATTTTTTGCTTAAAGTAGAATTTTCTATTTTTTAGAGGTAGATTAAAAGGTTACACCCCAAGTTGAACTCGAGGTCTCGAGCTATTAAATAAAAGGCAATAATCCGCCGTGGCATGATCAAACCATAAATTTATTGCAATAAGTGTGTATAACAATGGCATCAAAATAACCTTATAAATACACATATAACTGTCCTTCGCATTTCGAAATGCCGGTATACTCCGGCTCGTCGTCTTGCGAGATGCGTAGCATGTTCAATGATTGATCATAATAAATACCACAAACCTATTTGTTTCAAGATAACCTTATACCTATAGTCGTTTTCGAGAGGAAGAGTAAATTAAACGGACGAAGTTTTCTCGTTAATATAGTGTGTATGCTATCAATACGTATACCGCACCCATTTCAATTTTAATATATAAATAAAATAATAAATAAAAACAATATCATGAATTATCAGCCTTCAGGTTATTTGTTAAAATTATTTTTACCATAATAAATCTTTATATTTATTATTTAAAATATATTTAAACGTTAAAATTATTATTGCTTAATCTACCGATTCATCGAATTTTAGGTTAGGACTATACACGTTTGTTTTTTATTCTAAGCCTATAAATCAATTAAGCTATTCAAGCATTTATTTAGTTAGATTTCACTAGATTTCCGGCGCTGTTTTGATCATATATCATCTATTATAATCATCATATATGTGTGAAAAACGCGACGCGCCTTTAAAGGGAACTATTTACTATTTTTTTTTATATTGATCATCACAAATTAGGAATCGCCGTTTTTACTAGGTTCTGATGTATACTAACATGCTAACTATTCAACCATCTGGGTTAAGGAACTATTTTAAAGGTCCTATTGTGCAACTTTACAAAATATTTATGGACATTTGGTTTCTGAACAGAATTCCTTTTCTGGATCTCAAAATTTAGGAATGTGCAGTTTATTGGTTGGTTAGTTTTTTTTAATCCTAAGAAAACAATAGTTTATACTTCCAAAAATGAAAAAAATACTTGAACTTTTTGTTATACTTTCTATACGCACTTGTTTTCACATCTGCTTTTATTTGTCTTTTAGCTGGGCTTTGATTTACCACTCTTCCATTCTACATTAAAAAATAAAAAATAAGTACAGCCACACCACGTTCCATTTTAGGATCTTGTTCATATGGAAATATATTCATTATTTCATTTGAAATATAGTTTTATCCATCGCGAAGAAAAATAAATTTAATTGTCATCAGTTGTTATTGTTTGTATTTTTCTCTTGATGTTACGGAAACACTCAGAAAAAGAGGGTTATATGGAACCCGTTTAGTAAGCATTTATTATGTTAACCATAGAATAATTGATTAGATAAAATCAACCCAGGGTGGGCAACAATAATCGGTCCGATCGATTGGCGAAAAAAGACTATATTTACACCACCAACCATCTAGTCCCTTCGTTGGCGGACAGTTGTTGGATTCATCGCATCCACCACCAGGAAATTCTAAATAAGAATTAAAGACAGATCAATGGTTGATGTACTGATACAAAGAAGATATACTGTATATATTTCATCAACCATTGTGTTGTATAATATACAATGGCTGCATATGCATTATTTGCATATACAACATTTGAATATACAATACGATGGTTAGGACTAAATACGAAAAAAAGTTGCCTGCTAACAGATTTACCGAAACCTATAAATGTAAAAGCGTTTTACCAAGGCAACCATCTTAAGTCCATCGCTGACCACGTTCTTCCTCTTTTGGAGTTTCCAGCACTGCATGCTTCCCAGTCCCAATCGAGAGATGGGAAATTAGTTCAACAGCAACAAGAACTAACATAGACTTCTATTTATATATTAAAGTGATTACAAAAATCAAGTTATTTTTATTAGTAGTAGTAGTATTAGTAGTACATATCAAGGTAAATTGTATATTCTCGTTCTGTTATTGCATAATGCATACAAATACTTCTAAAATATACGTGCCATTAAAACAGAGTTCCTTTCCTGCATCTCAAATTTTCAGAAGGGTCTTTGCAGTAGAAAAGAAAACCGAAGATGAAAATCATTTTTTGTGATATTCTAAAAAAGTGGTTATCGCGCGAGGAGGGCTCACCTTATAGGTGAAAAAAATACATTTATAGTTTCTCTCCGCACTTGTTTTCACATCTGCTGTTTTCTCGTGTTTGTCTTTTAACCAGTCGCTTTCTTCCTAAAATTTATAAACATATAACTTAACACCACTTTATGTTGGTTCCATCCAAATTCGTGTTTTTATTTCAATTCTGTAAATTGTCTGAATGAAACAAATGGTCGCACTTGTTGGCTACCCCGATCGAGGAAATTAAAACATAAAACACCAAAAGATAGAGAAAACAAAATTATTTTTGATGCCGTCCGCAATTGCAACGGCCACCTCTTCAAGCTCTTCATTTGATAGCGGGAATTTAGGGTGATGAGTTCATATGAACCTATGAAGAGCCCAAAAATTTCAGCTCAACATCCGATCAAATGAGGGGATTGCTATTAGTCAAAATGTTACAGCCATTTTCCCCCAAATCCATTTTGTATATTGGAATAGCTATTAATGATAACAAGAGATCGAATATTATACAAAAATATAGCCGTATATTACCAAAATATATTAGAATTTCCTTTAATAATACCACAGAAATGTAGTTCCAGCGGATTTCTACGAAATTAAACTTTAGTGTTTTACAAGCAGTGATGAAATCATGAAAAAACTATGAATTTTATTCAAATCTAGTGCCTTACAGTATAGCTTCAAAGGAGCTTTATTGTATCGAGGGAGTTCTGCGTTGACCTCCTTTGAGCAATAATATAAAAATGAAATTATGCTCATGTTATTATTTATCTCTTATATTATTTCATTTTTAAACTGTTATAACGGTTATAAACCAGTTACGTTCTATAAGTGGGGGCTGCTGCATCGTTCATTTACCCAAGTTCTGCATATAACGTGCCTTCATTCACGTTGCCGACAACTTAAGATTGCAAACGAGTTATTTGTAATCTGAGGTACATGTAGCGGTTGTAATACTACTCGTCAAAATCAAAAGTATGTAGCTGTTGCCCATTTCAACCTTCCAACTGACACTTAAAACATTAAATCATGATTGAAAATGACCCTCCATCCATATTTTAATATATAGTAAAGTATGGATATTGGATATGGGGAAATAACGTAAAATAACTAATGTTGTAATTGCCATTTACATGAGAAGGTTATTTCAACCTTCTTTTAACTAGGGATATTTATTATATCAAGCCATTGTGATTCGAAGAATGATATAGTAAAACCTAAATAAAATGTTGTTAGCTTAAAATCAATATTTGTATATACACAAACACAGTGCGCTAAGCTTTCAAACACCCGCACTTCGTTTTTCCTTTCACTTGCCCTTCTTTAAACACTTTGTATCGCAATCCATCTTGCTGCTTATACCAAAATTTCTTTACTTTGATAACGTGAATAACTTCCACTTTCAATAATTTTACACTTTTCCTGAATTTGTATAGGCCTACTGATGGTTTGTGACATTTTTCTATTGTAATACAATTGGTGAATTATCGTTTATCACTATAAATAATAACATTTTGCATTATTTGTTACTCTATTAGTGGTTGTAAGCACATCAAAGAACTTAAGGTAGGCAAAATTCCAGCATTCTAGGCTTCTAGCTGTATTTATTTGAACATTTATTTAAATTTCATTCTCACGAACCGAAAAATGGAACCGAAAACACCGAGGCATAATTTGCGAACGATATCTTAATGACAAATAGTTGAGCTTCGATTTCGCGTAAAGAATTTAACTGATCAATTCAAGGTGGCCTCATCGTCCATGCTGAAAGATCCGACGGGTACCTATAATATGAGAAAAAAAATCAAAGACTTATTTGCAAATAAGTGGGGCATATTTTTTTAAAGGAAGAGAGATAAAACTTACGATATTCCGCTGGTGGCGCCATCAAAACGCAGACGCGAAATTTGGATGGACATTTTTGCTCCTACGTTGATGACACGACCCTTCTAAAATTCAAATTGATTAATATTGAGTGTAATAATACTTATTACCCAACGATTTTATTAGTATTACACCATCAAACATTTTGTATGTCTGGGTCTAGTCGCTTTGTAGTACGTCGCAAGATATTCCCCAATCTGACCGTAGATAGAAAATTTTTCATTAAAAAAAAGTCACCAAACCGTGAAGAAGGCTAAACAATAAATAAGCCCGGGAAATGCAACTCTGAAATCAGTTTTAAAGTGAAGGATCCCAGAGATAATATTAACTCACTTTTACGTCGACGGAAGGAAGCCGGAAGCCTTAGATTGCAAATGATGAAGAAGGAAATAAGGGCGACAGACCGCGGTGCGCCTTTCCGTTCCCAGTTAGTTGACCATCAACAAAAAGAGCGGACAATTTGAATCACACGGAACGTTTCACAGTGCATTTCCCCTTGTCAATGTCCACTTACTTTGCGGGCCAATACCATATCCCATAACCTCATTTTTTATTTTTTTTTTAAATTCAATTTCGAATTATTTTTCTATTGATAAGCCTACCAAAAAGACAGGTTTTAAAAAGATTATATGTAACTACAAAGAAAAAATTGGATTTTGAGGATGGATCCGAAATTACGTGGTACTTATATTTCACAATATTTTTATTAATTTATGCAGTTTGATGCATATAAAAAAGAGAAGCAATAACAGTAGGCAACAACTAGCATCTTCCAAAAACATTTCAAGCAGCGACAAACACAGCATTTGCATGTCGCGCTCACTGCTCAGAAAAGAGTTAAATCACGGGGATAAATCGTGAATGCAATCTATCCCACTCCCAAGCCATTCCACGGGTAAGTCCAAAGAAACGAGGTCCCCATTTTGATCAAGGGTTCACCAGGAATCTCTTTGGCTTCTGTTGAGCATCCCTGATTCTTGAGCTGGTCAGCGGGCTTGCCTGTTCCTCTTGAAACTCTTTCTCCATAAGTTTAGCCGAAAAAGATTCTTTACGTCCCGAAATAAAGAATTTTCAATTCAAATTCTAAACAAATTGTTAATTAACTTAAAATCGGTGTAAATTACCGTCTGTAAGGAAACCATTGGATGATCCACCAGCATCGATTTCGCAATCTTAGGAATAAAAACGTTATTAAAGAGTTTTTAATGAGTCTTAGAACGACGTACTTTACCTCATAGAACGAGAGTTTCATTAAAAACAATCAAGACCAATAACCAAACTCAAAAATTAGAGATTTCGTCACAAGGAATCAAAAAGATTGCCGATGGTGACCTTTAGCCAGAATGAAAATCCCGATTCTCGGATAGTTGTGCTGAACGATGCAATGGGGGCTTAGTGGAATCCCTTCATGGCTCTACGGTCCATCCCATGTGGCGGAAAAGAGGGCAAAATACAAACATTGTTGCGTCGAAATGTTGGCTATTATTCCTTCTGAATAAATGGATAAAAAAAAATAGTAAAGGTTGGACGATTAAATTTCGTTATCAAATAATACTAGCGTTAAAATAAAATAATATCTTGAAAAAAGTGATTTTTTACAGATATAATTCATAATTTTAAATGTATCAAAGTCAAACGTTCAAACTATATATATATTAGAGTATCTCGACAGCAGATAAAATGTTATATAATGCTATTATGCTAGTTCATACCTGCCAAGACTTTGAAGCGTTAGACCTCTCTTCTCAATCGCTTTCATACAGGACTTCCGAAGGATTATCTCAAGATCCACTTAAATATTTCCAAGAAAGGAATCTGCAAAATGAAATATATTTATTTTGGTCAATTTTTTTAAACAAAATATGTGTAGCTAGTTCTTAATTACCTAGCTCTTCTTGTTTGTAGTTTTTGTACCATGGAACCATGAGAAGACTGAAGACAGGCAAACGAAGACATCCGTCTCCAATGGCGGCCTATTGAAGCTCTCAATAACCATTTGGAACCAACTCTGGTTATCCATACAATCAACTGGCTCGCCGATGTAGAGCAAAACTCTTACTCCGTGAGGTTTAGCCGAAGATAAAGCGACGAGTTTTCTAGATCGCTTCTTTTCAAATACCTAAAATACGAAAAATATTTTTAAATAGGTAGATAGGTGTATTAAAAAAAATTAAAATGACTATACGAAAAGATGTGGTATCCATTCAAAGCTACGTAACTGAAATATCCCAATCTATAAAATAGACTTTTTAAAAATTAATTAAAATTGCACAAATAAAATAATATGCGGTGGATATTACCTCATAGAGGAAGAGTTTTGACCAGCAAGGCAAAGCCAAAAGACAGCTTGGATGTCCAGTAGTGGAAACGAAGTATTTCTGAGAGAAACATGATACCATCAGCAAAAATGGAAGTCCTTAATTTTCACGCTTCTTCCCATCCTGAAATAAAGGGCTTTAAATTTAGAGCCGACAAAAAAATATGAATTTCAAATTGGCGTGAACTACCATCGATAAGTAAGCCAGGATGATCCATCAGCACCAATTTCGCAATCTTGATAAAGACAAATTAATTAAAGAGGTTTTAAATCAATTTTAGAACAGCAAGATACCTCATAGAAAGAGAGTTTCACTTAAAACAGCCAAGACAAAACAGTAAAAGACAAAACAAGGCTTGTTACCAACAACTGCTGTAGCAAGGAAGTGACAACTTTCATACCCCCTTGCCAAATTCAAAAATAATTCAGGGAGCAACACCAAGAGAGCATTGCAGATCGATTGGTAGGGGCATGCAAGATAATGCACATGGATACTAGATATCCAAAAATGTCCCAAACAGACAGCGCTGTTTGAAGATTGGCAATCGAAAGCTCTAGCGATGTTAATTAAGCTCTCGATAACCATATGGAACCAACTATGGTTATACATACAAGTCACCTGGCTTGCCATTGCCATTCGAAACTCTTACTCTATGAGTTTTAGCCGAAGAAAAAAAGGAAGAGTTTTCCGGATCGCTTCTTTTCAAATACCTAAAGTTATAATCATCTTATAAAATAGGTAAATAACAATGTATTTAAAAAAATGTAAATTACTGTACGAAAAGATTTGGTATCTATTCAATGCTCCATGATAGCAACTTTGCAATCTTTGGAAAATGTTAGGGAAAATATAGTTGAATTTCACAGAATAAATGTAAGCGGCGGGTATTACCTCATAGAGGAAGAGTTTTGGCCAGCAGGGCCAAGCAAGATGCTGTTGTGAATTACCATAGTAAGTGACCGATGATTTAGGAGGGAATCATTTTACCATCAGAAGAAATGGAGATCCTCAATAGCCACCCTTCAAGCTGCACAGCCTGCAATGTACACGTTGGATTGATCCCGAATACAGATGTTCCATCGCACATGCACCCACAGCGAGACCCACAGCGACCAAGACGACAAGCAAAGCTTGTTTCAGTTGCTTAATATAATGTACTTGAAGCAGGCATCAGCTGCTCCATCTAATGAATAAAAAGAAAGCGAAGATTTATAAATATATATTTCTAAAGTATCTTAAAAAATAAATTAATATTACGTTAAAAAAAAAATAAAAGATATACATTATTTAAAAACTAGGTCAAAGGATGAAAGAGAAGCTAGACCAAAAAAGAGCTAACAACTTGCCTGATGAGAGAGCCCAGCCTGGGAGTGCTGCAGAAGAATGAATTTCCATTTCACACTCACACTCACACTGGAATTTTTTTTTAAAGATTATAGAAAAGGTCTCTCGTCTCTGCTCGGTGCTCTTTTTGGTCTGTATACAATACTCTGTTCTTACCATGAAACCAGTCAACCAGCGGTGGGGTACAGAAGGATTCTCTCACCATATTAGGTTAGGTTTTGGGCTTGCTTCCCTTTGAGAAACAGCTACTGTAGCAAGACAAACAAGAACATCCTGAAAAATAAGAAGAAAACAATAGTGTGGAATGACTTGTTAGTTGTGTGTGATTACATACAGTAAGCACAAAAATAATTGAATCAATTTTAACCTGAGAGATGGGAAATATTTTCAACGATATTGTGACTTACATTTTCATGGCGGTTGACGACGCCAGCGCGACACCAAAAACCACACCGTGTAGAAGAAGGCTGGGGTCGAGACGAAACAGGGTTGTCAGTAGCAACGATAAGAAATAGGGAAATGGTGAATTTGAATCATAGAAATAACCATTTTATACCAAAGAGAACGGGGATATGTAAAAATGAAAAATGGAATACTATTTTTAAAAACAGGTTCAGGAAAACAGGCTCAGAAAATTAAATCAAGAAGTGAATAGAATTGTTCAGAGAAAGCATTGAAAAGGGCATGATGGCAGTCGGTGATCTGGAAGAAAGCTGGGTGGATGAAATTGGATTCAATCGCAAAGGTCGAGTAGACCATCTCACCGAAATAGTTATAAGATATCCGTCTTTGATCAAAGTGGATTCAGGATTGCCTCAGTTTCACATGATCAAAGAGAAGAGGAAGTAATCTGACAAGATTCCACAAGAGTAAACCAGGAAAAAGAAAACTCTTGCTCCATGAGTTTTAGCCGAAAAAGTGAAGCATTCCTAGTTCTTCTTTATTGCAACCTAGAATCGACCACAAATATTTATTAGAAAGAGCTGGTCTGTATATTTTGTAAAGCAAAGAAATAATTTACTATTAAAAGAATTGTTGGGATCCACTGTCAATTTCGCAATCTTGAAAATAATAATAAAAAAAATAATACATTGAAAGAAAATATTGATTTATTTAACATTTAATTTGTTACCTCGTAGAAAAAGAGTTCTGATGAACTCGGCCTACTCTTCAGGATTCAAGGCAGGTGACAACCTCAATCAAGACGCCTAATTAAACTGCTAACCCTGATCCATTTAAAGAGCAAGGATGGAAAGCTCCATTTCTTATAGCTATCCCGGTGGGACGATCTGCAGAGACCAGGAAAATTGCATCCAGCCTTTTCCTTTCAGGTCTCCAGATTGCACGCACTGTTGAGCTTCTATCCTCCAAACAGCTTTCACGCAACGTTGTGCAAAGTATTAAATCATTCTGGTGGCTGTAAAAAACACATATAATTTGAAAAATGAGGTTTTATCATAGACATTAGACCAAATATTTTTTAAATTAGCAGTTAAAATTAGCAGGCAAAAATATTAATGAGATTATTTGTCTGCTTACCTTTATATTTTAAACAGCAGCAAACACGCCTGAAATGTACAATTATTGCTATATATTATTTCTTTGATATCACAATTAAGTACTTTTCTAAAATCTAAATAGAACACAAAGACTAGTCGATATCAGTACCCGGATTTTTATGTTATAGTAAAGGAGGTTCAAAAGCTATTTCTAAAGCCAATTTTCAATGACGACTGGAACCACTGCCGTCTGAAGTCTGAGCAGCAAATTTCATGGTTAGTTTTAGTAACCACGGTCATTGAGCTGACCAGCTGCCAGTAAAATATCTCCACGAAAACTCTTTCTCTACGAGTTTAAGCCGAAAAAACTTTATCACATCCTGAAAAAAAGGGAATCAATTAAGAGCCGAAGCGAATGGTTAATAAAATAAAAATTGGTACGACTTACAGTCGGTACTAGGAGGGCTATACGATGATCCAAAAACAATTTCGCAAGCTTTAAAAATAAAATTAATTAAAACGTTTTTATGTGAGTTTTATTGCGGCTTTACCTCATAGAAAACGAGTTTCACTGGACACATTCATGACCACTGATCTCGCTCAAGCACCGTGGATGCCCAAAAAGTAACCGGTGGAGCTGCTGACCAACCTTAATTCAGCTGGAACGGCAGTCTAAATATCACGAAAAAGGTTATTGCAATTATTTACTTGAAATTCAGGGAAAAAATAAGAAAAAATAACCTTTTCTAGGCCAATGATATGACACATAACCATAAGAAGAGTCAGCAGAATGTGATGCAACATTGAAACCAAAATAAAAGAGAGACGTAAGAAATATTTACCAATATTTCTAATTACTTTTTTCAGCAGAACTCAAAGGAAGTAAGATGGATTAGATCGCAGTGGTCGTGTAGATCATCAAGAAGAAAAAGTAGTGCCGAATTAATATCTTCATTTTTGATCCAAGTGGATTCTGGAGCAGCGCTGCTTAATTCCGTGGGCCAACGAGAAGAAGGTGTCACCTAGCTTGTTTCTTAAAAAGTGTGCCGGAACTATGCAAAACTCTAGCTCTATGAGTTTAAGCCGAAAAAGCTGCGCATCGTTCTGGGTTCTTCTTTTTAAGTTTATAACCTAGTATAACAGCAATATTTCTAAAATTTCATTTTTGAAAACTAAATAATTTACTAGGCCTACAAACAGAATTGCTGGGATCCGCTGCCAATTTCACAATCTTGAAAATAAAAAGAAAGAAATAGATAAAAATAAAATTTGATTTAATGAAGATTTTATTTGTTACCTCGTAGAGAAAGAGTTTTGATGAACCCGGTATACTCTCCGGGAACCAAGTTAGATGTAACCCGCTTTTTCATGACCGAACTAAACTATGGAGCTCCTGAATTCTTCCAAGATCAAAGATGGAAAACTCCATTTCTTAAAGCTTTGTCAGCGGGACGATCTCTTGAAATCAGGGCCATTGCATCCAAGCTTACTCTTTTAAGATCACTTTGTTAACACGCACTGTTGTTCGTTCTTCCAAAGTGACGACTGTTTGAATGAGAAAAAATGAATTATAAATCTCAGTGCTGTAAATAATTCTAAATAGGAACCTATTTATAGTGATAATTAATACTTAAAATACTTGTGAATGAATAATAAGTGAAAGAATTGCCTATTACGAAAGACCTGGCCTGATCAGCCATCAAAGAGACCGATGACCAGGCGATGACTGATGTCAGGATGAAATGTGAACCACAACTGACAACTCTGACAAACCAATCCGTCGGTAACTCCAAATAATCAACGTCCCCATTTTGGTTGATGGTTCACTGGAAATCTCTTTGGCCTTTTTGAGCGTCCTTGATTCTTGAGCTGGTCAGCGGGCTTTACTGCTACACCGAAAACTGTTTTCCCATGAGTTTAAGCCGAAAAAAATTCTTCACATCCTGAAATAAAGGATTTTCAATTAAGATTATTTGGTTACGATACGATTATTAATGAACCTTAAACTGGTGTGACTTACCGTCTGATTCAAAGGAGTCATTGGATGATCCACCAGCATCGATTTCGTAATCTTGGGAAAGAAAACTTTGTCAAAGAGTTTTAAAGGAATTCGAGAACGAATCTACCTCATAGAAAGAAAGTTTCATTGCAAACAGCCAAGACCGCTCGCCAAACTGAAAAAAAACTCAGTCACCGCAATAAACCAAAAAGACCACCGACGAGCCTTTATCGAGAATGGGGATCCCGCTTCTAAAATAGTTCTCCTGAACTGTAAAAAAATATATAAAATAAGAGTATCTCGACAGCAGTAAAAAGGTAAATGCTAATCTATACCTGCCAAGATAGAGTGATAGACCTTTCTCCTCAATCACTTTCATACAGGACTTCTGGAAGATGATGTCAAGATCCACATAAAATATTTCATCGAAAGGAATCGGCAAAAAAGGAATATATTTATATTTCAGTCAATAGGTTTAACAAGATAGTTATAGCTAGTGCTAAATTACCTCTTCATGTTTGTAATTTTTGTACCATAGACCCATAGGCGTGGACTTCATACAACAAATTGAATCAAAAGAATTTACGTAGCAATAATGAGAGAGCATTGAAGATCAAATTATTGGGGCACGAGAGCTGAGACACCTGGCTACTAGACATCCGAACATGACCCAAGCAGGCGGCACCGTTTGAAGATTGGCGAACAAAGACTGCCACCTCCAAAAGTGGCCCGTTGTAGTCCTCAGTAACCATTTGGAAATAACTCTGGTTATCCTGACAATCTGCTGGCTTGTCGACGCTGAGTGAAACTCTTACTCTATGAGTTTTAATCAAAGAAAAAGCGAAGAGTTTTTCTGGATCGCTTCTTTCCAAATATCTATAAAATGACAATCATATTTTAAAATAGGTATGTTAGAAATGTATTCAAAAAATTTTAATAACTTTACCGAAAGATGTGATTTCCATTTAATGCTCCACAATAGCGATTTCGCAATCTTTAAAAAACAAAGAGAGAAAATAAATTTTATTTAAAAAAAATTCTGCGTCGGCTGTTACCTCACAGAGAAAGAGTTTTGAACAGCAAGGCAAAGCCAGAAAACTGCTTCGATGACCTAAGGAAGTCCCAACTGATTCAAGATAAACCCATCGTACCATCAGAAGAAATGGAGGTCCTCAATTGCCTCCCTTAAACAGAGCAGTCTGGCACTTTCAAGTTGGATTGATCCGTTTTCAGATGTTCAATCGCACATGCGCCCACATAAGAAGACATGCAATGCTTGCTCCAGCTCCTTAAGTAAATAGTTTTAAAGTTAATGATTACTATTTTACTATATTTATTGTATACTGCTGAATAAAATAAAAAGTTTAGTTTTTTTTTATTCAAAATGAAACCAAATATTGAAACCCAAAAAAATTTACTCCACTTCACAAAACATCACCATTCACAATGGTTTTGAAGTTGGCGATTACTATGTTTTCTATGCTGCTGAATAAATAAAAAGTTTAGTTTTTTTAAAATATTTTTTAAAGTGAAATCGAATGTTGAAACTCAAAAAAATTTACTACACTTCACAAAACATCACCTAGACAACTGAGGAAAAAAAAAAAAATTTGTTTACCCAAATTTTAAAATATTTAGGATGGAAGATCATTACAAGAAAATATAGAGGCAACAACTTGCCTTCTGAAAGAGCCCATCTTGGGACACTTTGCAGCCTGAAGTGCTGCAGAAAAATGCATTTCCGTTGCCTTGTTAGCCAACCTGCAAGTAAATTTATAATGATATTAATTTGTAATGATGATGCTTGAGAAAAAAAGTGTTTACAACGTTGTGAGAAGTTAAAAGATGAACAAGAAGCGTGAAAACGGAACATTTATTAATTATACCTGTTTTTAAAAGGGATGTAAAAAACATAATGTAGATTGGTAGTCGAGGGACATGAAGAAAAGACGTGTTATCTTATGGCGGACAGGGGAGACTTTCATAGGAAATGCAACTCATAACAACTACTTGATTAACAACGAGAAATCTAGTACAGCCAAGAAAGAAGAAAAAATATACCTGTATGTGGGTTATTAAGAAGAGTAGCCTTAATGTAATGCAACTTTCAAATCAAATTTAAAGTGAAGGATGGGAGAGATATTTACCGATCTTTAAACTTTTTTTTACGACGGTCGACATCGGCGCAAAAGTTGACCACTCTCTTTCTCTGCGAACAAAGGAAGAAGGAAGAAGAAGGCCGTTGCATGGTGGGCCAATGGCTTGGGCATACGTGGTCACGTGATTGATGTAACGAAACAGGGTTGCCAGTGAAAAGGCGCGAATTTGAATTTCAAGGCACAATTCGCAAAATCACGTACTTTAAGCGCGGTTTATAATAAGTTTGCATGCCGAAGCGACGTTTTTTGTTACATTTGAATCACAAATTTCATAATTACTTTGAATGAAATAACAAAAAATCATATTTGTTAAGAGAATATTGATTTTGCTTCATTTTATTTTAAAAAATCGAATTAGTGTTTTGCACGAATATCACACGAAAAAGCTTCCAATTTGTAAAAATAAAAATTTACCAACCCACAATTAAGAAAGGCCCGAATTATTTATTAAATAAAACATTTATTTTTATTACTGAAATCAGCCTAAACACTGTCATTCTCAACAAGGGAAAACTTCAAAAAAATTGTATTATATGTTTCAAAAGAAATTTTGTCTGTCCAAGGATCTGTTTTGTTTCGTTTGGCCACCAAGGTGAGTCATTAAGAATTCATAACAAAAAGAAGTGGATTCTTAAGCCGAAACTATGGCTCCATGAGTAAGAAAAAAATGATTATCTGAAATATTAAAAAAAAATATTTTAAAAAAGACATGTAGGACTACTAGATTATATTTTTAAAAAATTCTCTATTAATTTTACTGTCACGGAAGAGTTGGTAAAAAGACGCCAATATTTCGACAAAGACCACAATTTCGCGACCTTTGATAGAAAGGAGCAAAATTATCCGTTTCAGATTTAATTTATAAATACTATGTTAACTTGGTTGGTTACCTCATAGAGAAAGACTTATGATGATCAAAACCACCTCTTTGGACTTGAGCCCGATGACTCCTTCAAACAACATTTCAAGAAGCAGCAAACACGACATTTGTATGTCGCCCTGTAGGGGCATGTGAGGCAAATCACAGAGCTACAGAGTGGATCCATCCTGCCCTACGCAAACCATTCCGTCGAACTAACCAAACCTTAAGATCACCACCTTGATATAAAAGGTTCACCAGGAACCTCTTTGGCTTGTGTTGGGCATCTCTGGTTCTTGATCTGGTCAGTGGGCCAAACAGTGCCCTCTAAAACTCTTTCTCCATGAGTTTTAGCCGAAAAGATTCTTCACATCCTGAAATAAAGGTCTTTTTATTAAGACGCGACACAAATTATTTATCAATTTAAAATTGGTTAGACTTGCCGTCTTTGCAGAAGCCATAAGATGATCCAACATCCATGTCGCAATCTTGGAAAAGAAAATTTATTAAGAATAGATTTAATGCATTTGAGAATGGCTCTACATACCTCATAGGAAGAGAGTTTTACTGAACACAGCCAAGACCACTGAATTCTATCCCTAACCAGGGATTATCACGAAAAACCAAAAAAGTTGCTTTCGAACTTTTAACCAAAATGGGTATCCCAATTCTTGGATGGTCCGGCTGATCGGTACGAATGGGACTTGATGGAACCAGCTTCATGGCTCTATGATCCATCCAACGTTGCCGAAAAGGGGGCGAATACATACTGTTGCTGCTATTGTTTCGTGAAAGATATCGGAGATTTTAATCATATAAAAAACCGGCGGTTATTCCATCTGAAATCGATAATAAATTTAGAATCGTTGTAACTTTAAAAATATACAAGCTTTTTAATGGAAATCTTGGAAACGAAAAATTATTTTTTAAAGACATCCACATCCTCACATTCAAGTCTTTGATCTGGGAAAAAAATCTTACCGTTTTATTCTTATTGAAATGATATCTAATTTTAAATATATGAAATACGATGTGAATGCAAAATATAAATAGGAGTATCTTAACAGCACACAAATATTAGTGATTTAGTGTTGGTTTACCTGCCAAGATTTAGCCTTCCTTCTCAAATCTCAATCGTTTTCAAAAGTGCTTTTGGAGACTGATGTCAACATTCACATACACATCAAATATTTCCAAGAAAGGGATCTGTAAAATAAATAAAAATAAAATATACAGTCACTAAATTTAACAAGATTCACAAAACATAGTTTGTAAAAAGCTTTTCTATTTTGTTCTTTTTTACCGTAGAAACATAGCTGTGGGCTGTAGCAACTTCAAAACAATTCACGAAGCAACGTCAAGAGAGCATTGTGGATCGATTTGTGGGGGCATGTGAGACGAGACACATGGCTACTAGCCATCCAAACATCCCAATCAATCGACACCGTTTGACGACTGACAAACGAAGACCTCCAACTCTAATGCTGGTCCGATGAAGCTCTCAATAAGCATTTGAAACCAACTCTGGTTATCCAGAGAGTCAGCTGACTTTGCGATGACCGTCAAAACTCTTACTTCATGAGCTTAGGCCGAAAAAAGCGAAGGGTTTTCTGAATCCTTTTTTTTCAAATTCCTAATTTAAAAAAAATAGGCAAATTATAATGAATTTTAATGAATTTTAAACGGTTTTACGAATAAATGTAGCTCCATTTGATGCTCCATAATAGCCGTTTCGCAATCTTTGAAAAAAAAAGAAAAAAATTATTTAAATGCTACAACATAAATTTATGTTGTGGCTTTTACCTCACAGAGGAAGAGTTTTAACGAGCAAGGTCAAGCCAGTTGCCTCTATTGATAACCAAAATGCGCCACAGATGATTTTGGAGAGCAGTATCATACCATCAGAAGAAACGGAGATATTCTCAATTTCCACCCTTCAAGCGAAACAGCCTGAACGGTACAAGTTGGATTGATCCCGAATCCAGATGTTTCTTCGCATGCGCCCACACAAGACGACATGCAATGCTTGCTCCAGGCCTCCAGCTGCTTATTAAACTAATTTTGAAATTAGGAGTATCTATTCTATCTAATCAATTAAAATATTAAGATTCATAAATTGATATTTATGAAGTAACTTTGAAAAACCCCAACAAATTATCCTAGTCCGAGTCACCAACTCTTTTTTTTTAATATCTTTTCAAATGAATTAGATTTAAAAAGGTGCTGTTATTACCATAGGAAAAGTAAACCACAGATGTAGGGTTAACGATTCCTTCCCAATTGAAATTCGGGATGGGTGATAAGGTCTTCTTTGATTCTTTCAAACAGTGCTATGTATCAAGCAAAACAGAGACATCCTGAAAAGTATAAGGAAAAAAGGAGTAATACTACTTGTGGGTGACTCTAGAAAGATAACATAAGTTGATGTGGTAATTGAATCAATTTTTACGTGAAAGATGTGAGTGATATTTGACGATATTGTCTACATTTTCATGACAGCGGACGGCGCAAAGACGACGCCGAAGACCACAGTCCGCACCGGGTAGAAGAATGCTGGGGACTGGAGCGAAACAGGGTTGCCAATACCCTTACGCCTTACCTCATTAACACAAACGAAAGAACGATGAATTTGATTTTCTCCTAAAAAGAACAGAGCAAATGTAATTAATTTTGGACTGCGAAGGATCTTTTACGCGTTGGTTTTCTTGTTCTTTTTCACCTTTGTAATTCAATAAATATATAAATTGAATTCCAAAATAAATTTAGAATCAAGAATTCTCGCGGTCGTCCTATATTTACGAATATTTTGCTACCTAGACTTCAATTAGACATTATTCATCTGGCGGAACTCAACTGCTTATTTAAATATATCCTCTTAAATTCGTATACAGTTATTATAGGTTAACAAATGCTGTAGCAAGGAAGTGACAACTTCCACTCCCTAAGGCAACTTTAAATCAAATTTAGAAAGTAGCATCAAGATAACCTTGTAAATTGATTAGTATAGGGACATGCAGGATAATGCACATGGATACTAGATATCCAAATATACCTCAAGCATAGACGGTTGAAGATTGACAATCGAAGAGCTCCACACCAAGCGATGGCCCTTTAAAGTTCTCGATAAATATTGAACCAACTCTGGTTGTACATAAAAGTCATCTGGTTTTCAATTGCTGTTCAAAACTCTTCCTCCATGAGTTTTAGCCGAAGAAAAAAAGGATGAGTTTTCTAGATCGCTTCATTTTAAATGCCTATAAAGTAACAATCATCTTTTAAAACAGGTGTAAATAACAACTTAATTTGTAAAATATAAATTACTTTCCAAAAAGTGTTGGTATCCATTTAATGCTCCATAACAGCAACTTCGCAATCTTTGAAAAATTGGAGAAAGAATAAGTGGTTAAATTCCACAGAATAAATTTAAGCGGCGGGTATTACCTCACTGAGGATAAGTTTTGGGCAGCAAGGTCAAGCCAGATGCATTTTTGAACGACCATAGTCGGTAACAGATGATTTAAAAGGGAATCATTTTACCATCAGAAGAAATGGAGGTCCTCTAGCACCACAAAGAACCTTTCAAGCAGCTAGCACAGCCTGCATTTTTAAAGTAGTTAAAAAAAATAATTATTGCGATTTTAAGCCAACTTTCAATGACGACTGGATTCACTGCCGTCTGAAGGAGAGAAAATCGCAATTATGCATCAACCCTTATTCGAACGAAAATTAGTACATGGATAACATGGATGGTATGCTAGAGGCAGTATGAGCTTGACGATAAGAAAGAGGGAAAGTTTAGCAGGAGACTTGTTTGTTGTTTCCTCTCAACGAGTAGCAACTATACTGTAGCAAGCAAAGAAGAGAGCAAAGAAGAGGAGTCATTCTATAAAAAATATGGTATTTATACGAGTACAGAATGTCGTGTTGATGGGAAAAGAAAGTTAGCACAAGATGGTGCAATATTTGATATTTACCAATATTTCGACTTCATTTTCGTTTCGTTCGACGCCTTGACTGACTCCAGCAGTCGGAGTCCGGCGGCCGGCCCTTTTCACGGTTACCAGGGAGACGGCTGACATTAAAATAAACAGGGTTGCCAGTAGAAACTCAAAGAAAGCGCGGCGATTTTGAATGACAGATTCATACCGGGGAGAGTGGGGGTATTAAAATAGGAGAATCCAAAGAATCGAGGTCCCCGGCGTGATCGATATGGTTCACTGGGAATCTCTTTGGCCTCTTATGGGCATCCCTGGTTCTTGAACTGGTCAGCGGGCTCGTCTGTCTGAAATCAAACTCTTCCTCCATGAGTTTTAGCCAAAAAAGATTCTTCACATCCTGAAATAAGGATTTCCAATTAAGATTCAGCTCAAATTATTAATGAATTTAAATGTTATTTGTTAATTACCGTCTGCCAGGAAGTCATTGGATGATCCAACAGCATCGATTTTGCAATCTTGGGAAAGAAAATTATATTAAAGAGTTTTAAATGAATTTTGGAACGGTCCTATACCTCATAGAAAGATAGTTTCATTAAAAACAGCCAAGGCCACTAGACAAACTCCAATACCAAGGATGATTCTCAAGAAACCAAAAGGTCGCCAATGGGCCTTTAATGGGGGTCCTGATTCTCGGGTAGTCTAAAGCTACTGTATTTCTTCTGCTGAATAAATACGAGTTAGGATTTGTAAATTGATGTTTATAAAGTAGGCCTAGCCGATTTATAAAGAAGCCCCGATAACTTACACTGAAACCGAACGAAGCACCGTGTAGATTATGAATCACCAGCTCACAACATAGGCGGAGAACAATTTCTTTAAGCTCTTATTAGAACGAAACGGTCAATCTGTGGGCATATATGAGCTGATTCACAGAGCTGCCGAGTGGATCCATCCTGTCCCACGTAGACCATTCTTTCGAACCATACCCCAAAGACCAGATAATACCATCTTGGTATTAAAGGTTCACTGTAGGAATCTCTTAGGTTTCTGTTGGGCATCTCTGGTTCTATAGAGCTGGTCAGCGGACTAGAATGTGCCTATTGAAACTCTTTCTCCGCGAGTTTTAGCCGAAAAAAATTCTTCACATCCTGAAATAAAGCGACTTAATTAAGATCCGACACAAATTATACATAAATTTAAAATTGGTGACTTGCCGTCTGTAAGGAAGCCATAGGATGATCAAACATTTTAATTTCGCAATCTTGGAAAATAAAATTTATCAAGGATAGTTTTAATTAATTTCAGAATGGCTCTGCATACCTCATAGGAAGAGAGTTTCACTAAACACAACCAAGACCACTGAATGTGTTGCCAGAAACCAGGGAATATCATAAAAAAACCTAAGAGGTCGCTAAAAAGCCTTCAGCCAAAATGGGAATCCCGATTCTCGGATGGTCCGGCTGAACGGTACGAATGAGGCTTGATGGAACCCGCTTCGCGGCTGGATGATCCACATCAAATTGCCGAAAAGAGGCGAGATACATTCTGCTGCTGCTATGGTTTCGTAAAAGATTTCGGAGCTTTTGATCCAGTGAAATGCCGGCTGTTATTCCATCTGAATTCAATATTAAAATTTAGAATCGTTAGTTAATTTAGAATGATTAAATTTTACGATTCTTATTGAAATATAATTCAGAAATAGTATCCTGCAAGAATAAAATAATGAGCAATTTATGCTTTTTATCTATTTTCGTAACTCATGCGCCTATAAAAATGAATAAATGATTTTTATAAAATAAAAGAGACTTGACTGAAATCCAAATTTTCTTTCGGATAATAGTTAATAAAACCAACTTTGAAAATAAATTTGAATTCTGCACATTCTCAGATCAAAAGTATCTGGTCTAGAAAATAAAATAATAATCTTCTCTTTTTATTCTTATACCAATATTAAATTTAGATATATAGGGCCTGCAGAGAAGAAATAGGTACCTAAATATTAATTTACCTGCCAAGATAAACCTTCCTTCTCAATCGCTTTCACATACTCACATAGAACTTCTAGACTGATGACAAGATCAATATAAATATTCCCAAAAAAGGAACCTATAAAATAAAATTTATAGAAATAAAATTACCAAGATAGTAATAGATAGATCTAAATTGGTCCTTCTAGATTGCATTTTTTTACCAAGGAACCACGGACGAGGGATGAAGCAGCAACATTGCTGATCGATTTGTGGGGGCATGTGAGATGAGACACATGGCTACTAGGCATCCAAACATCCCAGCAAACGACACCGTTTGAAGACAAGCAAACGAAGACTTCCAACGCCAATGTTGGCCAGTTGAAACTCTAAGTAACCATTTGGAACCCACTCTAGTTATCCAGACAGTCAGCTGGCTCTGCTACTAAGCTGGAAAAAAACTCTTACTCTGTGAGTTATAGCCGAAGAAAAAGCGGAAGTTTTCTTAATCGCTTCATTTCAAATCTGAAATAACAATCATATTTTAAAATATATAAATAGATGTATTAAAAATAAAATGACTTTACGAAAAGATTTGATATCCATTCAATACTCCGTAACAGTCATCTCGCAATCTTTAAAAAATATTTTTAAAATTATGTAAAATTGCCAAAAACTAAGTTATTCTCTGGCTATTACCTCATGGAGGAAGAGTTTTGACCGGCAAGGCAAAGCGAGTTGGCCATTTACATGACCAAAGGCGTCCACAGATGATTACTGAGCTATTACCATCATTAGAAGTGGAGGCCCTTTATCGACATGCTACAAGCGGTCTGAAAGGTGAGAGTTGAGTTGACTCCGTATCCCGATGTTCCTTCTCACGTTACCACCATAAACGAGTTGATATGACGTAAAGCTTGGTCAATCTGCTTAAAATGGGTTTAAGTTGGAAACACCTACTCCACCTAATAAATAAGATAAGTTTAGATTGATAAATTTATTTGGAAAAACCTAAGAGAATATTATAAGTAAAAATATTAAACATTATGGTGACGGCATCCCAATAATACCAAAATCAACTATTTTTCTAAATTATTATTTGAACAATATTTATTTTATAATATAAAAATGCAATCTTAATTTTCAAAAATGCTAATATTCTTTAAAAAATATATCAGCAGGAAGAAACTAGAGATAGCAAGTAGTTCAAAAAAGAGTAAATCACTTTCCTGTTGAGAGGGCCAGCTTGGGAGTGTTGCAGGAGAATGCATTTTCAATTCCAAGTCACACTGAACCTGTAAAGAAATTTCAAAGATGATGGAAAAATACCTCTTCTCGCAGTGCTCTTTTTTGGTATGTTCTTACCTTGAAGTGCCAGTCAACCAAGCGCATACAGGCTTAACGATTCCACCGCCATTGGGCTGAGTGTAAGTGCTTGCTTCCATTCAACGAGCAACAACTATTTCAGCAAGCAAAACTGAAACATCCTAAAAAATATGGAAACATAAGTAAATAATTACTTGTGGGTGATTGCAGAAAGTTAACACAAGGTGATGTGGTAATTGAGTCAATTTTGAATTGAAAGATGCGAGAGATATTTAACGATATTGTGATTTACATTTCTATGAAGGCGGCCGGCGCAAACAAGGCGGTCGAAGCCCGAAGACCACACTGGGTAGAAGAAGGCTGGATGCTGCAGCGAAACGAAACAGGGTTGCCAGTACTGGCAAAAAGAAGGGCGGCGAATTTGAAACATGAAATGACATATTTACGATGACGATGACGTAAAGGGCGGGGATTTTGAAATTTAAAATAATAATGGCTTTGCGTTGCGCAAATTTATTATTAAATAAATTATTAAATAAGACATTTCATCATAATAAGAAATTAATTTTACCATGTCGCTATGTGATGTCATATGAGCTAGCTCAGAGGGCTTCAGCGTAGATTCATCACGCCCCAAATAGAATGCCCCACCAGAAAATTGCAAGGACGAGATAAACATCGTAAGGAAGCCATAGGATGATCCATCAGCATCAATTTCGTAATCTTGGAAAAGAAAAATGTGTTAATACTTAACGAGGTTTTAAATAAATTTTAGAACGGTTCCACATGCTCTACCTCATAGAAAAAAAGTTCCAATGAGCAAGTCTAGATCGCTCGACAAACTCGTAAACTAGAGATCAGCACAAGAAAATCAAAGGATCACCGACAGCGGCCTTAAGCCAGAATAAGGATAATGATTCTCGGATAGTCCTAAAATTCCGGCTATTACTCCACCGGAATTTGATTTTTAAAAATAGAATGAATAGTTAATTTAAAATGAGTAAATCTAGTTATAAAATTCTTAAGAAAAATTCAAACAAAGCAATAATACTATTTATCAGAAATCATATCATGCAAGAATAAAATTACCATTAATTAACGCTTTGAATTGCTCCTGCTCATTGCTTCCACATTGGACTTCAGGAGGCAAGAAAAGAAATCTATGTAGTCAATATAAAGTTAACAAGATATTTATAGATTGCACTTATTTAGATCTTCTACTTCAGAAAATAATAATTTACCATGGAATCATAAACGTAGGCTGTGGCAACTTCAAAACAATTCACGAAGCAACATCGCGAGAGTAGAACATATTGTAGAGCGATTTGTGGGGGCATGTGTAACCAGACATCCAAACATCCCAAGCAAACGACACCGTTTGAAGAGTTCGATTGTTCGAAGTTAAGGAGTCCAACTCTAGTGATGGTCCGTTGAAGCTTTCAATAGCTATTCGGAACCAACTCTGGTTATCCAGGCAGTCAGCTAGCTTCGACCCGATAAAAAAAAAACTCTTACTTCACGAGTTTTAGCCGAAGAAAAAGCGGAAGAGTTTTCTAGATCATTTCTTTTCAAGTACCTAAAGTAACTTGCATATTATTAATTTGGTAAACTAGCATGCATTTTTTATCTTTTATGTATGACTTTACCGAAAAGATTTGATATCCATTCAATGCTCCGCGTCAGCAATTTCGCAATCTTAAAAAAAAAAAAATATTTTTTTTCAAATCAAGAAAAATTGTATTTAAAAAAAAATGAAACTGGGGCTTTTACCTCGTAGAGGAAGAGTTTTGACCATAGCAAGGCGAAGCCAGAAGACTTGAGGAGCACCAAAATAAGTCACAGATGATTTTAAAGACCATCGCCGTACCATCGGCAGAAATAGAGTTCTCAATTTCCAAGCTTCAGGCGGAACATTCTGAAAGGTGCAAGTTGAGATGATCACGGATCCAGAATCCAGATGTTTCTTAGCACATGCCCCACGTAAGATCATTACAAGAACGTAATTACTTTAAAAGACTATACCGCAGGTGGAAGGAAGAAACTAGAAAGAGCACTTAGACAAAGAAAGAGTCAACCACTTGCCTACTGAGAGGACTCAGCTTGGGAAATCGTGCAGCCAAACAGTGCCGAAGAGGAATGGATTTATATTTCCCAATCACCAATGAACCTGCAAATAAATTTATAAGATGGTAGAAAAGGTCTCTTGCTCAGTGCTCTTCTTCTTGCTTTGTTTTGACAATCGAACCGGTTAATCAGAATTTGGGCTGATGGAGAAAGAAAACCCCGCATTTGGGATAGGTATTGGCTCTTCTTCCTTTTAACGAGCGTCAACTACTATGGCTAGAAAAACAGAAACCCTGAAAAATGAGAAAGAAATGAGCATAGAATGATTTCTGGTTGATAACAGATAGGTAAGCTAACACAAGATGCGATAATTGAATCAATTTTCAACGATATTGTAACGATGGCGGGAATCAACAAGATGTTGGAGTCCTAATCCCGGACTCACAATTAAGATCACGTGAGCCTCGGTAAAAGGCAACTCCTACCACCAAGTTAGTCGTTATGCACAATAGATAACATCGCTCAGATCAGTCCTAGTCAAAGTCAGGTTTACCACTGTCTTCTCTATCGTCTCATCTCTCTTGATACGTCCGATCGTCAACCGTCGTCTCAACATCGACTATTCCAAGAACATAAGGAACCAAGTTATTCAAAGCCATTCCCAGAAGAATGAAGTAGGGATGGGATAATTGCCATTAGTCAGATCTATTCTAAGAACCAATGCCATTGTTACATAACCGGCGTTACATAATTCTACATTACAATATTATGATTTGCGACTTACATTTTCAATGAAAACTTTTACGTGGCTCTTTGTAATAGTATGAGCTAGCTCACAGGACTAGTGCAGCAGTCCGTCATGCCCCATAAAGACTACTGCGCCTGTCCGCCAGACTATAGCAGATAGGATATCACCTGGAGCAGAGGCTTCATTAAGAATCCTCTTGGCTCTTCTTTGAGGCATCCCTAATTATCGAGCTGGTCAGCGGACTTTGCACTGAACCCTGAGACTCTTTCTCCATTGGTCCAATGGTCGTGCAGATCATCCCTCCAGAATAGTTATAAAAAATAAAGATATCCGTCTTTAATCGAAGTGGATTCACGATTACCAAAGCTTCGATTGGCAAACGAGAAGAGGAAGTCATTTATCTTGACTATGAAAGAGTATGCCTGGACAATCGAAACTCTTTCTCCACGAGTTTCAGCCGAAAAAGTGGAAGCGTTCCAGGTTCTTCTTGGTTCTTTGAAACCTAATACCTAGTAACATTTTTTTTTAAATTAAAGAGTTGATCTAAAAAATATTTAAAATCAAAAAATAATTTACTGTAAAGAGTTACTGAAACCCACCGCCAATTTCGCAACCTTGGAAATAATAACAAAAAATGATGGATTAAAAAATATTGAATTAATCTCGGAATTAATGAATGTATTATTGGTTACCTTGACGAGAAAGAGTTTCGACGAGCTCGACCTACTCTTCAGGATTCAAGTTAGGTGACGCCCACCATCAGGATGCCTAATTTAACTGCGGAGATCCTGGATCCAACGAGTAAAGATGGATACTTCAATTCCGTAGCTCTCCCAGCGAAACGATCTGCAGAGACCAAATCGTTCTCCTTTCAAGTCTCCAGCCTGAACGCACAATTTAAAAATGCGGTCAATTAATAGACCCAGTATTTTGTAGAAATAAGAACTAAGAAAAAGACATTAATTGACAGGCAAAAATAGTAATGAATTAATCGTCAGCTTACCGTTACATTTTAAAAAGCAGCAAGTTCTTGCAATGGTTGACGAAATTTGTAGCTGATGTGTGCCGAAGTGGACAAAAACGAAACAGGGTTGCCAGTGGCTAAGCGCCAGAAAGAGCGGCGATTTGAAATGTAAAAGGAAACTAGAGAGCTACAGAGTGGATCACTGGATCCATCCTGCCCAAAGCAGACCATTCAACCGAACAACCCAAACAACGAGACAGCCATTGTGGTATTAAAGGTTCACTAGGAAAATTTTTGGCTTTTTCGGAAATCCTTTGTTCTTGAGCTGGTCAGCGGACTTGTCGTTGCATATTGAAACTCTTTTCCACGAGTTTTGGCCGAAAACGATTCTTCAAATCCTGAAATAAAAGACTTTCAATTAAGATCCGATACAAAGTATTTATGAATTTAAAATTGGTGTAACTTGCTGTCTATATAAGGAAGCCATATGATGATCCAACAAAATCAATTTTGCAATCTTGGGGGAAAAAAATTACTAAGGAGATTTTAATTAATTTGAGAATGACTTTACCTCATAGATAGAGAGGTTCACTGAACACAGCCAAGACCGTTGATCGCACTCCTAAACAAGGACTGTCCATAAAACCAAAACAGTTCCCATGCAGCCTTAAACCAGAATGGGGATCCTGATTCTCGGATAGTCCGGCTGAACGGTACGAATGGAGCTTGATGGAACCAGTTACACTGCTCTACGTTCCACCTCTGCATGTTGCCGAAAAGAGGGCAAAATACATACGGTGCTGCTGCTGTTGTTTCGTGAAAGATTTAGGAGCTTCTTATTCGCTAAATGAGGGATGTTATTCTATCTGAATTCGACATGAAAATTAAGAATGGTTAGATAATTAAAAATGATTAAATTTTGCGATTTAAAAAAATACAACTTTCAGAATAATATCTTGCAAGGATAAACTAATCAGCTATTCGTGCTTTTGTCTGTATTGTTGTATGGGCTTTTTAGGTAAAATAAGAGAGCAATTCGATTTGAAATCCATATTTTCTTTCTTGTAAGTAGTATAATAGAATTAACTTTGAAAGAGTACCTTAAGAGCAGAATTAGGATTGTATCAAACTGTTCATTTACCTTCCAAGATAATAGACCGTCCTTCTCAATGGCTTTCACACAGGACTTTTCAAGGCTAATTCCATCTAATAAAAACGAATAATAAATCAGAAGATAAAAGAGTTAATAAACTGAGTACATCTTTAACGAAGATCTTTTAAATATTGTCTTACATACCTTAGATCATTACAATTTAATCATTGCAAGAATGTAATTACTTTTAAAGAAATATCAGGACAAATGAAGAAACTAGAAACATTTCGAGTTTTCGACCAAAAAAGAGTCAACAACTTGCCTGCTGAGAAGGCCCAGATTGGGAGTGCTGCAGAATAATGCATTTCCACTTCCAAATCACTAATGAACCAGCAAAGAAATTTACAAGATGACAGAAAAGATGCTTTTCTTGGTCTGTTCTAACCATGAAGTGCCAGTCAACAAGTTGTAATCTTAACGATTCCACCACCATTGGGATGGGGTTTATGGCCTGTTTTCTTTTAACGAGCAGCAGCTACTGTAGCAAGCAATACGCAGAAACATCCTGAAATATAAGGAAAAAATGAGTATAAAATTTTTGGGGATTACAGAGAGTAAGCACAAGGTAATGCGATAATTGAATCAATTTTAAATTGAAATATGCGAGATATATTTAACGATATTGTGACTTACATTTTCATGACGGCGGACGGTGCCGATGCGACGCCAAAGACCACACCGCGTAGAAGGAGGCTGGTGGCTGAAGCGAAACAAAACAGTGTTGCCAGTACTAACAAAAAGAAAGGGCGGCGAATTTAAATCATTAAGTGAAAGCTTCAAACTAGAAAGTGCGGGGAATTTATACATTTACACTAAATAGAAGTGTCGTTGCCTTGCGAAAATTTATCATCGAGCCTAATAACATTCAGCGAAACATTTTGCGAAGCATGAAATTTAGTACCACCACCACGTCGATATGTGCTGTGATATGTGCTAACTCACAGGGCTTCATTAGGGATACATTAACAAACGACAAGTTACAACTTACAACTAATGGAATCCCCATCTTTGGTAATAACTGTCCAAGGATTAGCTTGGCTTTGTTTATGGTCACAAAGGAGAACAAACCATCGAGTTTTCGTACAAAAAGAGATGGAATATACAACAAAAACTCTTGCTCCATGAGTTAGCCGAAAAAAGCTGAACATCTAATAAATAATAGGTATACCATAAATTAAGAACCAACAAATTATAGGAACCATACTAAATTCAATTTACTATATATGAGAAGAATGGACTTCAGAGGATAATGCAACAGTAATTTCGCGACCTATCAGAGCAACGTTTTTAGTTTCAGAATTGAAAATGAACTAAACTTGGTTGGTTACCTCATAGAGAAAGAGTTATGTTGATCAAAGCCACCTCTTCTTGGACTTCAGCCAGGTGATTTGTCACTGGATTAAATGAGGGCAAGTGTTGATCTTGAATCATCTGCTAACCCCACCAATAGTGGCGAGCAATATTTCTTCTAGCTCTTCGAACAGAACGGTCTGCATAGGCCAGGGCGATTGCATTATTCAGCAGCAAATGATTATCTGAGGGAGGAAAAAGATTGGTAAATTACACAATATAAATCTTACATCAGAATATAATGGAAGTTTAAAGGGTGTAAAATACAAGGGAAGGCGAAGGCTAGAGACTTACTGACACAAGACCCCAAAAAAGTATCTACAAATATCATATCAAAGTCCTCTTCGTGATGCAATGTTAAAACAAAAATAAAAATGTTAAATGTAAGAGATATAGGCAAATTTTTCAAATCACTTCAAGTTTTTTTGTGCGGAACCGGAAGGCAGTAAGGTAGATTCAATCGCGGTCGGGCAGATCATCCAGCCGATAAAAAAGTAATAACGAATGAAGATCTCCATCTTTGATCCAAGTAGATTCAGGATCAGCGCTGCTTAAAATTGCCACCGAGAGGAGGAATTCATCCGACTTGAATCTCACAGAGTAAGTTGAATCTACCCAAAACTCTTACTCCAAAAGTTTTAGCCGAAAAAGCGACATCGTTCCGGGTTCTTCTTTACAGCCTAATAGTAATGATATTTATTTATAAAAAAAATATTTAAACATTCATAAATAATTTACTACAAACAGAACTGCTGGATATCCTGCTAATTTCGCAATCTTGAGAATAGGAAGAAAGAATCAGATCATAAGAAGATATTGCTTTATCGATTTTAATGTTTACCTCGCAGAGAAAGAATTTTGATGAAGCCAGCCTACTCTTCAAGACTCAAGTCAAATGATACCCTCTCTCTAGATAGAATGGCCGAACTAAACAGTGAAGATCTTGAATTCTTCCTGAAGATCAAAGACGAAAAGCTCTTTCGTTAGTTTAACCTTTCTGGTGCCTGGTGGTTGTAAAATAAAATTAATACAAATTATTAAATAACGTCAAGTCTTCTGGCTCTAAAAATATGCCAAGTATTTTAAATACATTTAATCGTTAAGTCATTAATAGTTATTTGGGTTAAATAGTAAAGAAGTTATTCGTCATGCACGTTTTACATTTTTAAACCTGAGTATACCTGAAATATACAAATACAATTATGGTTATATTATTTCTTAGATAGCATAATGAAGTATTTTTAAAAATAGAACACAATACTGACCGATTATAAAACCCGAATTTAGTAGAGGAGGTGAAGAAGAAAGCCATTTTAGATGGCGACTACGTCAAACATGATGACGAATCATGACTGTCTGAAACAGAAAAACAAATCTCAGTTGAGCATCAGGTAAAAATATAAGCATATGGATCACGAATAGATAGAATATGTAAACATGAATTCGGATGCTAGTGTAGAGGCATCAGTATGAGCACAGAGACAAGAGAGGGGGAAATACTCAAATACTTGCCTGACAAAAGGGACTCCCTTAAAGGGGACCCAGTAGCAACATTGCAACAATCAACTGGTCAACATTTGTAGTAACAAAGAAGTCCTGAAAAGAAATATGACGGTGGAATGATTAAAGGGGAGTTAGCACAATGTCGTGAAACATACAAATAAATTTTAGGGTAAAAGATGCAAAAGATAATTACAGATATGTCCACTCTCTGGGTGTCGGTGGACAGGACAGGGAACTACACTGCGCTTCTGCGCAAGAGCCAAGAAGCCCAAGGAATGGCGGATCTTGGAGACGAAACAGGGTTGCCATTCACTGAGCGCAAGAAAGAGCGCCGATTTTGAATTACCAAAATGGCAAAAGCCAGAAGTGATTGCATTGCGGAAAAATTGGTTAATGTGCATTTTACGCCTCTATACTGTCTATTTTTTTTATTCTATTTATTCCAAAATTTTTTATTTGGACTATTATGTAGTAACTAGACTATTAATTTATACCAGCATCTGAAAGTTATCACAAGATCAAGTTACAATTGAGTCAATTTTAAAATGGAAGATGTTTACAGATATTTGAACTATACTTTCCAACGTCGTCACTGGGTAAAAAACGGTTGGAGGATGCATGAAACCGACGAGATGAAACGAAACAGGGTTGCCAGTGGTAACCCCAAAAAACGCGGTAATTTTGAATTAGGAAATGACCAATTAATAGAAGAAAGGACGACATTTTTAATTACGAAATTATGCTGTGGAATTTATTTTGTTACGTCAACTTCTCGATCACGCATTCAGAGTTAACTCACTTTTCGTTCCATAAATATTTGTTATTCAACCAATAGGTACTCCTTTACTTTAACGCATTTCAATATTTTCTTTTCATGGAAAAAAAACGAGGAAAAGATTGATAAAAAGAGAGACAAGTGAACAATGATAGTGGGCAACAACTAGCATCTTTCAATAACATTTCAAGAAGCAACAAACACAGCTTTCAGTCCTTTTACATGTCGCCCTATACTGGACGGGCATCAAATGAGCTAAATCACAAGGCTAAATAGTGAATGCGCCCTATCTCACACAAATCATTTGTGAGGGTATCCAAAGAATCAAAGTCCCTATTTTGGTTAAGGGTTCACTGGGAATCTCTTTGGCTTCTAATGGACATCCCTGGTTCTTGAGCTGGTCAGCGGGCTTGGTACTCCGACACTGGAAACTCGTTTCCTATGAGTTTAAGCCGAAAAAGATTCTTCACTTCCTGCTGTAATGAAGGAGTTCCAATTTAAAAAACCAACAAAAACAAAAATCGGTGTGACATACCGGCCGTAAGGATGCCATAGGATGATTCATCAGCATCAATTTCGCAATCTTGGAAAACAAAATAATAAGTCAAAACTCAAAGAGGTTTCAAATAAATTTTAGTACGGTTCTATGGGCTCTACCTCATAGAAAGAAAGTTTCAGCGAACACAGCCAAGACCACCCGACAAAGTCATCAACAAGGGACCTTCACAAGAAAACCAAGAGATCAACGGCAGCATCCTCAAGCCAGAATAAGGTTCATGGTTCTCGGATAGTCATCCTGTACGGCACGAATATAGGATCTATTAGAACCCCTTCATGGCCGTAAGATACACTTTGTGTGACCAAAAAGAGGGCGAAATATAAAGGCTACTGATGCTGCTTCTTGGTAGATTTCGAAGCTTGTATTTCGGCCAAATACCGGCTGTTATTCCACCTGGATTTGATTAAAAAATAAAATGTATAGTTAATTTTACATGATTAAAATTTTTAAGAATTATACAAAGTAGGCCTACTAGCATTTATCAGAAATCATATCTTGTAAGAATATATTACCATTAATAAATGCTTTTAATTGTTTCCCTCCTAATCGCTTTCAAATTGGACATCCAGAAGAAAATGTCAAAATCCTAATAAAATATTTCCAAGAAAAAAATCTGTAAAATGAAATAAAATACATAGTCAATAAATTAAAAATGATAATTGAAGATGGTACTCAATTGACTTTTCTATAGTATTTTATGATTTATGTTATTACCATGGGACCATAAACGTAGGTTGTAGCAACTTCAAAACAATTTACGAAGCATCATCGAGAGAGCATTGTAGATCGATTTTCGGGGACGTGTGAGATAAGACACAGGGCTACCAGACATCATAACATCCCAAGAAAACGACACCATTTGGAGTGTGAAATGAAGACCTCCAATTTTAGTGATGGTCCGTTGAAGTTCTCAATAACCATTTGGAACCAACTCTGGTTATTCAAACAGTCAGCTGGCTTCGACTCCGATGTGCAAAATTCTAACTCCATGAGTTTTAGCCGAAGAAAAATAAGCGGAAGTTTTTGGATCGCTTCTTTTCAAATACCTAGAGCAATAAAGATATTTAAAAATAGGTAAATAACTAGCAGGTGTTTTTATTTATTTACAAGACTTTACCGAAAAGATTTTATGTCCATTCAATGATCCGTTACAGCATTTTCGCAAGCTTAAATAATTATTTTTTAAATAATAAAATATAAAAATTTCAAAAAATTTCAAAATGTTAACGGTGGATATTACCTCATAGAGGCAGAGTTTTGACTAGCAAGGTCAAGCCAGAAGGCCTGAGTGGATGACCAGAGGACGCCCGAAGTGATTTACGAGACCATCATGGTACGATCAGCAGAAACAGAGGTCCACAATCGCCACGCTTCAAATGGAACAGTTTGAAAGGTGCATTGATTTATTTGAAGTGAGTGATCCCGGATCCAGATGGTTCTTTGCACATGTTCCACAAGAAACGATATGCAAAGCTTGCTTCATCTGTTCAATCAAATGGTTTCGAAGCTGGCAGCTACTTCATCTAATAAAGAAATACCAGATTACGATTCATAAATAAGATAAATTTATATTTATGAAGTAATTAATAACCAAAATGAAAATTACGAAAAATGAAGTTTTGATATTATGACACAGAATCAAAAAATTCCTAATAAAAACATACATGATAGCTAATTTACCATATTAGATCAGATTAAATTTCGTGATAAAATGCTTGAGAAATATAAAATAGTGATAATATTGAAAGTTTTCAATAATAGCACACATAATAAAATAATCACCAATTAATGATTCTACATATTTCTTTTATGGTTTAAAAAAGACTTCATATCTATTTTTTTATATAAAATGATTTTGGTTTAATATAAAATACGAAATTAATAAATTGAATCGCATACATATTCCTTCTATTAAATAGTAGGCCCTACCTCCAATAAAGCCATTTAAACTTGGTTGCTGGTTACCTCTTGGAGAAAGAGTTATGTTGATCAAAGCCACCTCTTGAGCACTTGTGCCCGACGACTTTTACCCTGGAACCGAACAAGGCACCGTGTAGATCATGAATAATCAGCTCACACCAAAGGTGGAGATCAATGTTTTTTAAAGCTCTTCGACTGAAACGCATTTGGCAGGGCGATTGCATTTAGCAGCCCTTTCCAGGTCACATGTGTTCACTCTGATACTAGAACTTCGTCACGAATATCTAAGGGAGAAACAAAATATATATTTGTCATCTTATTTACTAATTTACACAACATCAGACGGTAATGAGGTCATTATAGATGGAGTAGAATACAAAGAAAAGTAAAGGCAATAGATTTACCTGACATGAGACGGAGACTGAGACAAACGCCATGAAACCTGAGAAATCCAAATAAGAATGATGATGTGGGCCCTGTCACTCGCTGGATACAAAAAGACGGAATATCTTAAGAACGAGATCACCATCAAGATGAGGATTAAGCAGGAAATTCGCTGGCTTGTTTTGATTATCCGCGGTCCTAGGACTAATCAGCAGCCAAGACAATGTCTCCACAGAAACTCTTTCTCCATGAGTTTCAGCCGAAAAAGTTTTTTCACATCCTGAAAAAGTAGAATAAATTAGGTGCTGAAGCAAATTATTTATAAATTAAAAATTGGTAAGACTTTCAATCAGTATTAGTGCTGCCTTCATACGATGATCCATTAACAATTTCGCAATCTTTTAAAATGAAAATCATAAAAAGCGTTATAAATGTGAAATTTTATTGTGACTTATACCTCATAGAAAAAGAGTTTCAGTGAACAAAGCCATGGCCACTAGTTTCGTCCGAATACCTTGGATGATCAAAGAGAAACCTATGACTCCCTGATGCACCTTCAGCCAAAACGGGGATGTATAGACCATGATGAAATCGCCAGGTGGAAAAGTCTGAATGATGTAAGGGCGAAATAAACAGCTTCTTTCTTAAAAAAAAATGAAACTTATAAAATTCTTAAAGGTTTAAAATTAAGAGAGAGACAGAGATAAAACGGTTGGTTAAATAGCATTATAAGGGAAAAAGTTCTTTTAGAAACTTGGTAATCTGGAAAAATGGGAAGCAATACCTCTTCTAGCCTAGTGATATGACATGTGATTAGGCAGATTCAGCAGAATGTGATTAATGAATATAATATGATTGTGAACAAAATAAGAATTTCAGGTGTAAAATATATATTTACCTGCAATATGTCTCATTATTGTCTTTTGTGTCAGACTGGAAAGCAGTAAGGTCGATCGCAGTGGTCGTGCAGATCGCATCACAGAAACATTTATAATGAATAAAGATCCCCATCTTTGATCCGAGCGGATTCAGAGATCACCTCTGCGCTTAATAGGGCCACCGAGAAGAGGAAGTGATCTGGCTTAATTCAGCAGGAGTAGAAGCGAGCACTACAAACCTCTGGACCGACGAGTTATAGGAGAAAAAGCGGGGGCGTTCCAGGTTCTTCTTTACAACCTAATTGTAACAACAAATTTTATTAAACATTATTTAAATTACATAAAATTTACTGCAGAAATAAAACCTGAGATCCACTGACAATTTCTCAACCTTGGAAACGAAAAAAAAAATAAACAAATGAAGAGAAAATAGGCTTTTGAACCATTGAAGATTTAACTAGTTACCTCGTAGAGAAAGAGTTTTGCTGAACCCAGCCTACTCTTCGGGAATCAGAACAGGTGACATCATCCTTTAGAAATCCGAATTAAGTTGTGATACTTGGAATCCTCCCAAGAGAAAAAAATGAAGCTACACTTCTTATAGCTCTTCAAGTGGAACGATCTACATTTCTACAATAACCAGTGCCCTTGCATCCAGACGTAATACTCTTTCCAGGTCGCCAGCTGACAAGCATCGCTGTGCTTCCTTTCTCCAACCAATTCGTTAGTACAGTCATTCTGGTGGTTACCAACAAATGAATAAAAATTAAAAAAATAAGAATTGTAATATATTTTAGTCTGTCTCCACATACCTCATGGGAAGAGAGTTTTACTGAACACAACCAAGACCACTGAACTCGATCTCAAACCAAGGATTATCACGAAAACCACAAGATGTTGTTATTGAGCCTTTAGCCAGAATGGGTATCCTAATTCTCGGATGGTCCGGTTGAACGGTACGAATCGGGCTTGATATGGAACCCGCTTCATGGCCTTCACAATCCAACTCAACTTGCCGAAAAGAGGGCGAAATAAATACTGCTCCAGCTATAGTTTTATGAAAGATTTCGGATTTTTAAATCCGGTAAAATGACGGCTGATATTACATCTGAAATCTATTATAAATTTAGAATTATTATGGTGAATTTGGAATGATCGTCTTTTGAAAATTATATGTCAAAATATTATGTGAATGCGAAATAAGAACAAAAGTATTCTAAAGCAGAAAAAGGTTAGGGTTAATTTACCTATCAAAATAGACATTCGTTCTCAATCGCTTTCACAAAGGACTTCGGGAGGCTAATTTGAACATTCACGTAAAATATTCCCAAGAAAAGAATCTGTAAAATAAAATAAATTATATAGTCAATAATATAACAGGATATTTTTAGATGGTTTCTAATTGGCTCTTCTAGTTTGCTATTTTTTTTTTACCATGGAATCATAGACGTGGGCTGTAGCAACTTCAAAACAATTCACGAAGCCACATCGAGAGAACATAGTAGATCGATTTCTGGGGGCATGAGAGACGGGGCACAAGGCTACAAAACGTCATCCAAACATCCCAAGGAAACGACACCGTTTGAAGAACGGTCGAAGAAGACTTCCAACCCCGATGCTGGTCCGTTGAAGCTCTCAATCACCATTAAAATTCAACTCTGGTTATTCAGACAGTCAGCTGGCTATGCCATTATAGAGAAAAACTCTTTCTCTGTGGGTTTTAGCCGAAGAAAAAGCGAAAGAGTTTTCTCAGTCGCTTCTTTACAAATACCTATAAAGTAACAAACTGTTTTAAAACAGGTAAAATAAAATGTATCTTTTTTTATATTTCTAATGACTTTACGAAAGATTGGATATCCATTCAATGCTCCGTAACAGCCATCTCGCAATCTTTAAAAAATATATATTTTTGTAATTATGTAAAATAATAAAAATGCCCAAAATAAATGTATGCATTGGCGATTACCTCATGGAGGAAGAGTTTTAACCAGCAATAAGGCAAAGCCAGTTGGCAGAATGGATGGCCAGAAGCTGTCGCAGTTCATTTCTGAGAGGATTAATGCACCATCATCAGAAATGGATGTCCTCACCCCACCTGAAAGGTGCGAATTGGGTTGATGCCGTATCCAGATGTTTCTTCTCACGTGCCCACAAAAAACGAGTTGATATGTAAAGCTTGCTCAATCTGCTTAAAAAGAAATTACGATAAAAATATCAAACATTATGTTGACGGCTTCTCAAAAATACCAAAGTAATCTACTTTTCTAATTTGCTATATAAACCATATTTATTCTAGAACAGTCCAAAAAGGAGTAAATTAACTTTTCTGTTGAGCTTGGGAGTGCTGCAGAAGAATGCGTTTCCGTGTCCCAATCACACTGAGCCTGAAGAAATTTACAAGATGATGGGAAAATACCTCTGCGAACAGTGCTCTTTTTTGTGTGTGCTCTTACCTTGAAGTGCCAGTCAACCAAACGTAGGCTTAACGATTCCACCACTATTGGGATGGGTGTTAATTATTGCTTCTGTTTAACGAGCAGCAGCTATTGCGACAAGCAAAACAGAGACATCCTGAAAAATAAGGAAACCATGAGTACATATTTACTTGTGGGTGATGGCAGAAAGTTAACACAAGATGGTGCGATAATGGAATCAATTTTAATTTGAAAGATGCGAGAGATATTCAACGGTATTGTGACTTACATTTTCATGACCGCGGACGGTGGCAACACGACGCCGAAGACCACACTGGGTAGAAGAAGGCGGGGCCTTGAGCGGAACGAAACGCAGGGTTGCCTATAGTAATGAAAAGAAAGGGCGGTGAATTTGAATCATAAAATGACAAATTTATTCCAGAAAGAACAGGATTTTGTAATACGAGAAAATTGTTCCGTTGCGTTGGCAAATTTTATCATCTGACGTTAACGAACCATTCCATGAAGCTAGAAAATAATACCTCGTCGGTGTGTGCTTTCGTATGAGCTAGCTCAAAGGGCGTCATCGTAGATTCATCACGCCTCAAATAGACGGCTCCCCCAGAAAATTGAAGGGATGATGATGATCAACATCTTGATTGAGGGTTCACTAGGACTTTAATTGGTTTCTTTTCGGCATCATCGATTCTTGAGCTCTTAGAACGGAATGGTCTGCATATGCCAGGGCGATAGCATTCAGCAGCACATGATGATGTCTGACTGATGTCAGCAGTCAGGATTATTTGAGGGAGAAAAAAAAGATTCGTAAATTACACAATATAAATCTTACATCAGAATATAATGGAAATTTGAAGGGAGGGAAAATATAAGGGAAGGCGAATGCAAGAGACATATATTGACACGTGATTTCAGTATTTTAGATTTAGATCAGCATCTTGATAAATGGCTCACCAGAAATCTTCTTAGCTTCCTTCAGGCATAGTTGGTATTTGAGTGTGGCAGCAGCCTTGGTACCATCTCACTGAAACTCTTACTCTAAAAGTTTAAGCCGAGAATGCTTTTCCACGTCCTAATATAAAGGCAATTCCGATGTTATCATATATATCTCGGTAAATTTTTTAAACTGTTACCAAGGCAGTTCAATGGCAAGGATTTGACCCACAAATACTCCGTGGAGTTGCCGGTCACTTCTTTTCAATCTAAATAAAATATTCCTGCTAATAACTGTAATCAATGTATCTTCAGTATAAAGTTTTTGCACTGCTTCAGTACCTGAAAACCGCCTTACGATGATCTATACTTTATCGCAATCTGTGATAGAAATCAATAAAAATGGTTACATTTTTAAAATTTAAATTTGTTTAACTTTACAGTGGCTTTACCTCATAGAAAAGGAGTTTCAATGAACACAACCAAGACTGCTGGCTAGCATCAGTCTACCGTAGATGCTATAAAAAAATGCCCATGAGAGTACTTTCCTACATTTAGCCAAAATGGTTATCTCGAAACTTGGACCATATAGCAGGAAGGTGTGAGTGAGGCATGATAGTTGCTTGCTGTAGCACTGGAAGCCAACAAATACGCCGACAAAGAAAACGCTCTTTTCAATGAAGCTTCAAGAGGAAAAAGTATTTTTAAAACGCTTTTTTTTAGAAGTTTCGAACACGAAGAGTGAAAACTGAATATTGAGAAATTCTACCTGTTTTAGAGGAATGTAACAAAATAAGGTAGAGTAGTAAACGAGGGAAAGGAAGTAAAAAACGAGTCATCTAATGGTGAACAGGAGAGACTTCCAAAGGAAAAGATTAACAACTCATTCAGCAACGCCGATAAAGCCTGTAAAACCAAGAAAGAAAAGAATATAACTATCGTGGATTATACAGAAGAGTAGGGACAATTTAATACAACTTTCAAATCAACTTTAAAGTGTAAGATGCGAGAGGTAATTACCAATGTATAAACTTTACTTTTCGATGGTTGACAGCGCCGAACGCCTTAAGGGTCGGTCAGACGGCCGCTTTTTTAGATGCTTAAGCAAATTTCTTAGGAAAAAAATATGTTGGAACCAATTTAAGAGATAGGAGTTCTTAAGAAAAATGCTCTAAGAAATTTGATTATGCACCTAAAAAAGCGGCCGTCTGAACGACCCTTTAGACCACTCTGTAAAGAAAGAAGAAGGCCGGTGCGACGAAGAAGACGGCCAATGGCTTAAGCAGTAGTGGTCACGTGATTGATGGAAGAGAAACAGGGTTGCCAGCTAGAGAGCGCGAATTTGAATTCAAATAGGATAAGCCTCTGAATAGAAATTAGAAGGAATAGAAATTCAGTTTTACAAGATTTTATGAAAATCAAGTAGAAAATCACAGAAAAGGGTTAGATTAGTTGAAACAAGCTTTGTTACATTTTTGTTTTGTGGAAGAAGCCGATTAGAAATATGTGACGTATTAGACAGGCGCGGATGGATGCAATCGTTTTGGGAATGGGTAAACCGTCAAAGACGAAGAGTTGAATAAAATATATAGATATCCATCTTTGATAGGCATTGTCTCAGGTTCTGCTTTGCTTCGTTTGGCCACAATGGCGAGTCATCGAGTCTCGCAGAAAAAGAGATGGGTAGTCACAGTAGAACTCTTCCTCCATGAGTAAGCCGAAAACCGTGAATAGGTCTTAAAGTCTAGTAATAAATACCAAACATTTAAAATCAATTAATTATAAAAGACATTTTAAATTTATTTTACTTTTAAGAAGAGTTGACTATAAGAGGTCTATACATCAGCAATTTCGCGACCTTTGACAGTACAAAAGGAGCAAAGGTATCAGTTTCACCTTTAATAAATAAAGACATACATATAAACTTGGTTGGTTACCTCATAGAGAAAGAGTTTTGCTGATAAAATCCACCTCTTTCGGACTAGAGCCCGGTGACTTTCCCTGAATCCAAAACGAGGCACCGTGTAGATTATGATTAATCAGCTCACACCAGAAGCGGAGAGCAACAAAATCTTATAGCTCTTCGAAAGGAAACGTCTGCATTACTCATATGACGATTGCATTCAGCAGCCGCCATTTCAGGTCAGCTGCGCCCTCACAAACTACTGTTGGATCTTCTAGCTGCGATGTTACCATTCACCATTATCTAGAGGGAGAAAAAAATATTCCTCAATAAGACGGAAATGGGAACAAAATAGGGATGGAGAAAAATACCGACATATGCTAACCGCTCCGAATGAACATTAATAGCAAGTGAAATTTTCCTTTGTTGATAGTTTTAGGTGATTCTGGATCCAATAGGCTCAATTTGGCCAGCAAGTAAAGCAATTCATCGGGAGGGATTCCAGAAGAGTTGCCATCTCCCAACTAAAACTCTTGTTCCATGAGTTTAGCCGAAAAAAACGGGGAAAGCCTTTTAAAAAATATATATATATTAAGAGAACTGAACAAAACTAAAAACTAAGAATTTATTTTCTAATTAATTTGTACTTAACAATCCACCGGCAATTTCGCAACCTTTGAGGGGGAAATCAAAATTAAGTTTCAGATTAAATAAAAAGTAATAATGATAATTTGTTAAATACTCGTCTTGGTTGGTTACCTCCTAGATGGAGAGTTTCGCCAGAGAGGCCACCTCTTCTGGAAACCAGCTCGAGGACTTGACTCTCCCACCCATCTACAACCAAACCATCCAACAAAACGAGATTCCAGTTCATGGAATCGTCCGACGGAAAAGTCTGAATAGGGCAAGAAATATTTTATTTTAGCGCAGAATGTGATACACATTAAAACCAAAATAAAAAATAAATGTCTAAGAGATATTTACCAACTTTTCTTATCTTTTTTTTGAGTCAAACTGGAAGGCAGTAAGATGGATTCAATCGCCGTGGTCGTGCAGATCACCCAGCCGAAAAAGTAATAACGAATGAAGATTTTCATCTCAGGATCAGCGCTGCTTCATTTTGCCAACGAGAAGAGGAAGTCACATGGGCTGATTCTGAATGAGTATACCAGATCTAAGCAAAACTCTTGCTCCACGAGTTTTAGCCGATAAAGCGGAATCGTTTCATGTTCTTCTTTACAACCGTAATAAAGAAATATTTTTTTAGAAAGATCTAGTCTATAATTTTTTTTATAACAAATTTACTGTAAATGTGAAACATAACTGCTGGGACGATATGTAGACAGTAGCCCCGAATGACACTAGCCCCGCGGACTTGTCACAGTAGCCCCGCTACAATAGCCCCGAATGACAATAGCCCCGCCCATATATACACAATTTTCTTTCTTTATCAAGATTGCGAAATTGGCAGTGGGTCCCAGCACTGCCAATTTCGCAATCTTGATAAAGAAAGAAAATAAAAACAGATAATAAGAAGATATTGCTTAATTGAGGATGTTATTGTTTACCTTGTAATGAAAGAGTTTTGATGAACCTGGCCTACTCTTCGGGAATCAAGTCAGATGACACCCTCTTTCTAAAATGACCGAACTAAACTGTGGAGATCCTGAATTCTTCCTCGAGAGCAAAGATGAGAAGATCCATTTCTTAAAGTTTTCCTAACGAGGCGATCTGCAGAAATCAGGACAATATTTCATCCAGCCGCGCTCGTTTCAGGTCTCTTTCTTAACACGCACCGGTTTGCATCTTTCTCCTTACGAGGCTGTAAGCAAAATTAATATAAGTTATAAAATGACGTTAAATCTCAAGCCTTTGAAAACCAAATATTTTGAGAACTTTAGCAGTTAAGGCATTAATTGTTGTCAGGCTAAAATAGTAAAGAGCTTATTCGTGAATCAGTTAATTCTTAATTCGTGAATAAGTTATTCCTGAATCTTCCCCAAGAGAAAAGATGAGAAGATCCATTTCTTAAAGTTTTCCTAGCGAGGCGATCTGCAGAAATCAGGACCATATTTCATCTAGCCGCGCTCTTTCCAAGTCTCTTTCTTAACACGCACCGATTTGCATCCATCTCCTTACTATTCGACCTTCTTTGTTCGATAAATCATTCTGGTGGGTGTAAGCAAAATTAGTAAAAGTTATAAAATGACGGTAAATCTCAAGCCTTGGAAAACCAAAAATTTTTGAGAAATTTAGCAGTTAAGCCATTAAATGTTGTCAGGCGAAAATAGTGAAGAGCTTATTCGTCATGCAGTATAGTATTACATTTTAGACAACAGCAAGTACACCTGAAATGTACAATTATAGTTATATTACTTCTTAGATACCATAATGAAGTATGTTTTTCAAAATAGAGCAAAAGACTGACCAATAATAAAACCCGGATATAGTAGAAGAGGCAAAGAAGAAAGCCATTTTTGATGACGACTACGATCTAAGGTAAGGGAGTTTCAATGAACATAGCCAAGACTGCTAGCCAGCAGACACAAAGAATCGCCGGTGCCATCAAGGATGCCAGGAACATCGCTAGCCTACTGCACCTTCAACCGTATTGGTTTTTCCGATACTTGGATCGTTCAACGGAAAGGTCTGCATGGGACATGATGGTTGCTCTCTGGAACACTAGAACCCAAAATAATATGCCAGAAGGAAATTTTCGTTTTAAATTAAGCTGTTGGAGAAAGGGGGATTTACAACTTCATTAGTAGTTAACAGATGAAAATGCAGAGTGAAAACTAAACAAATATAAATTTAAACTTCTTTTAAATTATATAAAGTAGTAAGGTAGACTAGTAGACGGTAGTAGAGAGCACAAAGAAAAGGGAGGGTAAAAACTTGTACAATGGCGAACAGGAGAGACTAGTCTAGGGAAACGATAAGCAACTGATTTATTAACACCGAAAAATCCAGTAAAAGCACGAGAGAAGAAAAAAAAACTATATGTGGGTGATAAATAAGCGTAAGCATAATGTAATGCAACTTTCAGATCATTTTAAAGTGGAAGATGCGAAATATATTTACCGATTTATACACTTCTTTTTTGGACGGCGGCGTACGCTGTAGAATATTTCTCTATGAAGAAGAGAGAAGGTAAGTGGGCTAGGGCTAGCCGGGCCGACCAGGAAGAAGATCACGTGATTTACGAGAAAACGAGACAGGGTTGCCAGTGAAAGGGCGCGAATTTGAATTACAAGATGCAATGTACACAATCGGCGGTAGTACTTTTCCCGCGAGATGAAGTGAATTTTGGCCGTTTGAATCGCTGCTATTCAAATACCTAATAAAGTAACAAACACCATGTTTTACAATAGGTAACTAGATATAACATGTTTAATTTAAAACTCTTTACGAAAATGTTTAATATACATTTCATAAGCTCCGTTACAGCCATCTCGCAATCTTACATTTTTTTATTGAGTAATATTTTACAAAATAAATTTATGTGGTGGCTATTACGTTTGACGAAGCAACAAACATAACATTTGTATGTCGCTCTGTGCGGGCACATGAGCAAAATCGCAGAGCTATAGAGTGGATCCATTCTGCCCTACGCAGACCATTCCGTAGAACCCCACGAGAAAGGTGATCACCATATTTCTGATAAAGGTTCACAGGGGATCTCTTTGGCTTCTGTTAGACATCTCTCGTTCTTGAAGTGGCCAGCGGGCTAAACTGTAACCAAGGGAACTATTTTCCCCAAAGTTTAAGCCGAAAAAGATTCTTCACATCCTAAGAAAGGACTTGTAATAAGATGCGACACAAATTATCTATATGAATTTAAAACTGGTGTGACTTACCGTCTAAAAGGAAGCCATAGGATGATCCAACATCAATTTCGCAATCTTGACAAAAAAATATTTAGGACAGTTTTATTGAATTTTAAAATGACTCTACCTCCTACATACCTCATTGAAAGAGAGTTTCACTGGACACAGACAAGACCGTTGATCATAATCTCGAACCAAAGAAGTACCTGAGAACCCAAGAGGTTGTTAATGAGCCTTTATAGCCAAAAGAGGATCCTGATTCTCGGATGGTCCGGCTGAATGGTGCACAAGTGGCTTGAAAAAAACACTTCATGGCTCTACGATCCATCTCATGTTGCCGAAAAAGGGCAAAATTCATGTTGCTGTTGCTGCTATTGTTTCGTGAAAGATTTCTAATCCGCTAAAATGCCGGCTGGTATTCCATCTGAATTCGATATAAAAATCGTTAGTTTATACAGTATGATTAAATTTTGCGATTTTTATAAACGAAATACAAAGCAATAAACTAATAATACAAAACATTGAAAACAATTTATTTAGCAGAAATAAAGTAATCAGAAATTCATGCTTTTATCTTTTTTTTATGGGCTCATAAAAATTATTAAATCATTTGGATTAAATAAGAGAGAATTTTCATTTTAAAATCAACATTTTATTTCTTATAAATAGTATATAAAACTAATCCTGGAAATATAATATTATTTAAAGACATTATCTTATCGTATTAGTCTAGGTGAAAAAAATATAATATGTTTTCTTATAAAAGTAATAACTTATTTCAAAAATATCAAAATACAATGTGAATGAGCAATATGTATAAGAGTGTCTTAACAGAAGAAAAAGGTTAGCGCTAATTTACATTTACCTGCCAAGATATAACCCTTCCTTCTTCATTGCTATCACATAGAACACATCTGGAGGCTGATGACAAGATCCACATAAAATATTTCAGAGAAAGCAATCTGTAAAATAAAATAAAATAAGTAGTCAATAAATTTAACTAGATATTTATAGAATTTATATTTGGTTCTTAATTAACTCTTACTAATACTGTGTAATTGTTTTTACCACGGAACAATAGATGTGAGCTGAAGCAACTTCAGGATAATTCACGAGGCAACATTGAGAGAGCATTGTAGTTCGAGTTGTGGGGCATGTGAGTTTTAGCCGAAGAAAAAGCGACGAAGATTTCTGGATCGCTTCTTTTCAAATACCATAAGTAACTAACACATTTTGAACCTGCACATAAATTAACAGATGATGGGAAAAGATCTCTGCTCGCAGTGCTCTTCCTGCTCTGTTCTTACCATGAAATTCCAGTCAACCAGATGTAGGATTAACGATTATAACACCATTACGGGGGTGTTATGGCTTCCTTCCTTCTCTTGTAGCAGGAAAAACAGAACATCCTGAAATATAAGAAAGAAATGAGTAAACAATGACTAGTGGTTGATAACAGAAAGTTTAGCGCAAGGTGATGCGATAATTGCCAATTTCGCAATCTTGATAATTAAAGAAAATAAAAACAGATAATAAGAAGATATTGCTTAATTGAGGATGTTATTGTTTACCTTGTAATGAAAGAGTTTTGATGAACCTGGCCTACTCTTCGGGAATCAAGTCAGATGACACCCTCTTTCTAAAATGACCGAACTAAACTGTGGAGATCCTGAATTCTTCCTCGAGAGCAAAGATGAGAAGATCCATTTCTTAAAGTTTTCCTAACGAGGCGATCTGCAGAAATCAGGACAATATTTCATCCAGCCGCGCTCGTTTCAGGTCTCTTTCTTAACACGCACCGGTTTGCATCTTTCTCCTTACGAGGCTGTAAGCAAAATTAATATAAGTTATAAAATGACGTTAAATCTCAAGCCTTTGAAAACCAAATATTTTTGAGAAATTTAGCAGTTAAGGCATTAATTGTTGTCAGGCTAAAATAGTAAAGAGCTTATTCGTCATGCAGCATAGTATTACATTTTAGACAACAGGTACACCTGAAATATACAATTATATTTATATTATTTCTTAAATAGCATAATGAAGTATTTTTTTCAAAATAGAGCACAAGGCTGACCATAAGAAAGCCCGGATATAGTAGAGGAGGAAAGAAAAAAAGCCATTTTTGATGACGACTACGATCTAAGGTGGTGACGAATCATTACTGTCTGAAACAGAAAACAAATCTCAGTTGTGCATCTGGTCAAAATATAAGCATAAATTACGAATAGATAAGACTATGGAAACATGAAAAATTGAAAATGGATCCTAGGCTAGAGGCATATCAGTATGAGCACTAAGACAAGAGAGGGGAAATACTTGCCTGACAGAAGGGACTCCCTTAGAGAGAACCGAGCAGCAACACACAACTGGTCGATTTTTGTAGTAACAAAGAAGTCTTGAAAAGAGAAATGACGGTGGAATGATTAGAGGGGAGTTAGCACAATGTCGTGAAACATAAAAATATATTTTAGGGTAAAAGATGCAAGAGATAATTACAGATATGTCCAATCTCTGGGTGTCGGCGGACAGAGCAGGGAACTACACTGCGCTGCTGCGCAAGAGCCAAGAAGCCCAAGGAATGGTGGCGGACCAAACTTGGAGATGAAACAGGGTTGCCATTCACTGAGCGCAAGAAAGAGCGGCGATTTTGAATTACCAAATGGCAGAAGCCAGAAGTGATTGATTTGCGCAAAAGTTGGTTAATGTGCATTTTACGCCTCTTTACTGACTATTTTTTTTTATTCTATTGATTTCAAAATGTTTAATTTGGACTATTATGTAGTAACTAGACTATTAATTTATACAAACATCTGAAAGTAGCCTAATCACAAGATCAAGTTACAATTGAGTCATTTTTTTATGCGGTAATTTGGAACTATGAAAGACCAATTACAGAAGAAAGGACGACAATTTTAAATACGAAATTATGCTGTGAAATGTATTTTGTTTCGTCAACATCTTGACCACTAATTTAGGTAAACTCAATTTTCGTTCTATTTACAATAGTTTTTTCAATATTTTTTGTTCATTCAAGGTACTCCTTTACTTTAACGCATTTCAATATTTTCTTTTCATGGAAAAAATGAGGAAAATATATGTTGATGAAAAGAGAGATAAGTGAACAATAACAGTAGGTAACAACTAGTATCTTTCAATAACATTTCAAGAAGCAACAAACACAGCTTTTACATGTCGCCCTCTACTGGAAGGGCATCAAATGAGCTAAATCACAAGGCTGAAAAGTGAATGCGCTCTATCTCACACAAATTATTTGTCAGGGTATCCAAAGAATCAAAGTCCCGATTTTGAATAAGGGTTACTGCCTTACTGGGAATCTCTTTGGCTTCTAATGGGCATCCCTGGTTCTTGAGCTGGTCAGCGGGCTTGGTTCTCTGTCACTGGAAACTCGTTTCCCATGAGTTTAAGCCGAAAAAGATTCTTCAGATCCTGTAATGAAGGAGTTCCAATTGAAAAGCCAACAAAAACAAAAATCGCTGTGACATACCGACGATAAGGAAGCTATAGGATGTTCAATCATCATCAATTTCGCAATCTTTGAAAACAAAATAATTAGTTAAAACTTAAAGAGGTTTTAAATAAATTTTAAAACGGTTCTATCTGCTTTACCTCATAGAAAGAGAGTTTCAGCGAACACATCCAAGACCACCCGACAAAGTCATCAACAAGGGACCTTCACAAGAAAACCAAGAGATCAACGGCAGTGTCCTCAAGCCAGAATAAGGTTCCTGTTTCTCTGATAGTCCTGCACGGCACGAATAAGATCTACTAGAACCCCTTCATGGCCGTAAGATACACCTTGTGTGACCAAAAAGAGTGCGAAATATAAACGCTACTGATGCTGTTTCGTGGTAGATTTTGAAGCTTGTATTTCGCCAAAATACCGGCTGATATTCCACCTGAATTTGATTTTTAAAGTAAAATGTATAGTTAATTTTACATGATTAAATTTCGTGATAAATTTCTTAAGAAATATAGAAAGTACTAGCATTTATCAGAAATCATATCTTAAAAGAATATATTACCATTAATAAATGCTTTTCATTGATTCCTTCCCAATCGCTTTCACATTGGACTTCAGGAGGCATATGTCGAAATCCACATAAAATATTTCCGAGAAAGAAATCTGTAATTGAAATAAAATACATAGTCAATAAATTTAAAAAAGATAATAAAAGATAGAACTCAATTGGCTCTTCTAGTCTTTTATATTATTACCATGAGACCATAAACGTAGGCTGCAGCAACTTCAAAACAATTTACGAAGCAGCATCGAGAGAGCGGGAGAGAGATTTTCGAGAGAGAGATTTTCGGTGACGTGTGAGAAAAGACGTGTAAGATGAGACACAGGGCTTCCAGACGTCCAAATATCCCAAGTAAACGACACCGTTTGAACAGTGCGAAAATAAGACGTCCAACTCTAGTGATGGTCCGTTGAAGCTCTCAATAACCATTTGGAACCAACTCTGGTTACCGAGACAGTCAGCTGGCTTCGCAATGGTGAACTAAACTCTTACTCTATGAGTTTTAGCCGAAGAGAATACACAGAGTTTTCTGGGTCGCTTCCTTTCAGATACCTGTAAAGTATAGCAATTATATTTTAAAATAGGCTGTTAAAGTGTATTTTATTTTTTTGAATTATGACTTACCGAAAAGAAGTATTATCCATTGAATGTTTCATAACAGCAATTTCGCAATCTTTAAAAAAAGAGAGAAAATATTCCTTAAAATTTTTAAAATAAATTGATGCGGCGGCTACTACCTCATAGAAGATGAGTTTTGACCAGCAAGGCAAAGCAAGAAGCCTGCCTTAATAACCAGGATTCGTAACAAATTGTTTAAGAGAGCAGCACCGTACCATCAACAGAAACGGAGGTCCTCAATTTCCATCCTTCAAACGGAACAGTCTGAATGGTACAAGTTTGATTGATCCCGAATCAGATTGTTCTTCTCACATGCCTACAAGAAAAAAGAAAAGTCAAAGCTTGCCTCAGCTGCTTAATGAAGTGGTTTAAAGCTGGCAGCTAATCCATCTGATAAATAAAAATAAAAGTTAACTTAATAAAGTTCATAGTTTTACTATGAAAATCTTTATAGATTTATAGGCAGTCTCTTATTACCTAGTTGTTGTCAGCTGACTTGGATTTGGCTCCCAATTACTCGTACTCCAATGAGTTCTGAATCGCTTTTTCCAATGTTAAGTAAAATAACTTAAAATATATAAGAGCGTTAAAATAGTATTTACAGTTTATATCAAATTTGATTTTGTACCAGTATTTTGTACCAGTAGTGATTTTTAAAAAGAACTGATTTAAAATATATTTTAAATTAAATATTTTAAATTAAAACAAATAATTTCCTACGTATAAAGAGTTGCTGGGAATCATCCACTGCCAATTTCGTAACCTTGGAAATAATATGAAAGAAACAAAAGTAAAGACAATACTGACATATTGAATTTATTATTGGTTACCTCGTAGAGAAAGAGTTTTGAAGGATCCGGGCTACTCTTTGAGAACTAAGCTGGGTGACGCACCCTTCCGGAACGTCTAATTAAGCTGGAGATCCTTTGCGATGGTATGAGCTAGCGCCCAGGTCTAGTGTAACAATCCGTCTTGTCCCACACAGACTACCCTGCCTGTCCGCCAGATCATCGGAGATAGGATTTTCACCATCTAGAGCTGAGGGCCCACTAAAGGGATCTCCTTGGCTTCTTTAAGGCATCTCTAATTCTCGAGCTGGTCAGCGGGCTCGGCGTGGACCATGACACTCTTTCTTCATCAGTTTAAGCCAAAATAGTTTCTTCACACCCTAAAATAATCAATTATTTCAATATGAACATCTCAAGAATTTCTTTAGTCTATTCCTGGTTACCCACAGGCAGTTAACTGGCTTGGATTTGACCCACAAATACTCGTACTTTATACTTCATGTTAGTCACTTATTTCCAACCTAACGTTTAAAAAAATCAATTGAAAACAGAGATTAATATCATTGCTTGATTTAAACAAATTTAATTGCTTGTTTGTACCTGAAAGTTCGCCATACGATGATCCACTTTTTTGCAATCTGTAGGGAAAGAAATAATAATTTAAAAGTATAAACAGTTTAAAATTCGAAAATTTGAAACTTAATTGTGAATGTCAGGTTGTACCTCATAGAAAAAGAGTTTCAATGAACACAGCCAAGACCGCCGACCAAGATCGAAAACCGTCGATGCCATCAAGGATTCCAAGAACTGGATTTAATCTCAGTGGTCGTGCAGATTATCATTCATCCCTCCAAAACAGTTATAACGAATGAAGATCTACATGTTTTTCAAAGTGGATTCAGGACGATTGTCTCAGCTTTGGTTGGTAAACGAGAGGAGGATGTCATCTGGCTTGATGCAGAAAGAGTACGCAGTGCTTACTCATGAAAACTCTTACTCCAAGAGTGTAAGCCGAAAAAGTGAAAGCGTTCCGGTTTCTTGCAACCTGATAGTTACAACCAATATTTATTAAAAAGACCTGATCTAAAAATTAAAATAAAAAATAAATAAAATTAACTACAACGAGAAAAGAAATGCTGGGATCCACTTCCAATTTCGCAATCTTTGAAATAATAAACATTGAAGCAGATTATTAAAAGAAAATACTTACTTATTGAAGATATTATTGGTTACCTCGCAGAGAAAGAGTTATGATGAACCCGACCTACTCTTCTGAACTCTTGCCAGGTGACATCCTTCGCACCTTTTTACCAAATTAAACCTTGGAGATCCTGGATCCTTCCAAGAAATGAGATGGGAAGCTCCATTTCTTATAAGCTCTTCCAGCGGGACGATCTAAATATATTTTTTAATAAATGAACTTTTCAATTGTTAAATAAGTTTTAAACATTTACCTTCACGAATTCACATCATTTCACAAGCAAAAAAGAGAAGACATTTGCATATCTCGTTATCGTTATCGCGTTATTGTTAGCAACCTTACAGGACTGCGGCAGCAATTAGTATTTCCCCACAGACTACTCCGCCAGACCTTCCAAGCTACGAGATCAGCACCTTGATAAATGGCTCACTAGGAATCTTCTTAGCTCCCTTCAGGCAACTTTGGTATTTGAGCGTGTCAGCAGCCTTGGAATCATTTTTCATCAAACTCTTACACTAAAAGTTTAAGCCGAAAAAGCTTTTCCACGTCCTATTACAAAGACAATTCCGATGTTAGTACATATATCTCAGTAACTTTTAAAACTGTTACCAAGGCAGTCAACTGGAAAGGATTTGACCCATAAATACTCCGTGGACTTGCCGGTCGCTTCTTTTAAACCTCAATAAAACTGTTGATAACTGTAATAGTTTGATCATGTATCTTAATTAGAAAATGTTTGCACTGCTTCATTACCTGAAAACAACCATACGATAATCCACTTTATCGCAATCTATGGCATGAAATAAATAAAAATGGTTAAACAATGTTTTAATTACATTTTTATTTTTAAACTTTACAGCGGGTTTACCTAATAGAAAGAGAGTTTCAATGAACACAACCAAGACTGCTGGCTAAGATCAATTACCGCAGATGCCATAAAAAATGCCCAAAAGATTGCTGGTTAACTTTTAGCCGAAATGGTTATCCCGAAACTTGGACCATATAGCGGGAAGGTGTGAGTGAGGCATGATGATTGCTTGACGTAGCACTGGAAGACAACAAATATGTCGACAAGAAAACGCTATTTTCAATGAAGCTTCTAGAGAAAAAAAAAAATGTTTAAAAAATCTTTTTTTTAGAAGTTTCGAACACAGTGAAAACTGAATATTGAGAAATTCTACCTGATTTAGAGGAATGTAAAAAAAATAAGGTAGAGTGGAAAACGAGGGAAAGGAAGTAAAAAACGTTTCATCTAATGGTGAACAGGAGATACTTGCAAAGGGAAAGATTAACAACTCATTTAGTAACGCCGATAAAGCCTGTAAAACCAAGAAAGAAAAGAATATAACTATCGTGAATTATTCAGAAGAGTAGGGACAATGTAATGCAACTTTCAAATCAATTTTAAAGTGAAAGATGCGAGAGGTATTTACCGATGTATTAACTTTACTTTTCGATGGTTGACAGCGCCGAACGCCGTAGACCACTCTGTGAAGAAAGAAGAAGGCCGGTGCGACGAAGACGGCCAATGGCTTGAGAAGAAGTGGTCACGTGATTGATGGAAGCGAAACAGGGTTGCCAGCTAGAGAGCGCGAATTTGAATTCAAATAGGATAAGCCTCTGAATAGAAATTAGAAGGAATCGAAATTCAGCGTTGTTCACACATTTTCGCGACCTTTGACAGTACAAAAGGAACAAAGTTATCAGTTTCAGCTTTAATAAGTTAAGTGCGTACATATAAACTTGAATGGTTACCTCATAGAGAAAGAGTTTTGCTGATCAAATCCACCTCTTTCGGACTAGAGCCCGGTGACTTTCCCTGAATCCAAAACGAGGCACTGTGTAGATCATGATTCATCAGCTCACTCCAGAAGCGGAGAGCAACAAAATCTTGTAGCACTTCGAAAGGAAGGGTCTGCATTACTCATGACGATTGCATTCAGCAGCCGCCATTTTAGGTCAGCTGCGCCCTCACAAGCTACTGTTGGATCTTCTAGCTGCGATGTTACTTTTCACCATTATCTAGAGGGAGAAAAAAATATTCCTCAATAAGACGAAAATGGGAACAATATAGGGATGGAGAAAAATACCGACATATGCTAACCGCAACGAATTAATAGCAAATGAAATTTTCGTTTGTTGATAGTTTTAGGTGATTCTGGATCCAATAGGCTCAATTTGGCCAGCAAAAAAAGCAATTCATCGGGAGGGATTCCAGAAGAGTTGACATCTCCAACCGAAACTCTTGTTCCATGAGTTTAGCCGAAAAAAGCGGGGAAAGCCTTTAAATAAATAAATAAAATATTAAGAGAACTGAACAAAACTAAAAACTAAGAATTTATTTTTAAATTAATTTGTACTTAACAATCCACCGGCAATTTCGCAACCTTTGAGGGGGAAATCAAAATTAAGTTTCAGATTAAATAAAAAGTAATAATGATAATTTGTTAAATACTCGTCTTGGTTGGTTACCTCCTAGATGGAGAGTTTCGCCAGAGAGGCCACCTCTTCTGGAAACCAGCTCGAGGACTTGACTCTCCCACCCATCTACAACCAAACCATCCAACTAAAACGGGATTCCAGTTAATGGAATCGTCCGACGGAAAAGTCTGAATAGGGCAAGAAAGATTTTGTTTCTTAAAATTTTTTAGACGTTTACAATTAAAAAATATAACTTAAAGTAATAACAATTCTTAAGGCTCTTATTTGTTTTAGAAAAGAGGGAAAATATCAGTTTAATATCTTGGAAAAGTATATTAATACTTTTAACTAGGTAATCAGGAAAAAATAAGAAAAATTGCCTTTTCTAGGCCAATAATATGTTTAAGAAGAATGTGCGCAGAATGTGATACACATTAAAACCAAAATAAAAAAGAAATGTCTAAGAGATATTTACCAACTTTTCTTATCTTTTTTTGAGTCAAACTGGAAGGCAGTAAGATGGATTCAATCGCCGTGGTCGTGCAGATCACCCAGCCGAAAAAGTAATAACGAATGAAGATTTTCATCTTTGATCCAAGCGAATTCAGGATCAGCGCTGCTTCATTTTGCCAACGAGAAGAGGAAGTCACATGGGTTGATTATGAATGAGTATACCAGATCTAAGCAAAACTCTTGCTCCACGAGTTTTAGCCGATAAAGCGGAATCGTTTCATGTTCTGCTTTACAACCGTAATAAAGAAATATTTTTTAGAAAGATCTAGTCTATAATTTTTTTATAACAAATTTACTGTAAATATGAAACATAACTGCTGGGACCCACTGCCAATTTCGCAATCTTGATAATTAAAGAAAGAAAATAAAAACAGATAATAAGAAGATATTGCTTAATTGAAGATGTTATTGTTTACCTTGTAGAGAAAGAGTTTTGAAGAACCCGGCCTACTCTTCGGGAATCAAGTCAGATGACACCCTCTTTCTAACATGACCGAACTAAACTGTGGAGATCCTGAATTCTTCCTCGAGAGCAAAGATGAGAAGATCCATTTCTTAAAGTTTTCCTAACGAGGCGATCTGCAGAAATCAGGACAATATTTCATCCAGCCGCGCTCTTTTCAGGTCTCTTTTTTAACACGCACCGGTTTGCATCTTTCTCCTTACGAGGCTGTAAGCAAAATTAGAAAAAGTTATAAAAATGACGTTAAATCTCAAGCCTTTGAAAACCAAATATTTTTGAGAAATTTAGCAGTTAAGGCATTAATTGTTGTCAGGCTAAAATAGTAAAGAGCTTATTCATCATGCAGCATAGTATTACATTTTGGAAAACAGCAAGTACACCTGAAATATACAATTATAGTTATATAATTTCTTAAATAGCATAATGAAGTTTTTTTTTCAAAATAGAGCACAAGACTGACCAGTAAGAAATCCCGGATATAGTAGAGGAGGAAAGAAGAAAGCCATTTTTTATGACGACTACGATCTAAGATGGTGACGAATCATTACTATCTGAAACAGAAAACAAATCTCAGTTGCGCATCTGGTCAAAATATAAGCATGGATCACGAATAGATAGACTATGGAAACATGAAAAATTGAAAATGGATCCTAGGCTAGAGGCAGTATGAGCACAAAGACAAGAGAGGGAAAATACTTGCCTGACAGAATAAGGGACTCCCTCAGAGGGAACCCGGCAGCAACAAGCAACTGGTCAACATTTGTAGTAACAAAGAAGTCCTGAGAAGAAAAAAAGACGTTGGAATGATAAGACGAGAGTTAACACAATGTTATGAAACATACAATTAAATTTTAGAGTAAAAGATGCAAGAGATAATTACAGATATGTCCACTTTCTGGGTGTCGGCGGACAGGACGGAACTACACTGCGCTGCTGCGCAAGAGCCAAGAAGCCCAAGGAATGGCGGACGAAACTTGGAGACGAAACAGGGTTGCCATTCACTGAGCGCCAGAAAGAGCGGTGATTTGAATTACTAAAATGGCAGAAGTGATTGCTTTGCGCAAAAATTGGTTAATATGCATTTTACGTCTCTTTACTGACTATGTTTTTTATTCTATGGATTTCAAAATTTTTAATTTTGATTATTATGTAGTAACTAGACTATTAATTTATACAAGCATCTGAAAGTTATCACAAGATCAAGTTACAACTGAGTCAATTTTAAAATGAAAGATGTTTACAGATATTTGAACTATACTTTCTAACGTTGTCATTGGGTAAAAAACGGTTGGAGGAGGCATGAAACCGACGATATGAAACGAAACATGGTTGCCAGTGATAACCCAAAGCAGCAAACGCGGTAATTTTGAATTATGAAACGATCAATTTACGATCAAGAAAGGACGACAATTTTAAATACGAAATTATGCTGTGAAATGTATTTTGTTACGCCAACTTCTCGACCACTTATTCAGAGTTAACTCAATTTTCTATTTAATTTTTTTTTCAATATTTAAAGGTACTACTTCAACACATTGCAATATTTTCTTTCTATGGAAAAAATGAGGAAAATATGTTGATAGAAAGAGAGACAAGTGAACAATTACAGTAGGCAACAACTAGCATTTTCCAATATCATTTCAAGAAGCAACAAACGCAGCTTTTACATGTCGCCCTCTGCTGGACGGGCATGATTGATGATATGAGCTTAAACCACAAGGCCAAATAGTGAATGCGCCCTATCTCATTCAAACCATTTGTCAGGGTATCCAAAGAATCAAGTCCCTATTTTGGATAAGGGTTCACTGGGATTCTCTTTGGCTTCTAATTGGGCATCCCTGGCTCTTGAGCTGGTCAGCGGGCTTGGTACTCCGTCACTGGAAACTCGTTTCCCGTGAGTTTAAGCCGAAAAAGATTCTTCACATCCTGTAATGAAGGAGTTCCAATTAAAAAGCCAACAAAAACAAAAATCGGTGTGACATACCGACGATAAGGAAGCCATAGGTATATAGAAGCCATGATCCATTAGCATCAATTTCGCAATCTTGGAAAACAAAATAATTAGTTAAAACTTAAAGAGGTTTAAATAAATTTTAGAACGGCCCAATGTGCTTTACCTCATAGAAAGAGAGTTTCAGCGAACACAGCCAAGACCACCCGACAAACTCATCAACAAGGGACCTTCACAAGAAAACCAAGAGATCACCGACAGCGACCTTAAGCAAGAATACGGATCCTGATTCTCGTTTAGTCCTGCTGAACGGTTAGATTAGGGCCTATTATATAGAACCCCTTGATGGCCGTATGACACACCTTGTGTGACCAAAAAGGGGGCGATATATAAACGCTACTGATGCTGTTTCGTGGTAGATTTTGAAGCTTGTATTTCGCCAAAATACCGGCTGCTATTCCACCTGGATTTGATTAAAAAATAAAATGCATAGTTAATTTTACATGATTAAGTTCTTAAGAAATATAGAAGGTGCTAGCATATATCAGAAATCATATCTTGTAAGAATATATAACCATTAATAAATGCTTTTCATTGATTCCTTCCCAATCGCTTTCACATTGGACCTCAGGAGGAAAATGTCGAAATCCACATAAAATATTTCCAAGAAAGAAATATGTAAAATGAAATATAATGCACAGTCAATAAATTTAAAAAGATAATTAAAGATAGTAGGGGAGACTGGGGATGAATGTAACGCGCAGCAAATGTAACAAAAAGCTTTTCTCCTCTTCTAAAACTTCTAAAATTATGATTTTAAAGCCATGTGTGTATTTTTCTATTATCTATCGGATTAGAAGACTTAAATCGCTAATGCTATTCAAGTTTTCAATTTATTTTTATAAAACCATTTTTTGAAGTGAAAAGTAAATTTTCGATCTTGTTTTCTTTTTCTTCTAATTTTTCTAATTTGATAAAATAATTTGATAATAAAACGGTACTGTGATTGCCTGTTCAAAGCTCTTCAAAATAAATATAAACATTCTATGTTTTAACTTGAATTTCACCCCAAAATTCTATTTAGAATCAAACCAAGTGTGTTTGCAAAAAATGTAACAGCTGATGTTACATTCACTGCGCATGGCGCCATCTTCCAAATATTCTAGAATTTCCGGAAATTTTCGACTGATATGCTCTCTTATTGTTAATTCTTAAGTTTTAATAAAGATTCTTAAGTATTTTGTAGATATCACATCACAATGAATGCTGTGGTCGTTTGTTTACACTGTAAACACCGCAAAAATCGATACAAGTGCCTAATTATGTATTTCATGAACGAACTTCATATTTTTTCATCCTAAATCAGTAATCATAAAGTTTACGACTATTTAAAGACATTAGACCATGAAACTATTCCGGTTTCATTTACCGCGCGAACTGTTACAAATATCCCTGCACATTAGGGGTAAATGTAACAAGGGGGTGTCTTGGCTTTTACATTATTTCCCCCCTTTAAAATCAATTTAAAAATTCGAAAAAAATCCTGGCAGTAGGAGAGATCGTAAGCTTTGAGATTCCGTATCATTTATTAAAATTTGTTGAGTAGAAAAAAAGTTGTGTGCATAAAAGCGAAAAGTGTTACATTCATCCCCAGTCTCCCCTACTCAATTGGCTCTTCTAGTCTTTTATATTATTACCATGGGACCATAAACGTAGGCTGCAGCAACTTCAAAAAAATTTACGAAGCAACATCGAAAGAGCATGTAAATGGATTTACGGGGACGTATGAGATGTGACAAAGGGCTACCAGACATCCAAACATCCCAAGCAAAGGACACCGTTTGAGAACTGTAAAGTGAAGACGTCCAACTCTAGTGATGGTCCGTTGGAGTTCTTAATAGCCATTTGGAACCAACTCTGGTTATCCAGACAGTCAGCTGGCTTTCACTTTGATGGACAAAACTCTTACTCCATGAGTTTTAGCCGAAGAAAAAGCGGAAGTTTTTGGATCGCTTCTTTCAAATACCTGGAGTAATAAATATATTTAAAAATAGGTAAATAACTAGAAGGTATTTTTTATTAATTTACAAGACTTTGCCGAAAAGATTTAATGTCCATTCAATGGTCCGTAACAGCATTTTCGCAAGCTTTAAACAATATTTTTTTTAATAAAGAAAAATTTAAAAAAAAAATAAAAAATTTAAACGGGGGATATTACCTCATAGAGGCAGAGTTTTGACTAGCAAGGTCAAGCCAGAAGACCGGAGTGGATGACCAGGGCAAGTTGCCGAAATAAATTACGATACCGTCATCGCACCATCAGCAGAAACGGAGGTCCACAACAGTTTGAGAGGTGCATTTCATTTGTTTGAAGTTAAAGTGATCCTGGATCAAGATGTTTCTTAGCACATGCCCCATAAAAAGACATGCAAATCCTTCGCCATCCGCTCAATCAAATGGTTTTGAAGCTGACAGCCACTTCATCTAATAAATAAATACCGAGTTACTATTTATAAATTCATATATATGGAGTGATTAAAAACCAAATGAACATTACGATAAAATATAGTTTTAATATTATCATGTTATGGTACAGGTTCCGAAAATCTAAAAATAATCCACTAACCCTTTCCTAGTTAACGTATTAAAAAAATTGAAATAAAAAATAAGCACTTCAAATTTTAAAAATATTCTTCAATATTTGTTTCCCAAAAACTATTTAGAAAGAAAAGGAAAATCCTCCAGTTTACAATAAATTATTTTGACATTTGAGGGGGGAAATAATTTGTTTTCCGCAATATTTGTTGTATATCAAATCATTACAAGAACGTAGTTATTTGTAATGAAAATACCAGGTTAAGCCACAAAATACCAAGGAAGAGTCAACGACTTGCCTGTTAAGACAGCCCAGTTTGTGAAATTGTGCGGTCTAATGGCCTATAGTGGCGCAGAAGAATGGATTTTCATTTCCCAATCACAAATGAACCTGCAAATAAATTTATAACATGGTGGAAAAGATCTCTATACGTCAATCCGTCTTACCCCATACAGACTGCTCCGCCTTTCCGCCAGAAACACGTAAACAGTAACAATAGGCAACCATTAGAATCTTCTAAAAACATTTGTATGTCGCTCTGTACGGGCACATGAGCTAAATCGCAGAGCTATAGGGTGGATCCCATTCTGCCCTACGAAGACCATTCCGTCGAACGACCCGAAAAAGTGATCACCATCTTGGTGTTAAAGGATCACAGGGGATCTCTTTGGCTTCGGTTGGACATCCCTAGTTCTTGAGGTGGTCAGCGGACTTGAATATGCACCCTGAAACTCCAACTTCCACGAGTTTTAGCCGAAAAAAATTCTTCACATCCTAAACAAAGGACTTTCGATAATATCCTACACAAATTATCTATATAAACTTAAAATTTGTGTGACTTACCGCCTGTATTAAGGAAGCCATAGAATGATCCAACGTCAATTTCGCAATCTTGACAAAAAACATATTGAGGAGAGTTTTAATGAATTTTTAAACGACCCTACATACCTCGTAGAAAGAGAGTTTCACTGGACACAACCAAGACTCTGGTCATCCTCCCGAACCAGGGATGGTACTGACAAACCCAAGAGGTTTATATTGAGCCTTTATAGCCAAAATGAGGATCCCGATTCTCGGACGGTCCGGCTAAACGGTACGAATGGGCTTAATAGAACTCGCTCCGCGGCTCTACGATCCATCTCAACTCGATGAAAAGGGGGCAAAATATCACACTGCTACTGCTGCTATTATTTCGTGAAAGATTTCGTAGGTTTTGATCTGCTAAAATGCCGGCTGTTATTCCATCTGAATTCGATATAGAAATCTTTAATTTATTTAGAATGATTAGGCTTAAATTTTGCGATTTTTCAAAGAAATGTAAGGTAATAAACTAATAATGGTAAAAATTTCAAAAATAATATCTTGCATTGACATTTGTTTCTTATAAAAATGGTAAATAATTTTAAATATATCAAACTACAACATGTGAACGCGTAATATATACAAGAGTATCCCACAAAAGAAAAAGGTTTTAATAATTTTAATAGAAAAAGGTTTTAAGTGTTAATTTACCTGCCAAGATAGAGACCTTCCTTCTTCATCGCTTACACATAGGACATTTGGAAGCTGATGTCAAGATCCACATAAAATATTTCAAAGAAAAGATTCTGTAAACTGGAATTAAAAATATAGTAAATAACAAGATATTTAAAGAAAGTTCTTGGTTGGTTCTTCTAGTTTGAAATTTTTTTGTACCAAGGAACCATAGACGTGGGCTGTTGCAACTTCAAAACAATCACGATAGGCAACACCGAGAGAGCATCGTAGTTCGAGTTGTGGGGGCATGTGAGGCGAGATACATGGCTGCTATAGATATTCAAACATCCCAAGCAAACGACGCCGTTTGACGACTGACAAACGAAAACGTTCACCTCTAGTGATGGCACTTGGAGCTCTCAATAACCATCTGGAACCAACTCTGGTTATCCAAACAGTCAGCTGGTTTGCCAAGGACGAGCAAAACTCTTACTCCATGAGTTTTAGCCGAAGAAAAAGAGTTTTCTGGATCACTTCTTTTCAAATACCTAAAGCGACAGATTAATTTTAAAATAGGTAACCAGATATATTAGTTAAAAATTTAAACGGCTTGAAAGAAGATTTAATACCCATTCAATGTCTTTTGTATACTCCCATCTCGCAATCTTTAAAAAAAAAAATAAAATTAAGTAAAAGTACATTAAAAAATGTATGCGGTGGCTATATTACCTCATAGAGGAGGAGTTTTGACCAGCAAGGCTAAGCCAGGGGGCGGATTGGGCAACCAGTTGCGCCGCAACTGTAGTGTTGCACCGTTAACGAAAACGAAAACGAAAAAATAACGAAAACGAATGAAAACGAGGCCATTTTCAAGAAACGAAACGAAAACGAAAACGAACGGGTTCAAAATACAAAAACGAAAGAAAAACGAAAAAATTCGTTTTATTTTTCGTTTTCAATATACCATTTTGTAAAATTTTAGTAGCGCATCCTTAATAAAAATATAGCATTTGATTTGAATCGTCTATCACTGGAAGTTGTTGTCGAAGCAGCTAACTTTGGACATGGGGGAGGGGGGAAACTTTAGACACAAAAATATTTTATTCTGGGTAATTTCGATAGGCATAATTATGGTGCAACTAGATGAATTTCATTTATCTTTACGATGTTCATTTTGTAGAAAGTTTGAATATTAAATGAGAAAATGCCATCATAACTTCGCAGTTTTCTTACTATTTGTTTTGTTTTTATGATGAAAAATGTAATTCAATTGCGGTGCTGATATCAAACCTAAGCATTAAACATCGATCTTTTCTAGCTCGAATAAATATCACATCATACATATTAACATACATATATATATCGACAATTCCTCAAATGTTACGTCGATTCTGAAGTAGCATCAATAGTGATGATCCATTCACTGATTAACTGAACCAAGTATGTTTAAATACACGTATGGAGTGAAAGCGAACCAATTATTTACTCCAAAACGATAACGAAATAATAAAAATTTTCGTTTCGTTTCGTTAACGGCCGTTAACGATAACGTTCGTTTTCAATTTTTTGAAAACGAACATGAAACGAAAACGAAAGTTTTGATTTTCCAAAAACGATAACGAAACGAAAACGAAGGAAGTCCAAAAAACCCGAAACGATGTGTTACGAGGACGATACGGGTGCTTAATTCGACCACTAGATGCCTCCAGGTTCCACCGCCAGTCTCCCCCAATGAGCCCCAGGCTCATCTTCCCCCACCGAGCTAATGAGGGAGCGCACACCATAGACGGACGCGCAGTCCGGCTTCGACACTCGAGAGAGAAGGAGGAGCAGGAAAGGGAAGGGACTAGGAAGGGTAAAGGGTACCCCCAGTTTCCCTATTTGGCTCTTTGTTGTATTGTTTGCGGTCGGGATTCGGGAGTATTTGGTAATACAGTGCTTGCGTGTAGCGGAAGTGACTCTTTTCATTTAGTTTTCTAACATTTGGTGGCAGCGGAGGGATAATTTCGGCCTCAGAATAGTCAGCGCTCTGACTGCCGAGAACCAGTTCGTGTGTTGTTAATGTTTTTTTCTCGGCGTTCGCTCCTTTGAAAAGTCATTAAGTGAATTTCTTCTTTGTTTACGGGATTCGAAAAGCTACAGTGAGCCTTCGGGTGAACCGTGACATTTCGAGACCGGGAATATTTTTGCAATTTCAGTGAGATCTCGATTGAACAGAAATTGCGCGTTTCTTTTCCCTCTTGAATTTAGGATCTTCCGGGAAGGAACAAATCGCTGCCCGGCGGCACCGCTAAGAAGGACCTCACGCTGGCTCAAGAAGAGGAACGTCAGTTTGGTACAAGAAACAAAAGGAAGGATTAAAACGGTTTTGTGTCTCTTCACTTTGAGACACCCAGGGATCAGATGCACGACGTCTGATCGTCGACAGACGCATCGAGCGCCATTCAGTCGCGTTGCTGTACGCCTTCAGATATCTGCAGTCGTTTGAATATCGCCGTCGTGACCGGCTAAATTGTTACCCTGTCTTTGCTTGCCTTTTACGGTGAAACTTTGGTTGAACTGTGTCGGGCGCGGCAACTTGATTAGTTATCTTATTTCAGGTGCGGTCACGGAAGAATCGTTCCGGTTTACGAGTCCCACATTTTGGCGGGAATTTTGCGAAGCTTATCACAAGTGAAACATCGGTGCTGGAGCACCAAAGTGTATAGGTTTTATTTATTGAGCGTACAGAATAAGAGCAGTAGGCTGGATCAGAAGAAGTGAATCTTAATCCTGAAGAAGGGAAACCTGATTCGGATGAAAGAAGATCTGATTTAGATTTAGCAAATCGAAAGAGACAAACTCAACATGGCTGATCGACAACAGCTGTTAGAAGCCATCAATGCCATGCTTGCCGGGATGGCCAATCAACAGAATCATAATGCAGCACTGATGGCTCAATTTAATCCGAACCAAGGACCTCGAGCGGCGACCATGACCCTTATTCCCACATTTTCAGGAAGATCTACGGAGAGCCTTGTGGATTGGGAAGGTGCACTCGCTCGTGCAGCGGTCTCTGACCAGTGGAATGATGGGATGAAGCGACGGGCGGCCATCACCAAATTGGATGGAGCAGCTTTGGCCTGGCACGACCTTACCGGTCATGCTCTACTTGAATGGGAAGATTGGATTGCTGGAATCCGAGCTTTATTTCAGCCTAGACTTTCACTTATGGAATGGTGTCTCCTTGTGGAAAGGCGCACTCAGTACCCAGGCGAAACAGGAGTTGAGTATTCAATGGAAAAAGTCAAGCTCTTCCGACTCTGTCCTCATCAGTTACAAGAACAAGAGAAGGTTGATTATTTGATCCGAGGATTGATTAAAGCAGACCAGCGTGGAGCGTTACTTGGAAATCCCCCGGCAGATGTGGCGAATTTCATCGAGGCTCTTAGGAGCATTGAACAACGGAGCAGTATGCTTTCAACACCCGTAACAGTGAGTCAGTCGAGCTCTGCAGAGATGTTTCGCACAATGACCAGCTTGGCCGAGACGGTGAAGCGCCTGGAAACTTCTTTGCAAACTGCTACTCAGCAACCTGATCAAGCTTATTCAAGAACTCATCGGTCTCGTCCGGATACTCCAATCAACGCTATCTATGACCAGGGAAACGAAGAGGCCAGTTCAGTGGGGCAGGACTGGCAGATCCAGCATTAAAAGCCCCCATCATCAGCAAGTCAGCTCATCGCACTATCACGGTTAACATCGCTCGAGTCGGAACGGTCGAGGCGATTGTAGATACGTGTCGTGAGCGTAGCATCATTGGAGAGGAGCTTATCAGTGGTATATTTGGTCCATTTGCACAGAAAGATGGCTATTCGATTCCGAGTAGTCTTGGAGAGTCATGCGTGATGGGAGGAGTGAGACTGGCTGTCCGATGCATGCATAACGTGACGGAATTAGATGATGTATTGGTTGTGAAGAAAAGCGCGTGTCCGCTTGTATTGGGAATCGATTGGCTAGAGGCAAGTGGTGCTCTCATTGGTTTCAGTGGTGGACGTCCTACAGTTGTGTGGCCAAAAGCAGCTCCCCCTCTGGAGAGGAACATAATTCCGGTGCGAAAGTTGGAACAGGTGAAAATGAAGCTGGAAGTCACCCGTGCCGTATCTACATCGTCGCAGACCTCCAAGACCGTGTCGGAAAATTGTGCATTACCATCGAAGAAGGAAAGCGTTGATATGGATCTCAGGATTCCCATTCGTGATTGGATAGTTGAACCTGAAATTGCGGTTGGAGTGATCGCCAACGTGGATCCAACTGAAGTAGAAGAGGGTTCCCCACAGAACGAGTACGGCTACCCAAGAGATGTCATGGCTATTGGCGAAATCAATGGCAGAGCAAGAAAGAGAGTTAAATTAAACCAAGTCACGCCTATTCCAAGGGAGAAACGAGAAAATGATATGACGACCTTTACATCAGCAGCTAAGTTGAAGAAGATGAGAGTTGGTCTTCCAGATGGATCTATCTCTCGGTACAGCGCTATTGTTCGTGATCGTATAGGCGCGTCTCAAGATCACTTCTACTGTGACGTGAAGGATGGAGATTTTGCCGGCTTGCCAAGTGGTTTTCTGGCCCCAATAGATGAAATCAGCCCGACGGATAGACCCCCAGATATAGTCAGGAGCGGCGGCGAGCGATAGAGTAATGGAGATGCTCGATTTGATGACGTGGATACCTTTTCCTTTTCTATTTCCCTTTTTCTGTCTCTCGTCTTAATCTAGTTGATGCTATTTATCTATGGAACTGTCGTGTATGTCGTGTGTGACATTGTTTTCTTGTTTTGCTATTTCGTATTTCTTTCGGAGTACTTGCATACGTGAATTCCGTGTATCATTTAGTTAAGTATTTGCACTTTCAATGTACATTGGCCGTATAGAAGAGGCTATAACGAATCGTGCAGTTGCACGACACGGTCAGGAAGGGCCGAGTGTTACGAGGACGATACGGGTGCTTAATTCGACCACTAGATGCCTCCAGGTTCCACCGCCAGTCTCCCCCAATGAGCCCCAGGCTCATCTTCCCCCACCGAGCTAATGAGGGAGCGCACACCATAGACGGACGCGCAGTCCGGCTTCGACACTCGAGAGAGAAGGAGGAGCAGGAAAGGGAAGGGACTAGGAAGGGTAAAGGGTACCCCCAGTTTCCCTATTTGGCTCTTTGTTGTATTGTTTGCGGTCGGGATTCGGGAGTATTTGGTAATACAGTGCTTGCGTGTAGCGGAAGTGACTCTTTTCATTTAGTTTTCTAACAGATGCATCACTAAGTTGCGGCCACAGGTGATTTCTGAGAAAACCAACGTACCATCTGCAGAAATGTAGGTCCAAAATTGCCATTCTTCAAGCGGAACCGTCTGAAAGGTGCTAGTTGGATTGATCCCGTATCCGGATGTTCCTTCTCACGTGTCCATAACAAAAAAATCAGAAGGTATGCAAAGCTTGCTTCATCTACTCAATTTGCGCAACGGGTTTGAAGCTGGCAGTTACTCCATCTAATAAATAAAAATAAAGTTGAGATTAATAAATTGACTGAGATTAGTCAATTTATCGATTAAGAAATTGAAACCCAACTTAAAATTATGATAAAAATATCAGACATTATGATGAAGGCATCCGAATAGCAAAATCGTATACTTTTCTAAATTCACATTTTAACTAGTTATTCTACAACATGAAAACTGATAAACCATTCCAAATTTTGAAAAATATAAATATTCTTTTAAAATATATCAGCATTTCAAAAACTAAAGAAACAATGTCCGACGTATTTTTAAAATATTTTTTTCCTATCATAAAAAATTCACAAATTTCCATTTTTCTTTTTAAATTTAAAAGCAAAACAATATGTTTTAACATTTTTCAAACTGACATGAAATAGAAAGAAAGAAATATACTTCTAGTTTACAAAAACCCTGGACAATCGAAGGCCAAAAATAAATTTGTCTTTCTAAATCAATATTTGGTATCTTAGATCATTACAATTAGTAGTTACTTATAAAGAATTAATAGTAGGTCAAAGTAGGTCAAAGGAAGAAACTAGAACGAGTAGGTAGTCCAAAGAAGAGTTAACTACTTGTCTGTTTAGAGGGCTCACCTTGCGAGTGCTGCTAAAGAATGCATTTCCATTGATTCCCGTCACACTGAACCTGGAAATAAATTAAAAGATGGGAAAAGATCTCTACTGCAGTTCTCTTCTTGGTCTATTCTTACCACGAAGTCCCAGTCGACCAGATGTAGGATTAACGATTCTGACACCATTGGGACGGGTGTTATGGCTTCCTTCCTTTTAACGATCAGCATCTTCTGTAGCAAGCGAAACAGGCGAAGCATCTGAAAAATAAGAAGGAAATCAGAATAACTAGATGTTGATAACAGAAAGTTATCGCAAGGTGATGCGACAATTGAATCAATTTTAACTTAAAAGATGCGAGAGATATTTAACATTATTGCGACCTACATTTTCATGACGGCGGACGGTGCCAACACGACGCCGAAGACCACACCGTGAAGAAGAACTGAAGATGGCTGTGGGCTTGAGCAGGAACGAAACAGGGTTGTCAGTAGTAACCAAAAGAAGGGGCGGTAAATTTCAGAAATTTCAGATCGTCAAGCGAAACCACGAAACGGTCTAAATATAGGGCAGGAATGGATTATTGGATTCACGCCGTAATATCGGGCTCGAAATCAAAATAAGCGAATAAGCGATTGAAATATTATTATTTTGACAATTGACTTGTTACCTGGCAGCTGATGGTAAGAGCTGTAATGACTTCAGCAACTGATGTAACAATAGGGAAGTTACAACTGTCACTTTTAACAACTTTTTCAAAACAATTTACGAATCAACATCGAGAGAGCATTGTAAATCGATTTGTGATGGCGAGATGAAACTCATGGCTACTAGACATCCAAGCTTGCCCCAAGCAGACGACATCGTTTGTAGATTGGCTCACTGGCAAACGAGGACTTCCACCTCCAAAAGTGGTTCGTTGAAGCGCTTTCAATAGCCATTTGGAGCCGACTCCGGTCATTCAAACAGTCAGCTGGCTTCGGAATACCGGACAAAACTCTCACTCCATGAGTTTTAGCCGAAGAAAAAGACGAAGAGTTTTCTGGGTCGTTTCTTCTCAAAGAACTAAAGTAACAAACATATTTTAAATTAATAAACGTGAATGCATTTTGTATGAATTTAAATAACTACGAAAATATTTTGTATCCATTTTGAGCTTCACAGCAATATTTCGCAATCTATAAGATAAAAAGAAAGAAAGTTAGTTAGTTCATTTTCACTAAATAAATCTATGCGGTGGCAATTACCTCATAGAGACAAGAGTTTTGACCAGTAAAGCAAAGCCAGATGCCTGCCCAGTTGACCGGAATAAGTCACAGATGACAGATGAGAGAGCCATCGAACCATGAAAAGAAACGGTGTTCCTCACTAGCCAGTTTCCATGCTTTAGCGTTTTCCATCCTCCTACGAGCAAAGATGAAAAGCTCAATTTCTTATAGCTCTCTCAGCGGGACGATCTACACATACCAGGACCATTGCATCCAGTTGTGCTCTTTCCAGGGGTCTCTGGACCTTCTTCTTTGGAATGGTGCATTCATTCTAGTGGATGTAAAAAATAAATGACGATTTAAGAACCTTAATCTTAGTAGTTAAGGGCTTAAGGCATCAATTGACAAGCAAAACTAATATAAAGGTTTAAATCATCACACCTGAAATATATAATTATCGTTGTATTACTTCCAAGATGAAGTAGAACACAAGCTACACTACACTGCTACTCGCAGAAGGTACACACAGAAGCTATTCTTAAAGCAATTTTTATTTTTAATGACAACCGTCTGAAGAAGAAAACCAAATCTTAATTTTGCATCCACGCTTATTAGGGCAAAAATTTAAACATGGGTAATGGATAAATAGAGTATGGAAATTGGAATATGCATACGGTAGTCTAGAGGCAGTATGAACAGTTGAACACAAAGAAATGAGAAAGGGAGTGCTTGCCTGTCAGAAGATACTTGCTTAAGGAACAGGGGAACCGGGAACCCGGCAACAACTGGTCAGCTTTTTTTGTAACAAAGAAATATTGAAAAGGAAAATTTTGTAGTAATGAATAGAGGAGAGTAAGCACAATGTCGTGAAACATTCAAATACATTTTAAGGTGATAGATGCCAGAGATATTTACCGATATGTCCACTGCTCGACTCTTTGGTGTCGGCACACAGCCCGGCCGGGATGACTACACCGTGCAAGATGGCTAATAAATGGCTACGGACGAGATGAAACGAAACAGGGTTGCCACTAGTAACCCAAAGAAAGCGCGGTAACTTTGAATTATGAAATGACAAGTTTACACCAGAAAGAGCGGGGATTTGTATGAAAAAAAGACAGGGTTGCCAGTGAAAGGGCGCGAATTTAAATTTCAAGAAGCAATTTACACAATCGGCAAATTCCGAAAGTAGGCCTAACTTAATATTTTTAGTCTGGATCCCGAAGTGGCGTATTTTTTTTTTGTTCTCATTAAAACAAGAATTCACTGATTACTCTCCAGAAAAAAATCTAAACAATAAAAAGTTTCGCTTTATTAGTTCTTTTAATGAAAAACAACTTTAAAACTTTTTCACATGAAAGTACAATATAATCAGAAAAAAGTTATTACATTTCAAAAGTACAATACTGATTCAGAGAATTAGGTAAAGAAGAGAATTTAATTGTTTAGAAAAATCAGAAATAAGTGCATGGTATTCAGTGATCTGTAAGTAAGACAGTTGGGGTCAATCTCAGTGGTCGTGAAAATCATCCCTGCAAAACAGTTATAACGAATGGAGATCTACATCTTTCATAAAAAAAGGATTCAGGACTGCAACATCCTTGATTGGCCAACGGGATGAGGATGTCATATAGCTTGATGCAGAAAGAGTAAACCACGCCAGGCAAAACTCTTGCTCCAAGAGTTGAAGCCGTAAAAGGGTAAGTTCTTGCAACCTGATAATAAAAAAATTGATTTATTAAAAAAAGCTGAATATTCAAAATAAATAAAATAATCTACCATAAAAAGAGCTGCTGGGACCTACTGCCAATTTCGCAATCTTTAAAATAATAAAAATAGAAACAGATTAAAAGTAAAAATTGACTTATTGAAGATTTGATGATTGATTACCTCGCAGAGAAAGAGTTTTAATGAACCTGGTCTACTCTTTGTGACTCTAGTCAGGTGACATCTACCAGACCGTCTACCGAATCAAACTGTGGTGATCCTGGATCCTTCCGAAAATTAAGATGGGAAGCTCCATTTCTTATAAGCTCTCCCAGCGGGACGATCTACATATTTTTTTATTGTTAAAATTAACCAACTTGAAACATTGTGAATTTATACTCGAGTTTTAAAAATTACATTGAAGGAATTAGATTTCTTTAAACGGCTGAACATGAAAAAGCATTTAAAATAATTCGAAAAGGACTCGAATTATTATTTAAATAAAATATTAAATTAGGAATTTAATAAGTTTTGAAATTTTCTTTTGTCATCAATTCACAATGTTTACCAAGGCAATAAAAAAAAGAGAAAACATTTGCATGCCTCTGTGCGCTATTATGAGCAAGCTTATAGGCCTAAGCCAACATCAACAATCAGTATTTCCCCATACAGACTACTGGGCAAGACCATCCCAGCTACGAGATCAGCGATCTTGATTAAAGGCTCACTAGGAATCTTCTTAGCTTCCTTTAGACATAGTTGGTATTTGAGCGCGTCAGCAGTCTTTGCATCATTTCAATAAAACTCTTTCTCCAAAAGTTTAAGCCGGAAAGTTTTTCAAATCCTAATATAAATACAATTGTAATGTAAATATCTCAGTAACTTTTAAAACTGTAAGATTACTTAGGTAGCATTCAGCAGGGAAGGATTTGGCTTGAAGGATTGATTGAATTCTCAGTGGAGATGCCGGCCGCTTCTTTCCAATCTAATTATAACATTTCCATTAATAACTGAAATCAACACCTCTTCATTATAAATGTTTGTCACTGTTCAAAGTACCTGAAAGGCCGCAAATTGATGAACAACGTTATCGCATTCTGTGAAAGAAATCAATAATGATGGTTTTTAAAAAAATAACTATAATTGGAAATTTGAAACTTTACCTCGTAAAAAAAGAGTTTCAATGAACGAAGCCAAAACTGCTGACCTGGACAAGAACCGCCTATGCCAAACAAGATTCCTGAGTCATCATTAGTCAAAATGAGTATCCCGAATCCAGGAATCCTGAATCATCTAGCGAAGGCGTGATTATGAGGCATGATTATGAGGCATGATTATGGTTGCTCGCCCTAGCGCTTGAAACCAGCAAACTTGTCCACAAAGGGAAACACTCTTCTCTTCTAAGCTGCTAGAGAAAATAAAAGAGGTTTAACTCAACTCTTAGAAGTTTAGAGATGAATATGAAAGAGGAAACCGAACATTTAGAAATTCTACAACATTTAAAGTGATGTAAAAAATAAGGGAAACTGGTATAAACGAGGAACAGGAAGAAGAGGGAAGGTAAAAGACATGTCATCTAATGGCGGACAGGAGATACTAGCTAAGGGAGAAGATAAGCAACTGTTTCAGCTACTGGCACAGTGTTTCAGCAACGCGGATAATGGTTTAAAACAAAGAAAGAAGAAGAAATGTAACTCTCTGGGGGATATTAAGAAGAGTGGGCATAAAGTAATGCGACTTTAAAATCAATTTTTAAGTGAAAGATGCGAGTTATATTTACCGATCTGTAAACTTAATAATTTTTACGGTGGTAGACAGCGCCAAACGCCGTAGCTCAATTCCTTTCTCTGTGAAGATGAAGAGAGAAGAAGTAGCCCGGTATGACGTTGGGCCTTGGCTTGAGCTGAAGTGGTCACGTGATCGACGCAGGGTTGCCAGTGAGAGGGCGCGAATTTGAACTACAACGCACTGTTGGGGAAAAAATATTTTTAGTCTGTATCCCGAACCAACGTTCTTATAGTTCTTTTTGGCTCTAATTAAAACACGAATTCCATAATTACTTCGTATTCTAAAAGGAATCATATTTGGACATATTTGGACATCATTCTGCAAATACTTCAAGATTCTATGAAAATCAAATAGACTATCACATCAAAAAGGTTGAATAATAAGAAGGAAACTTGTTACATGGAAGCGGCCGATTTGGAATAGACGGGTGAATGAAATCGGTTTTTACTTGTTGGAATGAGTGAACTGTTGCAATCGAAGAGTTATTTAAAATATTGATATCCATCTCTGATAGGCACTGTCGCAGGATCTGCTTTGCTTCGTTTGGCCACAATGACGAGTCATCGGGACCTACTCCAAAAGAAATGGGAAGTCACAGTAGAACTCTTGCTCCACAAGTAAGCCGAAAATGATGAATAGATCTAGTAATACATGGTACATACCAGATATTTAGAATTTATAAATTATAAAAAAGCAATTTAAAACTAATTTTATACTATCGGAAGAGTTGACTCTAAGAGGCCAATACATCAGCAATTTCGCGACCTTTATTGACATGAAAAAAGAGCATAGTTATAAGTTTCAGATTTAATATTCAAAAAATATATAATTTTTTTTAATTACCTCATAGAGAAAGGGTTTAACTGATAACGCCATATTTCTTTTGGATTGAAGCCCGATGACTTTCCCTTCGAGACCAAACGAGGCGCAGTTTAGATCGTGAATGATCAGCTCACACCAAAGGCAGAGAACAATTTTCCTTGTAGCTCTTCGAACAGAACGGTCTGCATTGTCATATCGATTGCATTCAGCAGCCCCTTCAAGTTCACATACACCCACACAACCTAATATTGGATCTTCTGGCTGCGATGTTAGCTGTCACGATTATATCTGAGGAAGAAGAAAAATCACCATTTATACAACAATTACATCAGATGATAATGATTAAACATATTGGAGCACAATACAAGAGAATGCGCAGGCGAGAGACTTACCTGACAAGAGACTGATAGTTCTGTGGGTCCTGCCCACCGCTGACTACAAAGCTGGAACTTCCCATGAATGTAGTGGAGAATGTATTTGCGTAAACTCTTTCTCCGCGACTTTCAGACGAAAAAGCTTCTTGACATCCTGGAAAAGGAGAATCAATTAAGTGCCGAAGAAAATTATTTGAAATAATGTTAAAAAATAAAGTTATAAATTGATATTTATATAAATTTATATTTATTGAGAAATAGAAACTCAAAAAAACTACTTCATAGTAACAAATATCGGAGTATCGGACATCATGATGATGGCACATTTTACCAAAATCATCTACTTTTCAAAAATTACTATCTCAAAAATATTTATCCTAGATTTAAAAAAAATAATAATAATATTAAAAGAATATTAATGCCGCTGCGTTGCGCAAATTATTATCTTATCTGATACTCGAAACATTTCGTGAAGCAAGAAAATAATATTATGTTGATATTATGTGCAGTCTTATGAGCTCGCTTACAGGGTTTCATCATTGATAAATTACCCCCCATATACATACTACTCCGCCAGACGATTGCAGAAATGAGATCAACATCTCGATCGAGGATTTACGTGGACTCGGACTGGTTTCTTTTCGGTATCCCCGATTCTTGAGCTGGTCAGCGGGCTTGGGAATGCTTGGGTAAACTCTTCCTCTTTGAGTTTTAGCCGAAAAAGTTTATTGGTATCCTAAAAGAAATATTCATGTAACAACATCTCAATTATTTCTTTAATCTATTCCGGGTTACCTAATGTATACGTGCACTCAGGTGGCTTGGAATTGGTCCGCAACTACAAGTGCTCCATACGTCCATCGAGTTGCATCAGATCACTTCTTTTCAACTAAAATAAAATGTTCAATTAATATTATATAATCAATTCTATATTTTTTGCCAGCAGTTTGTACCTGAAAGACTGTCATACCAAAACCCAAGAGCAATTTCGCAATCTGTGAAAAATATAATTAGTAAAAAATAATTGTAAAACACTAGAAATGGAAGTTAATCGCGCCTGTACCTACCTCATAGAAAAAGAATTTCACTAAACACGACCAAGACCGATGAGTTTATTCAATCATCAACGATCCCAACCAAAAAAATCAGGAAGAATACAAATGAGCCCAGGCAAAATGGAGATCCAGTTCCTTGAATCGTTCGGCGGAAAGTTCTAAGTGAGGCTTGATGGTCGCTCGCCGTAGCACTTATAAACTTCATTAAAGATTACAGATGATTATGAAGAGCAAAAACTGAACATAAATAAATTTTACCTGTTTTAAAATGTATATATATAAATAAGGTAGAGTGGGTAACGAGAAGCAGAAAGAAAAGGAAAGGTAAAAAAAGCTTATTGGCCATAGTCCTAGCTATGTTGGCTAGGAAAGACTCGCATAGCGATACGATAGGCAACTAACTTGGTAAGACCAAGAAATTCGGAAAAAGAAAGAAAGAAGAAAAATTAGAACTATGTGAGGTCGTGAGGATGATTTAAAAGAGAAAGCACAATGTAATGCAACTTTTAAATCAATTTTTAAATGAAAGATGGGAGGGATATTTACCGATCTAAAACTTTTTTTTTACGGCGGTAGTTGGGCCGTGCGACGCAAACCAGAATTTATTCACAGCGTTCTTGTGAGGAAGAAAGATGGGCGGTAGGCCAATGGGTTGAGCAGTCGTGATCACGTGACTGGCGGGAAAGCGACAGGGTTGCCAGTGCGTACAGATGGCGAATGAGTGCAGTGGCGGCCTTCTTCTGTTTTTCTTCTTCCTCCTTCTTCACAGCGGTGACGGGCTTTCAACTGTAATAAAAGCAAAAACATTTTTTTTTATCGGTAACTATCTGTTGCATCTTTCACTTCAAAATTGATTTGAAAGTTGAACTGCTTAGTGCTTACTCTTCTCAATCAGTTAATCACTCTATAATAATTATATTTTTTCTCTACCTCTTGTTTTTTTCGAATTACTTTTTGTTGCTAGATAGATAGATGTAGCTTAGCGTTTTCCTATGCACGTCTTTCCTGATCAACATTTTTTCAAATTTTCGTAACCTTCCCTTTTTCGCTCCTCGTCCATCAGTCTACTAACCTATTAAAAAAGGTAGAATTTCTAAATGTTCGCTTTTCACTCTTGCTCATCTCTAAACTTCTGTAAACTTTTGATAATAAAGTTATGATTTTTCCCCCCAAATGTACAGCTTCTTTAACATGAATACTGCCTGCCGACTTTAAAAATGCGGCCTTTGCAGAGTGTACTGGCATTGCACTTGAACGTCGAGCCGATGTTGTGTATCTAAAAAATTCTAAAATGCATGGGAAAGGTGGACATTTGTGCATTTCGGACTTTTTCATCTCGTCGTCGTCCATCCTCCAAGGTAAAATATTCTTTTAAGTAATGAAATGTATATTGAATACACGCTCTCGAGCTTATAAAATCATTACTAAATAAAAATGTGTATATTATTAGGTTGCTTTTTGTACTGCCGTTTCCTGCTTCATGTTTTACGCTCGCTTCTTGCTCCAGCCCACAAAGGACACTGCCTGTTTCTCTGTATGTCATTCATCTACCACTAAAGCCCTCGATCTCTTGAAAATTAGGTAAAACTTGACACACAATTTAAATTTTTTTCACCCTAAATTTAGAACTCGTTTCTCTTTAAGCAGTGCGGAAAGCCCTTACTGAGAAAGCGACGAGCTAGAGGAGGCAGGCCGCCCACGTTAGCTCTTTGTATTGGGCTTGACCAAGTCCTGCAGCTGTTTCACCAGTTGACCGTGCAGTTAGTTCAACTGCAAAGATGATTCCCCTTTTCTCTGGCTTTCAAAGATGCCGTCATAGATTGTATCGAAATGCCGCTCGAGTTAACCTATTCGCGATTATTGGCTGATGAAGGCATCGATGTAGCGGAAATGCTGCCTCTGAAGCTATTTGCAGCCATCCCCAGTTGTGTCTACATCGTGGTAGTTTACATGCCGGGGATGTGCTACAACTGGTCCTTCTCCTGTTGAGCCAGAACTAACGTAACATTCTATTAATGAGGAATTATTAGTTATTACGGTATTTATCTTGAATAATTTTGACTGAAACCTTAATTATTTATAATTGGTTTTAATCTATAGGTGAAGCAGTTTACCACACTGGTCTGCATTGTCATTTGCCCTTCTCCATAGACTGATTCAACAGGGATGGATCTATTAGCAGCACATCGTCACACGATAAACTTTCTCTTTGCTGACATAACTGGAAATGAAAGCCGACTGCTTCTTTCTAGGTGCCTTCACTACGTCGCAAACGTCAACCGTCAGTTCTCGTATCGGACAACTTCACCAGTGATTCAACACATTCTAGGGGAATCTTTTCAATGCGGCGAACTCCTTCGCCGTTTGTTAGGATCGTTTGAAACGGATTGAAACGGATTATTGTGGTCAGCTGCTAGCTTGTTCAGGCTGAATACAAGAAGCGGATGAGCTGGACGGGTCCCTTTCAGCTGCTCTTAACCAAGATATCGATCGATTTTTTCACAAATTTTATCAACGAAAGTAATTTAAATGACACTATTCTTACGCAGATCTTCCCAAATTTAGTTCTCCACCTTCTCCTATGTTGCTGTATATAACCACGAATATATAACCGGGTCGTTTCAGTTTTAGATTGCCCGAATGACTACGATTTTTAAGCCGTCCCTTGGCCCGTCTAGAACGATGACGAAACCCGATTTTAAGAGTATTTAAAAGATACCTCGTTCTTTTTAAGATCATCTCCCTTAACTGCTTTGGGCTTTTTAGAATCTCGCTGCGCCGTCGATCGTCGCCATCGATCCTGCAACTATTTCCCAACAGTCGTCTTCGCGTTGGCTAACTCTAAAACCCGGTCGAGGAGCCGGTTGGATGGCGGAAAGAAGATGATGAGACTCGGGTGCCGCGATTACGATTCGATGGGCAATCACAGTGGTAGTCGAAGTACCGGTATGGTAGCTGGGATAGAATCGTCTCTCTCATTTGATGATCCTCATTCGCAGATCAAAATGTAAAAGTAAAATAACATGTAGCCTTTACATGTTCTTGCTTGTCATTTCCTTTTTTCATGGTATATCTCTCCTCTTCATTTAAGAGAGATTTTATTTGTGTAAAATCAGAGCACTCGACCAGACGACCAGTGCGATTTACCGGTCATTTAAAAGATGAATTCACGATCCAATATAAGTAACCAAATCATGCATGTGCTATTTTGTTCGCTAATAATATAGTTTTCTTATTGATGCTTTTGTTATCTCTCTTCTCTTAAAAAAAACAAGAATTATAAATGCACGCCACTTTTCGAACTAGCTTTTTATTCGCTTTTTTTCTGGTATTTGCAGAGGAAAGAAGAAAAAATAGTAAAAGAGAACCGTGAACAATTTTGACGTGAGAAACATTGTTGTTTAGAGACTTAGAGCTAAGCATTCCCACCGTTACTAGAGTTACGAAAATCAAGGATTTGGGCTTACAAAAAGAAAGAAAAGTTGTAATTTTTACGCGAATAAACTTTTATCAAGCAACTCGAAAAAAATGTGAGAGAAAAAGCACAAATTTCTTAATCACTGCTGTGCTGCGATGGCTCAGCCAGTGTAATCCAGGATTACGACTTAGGGAGCCATTCCAGTAGAGGGAATGCTCCGCAATTGTCTGGGAACAACTCAAAAGCACAAGGATGCATTTTCTTGTACAATGTTTTTACGGTTTCTTCGCAGACTCCGGCGACCTCAGCTACTTCTTTTCGTGTTTTCTTCCTAGCCGAAATTTGGGAAGCCATGAACACTGATGCTGCAGCAAGGGCGATGGCTGTGTGACCCGAGGAAACGACTTTCAATTGTAAAGCTTTTCGAGCTATATGATCTGCCTCACGCTGGACATCCTTTGCGAGTCCAAGACGCGAGCAGAAACGGGGGATGAAATCTTGTGCGCTTATCGTCTTGAGTGGGGTATCCAGTTTCTCCACGATAAGCTGGACACAGGTAGACATCTCTTTCTGGCTGCTATGCTTCCCGGCCATCCAAATTTCTTTCAAAGTATAGGGCGCTCCTTTTTCCCCTTGCAGCCAGCAGGCGATGTAGAGGCAGGCCGATGCGATGATGTTGTTTCCTCGCCCTTTTAAGAATCGACCGTCAACATTCTTGACTCTCGTGAAGAGATCCTTTGCCCGGTTAACAACGGTTGTCGGGAGATGAAGCTTTTCAGCCATGGTTGCAATTTCTTGATAGGTTTTGATCAGTGGCTTGTTTTGGCGTTTTTTCATTTTTGTTGCACACTGTGAGCCCGCAAGAACATTTACCTCGATTTGGTTACTGCTCTGCGATGGAGTGCTTGAAACATCTTGTAGAAGACTAGTATCAAATGTTTTGGTAGCTGAAGAAACATAAAAAAAGAGTAAATATATGAAAAACATCATACATTATCTTATAAACAATTTCCTTACTTTGAGCTCCCAAGAATTCATGTTCAGTTTCGTCCATCATTCCGTGGCACTTGACAACTTCAGGGGTGGCACGATTGTGGGCTTCATTACGCACGCCAGCCCAGCGGAGTTTCTCTAGGATACGAGTGGCAGCTTCGTGCTTCGCCTCCATGGTTGTCCTGCCATGCCCAGTCTCTGTATAAAAAATTGGTGTTACACTACAAAATCAATGTTTGAGATACCAGGAATCAGGATGCAAAAATACCTCTCAGTTCCATGTCACGAACATAGACCTCCACTGTGAAAATTTTCATGTTGGCCACACCAACTTCGTCCATTGATTTATACTGTGGAATCGACAGCTTCCTGACCACACAGGTTTCATTGAGACAGCTGACTGGGGTCATTATTTTGGGCACAACCAGCACAACTGGCACACTGGTAGGTCCTTGGACTCGATTGCCGGCAACAGCATTTACCTCCATTTGATCACTGCTGGGTGGAGTACTGGAAACATGTTGAAGAGAATAAGTATCCAAAGTAGCTGCAGAAACATCACAAATTAAGAAATGTATAAAAAGAATCTAACAAATTATCCTCTAAACTTTTTCCTTACTTTGAGCCCTCAAGAATCCATCGTCAGTTTCGTCCATTCGTTCAGCCATGATGAGTGGTACTGAAAGTGTAGTAGCCTACCTACTTCAGTAGCAACTTACAAGCTGGGATAGCAAGATATGCACTACTTTTCGAATGATAAATAAATGAAAAGAACTGCGCCTCGATATGGGGTTTCAAAAAATACAAAATTTCACTAATACCTGTTTTCTGTCTAATAGATTTGAAAACTGAAATGCTGAGCTCTGCTTGCAATATCTCCAACGTGTAGCTCATGCTGAAGTGAGACTGCGAGGGGATGAGAGACGACTCCTGAGTGCGCCGTGTCAGTAGTTTTCTGTTCGGAACGCGAGCGCCCTCGTTTTCCGTTTTAACTCAGCACCGTCCTTTCTTCGTTTGCTTCTTTCGCGCCATCTATGAGTGAACAATTCCACAATTTTCAAATAAAAATAAAAACCGTTACAGTACCAGTACATAATGTTTTAAAAATCGATTATTTATTCTGTTAAAATAACTAAATCTGTTGAAAGACCAAATTACGCACGAAAAGAGCGATTAGTATTTAGTACCTAGGTTTAGCTTGGGAAACACTCAAAATTCCTTTTGTTGAAATGCTATACAGTACTCTCTGTATCCCTCCGCCCGTCCGCCGATCGTTGTCCAACCGTTTCCAGTGTGTCAGAACTATTTTACGCGTGCAACTGACATTGGTCGTTCTTACATCGGTGCTAAAAGTGGTACGCTGTAAACATGACGAGAAGTTTTCCCTCTAACTCGGTGATTTACACAAAAAATCACTGACGCAAGCTCTTGTAACAATACTTCTGACGTGAGTTACATTAGTGGTAAATAATTATTTATCGATCGACGTCTCGACGACAGTTGGTTTTCTTATGGTCTAGACAAGTTGGAGCCAGGTGCCCTTTCCAGCCACTTTGGCACTTCCCCTCTTAGCCTCCATCTCTGAGAAGATTTCTAAAGGTTGGTATTAAAATTTGCATAATACTCAAATTTTGTAAGAATGATTATTTTGTGGACTTTTCTTACTAATAATTAGATTACAATATTTCTTGAAAAGCCACCGAGATCTCTCTTCTCTCGGGCCTCGGACCTGGCAGTAGCAGAGCAGCAGAGCACTTTGTAGCAATTATATGCCGTCATAGATTGTTCAAAATGCTGCTTTAAATGCTACTCAAGTTATCTACTACGGTAGTTGGCGGGTGAAGGCATCGAAGTACTGGAGGTGCTGCTTTTGAAGCTATCTGCAGTCATCCCCAGTTGTGTCTACATCATGGTAGTTTATTTGCTGAGGATGTGCTAAACCTGGTCTTTCCTCTGGTGAATAAACATAACTAACGTACTATTCTATTGGGCCATTACTACGGTGTTTAACTTAAATAATTTAGAATGAAACCTTATTAAATTGAAATTATATTTAGGTACACAACTTGTTCGTACTTTCCTCACTACGTCGTAAACTATATCCATAAGTTATCGTATCGGACAACTTGGCCGCATTGCTTCAGACAATAAATTGCTTCAGAAAAACTTTCGAAGAAAGTGGAATCAATTTAGTGCGATTGAGCTCCTCCGCCGTTTTTTAGGATCGTTTGGAACGGATTGCAAACGGATGATTGGGTATCAGTTGCTAGATTGTTCAAGCTGAGTACAAGAAGTGAATGAGGTGGGCGGGTTATTTGATGTATTCTCATAACACTGCCTTATGCCCTTATTTTCTTGTTTAATAACTTCGAAAATACAGTAATTAATGGATTTAAAAAATGTGTTTTTCCTCGTCTCGAATAGTATGCTCATTTTAAAATTAATCATAATGGATAAGGAACATACTTTTATTCAATGCAACTCAGCTTATTGCTATAAAAAATGATTCTTTTTCTAGCTAACTTAAAAAGCTTGCTGAAAAAGCAACCTTTTTTCTAATTCGTAGATAATCAAAAGTGTAAAGCACCTCATTATCAGAGCGATAATTACTTCCAATTAATCTTTTATGGATCCTCTGCTATTATTTAATCTGACAGTCTCGGGTGCCTTAAAAAGCTGGTAATATTGTAGGCGTTTACTGTCTTCGCCATCCCCAGATCTTCGTCATCTATCCGAAGGTAAAAGATAGAATTTCATTCCAACATTCGTATCATCATTATAATTTTTAACAACACAACACAATCCAAAATATGCTAATAGTATGGACTTCGAAAGACTTCTTCCCATAATAGATTCCCACGACCGGGGTCGGCAATCACAAAAACATAGATTGCATACAAATAGGATGGCAATCGAAAATTAAGGAAAGCGGATTACAAAAAGAAAGAAAATATTTATAAATTTTGGTGCGAATAAAGTTGTATCAAACAACTAGAAAAAAAAAATGTAAAAAGAGAAACGCACCAATTTCTTTATCACTGCTGTGCTGCGGTTAGGGCTGCTGCTCACCGTTGGCTCAGCCAGCTTAAATTCAACGATTACATCGTAGGAAGCCATTCTTTTGGGGAGCTTGAAGAGCTTTGAAGAGCTTCAAAGCGTGGGGGTGCATTTCTCTGTGGATAGTTTTGGACAGGACTTTCAACTGCATTGCCAGCAACAGCATTACTTAAAACATCTCGAAGAGAACGAGTATATCAAGGAAACTGAATTTAGCAAAGCTTCTTGCTAATGAAAAAAAAAATCCTAAACCAGGAAACATGGGAAATTCCGATCGGGTTTAAAGTTGCAGCTGGCAGAACCGGCACCACGTCTTCACAATCCACTGCCTCGACGTAGAATTAGGCTTTAAAGCCCTTCTACGACATCGACTGGAATCTACCATTACTTTATGAAAGAGACGGCCATATAAGAAAAGTTATAAAGGAGACTTAATTTGCAAGCAAAATTTCTTGCTGTAAAAATCAAAAAGAAATTTCCTATTCCAGGAAACATGGGAAATTCCGATCGGGTTTAAAGTTGCAGCCGGCAGAACCGGCACCACGTCTTCACAATCCACTGCCTCGACGTAGAATTGAGCTTTTAAGCCCCTCTACGACATCGACTGGAATCTACAATTACTGTATGAAAGAGACGGTCACATACGAAAAGTTATTAATGAAACTGAATTTGCAAGCAAAATGTCTTGCTTTTCAATTAAGTTTTTCTACTCCAGGAAACATGGGAAATTCCGATCGGGTTTAAAGTTGCAGCCGGCAGAACCGGCACCACGTCTTCACAATCCACTGCCTCGACGTAGAATTGAGCTTTTAAGCCCTTCTACGACATCGACTGGAAACTACAATTACTGAATGAAAGAGGCGGTTATATACGAAAATTTATAAAGGAAACTGAATTTGCAAGCAACATTTCTTGCTAATAAATACAAAAAGAAATTTCCTACTGCAGGATCAGGAAACATAGGAAATTTATGTTTCGCAGCTACTCACGTGATTATATTTTGTCAAATAATTGATTTTTTAAATAAATACCGACAACAACGAGACTTAAATGCAATATGCAATACCCCAATTTGGTGATAATCAAAACGAGTCCTGAAGACAATGGAACATTTCGTTACAGCGGTTTTTGCCGTAGACTTTTTCACAGCTTTCTTGTGAGGAAGAAAGAAGAGCGGCCAATGGTTTGAGCAGTCGTGATCACGTGACTGGCGGGAAAACGACAGGGTTGCCTGTGTACAGATGGCGAATGAGTGCGATGGCGGCCTTCTTCTGTTCAGCGATACCACTGAGCCGGGTTTTATCCCGAAATCCGGGTTTTTTCTGCAAGGCATAGAGGGATTTTGCCGGGTTTTGGGATTTTGTCGGGTTTTCTTATAAAATCACTCCAAAACTAAGAGTTACATGATTTTTGTACCGAAAATTCGGTATTAAAAAAAAATTAGAGTTTTGTTATGTTTTTCTTTCTTATTTTCGTATCGTAAAACCGCTAAAAACTTCAAACTTTCAAGATGAGTTTTCTTTTATTTTTGCGTTTTTAACATTTTGAGACCTGGCAACGCGTGGTGGTTTTTTTCTTCAGAGGAGGAGGCGGGACGAAAAAGCCTAAGTTGGAGGCAACACTGCTTCTGTTTTTCTTCTTCCCCCTTCTTTAAAGCGGTGACGGACTTTCAACTGCAATAAGAAGCAGTTTTTTAATCGGTAATTATCTGTTGAATCTTTCACTTCAAAATTGATTTGAAAGTTGAACTGCATAGTGCTTACTCTTCTCAATCAGTTAATCACTCTATCATAGTTATATTTTTTCTTCCGCTTTTTTCGTTCTTCTTTATTTTGATAACGACTTCCTTCTCCAAGATTCCAGCGGTCCAGCCCACAAAGGACACTACTTGCTTCTCTGTATGTCATTCATCTACCACTCTACACACAATTTAATTTTGTTCACCCTAAATTTAGAACTCATTTATCTTTTAACAGTGTGGAAAGCCCTTATTGAGAAAGCGGCGAGCTAGAGGAGGCAGGCCGCCCACGTCAGCTCTTTGTATTGGGCTTGACCAAGTCCTGCAGCTCCTCCACCAGTTGGCCGTAGTTTGTCACGTTCCAAAAGTTCCCTGAAGTCGATGAAGATTTCAAAGATGCCGTCATAGATTGTTTCGAAATGCTGCTCGAGTTAACCTATGCGATTACTGGCGGATGAAAGCATCGATGTAATGGAAATGCTGCCTCTGAAGCTGTCTGCAGTCATCTCCAGTTGTTTCAACATCGGGGTAGTTTACGTGCCGATGATGTGCTACAGCTGGTCCATCCTCTGTTGAACCAGGACTATCTTAACTCTCTATTGACGGGCAATTATTACGGTATTTAATTTGAATAATTTGAATGAAACTTTATTTATTTAAAATTGGGTTTAATCTAATTAGGTGAAACAGATGACCACACTGGTCTGCATTGCCATTTGCCCGACTCCATAGACTGATTCAACACCAAGGATGGATCTATTAGCAGCGCATCGTCACACGATAAACTTGCCCTGTGCTGAGATGACTGGAAATGAGAGCCGACTGCTTCTTTCGAAGTGCCTTCACTACGTCGTAAACTTCAACCATCAGTTCTCGTGTCGGACAACTTCACCAGTGATTCAAACAAATTCTATGCGATTCTTTCGAAGAAAGAGACAAGGGGAATCAAGTCAGTGCAGTTGAACTCCTTCGCCGTTTGTCAGGATCGTTTGAAACGGATTGAAAACGGATGATTTTGGATCAATCGCTAGCTTGCTCAGTCCCAATACAAGAACCGGACGAGCTGGACGGGCCTCTTTCAGCTGCTCTTAACAGGTATCGGTCGATGTTTCAGAAATATTAACAAGAAAGGTAATTTAAATGACACCATTCTTGTGCATATCTTCACAGATTTAATTCTTCATCTTCTGCTATGCTGCTGAATACGGGTAATTTATGCTGAATACAACCGCGGATCTTTAAATAAAACGGGTGGTTTAAGTGTAGATTCCCCCAATGACTAATACAGTTTTTCAGCCGTCCGTTGACCCGTCTAGAAATATTACGAAACCCGATTTTATGAGTAATTAAAAGGTATATATACATATTTTAAACTACGTTTATATCTTCATAAACTTGTTGGCTTTTTAGAATCTCGCTGCACCTTTGTGGAAACTCGACACGGTCGTCGCCATCGATCCAGCAGTTAGGCCCCATTTCCCAAAAGTCGTCGTCGCCTTGGTCAACTCCAAAAACCCGGTCGAGGAGCCGGTTGGTAGTCGGGAAGAAGAAAATGAGACTCGGGTGCGGCGATTACGATTCCATGGGCAATCCAGGGGTCATCGTAGGATCGGTGGTGGTTGGAATAGAATCGTCTCTCTCATTTGTTGCACCTCATTCGTTGATAAATGTGAAAGTAATATAACTTGTAGCCTTATTTACATGATGTTCTAGCCTGTCATTTCCTTTTTCATGGAACCATGGTACATCTCTCGTCTTCATTTAAGAAAGGGGTTTTTTGTGTAAAATCGGAGTACTCGACCAGTACGATTTCCCTATTTTGTTCTCTAACATAAAATATTTCTTTGAGATGATTATGTTATCTCTCTTCTCTTTCAAAAAAGAATAATACGCTTCACTCTTCGAACTAGATTTGTATTCTATTTTTCTGGTATTTGAAGAGAAAAGAATATTAAACAAGAATCGCGAACAATGTTGACCTGAGAGACATGACCAGTTGAAGTTGTGGATTCCCACCGTTTTATTACTAGAGTTCCTGCCGGAAAACCTACGTATAAAGTACAAATATTAAAAGCTTGGCACCTGGAAAAACCGACACAAAGACAAATTAATTGAAATAAACTCACTGATTTCATCTTGAACGGGACATCAAGAAATTCGGAAAAACGTTCCAGAGTGGGTTGGCCCTTGAAAGTAATCACCTAAAACATAAGAATTAATATATTAAAAGAAAAGAAGAAAAAATGGAATATTTATATGGCAATACTTTGTTGTCCCCCTTCTGGTAGAGTTTAAAGGTAGGAAAGCGCGTGATTTTGGTGTGCTCCAGTTCGTTGGCCATACAGTTCATCTTGGCAATAACGATGGTCTCGTCGCCCTTGTACTTTTCAGCCAACTCAATGTAGGCGGGCTCCAGCTGCTTGCATTGCTCGCACCTGAAATCATTAATACGATAACAGTTAAATTGCAGCACTCAAAATTTGTTTAACAGCAATCAGGGAACTTTAATTACCAATTAGAGACGTAAAATTCGACGAGGACGTCCTTGGTCTTGTCAAATACCACTCGATCAAAGTTCTTAGAGACGAGCGTCTTGACTGGATTCTTATCCCAATCTTTAAGGATCTCTTCAGAGAGAAGATCAGGCTTCACTGTGCCATCCAAAACAGCCTGAACGAAGGTCTTAATGTTCTTCTCAGTCAAGTCCACAGAAGCGCGCTTGTACTTGGTTATCTCCTCTGTCGATGAGTGATGTATCAAGAGCATGGCAGGAAATTCGTCCTTCTTCATTCCGAAGAAATCAAGCATCGGTTGATGGACGACATCGTCAGTATCGACTGTCATAAACATCACTTTTCCCTTGAACGCCTTGGCTCCTATAATTTAAAAGAGTTAAAAAAAAGTACTCAAAAGCATTTGAAAACAATAAGCACCTTCTTTAGCGGCTGATTTGATCTGGTTGATCTTCTCGTGACTCTTTCCTACACAGATGAGCAAGTAGTAGATGTTCTTGATCTCTCCGCCGAAAATCTTAAGGGAGCTTTCATTGGTAAATTCAATAACCAATGGAAGTGAGTTGGTCTCGATAAACTTGACTATGGCTTCGGAAATGATGTCACCCTTGAACACCACCTTGGTGTCGTCGACTTCGTCGAACAGGATGATCGATTTGTCGCCAGAGACTCCGTACTGATGATTTACCGCTTCGACGTCAGGGCTGATACCGAAAAGAACATCCCTACCGTTGTTGTTGTCATAGAAAGCCGCAAAAAATTGCTTGGCGGCATCGGAATCCAAGTCCTGATAAAAAAAATCCTATTTAAATAAAATATAATTGCTTACTCAAAATTCATGTCCAAATGGTATATTACTTTGAAGGCACCCAGGACAAAAAAATCACCGAAAGATACGAATTCCTTAGCTTCGACGAACGATCTAATTGCTTTGACGAAGTGTCCCGTCTTTTGAAGCACCCAGTTGACGATTTCGTAAGCAGTAATGCCACCTGAATATTGAAAAATATATTAATGAATTTAAAAAAGGAATTTAATATTATTTATTGCCGTTGTAATCGGAGGGTTTGCCGTTGCGAAAGAACTTGAAGGTCGGAAATACGTGGAACTTGTGTTTTTCCGCAAGTTCAACCAGCGCGATAGCGTCCACTTTGGCTAGCTTGATGTCAGATTTGAGATCGTTGAGCTTCTCAGCTGCCTTGAGGTATTCAGGTTCGAGCGATTTGCAGCTGAGAGACAACGGTACACCTGAAAAATAGATAAAATCATTAAAAATTACTACACAACTGTTTTGAACCGAAAATTCGTTTTTAATCAATTCCGAGTTAAATTTAAAATTGCTCCTAAATTACTCGGCTTATTTGTATGTAAGTATTAAAATATATTCACGGGTGTCCGTTCTATTAAACTCACAGAATTGGACCAGGACATGCTTGTTGTCAGTGACAAAAGGTGTAAATGTCTCTTTATCTAAGACCTCCACCCCATCGTGATTCCTGACCGCGGCGCACTTCACCAAGGCGATCAGAGCTAGAAGCAGGGCGGGCTTCATTTTTTTCTTTAGGGGTTTTATGTAGGAAACCGGTCAATGACGCCTGTATTGTAAAATAGAGGAAGTGACACTCGTATAAATATGTGCACAGATTAGTTAGCTATAAACAATGTAAATTGGATAAATAATCTGCTGATTCGTGGTGCTGTGTGAACAATGAACGAGTGGCTCTTGACTGCCGTCATAAAGAAGAGCGACCCTCTATTACCCACACGGAAAACGTTTCCCTTCTTTCTGTTACTAATAGATATCTACTTCATTGCTACAAGAAACAGCCAAACAGGCATTCGGAGTGTAGATGAAATTTGGAAACTGAAAAATGAGTTTTACTTACTGGAGGGTGAAATTCTTTTCAACAAATATAGGGTGGACGACCGACGCCGTGGCAAAGTCGAGCAGGTAGCTTGGAGGAGAGATGGAAATATGGCGACCGGCCGGCGAAAAGAAGGCGGTCGCAGCGGCAGGGTTGACAAGTGGTGATAAAAAATTGGCGGGAAAATCTCGATTTTTGACAAAGAGGCTCAAAATGCGGCTCAAAATGCACTGACGGTTACTGTCTAGTTCAAACGTACGTATTAGTACACAAAACAGCGATCGATATTGTCATCTTGTGTACTGTTTTGTGGTGTAAAAAAACGGAGGAATCCCTCCCCAATCCGCCCTCTCTAACAATTTCTAGAGAATGATTCATGAAATGCTTGTTATCATTAGATTCTTCAGATCTTCGGAACACGACCTCTTGATTGATTTATCTGTCATCAACAACGATAACGTCTCTCCTTGGACCTTGATCAATGACAGCCAGCTTCAAGCAACGATTATTCCTTTATATTAGGCATAATATAGGCGAAATAATTTGAGCTCATATTATCAATTTTTAATTTGTAATCAACAAAACACTTTCCAAAATACGCTGATGTAATGAACTTTGAGAGACTTATTCCCATTACATAAACAGTTTCCCACGACTTGAGTCGACAATCACAACAATATAGAATGCGAAAATCAAGGAAAGGGGCTTACAAGAAAAAAGAAAAGCTTTTGAAATTTCGATATGAATTGAGTAGAATGCATTTTAGCATCTCCTGCTCACGATTGAAAAAAATGTAAAGAGAGAAAAGGCACCATATTCTTAATCACTGATGTGTTGCGGCGACTGCTGCTGAGCGTTGGCTTCACTGGATGATTCAGAGAGAATCTTCAGCAGATGAGAAGCTGGCAAGCTGCGATGTTTTTGCCAATTTGCTTGAACTTTCCAGTTCCTAGGAAAGAAAGTAATAATTCATGATTTATATTACGAGTTATATTACATTTCTACATCAATTTACCGCGAGTGATGTGATCTCCTTGCTTGCAAGTCATCGTGAAGGTCCTCTTGTGGGGAGGGCCAGATAAATTCACGCAATCATAGACGGAAGGAGTCATTCCCCGAGCCATTTCATGAGCTCTCAGAGATCCAGCACTGAAGCGAGTCTTCTCTGCTTCAGATTCTGCACTCTGCGGTTCAGTAACGACAAATTTCTCGAGCCTATAGAAAATGAAAAGAATGATTTATGTACTGAGAGAATGGTAAGCATTATTTACATTTCGTGGCACTTCTTCACAACTTCAGGGGTGACCCGAGCAAGGCCCTCATTACGCTCTCCAGCTCGACGAAGTTTCTCTAGGAGACGTGTGGCAGCTTCGTGCTTTGCCTCCATTTTTGTCCTGCCATGTCCAGTCTCTGTTAAAAAAAAATTAGTTTTATACTGAAACATTCATGTTTAAGATACCAGGGTGCAACATACCTCTCAGTTCCATGTCACGAACATAGCCCTCCATTGTGATAATTTTCATGTGGGCCACACCAACTTCACTCATTGATTTATACTGTGGAATCGACAGCTTCCTGACAACACAGATTTCATTGAGGCAGCTAACTGGAGTCATCACTTTGGGCACAGGCAGCACAACTAGCACACTAGCAGGACCTTCAACTTGATTGCCAGCAACATCGCTATTTACCTCCATTTGATCGCTGCTGGGTGAAGTACTGGAAACATTTTGAAGGGGAGTATCCAAAGTATCTGTAGCTGAGGAGACATCAGAAATAAAAATGTGAAAAGAACAAATAATCCTCTAAATGATTCCTTACTTTGAGCTCCCAAGAATTCATCACCAGTTTCGTCCATTCGTTCAGCCATGATGAGTAGTAGGCTGACTGGAAGTAGAGTACTCTAGTAACAAACTAGCAAGTTTGGATAACAAGTCAAACACTACTACTTAAAATGATTAACAAATGAAATAAACTGCGCCCCAATTTTGGATTTCTAATAATACAAAATTTGGCTTAAACCTGCTTTCTTTCTAATGGATTTTAAAACTGAATGCTGAGCTCTGCTTGCAATGTGTTCAACGTGTAGGTCGTGCTGAAATGAGGCTAAGAGGGGATGAGAGACGACTGCTTGGTGTGCCGTGTCGGAGCCTTGAAGGTTTTTTGTTCCGAACGCGAGCGCCCTCCGGTTTTTCTTTCAACTCAGCACCGTTCTCCGTTTGCCTCTTTCGCGCCATCTGTGAGTGAACAGTTCCACAGTTTTCAAATAACAATAATAACCGTTATAGTAGCCCTATATACTGGACTGCCGGTACATAATAAAAAAAAAATAGTTGTAGTCTATGTAAAGATTAAATTACGCACGAAAAGCGCGATAGCTTAGGAAACAGTCCAAATTCATTTCGTGCAGTTACTATTTTGGTGCTCTCTGTATCCCTCCGCCAATCGTTTTCCAACCGTTTCAGTGTGCGCGAACTATTTTACGCGTGCAACTGGAATTGATGGTCGTTCTCACATCGGGGCTAAAAGTATAAGCTGTAAACACGATGAGAATTTTCACCTTTAAAGTTCAAACTTGGGGATTCCCTACCAAAATCACTCACACAAGCTCTTGTAACAACGTTTCTGAGGTGAGTTACATCAGTTGTAAATTACCATTTATCGATCGTCGCTGGTTGTTTCTCTTTTGGTCTATACAACCAACAACCTGGAGTCCTGGAGCCAGGCAGGTTTCCAGCCACTTCCTTGAAGTATTGAAAAGGTGTAATGTGGTTTGAAAAGATATGGTATTATAGCTCCATTGTCCATTTCAATAATAATCACTTTTTCTTAGAGAAGTAGTCAAGTAGCGATTAAAATGTGTTTAGGGGTTTCACTGCTTTTCTGCACTGAAGTTTGCAACAGTGATTCTCGGCTTCTTTCTTCTTTGCCACTTTGAGACACGGGGAGAAGCACATAATTTTTTGGCGTCAAAAGCAGTAACAACTGCTAGGTGTTAACTAGAATAAAATAGCTAGTTTTTTTACCGCCTTGCATCCGTCCTTGTTCTATATTGATCGCAGGTGATCAGTTAATCTTTAGATATTTCCTCTTTCGTGATTTCGTACTTTATTCCGTAACTTATCTTAACTCTTTTATTTTTCTTTGCGTCAGGTGCTTTTTCAATTCAGTCACGCATACGCAATCCTGGTTCGCCATCTAATAACCCGCCATCAATTTTAGTGAACTACATATATTCAGGTACCTTTTTTATAAATTTACTTGTAAATAATTTCACTGAAAACTTGCATTGGTTTCATTTATTGTGTCGTTTATTGTCAGAGTCAGACCATAGACCAGAGCAGCCCTGAAAGTAAAAATATTGCCCACAGGGCAATAGTAGTAGAAGGCAGTCAAGCTCTCCTTCTACTGTTGGTACCTCTCCACTTACTACTGCTGGTTGTCGTTCTGGAATTTCTGGTAATTCTATAATTCATTTAATACTGGTAGGCACTCACCTTTTGAATATTGCAAGATTGGTAGAAGCGAACGACTTTGTTTTGCATATTGGCTGCAGCTGTTGGGCTACTCGACGTTGGTGCTGACAACGAAGGCGCTAATCGAGAGTATTAATAGATTTTTGTCATCACATATTTCTTTTTCGTTTTAATTTTCCTTTTTGTTTGATCGCCAATATCTCTAGAAACTCTGTAAAGATCACTAGCAACGGCCTCCAAAGCTATAAATCAGATTTGAACGGCTAAGTGCATAGCTTCTCACTCGAGTTGGTTGAATAGCAACAAGACGACTTTGTGTTCGATACCGGGGATTTCAAGACAATCCCATAGCTGTAGAGAGGATTGGAGCTGAGGTGGCAGTCGAAGAAGATGTCGAGTGGCCATTCAACATTTTTTTTTGTTAGCACCACTCCACTGCTAAAGGGAGCACCCAATTCCTGTAGGACATAAGTTGCTACCAGTTCCTCTGCAACAATTTCCCACACCGAGCCACATCGCTTCGTATAATGTATTGATGTTTCATCCAATGCTTTATAATCACTTAATATTCTATTCCTTTTTTCTAGAAATTCCAACTATGCAGTAAGACCGCAGAACTTACGATGGGTAGAGGAAAAGTAACAGTAACATACCAAGCTGTGAGGGATCCCTAGATGTGGATGACGTGTTTGGGGGGCTTCACAGAACAGTTCTGAGATTCTCTACGGATATGCTGTGCGTTTTATCCATTGGGGTGAACACCTAGGCCAAGGAGAAACACAGAGGGAAAACTGTGCTTTTGCACAGAGCGACCCAAATCATTTCCAACAATTTTTCCTTGTCACCCAACGAGCGAAGTCAACACTCAACCGCCCGCTTTTGAAGTTGAAGTCGGAGTTTCTCTGAGGTTCGGACTGCGAGAGAAGTGCTTGCTTAGTCAGCTGCGCATGGTGTATGCTTGAATTGCCTTATCAGCCCTCAACTTTGACAGTAATATGTATATATCTTTTGAACTATTTGCTATTCGAATAGTTTCTAAAGTACCCAACAAATATTTTCTTTTTCATTTTAGGGGAAGTGTTACAGCAAGCAAAATCCTCACGTGATCATAGGAGGAACAAGAAGCTCCAACGCCATCGCGAGCTACGCTGTCAAAACCGGCATCCCATCGCATACCGAACCTAAGAAAATACCGACAACAGCGCCAAAACCTCGTGGATGCAATACGGAGTACTTGTTTCAAGAGAACTCAAAGAAGAAGAAAATCTTGTAAATGGTTTTGTCTATTATCTGCTTGAGCGCAGATTCTTCGTCAGAGTTTCTCCTTGGTTGGGAAAGTTCATCCCAGTGGCTAGAGCAAGCACCATATCATCACAAGTTCTCTGAACTTCTCTGTGTGTAGTCCCCAATTAAGTCATGTTCACTTTTTGTGTGATTCTTCTACCGTCTACTGTGTACTGTTTGTGCATTCTAATAGGTTTTGTTTTAAATATAATTAAAAGTTGACTGTAGCCTGTGAAAAATATATTTTTTTAAATTTGAGATAGCTTTCTATTTATTTTTACTATTCTTGTGAAAAAGCCTCGTCCTATTATAAATTATTAAATAAGGAACTATGTAACACTCGTTTCTGTTCTTATAAACAAACTTAGTTAACTTTTTGATTCTATTGCACATGAAACGTGATGACTAACTTTTTTTGTAAATGTCGTTTTGAGGAGTGAATTAAGAGAAAGAGTAATTAATTTAACTAATTGAACTTGGCGCCAGCCGTCACGGTGGCAAGCACAAAATTAAATGGAAAATAGAATAAAATGTGATTTACTAGTTATGGCATAACAATAATTATTTCATGAGACGCAATCTACATAATAGTTAGTTCATACAGACTTCGAGAAAAAAGCTTTAGAGGGAAAGGATTTGATTGAATTCAATTAAATTTATAGTTTATTTTATTGCGGAGGATATTTTAATCATTATAGACTGATGTAAGCAGCGATATTTTGTGAACAAGATGAAAATGTCGCAAAGACACGACACAGTAGCTTTTTATCATAACCTCTTTCACGCGATTTTCCCGCTGAAATTCAAATTGAGCGGACTAACAACCAGAAAAATCAACTCACTGAAAAGACTACTTTACCCGAGAATGAGTTAGAATCTAATAGAATGCGTCTGAATACAGCAGATTTGCAATTTTTATTGATGCAGTTCAATATTATTTATTCACCACTAAAATGAAACAATTCAAATAAGGAAAGGAGAACGCATCAACATTAAAAGGTATCCATCATTTCTTCAATACTTTAACTGAACGAGTAGGTTGGCATAGACCCATCAAAGTTTCCACCTCGTAACGGTCGGCGAGAGCAAATAACTTTTTCTTCATGGCACGATCCCAGCTTCCCATCTTCCCCTCGTACAGAAACCGTAAGAAATGGTCGAACGTTTCGGGGTCGACGTCAATGATGACAACTCGACCAGTTCGGTCCTCTTTCATCCCGCTTCTGAACATGGCAGCAAACACAGGGCTCCTAGCAGAAAGGAGGGCACGATGAGCAAAGAATGAGTTGTCGTCTACCAGCAACTCGACATCAGTGACCGAATTGTCAATTGCAACTCTCTGAAGATCATAACCGATCCGTGTGTTCGCAAATTTGAAACTGAACGAAGGGACCGTGCTGAGAAGTTTGACATAGAATGTGATCTTGCGAGGGAAATCGTAAACTGATGTAAGCTTTTTGAAGAAGACTCGGATGGAATTCTGTACTCCGGGAATTTTCAGAGTCATTTTGACTCGCTGTAATTCATCTTCGTTGACGAAAGCGCAGGATACTTCTTCTACGCTGTAATAATTTTGATTTTCAGGATCTTGATGAACGAGGAAATTGATGCTGATTTCTTTCCGTTGCTTATCACGGGTAATTCTGGCTGAACAGTTTTTCTCATTGCAGTTTTCTTCCAGACTGAACCATGACAACGTCTTCGACCGTTCCGTTGAGTTGCTCAGAGGCCTAACCAGCTTGTCAACATCATCTGCAGGTAGTGTCCAGGTGACTTTGACGATGCAAGTATCCGGTTTAGGCTCCATTTCTACTTCAAATTTCGATCTAAAAGCAATTAAGTAAAATAAAAGAGTTAAAATATGAAGCGTGGAACATTTTAAAAGTTGAAAAGATCATTACTTGCTGATCTCCAAAATGTCTGCATCTGTTTTAAGCAGCAAAGCCATTCGGTCGAGGTCTTCAGCAAGGTCGTCGTCTTGAGATGAATTGTAAGCAGCTTTGCAGAGACGCTCCAAATGACTGATTTCATACTTTTCGGCCAACTCTTTCAGCTGAGGGCTGGCGGATCCTTCCAATTCCCCAGTGTAAATGAATTTGAGTAACTGGTGTAAACAAGACGCAGCACTTTTCATCTTAAGAAAAGATACTCTTCTCTTTTCGTAAACTGGGCTGCAAATACGGGGCTGCGGGCTGCCAAGACGAATTTGTGGACGAAGAATTTCTTTCCCCCGGCGATCAGCTCGTAGTCAGTGCCGACTTGGTCGATCGCGGCTGACCACAGCTGTTGGCCTAAGAGACCATCCACTCGTTGAATAGGATAATAATCTGGTTCTTTGCTGGCCATGTACACCTGGAAGATGAAGCTGTGATTGCCAGCTGTGGCAATATCCAGTTGCGATGTGTGCAGTTGAATACGCCAGCCATTCACCTCCTTGTGCGGCACCATCATGGTTTCACACATGTTTTCCTGTGAACTGAACGTTACGACTACATTATCCATTCCAATCCGGGAGATATCATGTATGATGAAGAAGAGAGTCGAAGAAGATCGTTGATTCATCAATCCTACTCGGAACAGCTTTTGTCCGTGGAATTTGATCATTTTCGAAAGGATGGTGCCGAATCTTTTCTGATTATTAGATGGCTCCCATTTACACTCAAAACAAAGAAGATATTTCCGATCAAGCATCTAAGGGATTAATACCATATGATACAATTTTAGTTAATTTTAAATAAGAAATATGTAAGAATAGGTAGATTTGTAGGCTATTTTACTTTCTTCCGGTTGCAGATTCGTTCCACTAGATCCCAAATTAGTATGCAATTATTTGCAAAGGAGAAGTTCGCTATCCTGAAAAACCAAACAGAAATTTACTTTTATATACTTCCTGATTTAGACAGAAAATAATGTTGCTTTAAATAAGACGAAGCTCTTTGGCCCAGCTAGTCTTTGACGAAAAAAAATTGTGATTAAAAAGTTTGTTATTATGTTCCATCTGCTGAAATTACCTTTATTAATAATTATTGCTGAGGGTTATCACAAAATAGATAATGTTGTACCAGAATCCTTCTCTATAGTAACTGTAACGAAGATGAGAAAAATTATTAACATTCTCGCGAACAAACTTTTTACAACATGGAACCTGAAGGACGACCAAAGGCTGCAAGTTGGATTATAAAAAAAAAAATAAGGGATTCTTGGTGACATCAATCATGCGCCTAGTGCTACCAGATTCAAGTCGACGTCCTACATGGGAAATAAAGGGAAATAAATGTGTCATTACTTGGGTTTATAATCACACACATCTTAGAGTGCAATATATAAATGGAAATATGGAATACAGAACGACAGGAAGAACACAGGAAATAGGAAATCACACACAGAGTTTTAGATCTATAGTAAAACAATATTCAAATTATTGAATAACATTTACCAAGGTTGTTGGGGAGAATAACACTATGTTAAACAACGAGAAATTTGCCAGCGAGAAAAAGAGCGTGCGTTCTTAACTCTGGAACCTCTTTCTGAAAAGTGCTGCAAGCCTCGTAAATCACTAATTTTTAGCAACGCTTTTTCCTCAAAAGCCTTTACAATACTTCTTCCTGATAGTAATATTGTAGTCATCACCGAGTTGCTTTTCTCACCGCCAGATGCCTTGTTAACCGCCAAAATACAAACGCACTTCTCGTAGTTAAAAGTATGCTTTAAATTAAAATGAATGAGATAATTCAATTCGATCAAGGTTTTAGTAGCTAATGAATAACCACTGGTATGGGTATTCATTACGTCAAAAATGAACGTGATTCGATAGTTAATTGACAATTAACACAACAGTAGTAAAACGTACTTGAGCTAAACCAAGATGTATAAAAGTACGACGTCGGAATGTTGCAATCTCTTGTAATGCGAATCTTTCTTTCGATTTCTCTTCTCAAGAAAAATTATTTTCTATTCGTAAAAATTTTTCATTGAAAGTGCTCAATAATTTACACATTTTGTGAGAGTCGTGTGAACTTTCAGCGGAATATTTTGAGAGTTAAAATTTGCACTGAATTTAAAATCCAGTTGATGGCCGGTCTATTTTATTTATCGTGTCCAAATGTCCAATATAATTTAATTGTTGAGAGAAAAAATTCAGACTTTTAAAAATGATTTCCTTCAAAGGAATCATCTTGTTTCGATCATGTCCCTCTCCGATATTTTATGTTCGATCTTACATCGTCCTTATAATTTGCCTCATTTCTAACTGGTCGAATTTTTATGTTTAAAGAACTATTCCCATAAATTGATTTCAGTCAAACTATGGTGCCATTAGTACGGCCATTGTAAAGATTAATTCATGATATCATTTATGTGTTTCTATCTAACTATATCAATAAAGAATAAAGGCACGCTTCTTTTCAAATTGATGGATTTTTACTATTTTTCTGGTATTCATAGAGGAAAGAAAAAAGAATTCTTAGAGGAGAATCGTGAACTATGTTGACATAAGAAAACATGACGAATTTCCGAATTTCCGTCAATATATATCTTGATCCCGCCGTTTTGTTTCTAGAGCTCCTGACGGACAACCTACGAATAAAGAATATACATTTAAAGCTCGCCTCAACACAAACTCGAAAAAATAGCAATTACTCACTGATTTCTTCTTGTGCATTGCATCGATAAATTTGGAAAGGCCTTCCAGAGAGGGTTGGCCAATCAAAGTAATCACCTGAAACCAAATAGTTTCTGTATTAAAACAAAAGAAAAAATATATAGGCCTACATGTAAATACCTTGTTGTCCCCCTTCTGGTACAGCTTGAAGGCGGGCAAGCGCGTGATCTTGGTGGTCTTCACATTGTTGGCCATAAAGTTAATCTTGGCAATTACAATGCTATCATCTTCCTTGTACTTTTCAGCCAAATCAATGTAGACAGGATCCAGCTGCTTGCATTGATCGCACCTGAAATAGTAAATTAATTATTATGATTATATTTACATTGCACTTTGCGCCTAAAATTTGCTTAACAGCTATCAGGAAACTTGAATTACCAATTGGGTGGGGCGTAAAATTCGACGAGGACGTCCTTGGTTTTGTCGAAGGCCACTTGGTCAAAGTTATTAGAGACGAGCGTCTTGACTGGACTCTTATCCCAATCCATAGGGAGCTCTTCAGAGAGCAGATAAGGCTTCAATCTGCCATCCAAACCAGCCTGGACGAACGTCTTAATTTTCTTCTCAGTCAAGTCCACAGAAGCGCGCTTGTACTTGGTTATCTCCTCTACGGATGCGTGATGAATCAAGAGCATGGCGGGAAATTCGCTCTTCTTCATGCCGAAGGGTTCAAGCATCGCTTGGTGGAAGACATCGTCAGTGTCGACGGTCATAAACATCACTTTACCCTTGAAAGCCTTGGCGCCTAAAATTTAAAAGAATTAGAAAAAGTACTTTATAGGACTTGAAAACAATAAGCACCTTGATTAGCGGCTGATTTGATCTGATTAATCTTCTTATGACTCTGTCCTACACAGATGAGGAAGTAGTACATGTTCTTGATCTCTCCGCCAAAAATCTTCCAGGAGCTTTCACGGTTGAATTCAATCACCAATGGAAGGGATTTGGTCATGATAAACTTAACGATAGCTTCGGTAGTGATGTCACCCTTGAACACCACTTCAGAGTCGTCGACTTCGTTGAACAGGAGGATTGAAGAGTCGCCAGAGACCCTGTACTGATGCAGCACTTCGGCGTTAGAGCTGAAGCCGAAAAGGATGTCCTCAAATTTAGATGCAGCCGCTAAAAACTGTTTGGCGGCATCTGATTCCAAATCCTGATAAAAACATTCAATTTGAATTAAATAAAAAGGTTTACCCGACATGCAAGTTCACATAATCACATGCTATATTACCTTGATGAGACCCAAGACAAAAACTTCGCCGGAAGAGATGAATTCCTTGGCTTCGGGAAATGATCCAATGGCTTTGGCGGCGTGTCCCGACTTTTGTAGCAGCCAGCTGACGATTTCGTTACCAGTAAGACCACCTGAACATTTAAAAATATATATATGATAATAATAATTATTTAAAAAAACATTGAATACTATTTACCGTTGTAATATGAGGGTTTGCCGTTGCAAAAGAATTTGAGGGTCGGAAATACGCGAATCTTGTGCTTTTCCGCAAGTTCATGCGCAAGTTCAATATGCTTGATAACATCCACTTTGGCCAGCTTGATGTCAGATTTGATATCCTTGAGCTTCTCAGCTGCCTTGATGTATTCAGGTTCAAACGACTTACAGTTGGGAGACCTCGGTAAATCTGAAAATAATCAATACAACAACTGATACTATAAATACAACAAAATGACAAAATCAATAAAAATGACTCCAAAACTGCTGCGAACCGAAAAAAATCAAATCCCGCAGTTAAATTTTAAATTGCTCCGAAGTTGCTCGGCTTATTTGTATGTAAGAATTTAAACATATAAACGAGTGTCCGCTCCCTCGTCAACTCACAGAAATTGACGAGGACATGCTTGTTGTCAGTGACAAAAGATTTGAATGAGTCCTTCCCCAAGGTCTGCACCCCGTCGCCATTCCTGATCGCGGCGCTGTTCATAAAGGCGATCAGAGCCAAAAGCAGGGCAAGCTTCATTTCTTCTGTTGGTTTTCTTATAAGAAAAGCCGGTCAATGACGCCTGTATTGTAAAATAGAGAAAGTGACACCCGTAAATATATGCACAGATGAATTAATTGAAAACAATGAAAACTGAATAAATAATAAGCTGATTCGTGATGCAGTGTGAACCAGCAACGAGTGGCTCTTGACTGCCACCAGAAAGAAGAGCCGCACCCTCTGTTATCCACATTGAAAATATTTCCCTTCATTCAATCATTCTGTTACTAGATACATAGTTCATTGCTACAAGCGACAGGCAGTCGGGCTGTAAATGAAATTTGGATAGTAAAAAAGTAGTTTTACCTACTGACGGGTGAAATTCTTTTGAGAGAGACGAGAATATGGCGACCGGCCGGCGAAAAGAAGGCGGTCGCAGCGAGTGGTGGTAAAAAATTGGCGGGAAAATCTCGACTTTAGACAATGCAGATTAATAAATTAAATGAACTGCAACTCGATATTGGTTTTTAAAAGCTACCAAATTTGACTAATACCTGTTTTCTTTCTACTGATAAAAAAAGAGGGCTGAGAGCTGCAAGTTGTGTGACCCAAACAAATTGATGGGACTAAGTGTTACGTCGATCATGCATTCATGCTGCGTCTAGTGCTACCAGATCCAAGTCGACGTCCTACATGGAAAAATAAAGGGAAATGATAATGTCATTCATTGGTTTTACAATCAATCACATATAAAAGTGCAAATACATGGATGGATTTATGGAATAAAGAATACAGAACGACAGGGAATTTATCATAATTTCAGAGCTAGTAAAACAATATAAAAACTATATTGAATAACATTTACCAAGGTTGCTGGGGAGAAACAGTGAAACACGACGTTCAACAACGAGACAAATTGCAAGCGAGAAGAAAAATGGGTGCTTTTAACTCTTCCTGAAAAGTAAATCACTGCCTCTGGAGTCGCTCATCTAGTGTTGTACTTGCACCAGTAGAGCTGCTGGGTGGGTGGTTTTCTCTTTCCTTTATTTGCCGGCTTTTCAGAAAGAGGTTCTAGAAAGATTTAAAAGCATCCATTTTTCTTCTCGCTCCCCAGCAACCTTAGTAAATGTTATTAAATGCAGCTTAAATTATTAAATAATTTAAATGCTGCTGGGTCACCTGGGTGGGTGGGTTTCTCTTTCCTTATTTACTTGCCAGCGTTTCGGCCGTTTTCATCACCGTGTTGTTTTTCTCGCCGCCAGATGACTATTTAACCGCGAAAATACAAACCCGCTATATTTCACGTAGTTAAAAATGCGCTTTAAATTGTAATGAATGAGATTATGCAATTAGTTCAAGGTTCTAATAACTAATAGGCTTTCATACTCATGAGCTGTATTTTGTTAATGCACCCGAGGGAAAACAGATTACAACGGCAAGCACTGAAAATAGTGCTCAACTAATCATAATGGTTCTGGTATCCGATAAGACTTTCTTTCACCTGCTTTTGGTAATTTATTTATATATCCTAAGAAGACTCACGAAGCCAGAAGAATAATTATGTATAAACCCCTAAAATGACTGCTAAATTAAAATGATTGCTGAGAACAAAAAAAAATGTTTATAAATTTCTGGTTGGCGTATAGCAATCAAGTCATGTGATATTACAAATGAAAAAAAAACATGACAATAAAAGGAAACGAAGTAGAATAGAAAAAATGAGATTTCTTATTCGGAACCAAGTGGCTCTCCCTCCTCCGTTTCAGTCTCGACAAGTACATCATTTTCATCCGGAATGTAGGCCTGGGACTCATCAACTTCTCCACTGTTTATGATGACGGAATCTTCCGTGCTGCCGCTGAGCACTTTCCCCACCATGGAAATGGTTTCGGCAACTAGAGTGGTTAAAAACAAAAAGATATATTCAGTAAATTTGTTTAAAAAATAAATAACTAAACAAACAGTTAGGGTAAGAAGGCCACTTACCAGTTTTCCAATCACTAGAAGAATCCAAAGGTCCGCCCAACAGCTCTTTGATAAAAGAATCGTTCATGAAGTCGAGGGTAGAAGCTCCAGACTGCTCGCCGGCGTCTCCTGAAATCGGATAATAAAATTGCTTTAGCAGTCAGTAAAGATAACAAAATTAATATAGACACAGCAAAAATAATGGCCAAGATATTTTACCAGATTTCTCACCATAGTTGCAAACCATCGACACACTGGACAGGTCGAGATTTGACGAACCATCCAAAACACTGTAAAAGACGAAATCAATGTCAAGCAATGTCTCTTTCCTATAGTGCCTGTACATGCTAGAGAACATAAACAAACCTTCGATCGGAAGTTGGGGAACTTGAATTGGATGACTGCTCCATCATTTTCGGGTTATTTTCGATACCCGACTCAAGTGTTTTCTTCTCCTTGATCATCAGCTCCTTTTCGCACTCTTTCTCAATGACCAATGAGGCGCTTTCGGCTTGCTTCACATCAGTGGCAAGAGCAGCGAAATGTAGAGGCGTATGCAACACAGACAATCGAACTCCAAGATGATTTGCCTCTTCTTCCTTGATATCACTTGAGCTAGCTTCAGTGGGTTGAACGGGAATTGGATGCTCGTTCATCGTAAACTCGGCTGCTTTTTCCTCAAGACCACTTGTAGGTTCTTCTTCAATCCCATCAGCATTGACCGGTTCCGAGATAGACTCTTCCTCGATGAGGTTTGATTTCAAATCGTTGGTGGATTCCAACACAAAAGCCTGCTCCTCTCCTTCTTCAGAGTCCGATGAATGTGTTGGGTGAGTGTGCGTAAAAGACAAGATTGGCGCAGTAGCGACCTCTTCAAGAAAGATTGGCACCTCATCATCGGAGATGATCAAGTCCGTGCTAGTAGGATTGCTGTTTTGACCCGCTGTCAGGGGATAATCGATGTTCTTTTCTTCGTGGACGATGGCTCCTGAGAGAGCAAAAGGATCGGAATAAGAGGCAGCCGGTTTCTCGTCATCTCGGACAGTGCAATCTAATTCAGGGTCGGATGACTCGGAGTCTTCGACGACAACTGTTTCGGCCAGATTGGAGGCGCCCTCTTCTTCCATTTCCATCAGGATCACTGCTGTTTTCTGCTCTTCTTCCACAGGAATGGTGAGTTGTAAACCAATTTGGATGGATGGTTCGTCCGAACTTACATCGTTGACGGATTTACTCGGAATTGTTTCGGCAGTAGAGATCGAATGGTTGGTCATGGTATCCGAAATGGAGGGTTCGTCGTCGTCAAAGACGGATACAACGTCATCCTCTTCGACGATTGTTTGCTGACGAATAGCGGACGAATCAGATGAAATCTCATCTGCCACTTGAACGGGTGGTACCAAGGTGTCATCCGGCGGGATCGGGGCGAGCTGGTCAATCACAGGAGTTGATTCTTCAAAAACAGCATTGACGTCTTGCAACGGCTGACGGAGATCAAGAGAGATTGAGTTCTCGATCTGAAAATGCAGAATTATAAATCAATTAATTAGTAATTCAATTAAGTGAGATGTTATGAAAATTATAAATATTACCGGAATAGGAGCGCTAATTAAAGCGGACGTTGGGGAGCTGCTTATTAAAGTCGGCGTTGTGACCTGACCGGAAAGAATGTCCAATCCAGCATTTGTAACAGCAGGCTGGCCAAAAACGGTATCAGGAGAAGTCGAGTCGTTCTGTGGCTGAACAAACACCGACGACGTCGTAAGGGCCGGTGCCTGACCGAAGGCAGATGAGTCTGTAACGGCCGGTGACAGTCCAAAGAGTGGTGAAGTGGTGACAGTAATGCCTGTATGAGTCACCGGTTGACCAGTAACTGATGAGGCCGTAACGGCCGCTGGGTGGTCAAAATACCTGCCGGAAGATGACTCAGTATCGAAAGCCGCAGATGGTTTGGAAGATGTGATAAATGAGACCGAAGGTGGCTGCTCATTTTGGGCTGTCAAACACAAAAATTTAGAGAAGGAAAATAGGTAATTAAATCAGAAATTTAAATAGTTTACCATCAGAGACCACTGAAGCGTCTCCAACACCTGAAGGAGACCTAAAGGGAGTTGGTTGAAACATTTCAGTTGAGTTCTGTTGACTGAATTCCGGACTGGTCGTAGCGGATAGAGTCGTAGAACACTCTGGAGGCGAAGAATCCCCCAAAATACTCGATTCTAATTTTGTTTGTTAGAAAATAAAATATCGTTAGAAAGCTGACCATATGAGCTAAAATCGGATACACCTTCAACAATAGAACGGTTCGTACCAGCAGCATTTTGAGAGATTTCTGATCCCATTCGACCAATCATTGAAGAAATAACTCTGAGATCTAAATCCGGAATAATAATAATGAATAAACTTAGTTTACGTTGATATAAAATTAAATAAGATTTACCATCCAGAGCTGTCGCTCTTCCAAAGGAAACTGGCTCCACCAATCGCTTACTGAATCCAGTCGAACGCTGTTGACCGAATGCAGAACTGTCTGAAGCGGAAAGAACCGGTGGGGAGCGCACTGGTATTTCAATTGATCCTAAAAAGCAATATAAACTATGAAATCAGTACTATATCTTAATTAAAGAATAAGAATAAATAATAACCAGAGGTGCGAAAAACGAAGCGGTTTTCATAGCCCGCATTTGGAGATGCACCCATTCCTCCGGCGCTAGTAGTCATTGAGGTCCCATCAGAAGCATTGCCAAAGGCAGAAACTCCAGTGGGTGTATGTGGGCTCCTAAAACGATAAGCGCTAGCAAAAGCGGACTTTGGGGCACTGCTGATCGATGTCGCCGGTGGGGTCTATCCAACAATTTTGAATAAAATAAATTCAAAAATTTTGAAAGAAAAAAAAATTACATGGTCCCCCCAAAAAACTTGCCTCAATTTCGGAAATGGCAGGGGACAAGGCTGTATATTTCGGAGCCTGGTTGTTATGCAGCCTCAACACAATCTCAGCAACATTTTCGTCCTTTGGGGTATAGAGAATCACCTTCTGATGTGTGCCTACTTCTTCTATCACTTCACACTTGAGGTAATCAGGGATCGACACCACTGTGGAGAAGATCTCATTCAAACCGGGCTTCTTAGAGAGGGCCTCTCCATCAGCAAGGGATACACTGGTACTGAACATGGGATATAACATGATCTCGTCAGGTATTTCATAGAGCATGTCGTGGGAAACAGTTTGAACATAACCTGGATTATAAATTGAACAGGTTAAAAACAAGAAACCATAGACATACGAAGCTAAAAAGTTACCAAAATCTACAAGGAAGATGTTGGAAATGTTCTGATCCCGGTTTGTGGAGAGCACAAGTCCACGATGCAAATTCTAGGGGATGAATATATGTAGAACTATAGATTTAAATGGTAAAATCCATGTAAGAGTAAATTACCTTGGATATTTTTGCGATGCAAGGTGTGCCTTTGACTGGATAGATCGGAAGTTGGTCAAGTTCAAACATCTCGAGCTCGGAACACATGCTCGAAAATTCCCAGTTCGAATACTGTGACCGAATAGAAAATCTGGCTGGGCCCAGAGAAGCATTCGTTACAACGACTTCACTTTGGAACTCAAGAGGCAAGGCCGAACTGACATAAGCCCTGGGAGGCGCCATCACTAGGCTGGCAGCATATACGGTCAAAATAAGCGAGATTCAATAATTTCCTCACGGTAAAACATAATTGTAGTAAAAGCTAACTTGGCTGGGATAAAAATTACCAGAAGATTGATGTCCGAATTCGCGAAATGCCGTTTTAAGGTGTGAAGAACAAAACTGGGCAGCGCGTGCAAACTTTTGAGAGGGGGGAATTCGTTGAACAAAGGAGAGTTGCTCGTTTCGCGTACGATCAAGATGGAAGCTAAAACAAAGCAACGTTGCCGCTAGTATCTTAAGCAATAAAAAGGTTGATTTTTCTTTTTAAAGAATAATTTAAACTTGAAGCTGAGAGCCTGAGAATAAATTATTATCAAAATTAAAAATTCATGGTTAATTATGTAAACGTTACAATTTCTTGCACAATAAAAATAATAATTTTCCTTTCTGAATAGAGCTCCGTCAGAAAATTTTTTAACATTTGTTGAGAACCGGCAACTCTGGTGAAGGAATACCAATTTTCGAAGTCTCCCATAAGAGCTAATGTATTTTAGCTGTTTTTCAAGACAGTCAAGCTCTTCAGGAAATTTTTTTAAAGGGTGGTTATGTTTGGATAAGTTACGGGGAATTCAATTCTCAAGCGATAAAGATTTTTTAAATTCATTTATTTTCATAAAAACTCGAGATATTTACATTTTCCTGAGAGGCCTACGCCATAAGAGTACGTGTAAAGGACGTTACCCCTCTTTTTTCCGCTTCCTTCCTTTAGTCTTTATTTTAACACAGTGGCTTATGGCGAAAGTCTCTCAGAAAAAATAATATTATCTCAAGTTTTACTTAATATAAAACTTTAAAAAATATATTTATCGGTTGAGGGTTGAATTCCCATTAACTTGCCCAATCATAATTACCCTTTTAAAAAATCTCCTGAAGAGCTACACTTCCTTGAAAAAGGGCTAAAATGCATTAGCTCTTATGGGAGACTTCGAAAATTGGTATTCCTTCACCAGAGTTGCCGGTTCTCAGTAAATGTTAAAAAATTTTCTGACGGAGCTCTATCCGAAGATTTTTTTCTCTGATTTTTTTTTCAAAATTCGGACATCAGCAGTAGGCAGCTAACGAAATTTATTCTGTATTTCCAAGTCCATTAGTTAACTGAATCGCATTATAGGGTAAAGGAATCATACAATACAGGAAGCTGAAAACATTTTCTCGATGATAGTGAAATTAATGAATAGCATAAATAGTTAATGTTTAGAAATCAATTTTCTAAGAGCTGGGTGCAATTTCAAGTAGGGCACACCATAAGAGCGAATCAGCCCGGCGGTAATACACTTCAATATCGGGACACTCCGAAAGAGAAACGAGTAGAATGATTTTTCGAGCGGTTTCTTCCCCCGCAATTTTCTTTTCAGATATGGACAGGTTTTTTTCGCATTCATAATCGCATTCTGGAGGTAACTATATGAACAGGGTAGAATTAATGACACTTGAACTTTATAATCGCCTTTTTTTTATTTCTAGTTGTTTCCAATTCGAATACTTCGAACAAATTGAGAATTTGGCTGGAATTGGCAGGGAAGCAGTTTTTACAATAATTTTTCACTACGGTATTCAAGAGGCAATAACGATTGACATTCACAAGTAAAAAAAATAGCAGATAAAACTCTTTTGAACAACTCTATACACTGCGATCTTCAAACTGGCGATCGATTAATTTTTGAATAATTTTTAACGCACTTCTTCTTTAACGCACCTTAAGAACACGGCCTATTGAATACAAAGAGGCATACACCCAATTCACTGTTTTCTAGCTAACTCCAGTAAGCCCGCGGAGTTATTTTGAACGGGAAATAATTAAAATAATCATAACCAAAGGTAAAATAAACTTCTTTTTTAAAATAATAGAGTAAGAAAAACGAGCAAAATTGTCATTTAAAAAATAAATATTTTTGGCCATTGCTTGTAAAATTTGTGTCCGCTAGATTTCGCAAGAGAGCGGTTGAGAGGAGGGAGCCTTGTTACCATCAGTCGGCCATGATTTCAAGTTACCATTCTTTCGGAGCAACAAGAAAGTATAAATACCGTCGTCACTTTTAATCATTAATTTTTAAAATAACGCTCATATTTATTTTTGTTTTAATTAGTAAATCGAGTAGATGGCGGAGTTTCCCAACTTTAGAATCAAGATTAAGGAGGAATCAAATTCTGAAGAGGAGGAAGGTGAATGTGAATTGGTCGCCTGTTCGGCTTTACTATACGGTGCTGTCAAGGAAGAACCAACTTCAGGTCTCGAAGCCACAGATAATCCAATCATTATTTTCTATAATCATTGATGAAAACAAAAGACGTTTATGGTTACCTTATAGGATTGCTAAACGAAGCTCAAGATTACGAGAATGAAGAATTTCCGCCAGAGATGAATGATGCTGCAACAGCTGCTCTCGGAAATAGTGGCTTCCTTCAGATAGTCCCAGGCTCAGTCGTTTCTCTTGCGAACTCGACGCGAGTGACAACGGTAATCAGTGAAACACAGATAAACATGGAGAACAGCACCGGTGATGGGTCGATAATGGTTCAGGCATTTCAGGAAAACGATGGACATCGGGAGTATGTGGTCGCTTATCCTCCAATTCCGAAATGCGTTATCAAGGAAGAACCACAAACTGGAGATGGCCAACATGAATACGCCTCTAATCAGCAGGTATTTTTCCAAAATACTTTCATAGTAGCTTAGTCTAACAGTATACTGAATATCATGTTTATGTAACATACAGCTGGCGATACCCTCAGCTAACACAGGTGATACTATTTTATCCTCATTAATCTTCTATACCAATATAGTGTTTTCTTTAATGCCATTCAACCACACAGGATCTGAAAATTTGGAAAGTCTTCAGCAATCTTTTGAAGCAATTCCTTGCATCCAAATTCTTCGCAGTTATTCTAAGAGAAGCCGAGTGACTCTTTCTTTAAATGTTGCTGCTAGCGACGGAACAATGATTGGAAAACAAACGGACATAGAAGAGATGGAAGAGAGAAATGCCGAAGGAATAAAGGAACAGCAGCAGGTTAATATAACCAGTTTTAGAATATTAACCAACACGAACGAATATTTGTAAAATATTTTTTTCCTTCCTCGTACTTTTAGGATACCTCAGCACACTGCGACTCAAGTGCAATTAGCGAGCAACCATCTTTTGAAGAAGTTGATTCATCACATGACGTTTCTTTTGGTAGGCCTATATAATCGCTTTATAATTCGATATTCGTCATTTCTTTTAATCTTAATGGTGGATCTCATTTTATCCCATTCGTAATGTTTTTATAGAAGACCAGCATGATCGAAGTTGTCCAATTGCTGGACCTTCTCAACGAAAGCAGAAAGCAAATGGTAAAAATTCCGAGAGTATTAATCATCCTTAAGAGAAAGATGTATACAATTCTATCTATATTGACGAAACTATATATGCCCCAATTACTGCGTACTGCCGACACATCATTGAAATTTATTTCAGCTTAACAATAAATATTTAATTTTAAAAATTTGCTATTTTCTAGGAAATGATATCGCCTCTGGTAATTCTACTCTTTCAAAAAAGAAACGTAAAGGAAAATCTTTATCATTAGCCCTCAGTCACGCTGAAGAAAAAGGTATAATATGCAGCTCTAAATTACCATGAAAATAATCTAATATTCATATTTATTTAAAACTTGATCCCCATACAGAGCGCCCTTACAGATGCGACATATGTGGAAGATGCTACAAGGAGAAACATCACTTGAAACGTCATTTGACGGGTGGAGAATGCGGCATCGATGTACAATTCTGTTGTGAGCAGTGCGGTGTTCACTTTACAATGAAAGAGTCTCTCCGCAGGCACCTTGAATCTGTTCACAAAGTGGAGCGCTCTCAGCTTGCTGCATTCGGAGCAGGTGACAATCCTTTGAATTTTAGACAAATTAATTAACTGTAAGTTCTTTTACTTGGATATTACAGAGCTCATCAAGTCTACGAAAGCCGGTCGCCCTGAAGAGTACCCTTACAAATGTAGCAAATGTGAAAATGTGTATAAGAAGAAAGAACCCATGATCCGTCACCTGAAATACGAATGTGGTGTGAAACCCATTACGTGCAGAGATTGCAATCAACAATTTAAACATAATAGAACACTCAAGCGACACCTGCTTCAGATCCATAAAGTGGATCCCTCTCAACTGTCATCGTATGGAATAGGTATTTATATTATCTTCTTTTTCGTAGGCTTGCCAAGAGTGTGAACCATGGACGTATCATAACATAACATATCCGTCTTTATTTATATATTATTTTTTCTGTATAGAAGCTTTTCCCTCGATGTACTTTTCTTGGGAGCAGAAAGAGAAGCGGCTTGCGTCGCTTGCTAGGGTACCCCCCGAAACTACGCTGATTTTTATGCTTGACGCGGAGAGTACTAAGATGCACTTTCACAGGAGGGGACTTTGACGTTTAGCCGACGTATTGTGTTGTTCATGTCTTATCTTACTACTTTCCGCATCAAGCATAAAATACGCGCTGTTTCAGGGGGTTACCCTAACAGACGACGCAATCCGCTTCTCATTCTGCTCCCCGGCAAAGTACATCGAGGGAAAAGCTTCTATAGGGGTAAGGGTTCGACCGTGAATTGCTTTACAAGTGTGAAAGGAGCCGCCGTTCGTAAAGTGGAAAGGTTCTTCACTTCATTTTCGTGTCTTTATTTAGGCCTAATCTCTACTTCAAACTTATATTCAATCCCTAACGTACATTCGGTTTATAAAATACATTTTGGCCTCTCTTACGTTATATAGTTATACCAATTTACTTTGTTTTTATGTTCAATGCAATATCAATATCAATTATTATAAGGGTGATGGGGCGTTACTTACCCCTACAAATTTGGAAGACACGTCGTATATTTGAAATTACCGCCACAAACGCTCAAGTAGTATTGCGACTGCCAATTTTTCACTCAGCATAAAGAGCAGTAAATCAACTATTAATTAAGTAGGCTTATCATTACGCAACGACTCCCCCTGTCATACAGTAGAGCTGATTCAGCTTTGTTGTAAGATAGAGAGATGTAAAGGTAAAAAAGAAAACAATCGATCACTGACAAACGAGAGTATGGTCACAGCATTATTTCTCAAATGACGGCGGTTAAAGAGGAGCACTCCGCCTTAAGATCACCGTAACAATTATTGTTATTTATAGCGCAATCCATCATGTATTTCACTTCTTTCAGAAACTAGAATACAATTATTTTTAGTTCTCTTTTAGACCCAGTAGCGCAATAAACAATATCAGCATTGAGGCAACTCCGTGCTTACTGCTCCCTTACAGGACGGATAAATTGATTATAAATATTTCTGATTTCAATATGTTAATATAATTTAAATTAAGGATTCACTTATGGAATGCAAAAAATTTGTGACTTTAGAAATAGCTTCGAACTCAATGAAATACCAATCTACTATTCGGAAAGCAAATTTGAGGAAAAATGTTTTAATTTTTATTTCCAGATAGGCAGATGCTATCAACAGCACAAAGGGAAGAACAGCCCCTGCAGAGTACAGAGCGAGTTTATTGCACAACAAAAAAGAAAGAAAGAAAACACACACAGGATTTGTGTCAAGTAGGTCAAGTACACAACTTTGAAAAGAAAAATCAAATAACAAAAAAGTCAAAATTAAGGTTACTTCTCAACAAAAAAGAAATATTACTCCATTCACAATAATTCAAGCAGAAAAAAATAATCAACCAGGAATAAATTTAACACCGCGATAAGGATCATATTTTCGACATTTCGTCTCTTTGAAAGCTATGCGACGGTTCAACTCGCGCGCGATGTCTACCTCCTTCCCCTCACCAGTGTCGTACAAATCGACGAGCAACTTAGACTCGTCACTAACCACCCGAGCTACAAGGTCCTTGTCTTTCACTAAACTCATCAACTCATCTCGGGCTTCCTCCGAGTTGCACTTTCGGTCGATCCCTCTAAGGAACATTTCTACGGCTTGCATCGGCAAGTGAGTGAAGCGAGTCAATAGGACGCAAACATCGCTCTTTACAACAACTTTCTCGTGCCCAAAATCTATAAAATAGACTGCAAATACATCATCGTTGAGCTCCTGCAAAACACGAGCGCGGTACCAAATTTTGTTGGAAGGAGAGCGAGCGATTACCATGTCCGCAGCCAAAGGAGTAAGAGCTACTCGGTGCAACTGATGGTTTTCGTTGTACTCTTTTTGAATTTCTAGCTGATGAGCCAGTAAGGTTTCGGCGGAAGCTGAAAGCACGCAGTAGAAGCGGAATGAATCCGGGACATTGGAGACCTTGATGTTGACTCGGCTGCCCGCAGTTGGAGTGGCTACAACGGGGAGATAGGTACAGTATATCATATTATCTTCGGTAGAATACTCTTGGTCGGACTGGGCGTGATATTGGTCGCAGTGGACGCTCATCTGGCAGGTTTTATTAGCGGGAGAGAAGAGGAAAATCTCTTGATTATCTTTCAGGATGTGATCGGCCGTGTTCGGGAGATGGCACTGCTCCTCTTTGTTCACTATCGGGTCGGCTGCTGCGTGATCTCCGAGTGGGAAGACGTTAGAAGAGACCAGTTTGAGGTTTACCAGCATCTCGTTGAGAGTTATTCTATCTTCTTCGACGCCCTTCCACATGAGGACGGAATACTGGCCGACAATTTGATCCTCTTCGTGAACAAGTGCCACAAAATCTTCTCCAAGGGAAGCCAGGTTGATAAAAGCTTTATTGGCCGCTTTTGACCAATTCTCTGAATCCTAAAAGTGTCATAAAAATGTGAATCAACTGCATTTGAAAATAAAATTTTAAATTAAAATACCTCTGACTGATTCAGCGGAAAGATGCCAGCCAAACGGAAGTAGAGCGCTAAGCAGGGCGTCTCCATCACTTCGGGAACGAGCGGGCGGAGTTGGGAGATATCTACGACCTCCAAGAAACCCCAGTCGACTGAGAAAACAGTCACTTTAGTGACGCTCTTTTTCATATGACCAACATCGTAGATGAGAACCCGGGACCAGTTGAGGTTCCTCGACTTCACTTTGGCCACCCAGAAAGAGCCGATTTCAGGTAGCTCGATTGAAACGGGCTCGGAAAGGTCGTAGAGCTTGTTGAGTCGCTTCATGAGCGGTTCTAGCAGAGTGGGCACTTCTTCCTTGACGTGCACGTAGAAATGATTGGAGCTGGTGACGTAGGCGAACCGGACAGTGAGCTCAGTCGAGAGCAACGGAGGTCTTGGCTCCAGAATAGCGCCATACTGATAATCCAGCTGGATTCCACCGGATGGTTCATCACTCCCGTCAGAGTAGGTCTGAAAATTAAACCAAATTTAATTTTAATTAGAAATATGCTGTAATTAATTCGTTAATACCTTGGACAGTTTAGACATCTCTTGTTCCTTTGTAGAGGATTTGGTAATGTCATTGCTTTTCGTGCGGCAGCTCGAGGGAACGCCGCTTTTCTGCTGTATAGCTGTAGATGACATTGATGGGATTGATAGGCACTCCTTGGCTTCGTTGCGACGATCAAGCCCGTAACGGTAACACAAATCTTGAGAGTTGAAGTTGGGCAGCTGCTCCTTGGATTTCACAGTTCCCACTAGAAATACAAACATTTAAAATGTTAAATTTAAATATAATAAAAAATATATAGGTTATGATATCTTACATGATTTCCAGAAATAATGGGTGTCATCCTGAAGTTTTGGTAAAAATTCATCTTCTTCACATTCTTGCAGAGCTGAAACTTGAACACTTTTCTTGCCAATAAAGATTTTTCCATTTTTCAGTTTGTCCATGAGTGCTTTCGCTCCATTCTCGTGGCAGAGACGAATGAGGGCAGTGTTGTCCGAGTAGATATCCACAAAATAAACTGGAGCAGATAGTTTGAGCAACGCCTCCTTAATCGTGTTCAAATTAGCCCCATCAGGCAGCCCTGATAGTTTTATCAAAGCGCCTCGCAAAGGGGCATCGACGTTGGCTTCAGAGGACCACTCAACCACTTCTTCTTCACCGGATATTGGCTCAAACAGCGAATTGTTTTCATTAAATTCCATCACAGAGAACTCACAGACGTACCTGAAAAGAAGAAAAAAATACCACATAAGTCAATATATTATGGATTTTAGATGAATATTCAGCAATCATTTAAATAAAAATTACCTTTGGAAAAAAGTAAACAACGTGCATCAAGTGGTTTATTTTTCGTCTGCTTAACACTAGCGTCATCTAGCGTTTATGATAAATTCAACATATTTGGTTACAATAAATCGTATTGAATATTTAGATTTAGTTGAATCATTTAATTATCGTTAAAATATATTTCCTTCCATATTATATTGCATAATATAAAAAGTTTTGCAAGATTTTTCTTGAGGCACATAATTGTGCCACCTGACGGTCAAATAAACAAGATGTCGATAGAAACAATGGACTCTGTCGACCTTCATTTGTTTACATCGGTTCATCAGTGAGGAGCTTTTGCGACGAGCACGGAGATTATGTATTTGATTTCTCTTATCCCTGTTAACCCTTTTATTTTTTCTCTTCTACAATCGCTTAGTGATCAGGTAAGAGTTGTGTTGTATCTGCTTATTAAAGCAGTTAAAAACCTTTTTCCTTTATTTACTCTTTTATTATTCTCTCAGGTTGCTGATGTTTGTTGCCCTTGGTCGTCCTTGAACGACGTGAGAACTGCAAACGTTATTTGATTTCTTGGAACGGATTGGCGTATATTAATTATTTCCTAATTCCAGGTGATTTTATGTTGTTCTCCTCAATCTACATATTATGCTTATTCTTATAGCATCTTTTTCCAGGTTTTTCCAAACTTTTTGACAGCAGTATTTCTTTTCCGGCTGGGACTGAATACTGGAATACCCCATTGAAGAGTAATCTTATTCAGCACATACAAGTACTTTAAGGTGTTATTCATTGTTTAAACTTCTTTGATCCTTGCTAGTGGTACATTTTGTTAAATAGCTCTCCTTTAGTTCAGCTGCTCTACCTGGTGGATCACCACCTATTAAACTCTTATATTGTTGCAAGAAGCCCAAGCAGATTAAAGTAATAATAAGGTTTATAACTCATTTATAAAATCATATTAACTATATTTTACTTCACCAGATGTCTAATTTTGTAGACAAAAGCTATTCCCTGGTTCTTGAATACAAATGGGAGCCCATGGGTATCGAGGGAAGACCTGGCACTATCTTGTCCAAGATGATCAACTTCCAGGAACAGAAAATATTTCGAGTTGGACTGAGGAACGAAGTAAACTCCTCCACCCTTCTGTTCATGACGTTCGGCACCGCAAAGATGGGACTAGACAATTATGCTCACGTCATGGTCACTGGACTAGAAGATAATCTCGGTCATAACATAGCACTTGAGAGGGAAGAAGACGAAAACCCTAAGAAGAATCGTAGCGTTCAGCTGTATGCAGCCAAATTCAACAACGTGATGATTGGCGATCTCAGCTTCACCTTTCAGGTCTACATCAAAACCTGTACCAAAGAGCCGCATTACCAGCCTCAACGAATTGACGACCTCTTGGGCCTGCAACTTTGGTCAGCTGCTGTTAGTAAACAAGGGACAGACTATGAGATGATTACTGCAGGAAAGCGATTCCCAGTTCACAAATTCATCCTAGCAGCTAGGAGTCCTGTCTTTGCCGCTCGTTTTAAAACCAATGCGGCGGCCGAAGACCGGGGCTTGAGCTTCCATCACCTAGATGCTTCTACTTTGGAGCAATTTCTCAAGTTCATTTACACTGGAGAATTGGTAGGAGCAGTCAGTCGAAACCTACGGAAGTTGGCATCTGATTATCAGATTGAGACTTTAAGAAGCCTCTGTAAAAAGTGTATGCCACAAGAAGAAAGCTTGCAAGACGACCTCGCCAGGCTTGCCATTATACTGAAAACAAATGGGAATAACACTCTGGAAATCAAGTAAATTTATACTCTCCTTAATATATTAGATGCTCTCATCCTTATTTATTCTTATTTTATTTTACAGACCTGATGCAGACTCGGATGAAAACTACAAACAAAATGCCTTCATCTTCAGCTTGACTTGGGAGATTCCTCCCAAAAGCCCGAAACAAGTCTCTTTCGAATCTTCCTTAGTTTCGGAAGGTTTCGGCATTGATTCATCCGACGAAATGTTCTCGGCCAAAATCTCATCTGATAACCTTTTACGACAATTCCACCTCTTCTTTCTCGTTCATCATACAGCTGATAAAACCTGCTGCAGCGTACTAGAAGTGGCCTGCTCTTTGGAAGATGGCCCACAACTACACCTCCAAATGGTTACTGCGGAGATGAACTCGATCCAGATGTTCACCGGTTCTCAATCATTTCAAATAGCAAATCTTCCTCGAAGCCGCCGTTTCCCTTCCAAGATTAACTTCTCCGTGAAACTCGTCAGCACTGTCCCGACGTTCAGTTACAGACCCTGCGACTCACGGTTCGCAAGCAAGCTCTGGTCCGCTTCTAATGTTGTCAAGACGATGACGGATATCGAGATCATCGTTGGACTAGATCAGCCCAAATCTTTTCACGCTCATCGCTTCATCTTGTCTGCCAGAAGTCCTGTTTTTGCCGCTATGTTCAGCAGCGCTTTCGAAGAGGCCCGGACTGGCGTAGTCCGCCTCAGTGATGTCCATCCCCACACGTTCAGCCACTTTCTAAAGTTTCTGTATACTGGACTGATGCCTAGTGGTGACAATCGAAAATTGAAAACGAACATGTTTGCGCTGGCGGATCGGTACCAGTTAGAAACCCTGATGAAAATTTGCCGACCCCCTCTAAGGCGTCCCGTTGATGTCGAGCAAATGATGGATTCCTTTTTGTCGTGTTGATCGTAGTCTTATGTTAAACGGGGAAAAAGAAAACCCAGAGAATTTATAATACGTGAGAAGTCTGATGTGTGTACGGCAGTCGACAAATCGTATGTTTTTCCATAAATAAACTCAGTTTTTAGTTTCAATCATTTTACCGCTCAACAAATTTTATTAGTTCAATTGTGCTAAGCCTGACACTTCCTGGAATAAGAATTTAAATTTCGCGCCGTAGTCAACAGTCTGGCCGCGCAGCAGCCGCAGTGATGCTGTTGCGAAGCCAGGCTCTTTCTTTTCTCTTTCTCGTTTTTTTCTTTCTCGTCCTTCCATCTGGGCCTTTACCGAGACAGCCATCCGTCGTCTTTACTGTCGGTACTGTGGTGTCAAGCGTATCTGGCTTGATCGAATCTAAACTGAACGTTCCATGTTCGATACTAGTTCCATTTTATAAGATGCTCATGAAAAATTGGTAGAGGCCGAACACAACATGAAGCAATTCTACAGGTCTCTTTTTAGGTAGAGCTGTTTCAAATAAATATTGCTTCCAGCAGTGACGGCCACATTCGATCATTCGCGCTGGATTGACTTCCTCGCGAATCGCGATGTGGTCAACCTCTTCCATCACTTCAGCCGCGAAGAGCGCCCGCACCGTACCCTTAATCAAGCGCATACAGGGATGATAAAATGTTCACATTTCAACTCCAGTACGAAGATGACTAAATATCAAAGAAAGAGACTAATCAATGAGCTTATTCTAAAACTGGTATCATAACGATCAGCTTTGACACAACTCGAAGAAGAATAAATTGCGAGACAAATGAGATAGAGAGCTGTTTTCTCTTTCTCTTTTAAATATTCCACGCAGAGAGAGTGTATTCAAAACGACGTGTCAAGGTCGCAAGGTGACAGTTTGCTTATAGAAGAAAAAAGGGAGTAAAAGCTAGAGAAACACTTTCGAATGAAACATGAAAACATTTTCTCTTTTACGACGATGGGAAAACTACCGGGATCAGTGGCCAAGATTGACGATCCTCTATTTAAATAAATTGGACACGATATAACACCACAATTTGAGCAGTCATAAAATTGTTTTTATTTCAAGTAAACCTACAAAATATCTCATTAATGATTATAAAGTTCGTACAAATTATGTGCATGTGTTAATAATAGTTGGGCGCCTTTGAGTTTCATTTAGTCTATAATTATATAATAAGGACGTCACATTTGAATAATGAATTGAGTCATAATAACGACAAGAGGATACATCATATGGGAATCGCACTCTAGCTTCTTGGTCGAGCCTAAGCTGTACGGCTTGCGTCCGTCAGTCGTTCAGTGGTACTCGACGGAGCAATACGAGTATGCTGGAGTTGGACTTGCGAAGATTCAAGAACACTTTAACTTGTCGTCCGTCTTGAACCACTTGAAGTCATTGAAAGGGGATAATGCCGCACCAGTAAAGCTCATGATCTTGGTAGAGGGGATGGATAGAAGTTACCAGGCAAACACGCACTTATCAAGGCAGCAATTTAACAATCTTTGCCCCAAGTCCCAACGAGGGCTGCATTTCGTTTGCTCAGACTGGCAGAGTGTAACCGAAGAGTTGAACCTTTTCGGACGTGATGAGCAGGGTAAGTGACAAAAGACATCCGTCTCAGGATTTCTTGAGAGCCACTTGGTGGCAACGGAATACGGCCGCTCGCAACCAGTTGTATAACGTCACCGTCAAAACCTAATACAAAGAGAAATTAAAACATTACTATCATATCATGATTGATACTTTATTCTAGTTTGAAATAGACCTTAATAAAGTGATGAGTCTTCCGAAGTTATCAAGCGGTCTCCCTTGATCCTAGGCAGAATGCCGTCAGCTCACTTATTTCCTCCTGCACGGCCGAAGAGGTCCCGCCAGTTAAATCCTGCTCACCGATGCAAGTGAGATAAAGCCCTTACGCCGCGGCGAAGAAAGAAAACTGTATCTTGAAAACGACGTTTTTGGCTAGACACTTCTATCCGTCCACTCTGCAAACGAAGGTCATAAACTCTATGGGACAAGACACGATCCTCAACAAATAATTTCAAGTGCTCCAAGCCAACACGGATAGTTTAAGTGTTGCGGAACTCGCAAGGCCGTTTCGCATTGCTACATCCCAGTCCCAAAGAGACGACTGTCGTGCCGCGAAGCTATACTGCGTGGGGAGCGTGCACCAAAGAGTAAAGTGTGTAGTCTCCCCAATGCTATACCCCTTCAAATAGTTGTGATCCGCTTCTAGCCTCTTTTTAAACAGTTAAAAGAGAGAAATATAGTTACAAAATTGAAAAAGAATGCAGTTTCTAATCATTGGGGATTTGGGGTTTACCTGATAGTGGTTCATCCACATAATGGTTGGTCAATGGTCATAAAAAAAAATACTATTTAGGGCACTTGATAGCTGATGAGCCAAGGGATATCTCAAGCCCCCTCAGCCCAAACAGAACCTGTCATGAAGCAAGTGTGTGAATTTATTTTATTAATTTGAATAGTTAAAATTCTTCTTACATTGGACACGATCATCACCCACCTCCTCCCGGGTAAGTGTGAACACTGCTCTGGGCTGAAGCAACATTCTTCAATTCTGTTAGAGATGAAAAAAATAGAGTATAATTATTTAAAACTACAATAGCTGGACTAGTGTTACAAAAACATTGAAAACAAACTTACTGAACGTGGCATCGTTTATACCGACGTTATCGTCCACGAAAAAGAGACACCCCAAGCTGGCCTATTTGAAGAAAAAAAAGTACATCAACAAAATATAGTAATGACGATGATTGTCCACTAGAAAATAATGTATCGCTGCTAAACAACTACCTGTATACGATTTAAAAACCGTCAAACCGAAACGATGAGGTAAAGAGTAAAGAATGTGTCAGAATTTCAACGAACAACGAACCGGCTCACTGGCCGCCATTTCTAAATCAGAAATTTGAAGAGGGGAAAAAAGTAAGAGAAAAAAGAAAGCGAAGATGCGATGAGTTTGTATAACAAGCTTGTTTATATGGACGCTAGGTGTCATGGTAGTCAAAGATTTTGCGCAAAATTCGATTTTCAACTTTTCAAGATTGATTTTTCTACTCTAAAAAAAATTAAGAGAGAATTATTAACGGTTTTCGACCATTTCTGAATTTTTTTAATGTCGTCAATTACATATTTATCAACTGCCTCTAAAGATAAAATCTAAATGAAAATACCTCTGATTGACTGAACCAGAAAATTCCTGCCGGAAGTGGAGCGCTAAGCAGGGCGTCTCCATCATTTCGGGGATGTGCGGGCGGAGTTGAGAGAGCTCTACGTTCCCCAGGTAACCCCGGTCGACTGAGAAGACGAGTCACTTAAATGACGTTTTTTTTTCAAATGACCCACTTCATAGATAAGAACCCGGGACCAGATGAGTCTTCACTTTGGCTACCCAGAAGGAGCCGATTTCAGGGAGTTCGATTGAAACCGGCTTGAAGCGATCGTAGAGCTTGTTAAGGCGCTTCATGGGCGGTTCCAGCTGAGTGGGCACTTCGTCCTTGACGTGCACGTAGAAATGAGTGGGGCTGGTGGCGTAAGCGAAGCGGATAGCGAGCTCAGTCGAGAGCAGCAGAGGTCTTAGCTCAAGAATAGCGGTAATAGCGGTAGTCCAGCTGAATTCTACAAGATAGTTCATCACTCACAGTCAGTCAGGAAAAGTCTGGAGATGAAACCATGATTAAATTTAATTAGAAATGTGCTATGATAAATTCGTTAATACCTTAGACAGTTTTGACATCTTCTATCCCTTTGTGGATGATTTGTTGCGGTGTCTTTGCTTTTGGGGCAGCTAATACCCGAGGGAACGCAGCTCGTCTGTTGTGTAGCTTTAGAGGGCTTTGGGATAAATAGGCGCCCGTCGGCGTCGTTATTGAAGCTATGCAACTGCTCCTTAGATTTAACAGAAATTCATCCTGGCAGCCAGGAGCTCCGTCTTTGCTGCTCTTTTTCAAGCGCATGCAGTTGCCGAAGGTCAAGGAGGACAGAAGATAAAGAGGAAGCGCTTCCGATGCGATGCTTCAACTATGGAACAATTTCTCAAATTGAGCTGGTACATTCGTTGCATGATAACGACAAGAGGATATAATATTACGGGATCACACCATTTCTTCTTAGTCAAACCCAAACTGTACGGCTTGCGTCCGTCAGTCGTCTCGTTGGTACTCGACGGAGCAATACGATTTCTTGCACTTGCAGTACTGCAACGTCATTAACTCGTCGCCCGTCTAAAAGCACCTGAAGCGGTTTGATGGGGATGGTGCCGAATTTGTTAAGCTCGTGATCTTTGCAGAGGGGATGAATACAAGTTGCCAGACAGTGGCGTTGATTACCAAGGCGCTAGTTTATCCTTCTTTGCCCCAACGAGGGCAGCATTTCGGTTGCCCAGAGAAGAAGAGCATAACCGATAAGTTGATCCTCTCCGGGCATGAAGAGGAAGATATTCTCCAAGACATATGGCCAAGAAGCTCATAGAGAGAGCCGCTTAATAACTACAGCAAACGGGCGCTCGCATCCAGTTGTATGACGTCATTATAAAACCTGCAAAAAGAGAAATAGAAATACTAAAACAATTTCAAGATTAATAACAAATTCTAGTTTCAAATTAACCTCAAAGTGGCCAATCTCCTGATGGTTTCAAGCGGTTCTCCCTTGATCCTGGGCAGAAAGCCTTGTTGCCTATCTCCATCTTCACAGCCGAAGAGGTTCTCCTCCTCAGAGAGGTCCTGCGCGCCAATGCGACCAAGCTGAAGCGTTCGCAGCGGCAAAGACAGAACTTGCGTCTTGAAAAACGACATTCCAGGCTAGCAGCTTCCATACTTCCGCTCTGAGAAAGGTCATATACTCAACGAGTACGACACGATCCTCAGCAAATTTATTTCAAGTGCTCCAAGCCCAAGGGAAAAGTTAATGCGTTGCGGAACTTGCAAGACCGGTTCGTACTCCTCCATGAGGTCCATCGCAACGACTAAACAGAAAACATTCCGTACTGCGTGGGTAGCGTGCACCAATGAGTACAGTGTTTGGACGCCGCATTATTAGTCTATACACGTTGTTATGATCCGCTTCTAGGCTCATCTTTAACTGTAAAAGGAGAAATATAGTTAAAAAATCTGAAAAATTGCCTTTTCATTTACTTTGGGGATTACCTTAGAGTGGTTCGTCAACATGCTGGTTAGTCATCCAAAGAGAACTATTAAACTTGATAGCTGATGAAGCCAAGGGACATCTCACTCCAACCTCCTCAGCCCAAAAACAGAACCTGTCATGAATTAATTGTGTAAATGAAAGGTACAGCCGTAATTCAATCAATTGATTTGAGTATAATTCTTCTTACATTGGACACCTTTGGATATTTTCACCTCCTGACCGGGAAAGTGTGATGGCCACTATGTGCTAAAAGCAACATTCTTCATCTTCAATTCTATTAAAGATTTAAAAAAATTGAGGATAATTATTTAAAACTGCAATAGCCGGAAGAATATGACCAAAAAATGGAAAACAAACTTACCGAACATGACTTCGTTTGTGCAGACGTAATCGGCCACGAAAAGACGACACCCCAAACGCGGCCCTACTAGAAGAAAAAAAAATCATTAACGTAATTATTATACGATGATTGCCTACAAGAGAGTAATGTATGACTGCTATACAATTACCTGTATACTATTTAAAAATCGAAGCGTTGAGTTAAAGAGTGAATAATATGAATCTGTGACTGAATCTCAACAAACACAGATATCAGTCGTAAAGGGAGTCAGCGATCCTAAAGCCGGCTCGCCGCCATTTCTCTGAAGAAGTAAAGGAAAAGTGATCGAAGGCGACGAGCCGACGATTCAAAGAGTTTGTAAAACAAGCTTGTTTTTATGGACGCTAGGTGTCATAGTAGTCAAAGATTTTGAAAAAAAATTATTACGTCTATTTGTAAAAGCGTTGAAAGCTGGCTGTAAATCTTGATGTGATATTTAAAAATTTATTCCTGCAGCAGCAAATTAGCAAAGTAATCACTAACCAGGCGGCCGCTTTGAGTCGTGACGTCAAGACTGACGAGCGACTAGGCCAGTGGGGAAATTGAAGCTGTCGATCTTCTTTTGTTTTTACCATTCAACAGATCAGCTGATCCGTTCAGCGTCAGCCGTGACTTACGTGAGCCGCCAAGAGCCGATCGATTCTCTGCCTCCTCAGCAGCCATTACGAGAAGCATGAAAATATCGAAAATAGATATTTCTATTTCAATAGGTAATTATTACTTACCTTACTTTCTTATGTATTGAAATTTATTATGCGGCACTGACTTTTTTTTTCTTTTGACGTTCTAGTCTAAGCAACATCCCCCATGTCCTCTTTCTAGTCGACCCGGATTTCTGTGATGACAGAAGCCGTTGCATTCGTTCAGGTTAACATACATTTTATAATTGGTATCCACTTTTTTTGTTACATCCTCATTCAATATTTATAGTTATGAGTTTCTAAATAGTGCTCACTCATATATATATAGTCAGTTTTTCAAGCAGCTGTGGGCTGTGTGCCATGTAAAGTTCAGTGCACGAGCCCTTGGGGGAAAAAATATCTCAGCTGTTTTTCAAAACATGTTTTGCACTCTTCAAATTCAATCACTAAATTAATAATTACTTTTACGTGCCCCTGTTGTTCTAAAAGCAAATTTTTTAAAGTAAACCATTCATTTTTTTTCTATTTTCTATTTTTTTCAGATTTTGATAATTATAGCGAGCTCGTCGCGTTTGCTTCAGTCAAATGATACGATCCACCTTGGTTGACGTTCCTAGCTTCATCTACAAGAAATTTGCCACCGCATGCTCGAATATTTTTCACGATTCAGGTCACGACCGTAACGAGACTTGGTGCCAAAGCAGAAAGGAGCCAAACCAAGCCCGATGAGCTTCTATTTTGATTTGATTCAAGGAACGTTCTACATTTCTAAAGTACGAAGTCCATTTTGGTGTTGATCTTCTACACGATCACCTTTCACGCTTTGCCTGAACGTTGTGACGTTAATCTGCTCAGAGTGCTTCATGAGGTATTTGAGATCTTCCGCTAAAAGTCAAGCTCGGTCTTTCTAGAAGTTCTGTTCTTGACTTGCCACGGCTTTTTTCAGGTAAATTTAACTCCTTAAAGTGTTGCTATGCAAGTGCTGTTAAAAAAAAAAAACTTTCTTTTTTCATTCATTTTAAAAATTAGGAGAACTGCGATCCATTCTTTCCCGGAGAGTCCCTCGTCTAATCAAGAACGGAGGTAGACAGGCCAGTATCGCCCTTTATCGGAACGTCTCTGATGCTGACGATGCAACTGGAGCTTGTTACGTCACAACTAACAGTCGTAGCAAGATAGAAGGTCGTGGAAGAAGACAAAATCCAGATGAACCGCGTTCCTGGGAGATGAAGATCGTTCTTTGACAAATCAAAATGGGACTTGACCGGGTGACGTTTGTAATTTCTTCCCTTTGGCATTGATTTCGGCGTTGCGAGTGGGTTTGAAGTCGTAAAAAATATTGGGTGTTTGGGGTGGTAAACATTTTTGAAAGAGGTGGAAGGCATATCAACCTGGTTGGACACTGCCCTTGTGAAATTATATTACCCCCTTGACCTCTCATTTTTCAAAAACAATCTTGTGTTTGTGCTTTGTAATTTTGGTTTTTGTTTTGTCAGATTATGATTTTTTTTTCTGATGTTTGAGTTTCTATCATTTGTCTCTCTGAAACTTTTCATAGGGATTTTATCATTTTGTTATCATGTCAAGACCATTCTTTTTTTTCCTTTTTAAATCTGGTTAAAATCCCCAGCCGCTCGTTTTTTGGGTCATAATTGTGTTGTGTCATAAGCAAATCGGCAGATCCCTTGTGATAAATAATTTAGTTATGGCCATCTGACGGTCAAATAAACAACATCTTGATGGAAACGCCAACCAATGTTTTGTTTTGAGTTTTGACAGTTCAATGAGGGCGTTGGCGTAGTAGCAGAGTGCCGGAACTTTGTGGATAGCATTGCAATAATGTAAATTCCGTTTTTCCTCTTAAACATTTACTGTTGGTTTCTCCATTTTCGTGCAGTTAGCAGGTAAGAGTCTATTTCCACCAACATTTCAAAGTCTGGCAGTGTCTGTAACTTCTATTGTTGATCAACAATATTACCCCTACTCTTTTCCAGAGTGTCAACCGGCCGCCGCTGCCCTTGAATGCCCTTGGACGACGTGCGCACGTGATTTTCTTAAACTGATTGGACTATTTCTCTTACTTTTAGTCTCAAGTATTTATAGTAATCCCAATTAACCTATCCATTTAGTTTGCTCATTATTCTTATTTTTAAATCTGGAATTCTGACAGTTTATTTTTTGATGATACCTGGTTGGCTGGTTTAGACTAGTTCCCACTCTTTCAGTTTGCTCAGGTAATTTTTTCTTCTTCTTCTTCTGTTTTCTTATTTTACTAGTGAAATATATAAACTACTCAACTTCTTTCTAATAGCTCATATTAACAGCAATATTGGTCACTTTCAGTATTCCTCCTCTGCCCAATAGTTGAGACTTATCTTTTACACCACATCCTCCAAGGACAGAAGCACACAAAGTATTACAAATCTAATTTAAAGTATCAGCACCTATCATTTACAATATTCAATTATATTTTTTCAGATGTCAAACATGGTAGACAAAAGCTACCACCCAGTTCTTGATTACAAATGGCAGCCCATGGCTGTCGAGAGGAGGTCCGGCACCATCTTGTCAAAGATGATTACCTTTCAAGGGCAGAAACTGTTTCGAGCTGGACTGAGGAATGAAGTAATCTCATCCTCCCTCCTGTTCATGACATTTGGTCTCCCAAAGATGGGGCTAGATGATTATGCCTACGTCTTTGTCACTGGACCACGTAACACCTGTCAAGCCATGAGCCTTGAGATAGAGGAGGACGAGCCTCCTCAGAGGGCTCGTAGCGTCCAGCTCTACACGGCCAAACTCGAAACCATGATGTCGGGCGATCTCAGCTTCACCTTTCACGTGTGCATCCGCGAGAAAGTACCGAACTATCACGCTGAACGAACTGACCTTCTTTTAGGCCAGCAATTATGGTCAGCCGCTGTTAACCAAAGAGGGACGGACTTGATCCTATTTGCCGAAGGAATTCGATTCCCTGTCCACAAATTCATCCTGGCGGCCAGGAGTTTCGTCTTCGCTAACCAGATTCAGGCCATCGAAGCTCAGCAACAAGAACCGTTGATTGTATTTCCAAATAAATCAATTTTGGAACAGTTCCTGAAGTTCATTTACACCGGGGAGTTAGTGGGTGAAGTCAGCAATCCTCTCTGGCAATTAGCTGTCGACTACCAGGTGGAGACCCTTATAAATCTCTGTCGAGAAGCAGGTCTGAACCGTTTGAATCAAGAAGACCATCTGAACGATGATATTGCGAGGTTGGCCTTACTGCTGAAAGCGAACGAGAACAACGTACCGGAAATCAAGTAATTTATTTCAATAAGAAGCTGATACACCTTTCACTTTAAATTATTCATTTACAGGCCGGATGTTGAAGCGGAGATCAACTATCAACCGAATGCCTTCCTTTTCAACACGACATGGGTGATTCATCCCAAGAATCAGAAATTCGTCTCTTTCTCTTACGAAGATTCACTCGTTTCCGGCGGATTTGGCATCGATTCATCCAACGAAATGTTTTCTGCCAAAATCACCGCTAATTCTATTCGGCAACAGTTCGATCTCTTCTTTCTCGTCCGTCACGCCGCCGAAAGAAATTGCTGCACCGTCCAAGAAGTAATCTGCTGTCTGGACAATGGGCATAGACTACAACTTCAGATGGTGAACCCGACGACCGGAGAGAGGCAGAACCACATGTTTACTGGAGCTAAACCTTTTCAAGAGACCAATGTCCCTCGTAAACACATCTTCCCTTCCACGATCACCTTCTACGTGAAACTGATCAGCACTGTACCAACTTACAATTTTAAATTGCGTGACTGTTTGCTTCCAAATCATCTCTGGTACGCTGCTACTATCGCCAAGAGGATGGCGGATGTCGAGATCGTTGTTGGGCTCGATGATCCCTTAGTCTCTTTCCTCGCTCATCGCTTCATCCTGTCCGCTCGCAGTCCAGTTTTTGACGCTATGCTCCATGGCGATTTTTAAGAAGCCCGAACTGGAATTATTCGCATCAATGATGTTCATCCCGATTTATTCGTCCACTTATTCCAGTTTCTTTATACTGGAAAGTTGCGGTCGCCCGTTAACGAAGATCGTCGATTGAAAAGGGACCTCTTTGCGCTGGCCGACCGATACCAGGTGGATACCCTGATGCACATCTGCCGTCCTGCTCCCGAGGGTCCAGTAGATGTCGAGCAGCTGATGGATTCGTTTTTAACCTGTTGATTGTATTCTTATGCTGTTTTGTGGAAGAAGTTTTAAAAAGAAAAACGGTTTTGAAACCCGGAAATTATTAATTTGTGTCCAGCAATGTTTCTTGTTTCTTTCTTTAATTCAATAAACTCGGTTTTAAGTTTTATACTTTCTCATATGTATTAAAAATCTATTTACTTTAATTTATGGGCAATTTTTATGGCAACTTTAATTCATAGAAGATTGAATTTTCGTGGCGAGCTAGTTAAAAAGCCACCGTGCGATAAAAACAATACTGTACAATCATGTCTTCTGCTACAATCCGGGAGCCGTAGATTGTTTAGAGTTTTTACTTTCAAAATTCCGGTCATGTTGTTAGGATTCTTCTTCATCTTGTGACCCGGCCTTCGGTAACTATCTCCAGCTGATCAAATCTAGAGTCGATTCCGTCGGTCTTGGTCGAAGGGGAGCCGGGCGATCTCCCCCAACCGCTTATAAAGAGAGGGCGGTCCTCTACTCCTGTTGACGCTGAGCCGCGCTGAGCAAACGGTGGATTCCCTTGTGTCATGTTGATTGCTTTTTTATGTCATTATGAGAAGAAGAAAAAGACTTCTTATAGACTTACTTGTCATTTGTATAAGGCAGTTTTTATCAAGTGTATTTTAAATTAATTATTAACTAGTTGCGATAGAATTGAGTTGTGGTAACAATAATAAAAAAGTATATCCATATTTTTTGTTAAAAGTAATCAACCGTCAAAACAGTGAAATGTTTTGTTTCGTCATCTGTACACGCAGCACTAATAGCTGGCTAGCATCACGGAAGTTAAAAGTAAATAAATTCAACTCATGCGATAATATGATATAATAATTATGTAGATTGTAGAATATTTAGATTTAGAACCATTAAACAAGTATTTCCTTTCTTAATATCAAAAGTGGCGCCAATGCCTTCAGAGCATAACTGTGCCATCTGGCGTTCAAATTAACAACATTTTGCTGGAAACGCCAAGTCGCCAATCGACCTTCTTTTGTTTTTGCCAGTAGCGAACGAATAGCAATAACCGACGTCCGATCAACGAGGAGCCTTTTTGTTTTTCACTTACCTATTCAGTTGTCAATATTTCTTATTTTCTTTTCATTTTGACAGCAGGTAAGGGTTAACTTTTCCCATTGTTTTACATACATATCCAATTTTTTTGTCTACAAATTTCCCCTATTTTTCTTTCAGTGTCAGTTGCCGTGGCCCTTGGTTACTGACTTACCCTTGGATGCCCTTGATTGGCGTGCTAACGTGAGTTACGTGACTATCACTAGCAGCTTCAACAATCAACACATTAGATTGTCACTTCAAGGTGATGGCATGCCTTTCCATTGCTCTATATTTTGCTAATTCCTCTCTACTATTTTTCTAGGTTGCTCCTTGAATGATATTTTCCATGGTAATGTGATCTTGATTCCATGCTATTGCCATTATGTATTCTTCCCCCTCTCTCTTATCCCTTTTCTTAATTTATCTTGACACAATAAAGAAAAAGTATTTTAACTTTCAGAATCCCTGAGTCCTGATGGCTGAGGAGTCATAAGTCACAGTAATAACCTCCAGTCCAGTAATTTTCTGCCTCCACACTCAATCTTCTCTTATTGTCTCGTGGCTGAATCTTGATTAGTGCAAGGACTTAGCATATAAAAGTAACCTGGCATGATTGTAAATGGATTTTTTCCCCTTTATTAATAATATTATCTTCCATCAGATGTCCAATTTTGTAGACAAAAGCTACAGCCAGGCCTTTGAATATAAATGGGAGCCTGTGGGTATCGAGAGGAGGCCCGGCACCATCCTGTCAAAGATGATCAACTTTCAAGGGCAGAAAGTATTTAGGGTCGGACTGAGGAACGAAGTGAACTCGTCCACCCTTCTGTTCATGACATTCGGACTCGCAAAGATAGGATTCGAGGACTACGGCTGGGTCGTTGTCACCGGACCCAACAACCTCCGCCGTTGGATGAACCTTGAAGAGGAGGAAGACGAGTCACCCGAGAGAGCTCGCAGTGTTCAGCTCTATTCAGCCAAATTCAACGACATGATGTCGGGCAATCTCAGATTCTCATTTGAGATCTTCATCGATGCGAAAGTACCCAACTCTCATGCTGAACGAACGGACCATCTGTTGGGTCAGCAACTGTGGCTAGTTGCCGTCAACCAACAGGGGACAGACTTCGAACAAGTCACTCAGGAAAGGCGATTTTCTATCCACAAATTTATCATCGCAGCTCGTACTCCCCTTTTGGCTCATCACATTGAATTCGTTGAAGCTCAGCCTGAAGGAGAACGGTGGATAACATTTGAAAATGCATCCATTTTGGAGCAGTTCTTGAAGTTTATTTACACCGGGGAGCTGGTGGGCGAAGTAAGCCATCCTCTATGGCGACTAGCTACAGCCTACCAGGTGGAGACTCTGATTAATCTCTGCCGAGAAGGTTTGTCTCTCGAAGACCAGCTGCCCGACGACCTCGCCAGGTTGGCCTTGATGCTGAGAGCTAATAACGAGAACAACGTACCGGAAATCAAGTAATAATATTCATCTATTAGAAGCTTATTAAAAACATGCCTTTAATAATTATTTAAATATATCTTTACAGGCCGGATGGTGAATCGGAAATAAATTACCGACCGGATGCATTCGTCTTCAGCTTGGATTGGGTCATACCTGCCAAGAGTCAGAAATTCGTCTCTTTCACTTACGAAACTTCGCTAGTTTCTGGGGGATTCGGCACCGATTCATCCAATGAAATGTTCTCGGCTAAAATCACCGCCAATTATTCTCGGCAACAGTTCGATCTCTTCTTTCTCGTCCATCACGCTGCTGATAAGAACTGCTGCAGCGTCCAAGAAGTTATGTACTGTCTTGACAACGGTACTAGAACACATCTCCAGATGGTGAATCCAACGACCGGAGGAAGCCAAATTAAAATGTTTACTGGAGCTCGCTCGTTTCAGAAGACCAACAGGCCTCGTAAACACATCTTCCCTTCCACCATCACCTTCTTTGTGAATCTGATCAGTACTGTCCCGAACTATAATTACAAACTGCGTGACTGGCTCCTTCCAAATCATCTCTGGTCCGCTGCTACTGTCGCCAAGAGGATGACGGATGCCGAGATCATTGTTGGGCTCTATGCACCCGTCTCTTTTCTTGCTCACCGCTTCATCCTGTCCGCCCGAAGCCCTGTTTTCGCGGTCATGTTTAGTAGCGCTTTTGAAGAAGCACGAACTGGAATTGTCCGGTTTAATGATGTCAATCCTGATGTATTCGTCCACTTTTTTCAATTTCTGTATACTGGAATGTTGTCTATTGGTGACAATCGGCAATTGAAGAAAGATCTGTTTGTGCTGGCTGACCGTTACCAGGTTGAAACCCTTATCAACATTTGCCGACCTGCTCCCGAGGCTCCTGTTGATGTCGAGCAGCTGATGGATTCGTTTTGGTTGTGTTGATCGTTCTTATCTCGTTTGAAGTAAAGCTAAAATAGTTTTGAAACCCGGAAATTTAAATTTGTGTTGCTCTAAACATGTTGTTCGCTCTCTTTATTTAAATAAACTAAGAAGTTTCAGTTTAATGTTATGTCGGATCTATTCCCATTTACTTTGGAAATACTGGCACTGCTTGGAATAGAAGATTGAATTTTCGCGCCGATGGACCCCTGGCGGGCTAGTGCACAAGCAATCGGGAAAACCACAGAATCGTCTGCTGCTTGTTCCGGGAGTCGTAGATGGGTTACAGTTTTTACTTTATTTTATTAATCATAATTTTCGGACTCTTGTGGCTCGTATTCCAAATTTCTAATTCGACTGTTGAGCAACTTAAATCGTTTACATGACATTCTGACTAAAGTTTAATTCCACTTTAATCGTTTTTTTTTTCAATGACGCGTAGTTCCTTTGTTTACATGCCGACAGTGGTCTGCCCTTGATTTAAAAAATAAGACTCACATTATATTTTGTTTTGTACATCATTATCCTTTATACTAATAACTCGTTTAATTTTTTTCTTTGAAAGTATGAACCAGGGTTGACCACAGAGGCACAATTGTAGGGGAGAAAGAGAAATATTTTGGTCCTTTGGGAACTACTCTCAAACTACTTATCCAGCTGATCAAATCCATTTCATCCTTCAGTTCAAGTAAAAAAAAGAAAATGTTATGGAAAGATTTATTAAAAGTTTTTATTATTTTATTTTCCCCAAGAGTCAATTTGGAATGTTGAGTTTCCCTTCAAAAGGCTTTCTACATGCTCGCGACGCTAAATAACGCCACATTGTTGCTGCCGTGATTGCCCGCCTGCGTTACAATCCAAGTTAATTCTCTCGTTCAGATTTATATCCTATCGCATAATCTTATTTTGCTAATAAAAAGTTGTAATTCAAAGTAGTTAATCCGATTCCTGGCGTAACAAACAAAAATTGCGCCAAAAAAACTCATTCTGCCACCTGGCGTTCAAATAAACAACGTCGTGGTACAAACGACTTGAAACAGAAATAGTCGACCTTCTTTTGTTTCAAGACCTCGCGAGCAAGCCAGTAAGCCAGCGAGGAGCATTGCTTGTGTGGGGTAGATTCTTTTTTTCCTGGTTCCTTCTTATTTTATATTTTTTAATTCGTGTAGTCAAGAGGTAAAAAAATTATTTTACCGTTTCTAATAAATTTGTTTTTTGTTACAAGTTACAACACTTTCACCCTCGCTTTGACAGGTTCCCACATAGTACTTAACCTTGATCGCCCTTGGTGGACGTGCGTACCGAGTGCGTTCGTGACAAGCGAAAACACTTGTAGGCTTATTCTCATCGTCTCTTACTACTAGGTGATTTCAATTTTACAAGTCACATTTCATCAATATTTCTTATTCTTATTCCATCTATCTCTTAGATTTTTTTTCTGGCAAACTGTCTTTACTTTATTTTTTCAAGCTGCAGTCGGGCCTTCATTTGTTTCAAGAGCTTACGTCCTAAATCAGCGCTTTGACAGGAAGACAGCCGGAAAACAAATAGTGCAAAATGAAGTAATTTTATTTTTTAATATTTTTAATACATGATAAATATTTCCCACTCTTTTCTGATGTGTTAGGTGGAAAGTCGACGGATTACTCGTGTATTTTCCTTATGACGAAATCTGTCCAGAGCAAATGAGTTACATGCTAGAATTGAAGCATACCTTGGATGCAAAGGTATGCAATATTATCCTGCTGATTTCCTATTCCTAACAATTCCTTTATTAGTTTGGAAATTAAATATCCATTTCATATACATTGCTTACCTTCATTTAGGGACACATTTTATTGGAGAAGCCTTCACACATGGGAAAAACTTCTGCCCTACTATCGCTGATTGTGGCCTACATGGAAGTGTTTCCCGATAAGCTTACACAACTGGTGTACTGCTGTTGTACAGCGGCAGAAGTTGATAAAGTAGTGGAAGAGCTGAGGAAGCTGATGGTTAGTTATGAAAAAGAATGTGGACAAGAGCAGAATGAGGCTTTTGCACGAGTTGTGGTCTGCAGCTACCAAGACCTGCTAGATCCTAAAATTGGCAAGGTAGTGGCGAAAGAGATTCCGAAAAACTCGGTGGTTGTCTTCGACGAAGCCCACAACATAGGTAATAAAAATAAAAATAAATTTCCATTAAATTTCCATGTTGAATTTTAACTTTTCTGCGATTTAGATAAAGAGTGCATTGCTTCTATGAGCATCGAGATCAACCAACGCTTTCTGCTCAATTGCGCTAAAAACATACAAGTTCTGGAAGAAACCGTTTCTGAGTAATTTATTTGTTATTACAATTAAATTCATCCACTTTTCTAATAAATTAGTTTTCATTTTTAGGATGAGGCAAGGACTCGGTAAACATGACCTGGAGATGGAATATGACAGATTGAACAAGGGCTTGCGTGAAGCCAGTGAAACAGACTCGGCTCTTGTCAATCCTGTCCTTCCAGTGGACATTTTAGATGGTAAAAACCATTTGATCTCTTAAATCTTCTTAAGTTTGGTATCTATAAAATTTCTATTGCAGAGACCGTACTTGAGAATATTCAACGAGCTGAAGACTTTATCGCTTTCATGAAACGAGTTGCGGAATATCTCAACTTACGCCTTCAACTTCCACACGTTGTCCAGGAGAGTCCCGCTAGATTTCTGCTAGATATTCACGCCAAATACTGCATCGAACAGAAGACAATGAGGTTTTATTCTTTTATTCTATTGAAAAGTCCATTTTTCTTTATCTTTTTTTATCATGTTAAGTTTGGTTTCCGAGCGTTTGACGTCACTCTTCCGCACCCTGAAAATTCCAGATTTAGAGGTTATGCTTCCACTTGTGACCCTCTCACATTTCGTCACTTTGGTATCTACTTACAAAAAAGGGTATTATAGATCAGATTTTAGAAAGTTCAAAATTTTTCTGAAATCTATACCTTCTAGGTTTATCATCATCATCGAACCATCTGAGGATCAGGCTACCAACTTGGTGGCTACCTACGATTCTACCCTGTTCTTCAGGTAAATTTTCTTATATTGTATATCTAAATTTCATGTAACACCTTTAATGCTGTTTTTTTTTAATGTAGCTGTCTGGATGCATCCTATGCTATGAAACCCATTTTCAACCGATTCCAGACGGTCGTGATGACTTCGGGTACTCTTTCTCCGCTGACCATGTACCCTAAACTACTGGATTTCCAAAATATCACGTTGAAATCAATTACCATGTCCCGGCCTAAACCTTCCATTCTCCCAATGGTTTTAATTCCTCCTTTTGATTATAAATTAGATCTCATACTAATAATTTTGTTGATCAGATTGTTACTAGAGGGAACGACCAAGTGGCCTTTAAATCTGGTTTTGAATCCCGCCAAGGTACGTCTGTTGTCCGCAACTACGGCAATCTTCTGTTAGAGGTGGTAGCCTTTGTTCCCGACGGAGTCGTTTGCTTCTTCCCCAGCTACGGTCATCTTGAATCAGTTGTGGATAGCTGGCGCGAAGAAGGAATTCTTGATCAGCTCCCAAACAAGAAACTCCTTTTTAAAGAGACATTGGATGCGGCTAAAAATAGCATCGTTTTAGGCAACTACGTCAAGGTACTCTTAATATAAAAGGAGTGATAAAACGAATTGATCCTTTAATTTGAATCTTTTCAGGCTGGACGAGGAGCTGTGCTTCTTTGCGTCGCTCGTGGTAAACTCTCTGAAGTCCCCCATTGCCTTGGACGGTAATAGTTATTTGTAAACTTTAAAAACCTCCTTTTATTATTTATTTTATTTTTATTAGGGCCATTCTGATGTTTGGTATTCCGTTCAATCGTACCCAATCGCGGATTCTCAACGCGCGGATGAAATATCTAGAAGACCAAAATCAGGTTGCCAATATTTCGTTTTATACAATTTTCGGTACGACTTTAAAACTTTTTACGTCATCCATTTGACATAGATTCGAGAATTCGATTTCCAGACGTCCGATGTTATGCGTCATGCCGCCCAATGCCTCAGTCGATGCATTCAAGGTATTAATAAGATTTTATTTACAATGCTTGAATAACGTACGTTAATTAAATATATCGTTATAGGAAAATCAGGCTATGGGATCATGATTTTTGCCGATAAGGTAATTTTTATTAATAGACTCTCTTTAATGAGTGCTCTTATTTGATTTATCCTATTAAATTGTGTATTTTAGGGCTTTTCACGATTGGACATGCGTTCCAAATTACCCAAATGGATCCAGGATCAATTGACCGACTCTCAGTGTGATTTATCAATTGAGGAAGCCGCCCAGGTAATTTTTTTTTTTTACATAATTCACCTAAACCATTTAAATAATATTTTAAATATTTTTAGCTCGCCAAACAATGGTTACGTCAGATGGCTCAGCCCTTGACACGAGGAGACCAGCTGGGAACATCGCTTGTGACGTCGAATCAACTTCTCAGTGAATAAAAATACAGACACAGATACAAACTTTAGCTCAAGCCGCCTTCTGATGAAGTGCGGCAGCGGTACTGTGGCCTTTTTTCCATCTTCTTCGTAATTTTCTAATTGATTAATGATGTTAGTTTTCTTTGTAAGCAAGCTACAGCATGAAATAAAAGGAATTTGCGCTTTCAAGTATTTGTTTACAAAGTTATTTCCATAGTGGAAAAGAATCCGCGGCCGCCTGACGTCAACAGCATTGACGGTTTTTTCTGTTGGTTCGCTCAGCTTAATACTGTAGTTAATACTCGCTTAATAGTAATAATATTCACATTCCCTAAGTGACTCACTTTGATTTACAATGTTCCGTTCGTAATAGTATAAGCAAAATTTGCCTTATTATATTTAGTGTAATTCTTTTTGTCTTTATAAAACAGATTTATAAAATAGGTTTTACAGATTCCTTGTATTTGTCGTTAATATGGCATATACGAGGGCGAATGAAGTGAGCCCAAAGGAATAGAATGGTATAAAGGCTTAGGTAGCGCAACCCTCCCGAATCGACTTGAAATCGTCTGCCCCATTTCACTGGAATCTATTAGCGATAAAAATGAAGGGCTTACTTTGTTTCCACCACGTTGAATGTAACTAGAATAACTGTAGAAGACATCCGATACGTAACAGCTCTTTGAGGGTTCCACCTGTTGAAAAAGAAGACTTTTTCAGTAACTGAAATAGAGGAAGGATTTAAATTAGTCGTATTTATACTCTGTAGCGGACTGAAATAGCATCGGTAGGCGTCAGTTCGGCCTCCTTCACCAGATTGATGACGTCATTAGCTAGTCCCTGATTTTTCAGTTCCTAATATGGACAGACATCTAGCAAAACAACAATCTAAAAGAGAGGAAAGTAATATACTGTCCCAAATATGAAAACTAAATTTGAAATTACATCTTAATCTGTTTGCGGTTTGTAGGCCTATTTCTTGTCAGCTCCATTATAGTCGTATAGAATGCGCACATCATCTAAGTTTAGATTGGTTCCCAAAACTTTCGTCTAGGCATCAGAGAGGAACTTTTCTAGCTGATTATCAGTCAATTCCTACAAAGAAGAACAGAAAATAAATAAATTTATAAAGTAATGATTTCGATTATATATAAGAAATACCTTGATGGCAGCCATAATGGGTTCGAATTCACCTTTAAGCCGAGCGCCAACGCGATGATCCAGCTCGGCGCGCAACTTGACTCCGTAAAGGTTCTTGTCCGTGGTTACTGTCATTGAACGAACGTTTAATTCTTCCATAACGTAACCTTGAATAGAACTCAATTCCTTCCGTGATTTTTCATCTCGAACGATGACCACAACTTCCGGCAGTGAGTGCTAGACAACAGCTTAAATTAATAACGTTTACTACTAAATTTATTTTTAAATGGATCCTTACTCTGATGGGTGGCTTACTGCGATCACGCAAATTGCGCCCTAGCTCAACAACTGCGCTCTCAATAGCAGGATCGATAAGATCCTTCCTGTTAATAAATATTTAAAAGTAAATAAAAGACGAAACACTAATTAAACTAAACTAGTTACCTCGGCTTGGGGGTGTTATGAAAGTGGACAGACTTCGGCGCTTGGGATTCTTCATCCCGGATCAAATGCTTCAAGTTGCGGTACATGTACTCCGTCAAGAACGGTGTAAACGGGGCCATGATCCGTATCAGCGAAAACAGCACGCTCGCCAGTGTTTGAAGCATGCCGGCAGTCATCTTTTCCTCCATCACCCTGTAACAAAATATAATAAAAAATAGAAAAGAGAAGAATAGAAATTTACTTGCTTAAGATTTACCTTCAGTCGGTTACGGTTCATCCGGACGTACCAGTAGGTCAAACAATCCATGAAGCTGAGCAAACGAGGCACCACTGAGTACAACCGATACGCAAACGCAGCCATCTCTTCGTGGACAAACAGCAAGAGAGACTGCGTGTAGGACATTATCCAACGATCCATGATATTAGGGGAGCGATCAGTTGAACTTTCCTTGTGCTCGATAGCAAAAGACAGAGTTCCTTCAGACTAAATATCAAATTTATTAGAGATAAACATTTATTATCTCGTTTAAAATGAGTATACCTGTTGAAACAATAGCAAATTCTGAACGAAGAAGCGGCAAACGTTGTACCAAGGAAGGAAAACATCCTTCACTATGGCTTTCACTCCTCCTTCTTTGAAGTAAAGGTCCTCTGCCCTCACCACAGGCGAATTGATCAAGCATAGACGTAACGCGTCTGCACCATATTTCTCCATAATCTTTTTCAAATATAACAGTTAAAATAGTAGCACAATAGAAGAAACTATATAAATAATTACCAAGGAAGGGTCAGGAAAGTTCTTCTTGCTCTTTGACATCTTTTTGCCATCTTCTGTCAATACTAACCCGTTCACGATCACGTTCTTAAATGACGGTTTTCCATTAAGCGCCGTCGATATAACGAGCAAAGTGTAAAACCTAAATTGAAGTAAATTAGTTGAAATCGTATGTGATGGTAGGCAAAAATTAATTTCCATCCGCGAGTTTGGTCGATTCCTTCAGCAACGAACTTGGCTGGATAACTTTTATCGAACTCCTTTCGATTCTTGAATGGGTAGTGGACTTGAGCATAGGGCATAGAACCCGACTCAAACCAGCAGTCAAACACCTCTGGAATGCGTCGTAGAGGAGGCCGGCCTGATTTCGATGGAATAGTCATTAGTCACCAAGTCGACGTACTCCCGATGGAGATCTGTCAACTCCACACCAGACAGTTCCTTGAGTTTGGCGATGGAACCAACGCAGACCACTTCTTCTCTGTCTTCCGACATCCAGATGGGAATTGGAGTACCCCAATAACGACTGCGACTAACAGCCCAATCCTTTGCTTCATTCAGCCAGTTACCGAACCGCTTTTCTTTGACAAATTCCGGAACCCTTATAAGTTATAGAAAAATATGTTAATTCAAATTAGAAATTGAATTTTAAACGTTAATAAGCTCACCAGTAAGTTTCCTTATTATTGTCTACTAATCGTTGCCTCATTTGTTCTACTCGGATGAACCAGGAACGGACAGCGCGGTAAATGAGCGGAGTATCCGAGCGCCAGCAGAACGGATAGCTGTGCTTCTCAGTTTTCTCCTTCACAACCCTTCCGTTGCCTTTGAGCATCTTGATGATATCCCAATCCGCTTCTTTCACATGCTGTCCGCAGAAATCCGTGACTGGATCGATAAAGAGACTAGCATCATTTACAGGAGAAACTGTTACTTCGTCGCGGTTGATCAATGCAGCGTCTAGACAGACCCGGTAATCTTCCTCTCCAAAGTAAGGAGAAAGGTGTACGATACCAGTTTCAGCTTTATCTGTGACGAAGGTGTCGATCACAACGCAGAAAACTCCTTTCACCTTCAACTGTAAATTGCAATTTAACAAGCGATTTCTGAGTCGCGGAGAGAGAAATTCCCCTATTTTGGTGGGACACGGAAAGTTGTCTAAATCCGGAATCATGTTTAGGATCATGAAATAGACCTCATTCGACGCGGAATTCAATTTCGAGTCGAATGGCGTAAAGTTTAAGTTAATACAAGATACCTGTTACGAGATAATCGGCTAAAACCGGGGACACTTTTGTACTTTTTAAAATTAATTGTGCCTCTTTGACATCGTTTTTCTCCCACTATAATTGAGGGATAAAAAAAAGTAAAAATATGGGATGAAAGACCATTTTTTTATCTACAACCCACTTTTTTTTCTTTTTTGAAAAGTTAATTCCTGAGCTAGATATAAAAAGAATAGTGAGACACTAGTTTTGTAACTTTTTTTTCTCGTTTCCGTCAATCTCCCCTGCGCTGCCATTGGCCAGATTTTTCGCGCGGTTTAGCTCAGGTACGGACGCTTAAGAGAGAGTAAAACCGCGCGAAAAAACTGGCCAATGACAGCGCAGGGGAGGTTGACGGAAAAGAGAAAAAAAAGATGCAAAACTAGTGTCTTACTATTCTTTTTATATCTAGTTCGGGAATTAACTTTTCGAAAAAATAAAAAAGTGGGTTGTAGATAAAAGGATGGTCTTTCATCCCGTATTTTTACTTTTTTTTATCCCTCAATTTTAGTGGGAGAAAAGCGATGTTAAAGAGGCATGACTTTTCAGGAAAAGTTCCAAAGTGTCCCCGGTTTTAGCCGATTATCTCATAACTGGTATGTTATATCGGCTCAAACTTTACACCAATCGACTCAAAATTGAATTCCGCGTCGAATGGAGTCTATTTTATTACCCTAAACATGATTCCGGATTTAGACATTTTTCCGTGGCCCACCAAAATAGGGGAACTTTTCTCTCTTTCGCTCAGAAATCGCTTGTTAAAAATAAAAATAATAATAAAAGAAACTTTTACATTTTTGTACCTTGTCATAATAGGAAAAGAGTGGCTTGTATGTCTTTCCGTCAAGCTCTCTTCCTTGGAAGCGGTCGATGACTTGGAAATCTTCAGGTTTATACAAAATACAAGTTCGATCTTCCATCATGATGTATACTTTGCCGGATTTCACTTCTACAAACCATAACAAGTAATACAGTAATGCAATTACAGTATTTGATTTAATTTAAAACCTTTAATGCGGACATAGTATTTGTCTGGATGGACACAGAGAGCCAGGTTGCTTAGCAAAGCCCATGGAATTGTGGTCCAGACCAGCAGGGAAACATTTGGTTCATCATCCAGTGGAAAACTGACAATAACTGAATAAATGGAAGAAATATGAGCATAGATAGAGCAGTTTCACTGGTGAAATTAAATTTACCCGAAGGATCTGAATAAGTGATCTTGACATTCTGCCTAGCCTCGAAGTTCGATAGAGGAGTGCAGCATGCTGTCGAATAGGGCATCACTTTCACGCCTTTGTAGACCAGACCCTTTTCGAATAATTGCTTGAACACCCACCAAACTGATTCCATATATGAGTGATCCAGACTTTTGTATCCATTATCAAAATCTGAAATTATAAAAAAAAAAAAAAAAATAAATAAATGGTTGTGTATAAATCATCTGAAAAGTGTTACCAATGCAACGACCAAGTCGTTCAGTAGTGGTTTTCCATTCTCCAGCACAGCGCATCACAATTTATAGGCACTCTGCTTTGTACTGATCGATCACCATCTTCTCCACATCTTCTGGGCCTTTGATTCCCATAGTTTTGTCGATCTCGTACTCGACAGAGAGACCGTGTGTGTCCCATCCAAAGCGCCTGGGCACATGGTGACCATTCTGGCTGGCATACCGAGTCACAATGTCCTTAATAGTGCCTGCAAGTATGTGGCCATAGTGGGGAGAGCCCGTAGCAAATGGTGGGCCATCATAGTAAAAGCTGAACCTGATAAGAGTAATAATACATGAAATCAATAAAAAAAAGTGATTGATACAGGCTGACATGAATAATTTACTTGGGTAACTTTCGAGTAAGTCTGAGGCTGGTGTTAAAGGCATCAATTTTCTTCCAGAATTCAAGAATCTCGAGCTCTTCACCAGGGAAGCTAATTTTCTCTGGAACTGACTGGACGAGCTGTGCGGGAATAGAATACTCGTCGACAATTACTTTCCTTTGGCCTGTATGAGGCACGTCCGATGCAACGTAGGCTCTAGAAGCCGACATGAATAGGCCTGATGCACGTTAAAAAATGGATAAAGTCGATAGTTATTCAGTTGGAGAGATCGAGAATCTCTCTCATTCCGGTTTTGTCACGATAAACACACTGAGGGTAAAAATGAAATCGGCTGTCAAAAATATTATCGTGAAATTAGAGTGAAATATCAGGAACAGAAAGGAAGGAATAATTGTACTGAGGTATACGTCAACGGTTCACAAACAAAACTTGTTTCGGCCTTCGTGGCTTCGTGAGCGACGAAGATGAGGCTGCTAAAAAGAATATAAAGTTCCAACGTTGCCATTTTTTTTATTGTTCAGGGGAGAGAGAGCACTCAGAGCGGTTGACATTTTATATTAAATAATAAAAATTTAAATAGCAAAGCTCAAATGTTCTTTAAATTCACAGTTGACCCAATATCCTATCTAATAGGATACGTAACAAGATTACATGAAAGCAAGTGAAAGATAGCGTCAGCCCTGATAGGAATTGGAGAGTCCGGTACTCGGTGCCCGCCACCCGGCTCTTGTAAGGGTTCCCTCATCCCCTGCTTGTACCCACTCGGTAGAAACCGTCTTTCCTCTTTTTTTGTTAACAAAAAATCATATGTGCATGGTTAATCAATATGAAGTTATCGGCGGTAGCTCAACTCCCAAGCCCCCAACTGCATAGTAAAGTTGTTTTGATTTTTTTTATGCAACAACGTGTATTATTTCTGTTTTCAAGTCCGCTATGACACGTGTACGCGACAGAAAAATTAACAGCACTGTGGCATAAATAAAAGGAAAAAGAAAACTGTTGAAAACAAAAAGTGCTTTTTGAATTACTCGTTTTACAAAAATGAGAAAAGACAGTACATTGACATTTGTAAACGAAAAATAAATCCACGAAGCAAGCAACGGCTGTGCCACCATTTAAGGCGGAAACACGGGCGCGATAGTGACCGCCGAGCGTCGGATGTTCCGTGATGTAAATTTGTCCGACAAAGGGGCGTGCTACTCTCAGGGGGGCCGTCTCCATGTGCTGGACAATCGCTTCATCCACTTTGTTGATCAAGTCTCTATCCGCCTTCAGCTGGATCCAAAACTCACTTGGAGATATTGAGTAGGAAAAGTAAATGTCGTGTTCCTCATACAGCATTTGAACGGAAGAGTTCATCAAGACAGCTATAGCTGGACGGGGGATAGCTTTCTTGAAATAAGACGACGGTACTGGAACGTTGATTTTCTAAAAATAATTAAAGGTAAATTATATTTTTTAAATAAATGGGAAAAGATTCTATTAAAAAATTAGCTCTTACCTGAGGTACATAGAGGAGCAGTAGTCTTCACTTTGCGTCGTTCGATCTGTAGCAAAATTTTGTAGAAATAAGAAGTGCAAAAACATTATAGTAAACAAAGCATACCTTGGTGACCACATGAAGACCAGTAAAAGATTCCTGCTCGTTGGTTTTGCCATTAAAAGTGAGAGTGTCAACGACTCTGAAGCCTTCGTTCGGCGTCATCGTGACAAAGTACTTCTCCGCTGGACGGCTTAAGGAACAGCGCGTAGCTAGAGGCGGAAGGGCTCCGATGCGATCAGGAAGAGAACAGACCTTCTCAACTGAGACCGGATGGTCGTCACCGTAGTCGATAAAAGTGGCTTGTACCATTTCCCCGTCACAAGAGGAAACTTTGGCGCGGCAGTAGCCGCCGAAAATCGGACGCTCCATGGCATAAAGCTGGCCGACGACAGGACGTTCCACTCTGCTTCCTTTTTCAACGTGCTGGGCAAGTTCTTCACCCACATCGTTGATGATCTGCTCATTCGCCATTAACTGCACCCAGAACTCGGATGCTGATTTGACGTAAGAAACGAAAACATCGTGTTCATCGGGACGTAACGGATGATCAATATCACGCAGTTGGGATACAGCCGGACGGAGCACGGGTAGAGATTTCTTCGTGATGTAGTTTGCCATGTCTCCGTGAGTTTTAGGCACAATTTCTACGAGGTGAACACCTGTGAAATCAAGAATAAAAGATAACTTTGAAAATTAAAGTGAGTTCCATTCATTTAAAATTACCAACCAATTGAGATAGCTTCATGAATTTCGGCACAATCCGTTTGATATCAGTCAACAGAGTGATTTGCTCATTACCGTAGTTCACAACCAGGACATGAGCAGTATTATCATGAAGGATCGCCACGATTTCAGACCGGTAAAACATGCCATCGTCTTTAGATCGAACGACGCATGGAAGACCCATTTTGGGACTGTCCTCGACAAGCTCATTTGCGGATAACGAAGCGTAAAATCCGTTCAGGGATTCCAACTCGGCCTGAAAAAAAAAAGTTGTTTACCAATACTATGAACAAGAATTTCAACTTTTCATTTACCTCACAAGTAGTCACGTCTATTGGTGTAAGAAAGAACCGATCAAAACTGTAGAACCAAGCGACTGCGACACTTTGACGAGCAGTGTCCAGAAAGGCGTATGTTCCAGTCGGAACCGGGATTGTGGGGATCAACGAAGCTGCTCTATCCACCATCTGAAAAGCGGATGCGGTCTTTGGAGAGGTTGGCTTGGCTCGAACAATTCCCTGTTTGGATTCAGACGCAGCGGAAGGTAGTCCGCAGGGCGTATGCAAAATTTCTTGGACAACTGGTGAAGCAAGCAGCCGCTGTATAAATGGATCCTTGACCGGCACGCTCGTTCCAATGTTTTGATTCTGGGAGATCTTCCGTGTAGGTGATTTTATAGGATTCAAAACCTCTCTGGGCTTGTTCAAAGATTGAGACTCAGTGAGAATGCCTACAGGGACTCTACAGGGAGATTGAATAGTAGATCTCTTCGGTTCCAGTTTGGCTGAAAATCGGATTTAAAATGTAAGAGGATTTTAATAACAGTAAGATGAGCTATCTACCACCTTTGGAAATAGAGATGGGAGGCTGAATTGTAGATCTCTTCGGTTTCAGTTGAGCTAAAAGACGAAAAATGGAAAATTTTAATAGTAGAAAATGTTTAAATCGTGAAAAAAAATTGACTTACCAGTTTTATTCTGAAGAGATTCCGGATTCGTCAGTGGGTAAAGTCTCTCTAAAACTTTGTGATTGTACGGGTCAATGGTGAAGGCAACCGTGTACGTGCCGTCGGGATTCTTGTTGACGATCCTAACTTCGACGGTCTTTTCGAGGAGGGCGGCATCCCAATCTTTCTTCATCATGACAACTGTTCCATCGAGAGGGAGCAAGCAATTAATCCCAAAAGCCGGTCGGGTGAAGCGGCCAGAGATCACTGGAGCAAAGATATCTCGGCTGGGCACCGTCATAACGTCGCCAAAGTCGATGAATTGGATTTCCACATAGTTTCCGGTCACATTAAGAATGCGACATCGATAAAACTGTCCGTCTTGAGACCATTTAACGACAGCAATGCGACCGATGGAACTCGCAACGTCCCTGAAAGTAAAAAATCGTTAATCAATTTGGAATAAAATTGAAATTTTGGGCTAAAAACTCTGCGTACAGACGAGCAGCTTTCGGGTTGGCCACGTAGAATTTGCGCAGCTCACTGAAACTGTCAGTCAATTCTGAAGTTTCTCGGTGGATTGCAGCTTTAGATCAGGAATCTAAAAGAAAAATTTAATTAGAAAAAAATATATAATAATAATTTAAAAAGAAGCCACAACTTGCATTAATGTTTGGAATAGGAGGTGGAGCAGGTGATAAGACTTTGATTTTGGGAACCAAGTTGTTATACATCCCCAACACCACTTTGGCAATGTTATTCCTGTTCACATCATAGATATTGACTGTCTGGTAAGTGGATTCATCTTTCACCACTTCACAGATGAGGTGATCCAAACTTGGCAAGAGTGAAGCAAAAATCTCATTCAGGCCTGGCTTCTGAGAGAGGGCCTCTCCATCGGTGAGAGCCACGGTGGATCTGAAGAGGCGGTAAGCCATAACCTTGTCAGGTATCTGGAAGAGCATGCTGTGGTGTAAAACTTCAATACAACCTGAATAGTAAATTTAAGAGGTTAGAAACAGGAAATGATGCAATAGTCAGGCTGAAATATTTACCATAGTCTACAAGGCAGACGCTGGAGGTGTTCTGGTCCCGGTTGGTGGAGGGCACAAGGCCACGATACAGTTTCTAAGGGAATAAAACATGTGAAATCAGTTTTAATCTTATATAAATGATTGAGAAGAGTTAATTACCTTGGATTTCACAGAAATGCAGGGTGTGCCTTTGTCTGGGGTGACAAGAAGTAAGTGAAGGGAGGTGGACTCTAGCTCAGAACGCATACGTCGGTATTCCCATTTCGAGTTTTTCAACCGAATCCAGAATTTGGATGGGCCCAGTGAAGCATCAGTTAAATCACTTTACTTCGGCCTTTGACAGGCACGACTGAAGTGACGAATGCCCTAAAAGGCGCCATAACTAGGCCGTCAACATGCACAGTCAAAATGGACAAATCCGATAAATTCTTCAAAAATAAAACTCTAAGGTGGTTGGATCCAAGTTGGCTGGTACAGAATTCACCGTGAAATGGAGTCGATAATTCACGAAATTACGTGTAAAAGTGGGGTAAACTGGAGCAACATGCGCAAACTTGGAGAGAGGGGGAAACGATAACGATAAACGACGACGATGGCGGCTGGGCGTTGGCGGCTGCACAAAGCAACGTTGCCGCTGGACTGCTAGGGTTTTGTGCAGAAAAGAGTGAACAGATTATTTTTTTGTTTGTGTAAAAATGAACCTGAAAATACAATTACTGATGATGTTACTATAATTATTAACGACGCTCCTATACTTCTCGCGTTATCAAATCAAATTATCATGGATGGGGAGAGAGCACAGCAATAATCCGTAACCGTACCGACTACCGGTTATCCGTTCTAGCTACGTTCCTATCTTCCAGCGCCGCAGCCCGCCCGTGTATTTGGCGCCAAAGGGCGCTTTGGGAAAAGCATGTTGCTGCTTCTGTTTCTTTCCCTCTCATCGGTGGGGTGGAGAGGGAGGGAGCGCGTAGCCCTGAGCCCCTGACGTAGCGGGATAGCACCCACGTCGACCAATTAGAGAAGAGTAGGGAATAGGAAATGTGTTGCTACGGGGCCTGCTATGGAAAACGTGGCTCTTATATTCATCCAAGTCCGGCACAACAAAAACATTTTTACATTTATAATTAATGATGAATCCATGGAAATAACTTATTTCAAGGGCAATTTATTACCGCAAGTCTCGCCGCCCAAAACAAATAAACTCAGTTTAACTTGAAAGTTAAACATCTCAGTGTAAATAGGGTATAACAATATAAGATGCTGAATAATAGTAGTAGATTACGGCGTGTATTACCAACTTAAATTTTAACTGCCATCAAATTAGTACCCTTAACTGATGTGTTTGTTGAATATATGGTGCAAGAATATATAAATTTTGTTAGCGAATAGAAAAACCTGCAGTTTGAGCAAGGCCATAGAGAAGGTTGAGGGACTTCATTATACACACCCCATAAGCCTTTGAAGCAAAGTGCACCCTTGCATAGGGTAGCGCTCCACGCGGATTTTTTCAGAACTAATGGCGCCAAATTTTAAAACCAACGTTAGAATCTGTCAAATTACCATCAAAAAAGAAAATTTTTTAACATCAATGCTTAACGAAATTCTTTTATTCTTTGATTTCATTGTTATTCGATTGAATCTGACAATTTCTTTTTATAGATTCCAATTTTTTTTAATGTGTATTTTTACGAACTAGACATCAGACAAGCCTTGACCTCTTGACAAAGGATTTCACTTGACTAGAGTTCTTTGACAACTCTCGATTTCTAATTCTTTTTGATTCGAAATAAAATCGAATTTGCACATATTCATATATTAGGTGCGGTAAAACATGGGGATGTTTTGGGCAACAAACATTGATCAAACTCAACTTGGATATTTTGGAGATAACATCTTCATAACCATCTCTGACGTAGTAATGATTTTTTGATTTAAAATGTGAAGTCACAACCGTTTCAACTAGTCTAAAAGTCTTAAACATAGATATGGAGGGAAACTTGAGGCCACCATAGGTCCTTCTAGCAGTATGATCTGCGGCTAGGAAATTTGCGGGGAGCAAATGTTGTTCTGTTTCCAGTAGATTTTTGCAGTCATTACATTTCAAAATGTGACGACACCTGGAGTGGAGTACATAGCCTAGCACGTCATAGATGCCTTGATTCTTGGTTCCTCCGAACACAAGGGTTTCAACATGGTCGTCAACTGTGATTTCAATTTCATCGAATAAATCGGAAACAGCATAACTAGACTCACGGATACTAGCTAAGATATCGTCTGAAATCGGTTCATTTACTTCGGATGGCGAAAAGTCTTTTTCACTGGATTCAACTTCTACAGGTTCATCCGGAAGGGTGTCAACGAACCGAGCACTCAACTGTTCAAGTAAGTCTTCCTTCAGTGATTGTCGAACCGCTTCAGCCGCTTCGGTTCCCTCCTTAAATCTCTTCAAAAGGCACTCCTTATATTCTACAAGCAGCTCGTAATCTTCTTCATTGTCAACATTGCCGCCGTTGATCACCATTTTAGACGAATTATAAAGAGATAAGATCCGGAAAAGGTGTAACCATGATGTACAGGTGGGATGCCCATCAATACCACGAACAATTCCGAAGAATCTCTGAATAAAAATAAATAAATTCATTATCAATTTTGGCAGAAGTATTTTTTTTTATTTATTAAAAACGCACTTCGACCGGATCTTGGTTGAACTTTGCTGACAGTACTTGCTGAAACGGTTCATCGTATTTGGTCTCATCCATAGAATCGTCCAACATTTCATCCGTTAAGGAGATGAGACTGAGTGTAGACAACCGCCATCCCTGTAGAGTTGTATCCGACATGAACATTACTGCTGGAGAATCAACATCTTTTTCAGCGTGAATTCTTTCCGTTTCATCTAGGATGAATAGAAATGTCTCGAGTTTCTCCTTTCGATGATCCCAATTCGATTTCGTGATAGACGTTGCTGCACTTCTCGAATTGAAGATGTCAAAGATGTCATTAATCAGCTTCGTGACCTTTTCCGTTGGTTCGGAACCTTTAAATTAAAAATAAATCATTTGTTGCTTTCATTGATTGAATAATTTATCTAAAAACTAACCTTCAAAAAGTTTTCGATATCTCCCTGTTTCTTCTTTATCACGATAGTATTGTAAAGCCATGGCAACTGATTCGGAGAGCAACTGAGCTGCTTTACGCACATTCATTCGCTCGAAATTGGTTGGGTGAATGTGCGCTGGAGTTAACTTATGCGCCTTCCGAAAATGCCAATGAGATTCGAGGCGGTGAAGCCGCTCAAAATAGACGTAGTCTACTGTGCTTCCAGCAAACTATATAAGTGAATAAAAATATGAATGAATTAGTTTATTTAATAGTTAAAAGGTATGTTAAATCGTAGTTTTACTTGAACTTTTCGGTGAGTCAACATGTGATTTCTTGTACATTTTAAGAGATGCGGAGCGTCCACAAAATGGTAGATGGTAACTTCAGGATCCAGCGGATGAATGAAGGAAGACTGACAACTTCCATCATGAGTTTTCTTAACATCAACTCCAAACATTTCCATCGCCTTCTTGTTACAAGAATGGCCGTCGCTGACTGTTGCTTTAACAATTGCGCCGTGATTGAACAGATTTATTATTGCTTGAGTAACGATTTCGTGTAGTACTTCAGCGGGGGCTGCTCCTTGCGACGCAAAGCAGGCAATAGGCTGAATCCACCTTCCGTCATATGTGCGGAAGATTAGAACCAACGCGTGATCCGCTAGCCCTTCGGGCACCGTTCCTGTGAAGCCTTCTCCGTAGTCAACCAATCCTCTCCACTCCAGAAGTTTCTTGTCAAAAGAAACGTCTTTTTTCAGCTTTATTTCGTCCCAGATCAAAGTGCCCCACCTCTTTCTTGACTTTGGGCTTAAGCCTAGTTTTTCAAATTGCTTTTTGATGGATTCTAGCGCTAGTTCATTGAACCCAAACTTGCATGGAGTTGAACTTAATAACTGGCGAATTGTTGACGGATCTGGTAGAGGGAGAATGGATCGTTTTCTAAGATGCACGTAAGCTTTATTGCTTTTCATTTTAAGCAACAAGCACTGGAGAAGGAATCCAGGACCGTAGCGCATCCCATGTGCTCTTCCGTTTCTCGAAGAAAGTTCTGCTCTTCCTTTATTTATGAATGTGTGTATTATCTCCTTCTCCTATCATAAAATTAAAAGTTCAGACTGTAGATGTGACAGAAATGATGACAGTTAAATGGTTTATTTGAGAAAGCTTGTAATAGTAAAACGTTTCTTTTAAAAAATACTGAATTTTATTGTCATTACATGCATACAATAAAGAGAAATTAGAAAAGAGCAAATTTAAACGGTTATCAATTGTTGAATTTTTTTTTTTTGGTCAAATTGTCAAGGTTAAAGAGAAATTTAAATGGAAAACGTAGTTATAAAAATAGTAAATATTATTTAAAGAAGTGAAACAATTTTCTATAGTTAAGACAATTTCGTCGAATGATTAAAAATCTTGTCTTTAAATGGGTCGCTAATCATTTCCTTCTTCATATTTAGGCCCTGAATTCACAATAAAATTCCATAAGTATGTGTAAAAATATACAATGAAAATTAAACTCACCAGAGGCTGTAGATGACTTATTCGGCGTTCTAATGACTTTTCGGACAAGCTTTCAAGTTTCTCCTGAAATTTCGCAATCTTTCCAGCCATGTTCTAAGAAGAAATAAACCATTTTTAAGTAATATGTTGTGTTTTTTTAAAAGACGGACTTATATTACGTCAATGTGCGATGTAAGACGCGCAATCGTTTGCTTCTGGAGCTTAATAATCTTGCTCTTTTGTTTCAACTTTTGATCGTACCAGAAACATTTTGGGCAAGATCCAGAAGGGTTCTTCTTCAAAAGCGAATTTTTTTTACGTGCTGAGATCGATAAAAACTTGTTACACCCGTTGCAGTTTGAATGGGAATTGATCCCGCAGCGGCTACGTTTAACTTGCACTCTCTTGCTCTTATTTGCCTTTGATTTCGGTGTCGATGTAAACTGAGGAATGTTAGAAGGCGTTCCGTCTTCATTAATGCATCCAGTTGAGGTACAGTTATTGTGGTGAAGAGAATCTGTAATGTAAACAATTATATTTTTAACTTGTTGTTTTAAATAAATTATTTGTTATTACCTGAGATAAAAGTCGATTGGTCATGATGAACTGTGCTGGATTCGATAGTGATTGGATCTGGGAGAGCATCCATATTGGATACCGAGCCTGGATCAGCAGGTACAGTTTCATCCGTGCTTCCGTTAGCAGTGGGTGCTATTTTAAAAAAGTAAAAAATGAAGATTAACTATGTTACACCTGGTAAATTTTTTTAAAGCAGTTGCGTAAACTACCTGTAAAGGATGTCATCGCTTTGTGAAACGATTGGTTGTTCTTTGCTGACGAAGAGGAGAATGATCCATTTATATCTGCAACTTCCAATCTCGATTCCACTACATCATTTCTTGTGGTAGTATATAAAAGCTGATTTACAGTGGAAGGCATCGCCGGCGTAGCTAAATTGGTGACCGAAAGAGAGGCAGAATTGGCTGTGACGGTAGTAGCCGCAGCCGTAGTCTTTGAAGGAGAAATTCCAATATAGAATTCTTTTTGTAAAAAAAAATTAATTTAAATGGTATAAGAAACATTTAATAATATAAACCTAGACTAGGAGGAGGAGTAGCGCTTGTCGTCGGTGCTATACTGGTGCTAGAAGCCCCGAGACTGGAAGCAGCCGGGGTCCCTCCCAGCTGGAATGCCGGTGGAGCGCTACTAGCCGGGGTGGTAGCAGAGGGAATCGAACCCGGTGAAGGGGCACCAAAAGGTAGTCCAGCAGAAGTTGTTGGAGTGGATCCAAATGAAGGTAAACCTCCAGTAGAAGCCCCAAAAGCCGGTGGAGCAGTTGTAGTTGGGGCACTTAATTCAAACACCGAACCAGCTGGAGCCGTAGAAGCTGCTGGCTGAGTCAAGCTGCAACCGGTACTAGACGAGGTGGGTGTAGTATTGTTAAAGCTATAAGCTGGAGGAGCTGAACTAGCCGGTGTAGTCACAGAAGGCTGGCAAAATCCAAAAGCTGTAGGAGCGGCGGCTCTGCTCGGGGTAGGAGCTGCGGTTGAGCTCGGGGTAGGAGCGGCGGCTGTGCTCGGGGTAGCAGCAGCGGATTGCTCGAAAGAGAGACCACCGGCGGAATTTGTTGGAGTGGCGCCAAATGACCGTCCAGTAGAGGCCGGTTGTCCGCCATCGATGGCAGGTGAAGCTTGAACGAAATTATGGCCTCCAGACGACGTCGAGGTAGATGGCGTTTGTCCAAAGTTAAGGCCTCCTTTGGGTTGGCTGGTTTGGCCTATGAAGGGGAGACCGCTGCTGGTAGCAACTGGAGTCGTAGCAGCTCCTCCAAACGGAAAAGAAGATGTAGGCTGCTGAGCACCAAAATCTAATGTGGGTTGACGAAAAGTAGGAGCTGGTTTAAAGCAAAAGGAGAGAGTGTTTGGTGCAGATGTTGTAGCAGTAGATTGGGGAGTGAATGAAAATGCTGTAGGAGCTTTTTGCAGTTCAGTGTCAAAACCAGAGGTAGCTCCAGCATCCTCTTGCCCACTATTGGCTGAAGCATCAGTAGCTTGCTGAGCACCAAATCCAAAGCTTGGAGTGGCTGCTGTTTGAGACAAGTTGTACGCTGGTGCAGATGTGGTGGGAGTTTGGCCAGAAGCTGTAGGGGCAGTAGAGCCAAAACCACAAAAGGAAGGTGTAGCTTCTAGTTGGGTTGTAGCAGCTGTGTCAAAAGCTACATTGGTAGACTGACAGAAGGTTACATCACCAGGCATTGGACCTACATCCAAAGTTGATCCAGTAGTTCTCTCAATCTGGGCTTGGTCTAAGGAAGTGCCAAAAATCAACCTATTTTGAGTTATTGCGGCATGATGCTCAAATGCTACAAGCATAATAATGAATTAAGATTAGCAATATTTTTTCAATAAACTCATGAGCAAAGTACACTTACTAGGAAGAGCTTCAGCAGTACATCCGGGTGGGTTACAATCAATACGATAATCATGATCTAAAAAAGGAGAAAGTTAATACAAAAATAAAGAAACAAATAGTTGACAAAACCAAATTCATGCTACCTGAGATTGAACTTTCTTGTCCATGCTGAGATATTTGAATTTCAGGAGGACTTAAAACTGGGGGAATTTCAATTATTGGTGCCAATATAGGTCCTACAGATACACTATCAGCTACACATTCCTCAGGAATTGGTGCTTTTAAAATGATTAATAATATTTGCTTTATTCTGCTGTATTATTTTTAAAATCTCATGTTAATATACCTGTAGAGTTAGTTTCCCCTATTTGAACATGTTGGTGGTTCTTAGTCATGGTCGAAATAAATGGACCATCCATAGCTTCACACTCTATTTGAGACCCAGGTGTCGGGCAGCTTGGTGATGAAGAATCAAGAAACAGTGTGCTGACAGCAGCAGCAGCAAGTGATGTTGGCCAAAGCTGAGACTTTGGTCTCTTGACAGGTGGGGCATTTGATCGTACCCTGGGACCTCCTATTCATTGCAAAAAAAGGTAAATTAATATACATGAAAGCCAATTTTCAATAATTGATAAACCTGCTGGGGCCCCAACATTCAGAATAGTAGGCTTCAAAGGTTGCCTCTTTCGTTTTGGTGTATTCAAATCGGGAGCTAAAATATTATTTAAAAGTCAGCTTGTGTCAATAAAATGTAATGGTACTGTACAATACTTACTATTCAAATGTTTTGTGGGTATAACATTTTTCGAAATCAAATGTCGCCGAACAGAAACTTTATCTATGTCACTTTCTTCAAAATGAACCTCACATAACTTAGATGATTTTTTTAATCCTGGTCTCCTTATTTGTTTTTGCCAGTCTTCCAGTTTACCAGTAGGTACTAGAAATAAAGAAATGTCGTTTTCTTTGTCAATTCTTCCACAAATAAAACAATATTCTCTTTTCAAAGACATTTTTTTCAAAAATTCGCCTCCCTGGCTCCCATACAGGGAAGGCTTTGACGGTTAGTATTTAGTAATGGCCACTACAAACGGATTTCTGGGCAAGAAAATTCAAATGATATGTTCTTTAAACGAGCGCTAGATGTCACTACCCTATGCAAGGGTGCACTTTGTTACACACCGGTAACACACCCGAAGTGAAAAAGTTGCTTCAAAGGCTTATGGGGAATTTATAATGAAGTCCCTCAACCTTCTCTATGGCCCTGGTTTGAGTTGGTAATTAGAAATTTGAGCGGAAAAAAAAGAAAATCGAAAAGTTGCTGTTTAGCCCTCACCTCTACAAATTCCTTCCTTCCCCCTCTTTTAAATGGCCGTCATGATGATCGTCCAACGAGTTCAACAATTTTAAAGACTACAAATAATAATTAATAGAAACGGTACGTAATTGATTCATCATTTAAAAATAAATCTTTGTACTTTCTAGAAGTTGTTTTAGTGTTTCATGAACCTTCTTAATGTTGTATTTCATTTACAGCACCTTGCCAAACTTTGGCATCTACTCCCCTAGCTGCACTTTGACTAGCTGAGCACATTGTTTTCCTTTGTGTGCTGTCATCGCTGATTTTTCAACCGGTATGATACTTCCCATAATTACATGAGCATCCAAATAACTTTTCTCTTACATTTAATTTTCTACATCACATCATCTAATACTGTTTCATCTATTTTAAAGAAATGGGTAACACCACCATTTGCCCAAAATGTAAAACCACAAAGTACATACATCCTAACATGGTGATGATGGTTAATGATGTATGTGGACATGTCCTCTGTGGACATTGCGTACAACTCTTCTATGGCCGAGGTTTCATCACAAATCTTGTATTATAATCTAATGGAGCTATCAAAGTAGTTTCTCTCACTTGCATCAAGGTCGTTCACAAGAATGCCCACAGCCAGAGTGCCGTGTGCTTCCGAGTAAGCAGGACTTCAGAGTACAACTTTATGAAGACTTTGCTGTCAATGAGGAAGTACGCATCAGGAAAGAAGTCCTTGAAGTTTACAACAAACATCGAGATGATTTTGACACTGACCAAGATTACAATGATTTCTTGGTACTTGTTTATACATTTTTTACAACATATTGTACATTTATACTGATAGCCTGTGATTCCATTTTTAGGAAGAGGTTGAGACCATCATCTCCAACCTGGTGAATGGCATAGACGTTGAAGACACAAAAAAGGAAATCGATGAATTCAAAAAGGCGAACAAAGATTTGATCCAGAGGAACAAGAACAGAGCAACTCTAAAACGTAAGGAGCTTGAAGAACAGCTGGAAAAGGAAGAATCAGCCGTGAAGAAAAGAGCGGAGCAACGTGCCATTACCAAGAAGGAAGAGATTAGGAAGAAACGCGAAGCTAACGAGAAACTTGTCGACCTGCTCTTGGATGCAAGTACCGAAGACATTGTTGCTTCCCCCAAACAGTCAGTCGCAGCTCAAGAACAGTACGTTCTCTTCATTGCTGATTCCTTGTTTCCTAAATATATGTCTCTTCAACCTCTTGACTTTAAAAATAGGCACCGAAAGGAGACGAGCAAAGCATCCAATTCCAGCGGTAGCTCTGGAGATCATTCTTCATACATTCTTGGCTCTCCTAGAGAAGACCTCAACAACTCCAGGTAAGCTACCAAACATAAATGGTGTAGTCTAAATTCATGGCAAGATTTATTTATTTTTTATTTATTAATCACAGGGGACTGCCTTTGGTTTCACACGAAATGGCACAGAACGATTCTCACAGCAAGATTCATCTTCAGTTAGACCCTAATGGTCATGGTCTCATCACCTGTAAAACTATCTCACATGAAGCCCAAGAGTTCCTGATGGACATCAGTGAGCCCGTCTGTCGCCTGAAAGACAAGCAAGAGTACAAGCTGACTCCGTGCTCACTCTTTGCTGCTTTATGTCAGGGCTTCCAAACGGATGACATTATCCAGAAACTGGAAGATGTAACAAAGAAAAAGCTCCCCGTTGAAGTCTTCGACTTGATCAAATCAACACTTCATGGAACCGTAAAACTCGTCCGCAAGCAAAACAGCTTTTTTGTCGAGTCGACGCGACCTGATGCCATCTGGGAACTTTTGAAAGACAAAGAAATTCAAGAGTGTCAGCTTCGACCCAGTGATGAAACTGTGACTGAAGGACAGGACTACGAAGTACAGGACGTTTCAGCTCGTTTATTCAAGGCTCTTTACACGGAGGACGAAAATCCTAATCTCACATTTTTCGAGGTGAAGAAGGATAAAATGGAATCCCTCTTGACGCGTTGCATGGAAATGAAGTTTCTATTGTTGTCAGAGTACGACTACCAGCACGACCCTTTCAGCAAAAACATCAACATTGATGTAAAAAAAGGAGCAGTATTGCGACCCTACCAGGAGAAAGGATTGCAGAAGATCTTCGGCTCTGGAAGGGCTAGGTCCGGGAACATCGTGCTTCCTTGCGGCGCAGGCAAGAGTCTCCTTGGAGTGAAGGTCTGCTGCATGATTGGGAAGCGAGTCTTCGTCCTCTGCGACACGAACATGGCAGTCGAGCATTGGAAACAGCAGTTCCTCAAGTGGTCAACTGCCAAAGAAGGTAATTTAATGACTCTTTATTTCGATCTATCGTGTAGCTCTAATTGGCTTCAATCCATTTTTTTTTTAAATTAGAAATGATCTGTTGCGTCACATCGGACATGCCATCCAATTCGTACAAGGACTGTAGTATTTTCATCGCAACCTACGCAATGATTGCTAATACCGGGACACGCTCTGTCCGCACTTGGCTTAAGAATCAAACATGGGGAATCATAGTCCTTGATGAGGTCCACACAGCCCCAGCTAAGACGTTCAAAGAGGTCTTGATGACCCTCCAAGCCGGCTGCAAGCTTGGCCTCACTGCAACCTTGGTCCGAGAAGATGGTATATCTTCCATGATCAAATAGGGAAACAAATCCTATCTAATGTATAATTTATGTTCATTGCAGATAAAATAGATGATTTGAACTACATTATCGGTCCAAAGCTTTACGAAGCAGACTGGATGGAGCTGGAAAATGAAGGATATATCGCCAAAGCCTCTTGTTACGTCGTCCCGGTTTCATTGACCTCTGAATTCCTCCTCGAATATGATAAATGCCAGCAGACCGAGAAGAAGGAGGTGTTCTACATCTTGCATCCCGAGAAGTTTCAAGCTTGCCAGTTCCTGATCAACTATCACGAAAAGCGCGGAGACAAGATCATCGTCTTCCTTGACAATGTGTTTGCTTTGCGGTTTTACGCAGAGAAGCTGAAGAAACCATTCATCGTCGGTGAAACAAAGCCGGCAGAACGGCTCGTTATTCTGCAGGATTTCAAGAGTAGTTCTGGAGGAAACACAATCTTCCTGAGCAAGTTGGGAGACACGTCTATCGACATCCCTGATGCCAGCGTCCTTATTCAAGTCTCGTCTCAAGATGGATCCCGTCGGCAGGAAGCCCAACGCCTCGGTCGAATTCTTCGACGCAAAGAAGAAAATAATTATGGCAGCTTCTACTCTCTGGTATGAATTCATTCATATTTGTGTGTTTGTATACCGATCAATTTTTATTCAAGTACATTTCTCATATTTTCAGGTGTCTCGTAACACTCTCGAGGAAGAATATTCAAAGAACCGACAAAGTTTCTTGATAAACAAAGGGTACACCTACAAAACCTTGACCGTGCCCGAGCTTCGCACTACTTACGGCATGAAAGACGACAAAAAGTTGCAGTACAAATCCAAGAAGGATCAGACCGAACTATTGAACACTGTGAAGAACCATGTGAATCCCCCACCTCCTGTGCAACAGGTTCAGTCCGTACCTTGTCTCCCCGGTACTTTGTCAAAGATGCCGCCTAAACGAAAACGGTAGGTACTAGGTACTCAAGACATTGTGTAAATGTCACGTGTTATGCCTTAATTTTTTATGTAATAAGTACCGACATTTATCATTTCTTTTATTTTATCAGCTCATCTCCCAATAAACAACTTGATGGAGAGTCAAGAATGAAGGCTCAAAAGACTGAGTCAGGAAAAGCTTACCCATCCTCGTAATAGCCTTTTAGAGTTAACATGATTTCTGTAATTCTTATATTCTCATTCCTCACATTTCATTTCTCCAACAGTCAGCAAGAGGACAGCAATCAGCAAGAGGACAGCAATCAGCAAGAGGACAGCAATCGCTTCCACATATTTAACGCTGTCGCTTTGTTGAAAACAAAATATTTTAAAAGCAAGGATGTTATTGAACTACTCGAATGGGATACGATTGTAGAAGAAGTGATGAAGGGAAAAGTTCTGGATCCCAAAGCTGAACAAGTATAAAAGCTCCTTTTATAATATTATGTAATTTATTATATCCTTTTATTACCATTTTTGCCAGGATTTCAAGCATGCACTCTCTAAGCATCCCAGGGTGAAAGTGCGCGGTACCCCTCCAGATGTCTTGCAGTACTGCTACAACCCGCATTATGACATCCATGACGGTAGGAGTCTTTGTTTGAAGCTACGGAATTCGGGAGCACTTGTACGGGAGCACATCACTTCTTCTCTCTATAACGCCGAAAAGATACTCTCCAGGGTATTTGAATTTATTTTTTAAAAAATTTCATTTTACAAATGATTGATTCCTTGTTTAACAGGCTGGAAACAAGATTGTGAAATTGCCGCCTGGCAAAACATTGAAGGACACTGATGTTCTCCAATACAATGTTGAAGCCAAGGTGGTTGATTACAATTTTGTACTTGACAAGGAAACCAAAGAGCAGTGGGATCGTACTCCAATTCCTGAAGAACTTGGGGTCGACGACTACAAACAAATGGAGAAATGTTTGAAGCAACGACGCATCTCTCATCTTCAACATGATATTTCACTGGACCACCTTCCTAAAGAACCGAAACAGAAGTTTCAACAGCTGGCCCGATTACTGGTCGTCGCCTTCAACACTGTACAACAAGCCCTTATTGTCGTGGACAGGATTATCCACTTTGAATGTAAGTAGACGACACCTCTATAAACTTGGATTTTTGACTATATTAACAAAAAATTTTATTACAGGTCTATGCGAAAAGTCGTTGGCAGTTCTTTGCCAAATCAAAGGTGATCAGCTGAAGTTCTTGCTCGCTAAATTGGTGAAGGATCGAATACTGCAAGAAGGACATCTTGATGGAAGCGCGGAGAAATTTTATTTCGTCAGTTACCAGGTAACACAAAAAAATATATAGACATTCCTTTTGTAAGACTTATGTCAATCTTTGTCGTCTCTAAAATGCAGAAGCTATTCTGTCTTGTCCGATATAAATTGGATGAAATGAGGAAGCAGCGGGAGGAAGACCTTTGGCCTATTGGTTATTTTTGCTTGAAATGCGATGAAGAGTTTAGAGAGGATTTTTCTGGTCGTTTACACTGCCCCAACTGCCCGACTGTCCCAGAGTCGTTGGAACTAATAACGCCGAAGAACAGAAAAACGAGTATTGAAATCTTGAATGAAAAGATGCAGCCTCTGCATCGACTTCTTGAGAAGATCGAACAAGACTTGGAAGGCTTGAAGCTCGCTCCCGATATCCCTAAACCTCAGCCCGCACACCCTAATCGATTTCACAGGTGAATATGAAAATACTTTACATGTTGTTACCTTTTCTTAACTTATTTCTTTTATTTTCACAGAGACGACAGTGGGTATTTGACTATTAAGCCAGAATTCTGTCGTGCTTTCTATTTTGAGGTAAAATGAAATAGCTACAAGAAATCATGGTTTTAAAATAAAAAATTTTATTTCTTCTCCAGGTCATGCAAAATACTGCTCAAGATCACAGTGACACAATGATTGAAGCAGCTTGGCAGGAGAATGCAGCTCTCACCCTAAAATTGATCTTCCAGCTGAGGGACAACCGTCGCGGCGAGGCGGCCAAATTGAAGTTTTATCACTGCCTCAGCTGGCTCTACAAAAATCACTTCCAGACGCTACTCAAGAATCTGGTGCACCTGTCATTAAACGGCTATTGGAAGGACCTTCTTTGGCTCGTTCACTTTGCTCTCACTGGCCAAGTCGTTCTGGTGACCAAGCAGCAAGTCAGTGCCGAAAAGAAGGAGACGGAAGAGCAGCAGATCGACTACGAAACGGTAGCTCTGGAAGAGGTTATTCGGAAGATTTCCAACTTGATGAAGAAGGATGAAAAGTTCTCTCTCGTGTACAAAGCTGTCGTCCGAATCTTCACGAAAGGTAATTCACATTTTAAATCATCATTTTATATTTCTATTTTAATTATTTCTTATTTTTTCAGCTCTGAAGTATGATGTTGAAGTATTAGACAATAACGAAAAGTTGGAGTCGACCGCTTTGGCTGGAAAATGGGCTCCATCCATCGCCAGTTCGTTTGATTTCTCTACCCAGCTGGGTCGGAGCATTGCTCGCTCTCTTTTCCGGAAGAAAACTGGCAGTGAAACTGCTCAGAATTACGACAAGAAGGCCTTCAGCTCGTACCAGAGCAAGTACTTGGGTCCTCTTCGTGACACGATCGAGATCGCCATTGTTGACAAGCACAAGTAAGAAGCCTTTTTAGTGGTTCAGTTTAGTTTTAAATGCATCTTAAACTGAATTAGAACAGTTTATACTTGTTTAAATGACGTCCCACTTGCCTTTGAAGCGATCAAACTCCATTCAAAAAGTACAACGACTGAATTTAAACAGCTCAAACATGTTTACATGATGTCCCACTTGCCTTTAAAATCTAATTTTAATTAATGAAGGAAGTTCTAAAGTGTCTAAATGACGTCCCACCTGCCTCAAAAGTGTTTAAATTCCCAATCAAACGATTATTAATTCAAAATTAGTTGTATTTTTAAGTGTTGAATGGTTTAAAAACGGACAGATATTATTTTTTATTTTAAAGCTCTTTATTAGAACTAAATTAAAATTTACAATTTAGATGGAGTGAATTGAACTATGACCGCGTCCCTTCCGTCGACATGAAACGATATGAAAAGATTTTCTGTGCTCGTGATGAAGATCACTTCAAAGGAATCCTCGAAGCTGTCAAGAAAGGTGAAAAGCAGATTGCTTCGGAAGCTCTTCTTCCGCACGAAATCGTCAAAGAGTTCATGAAGGGCGGAGAAATTGCCAAGGAGCTAGAGGACGTGTCTGAGATGCAGTGGAAGGGCTACGTCGACAACTTGAAGAAGGTCGGAATGCTGAAGAGCGCCCTCGCTGTTTGCGACGTCAGCGGCTCTATGAGCGGCGACCCGATGAATGTGGCCATCGCTCTCTCCCTGCTCATTGCAGCTCTCTCCAAGCCACCATTCGATGGGTACATCTTTTATATTTATTATTATAAAAATCACTCTTTTATTTTAGACTTTTTTTCATTATTATAGACTCGTCCGCTCTTTCTCTCCTGGACCGCAGCTGTACGCCGTGAAACAACAAAGTCTGAAGGAGAAGGTGGAGTTTACTCGTTGCATGGTTTACGGAATGAGTACCAACATGATGGTTTGTTTCTATATTTTCATTTTTTTTTTATATAGGCCTTAATTTAATTTTTAATTCAATAAATTTTTTTTTAATTTCTTCACAGGCTTTATTCAACTTGATCCTGAACAAAGCCATTGCTGACAAGTTGAAACCCAAAGATATGGTCAAGACGATCTTCATCTTCTCCGACATGGAGCTTGATGAATGCGGTGGACAACATTACGAGACGGACTACATGCTCATCCAACGCAAATTCGTGGGAGCCGGCTACCCATTGCCTGGTAATTTATTTATATTTCTACTTTAATAGTAAAAATAAAAATGTTTACAATTTTTATTTATATTTTCAGGCGTCGTCTTCTGGAACTTGCGAGGTGGAGACCGCTCCAAACCAGTCACGAAGCAAGAAAAGAATGTGACCATGGTCTCTGGATTCTCCGGACAGATGTTGCGCACCTTCCTCGAGAATGGCAAATTCAATTCGCCTTACGAGTCGATGCTGGATACCTTGGGAGAACACTACGACCAATTGGAGGTTGTCGACTAGACTGTCGCGCTACTCTGATTCACATTTCGTTCCTGAAATTCTAACGCTGAAATGATTTTTTTTTTCCTTTGAATGTTTTTGTTTGCGCACAAAGAAATATTCTTTTGTTTTTGTATTTGATTTTTGCGTTCTTGAACGAGCTGCGCCTTAATAAACATGATGCCATAGCGGCTTTATCCCGGAAAAATGAGGTGTCCAAGTGAGAGTCTACTTTTTTAGGGTCGGGTCACTTTTGAATTCACAAAATTTGTCAAATATGAGAACTGCACTCAATGGTAGAAGACTATTTTCATATTTACTCAAAATGAATTCAACTTGTTAGAATTGTGAACTTAGAAATCACCTGATAGGTTTATTATTTTTAAATAATGATGAGTAAGGCTGCATTTATATTTTATACAACATCTTTATTATGATGATCTATTAGTTAATTATTTGAATGCCTTACTCCTCACATGAGCTTTCTCCAAAGGTAAAAATTAGTGCAAAGTTAAGACCATGAAAAACTTCCAGTTCTTTTCGAGTAGGGGGATTAAAAAAAAACTATTTCGGCATTGAGAAAAACTAGAGTAGGTGACAGTCTCTCAGTTTGAAAGTTAACCATCAGAGAAGGAAGCAATAACTGATCCAATGATCCATTCAGTATTGAAATAAAAGTAGATCAGTTCAAAAGGAATGTGTCACCAACTGACTCAACTCTGCTACTTCGAAAAGAAAATCAAAGCAGGAGTTTTGGGGGGCTTAACTGAGAACTTGGCGGTTAAATTAACTTTCCTTTATTTGAATTGGTGGCCCTGAAAAGGGCCGATTTGTTAAGACGGGGAGATGTCAGTTTAAGCGCGTTCACCACGGATGCGGCGGGCGAGCTGGATGTCCTTGGGCATGATGGTCACACGCTTGGCGTGGATGGCGCACAAGTTCGTGTCCTCGAACAAACCGACCAAGTAAGCCTCGCTGGCCTCCTGAAGTGCCATCACGGCGGAGCTCTGGAAGCGGAGGTCAGTCTTAAAATCCTGGGCGATTTCACGGACGAGGCGCTGGAAGGGCAACTTGCGGATGAGAAGCTCAGTCGACTTCTGGTAACGACGGATCTCACGGAGAGCGACGGTACCGGGGCGGTAACGATGGGGCTTCTTCACACCGCCGGTGGCTGGGGCACTTTTACGAGCAGCCTTGGTGGCCAGCTGCTTACGAGGAGCCTTTCCTCCGGTAGACTTGCGAGCGGTTTGCTTGGTACGGGCCATGGCGAGAGTACGTTGTAGAATAATGAAGTTAGAAAAATGAGGGGTTCTTATAGCTAGAGTGTGTACGGTGTAGAGTGGAGCTCTTTGTTCACCCTCTTTCATTGTTCTCTATTGGTGGAGGGGAGAAAAAAGCGGGAAAGATCCATCCTCATCCAATAGGAAGAGAAGAAGGGTGGCGTTAGGTGAGTATATAAATCTCTGTTTTTATGTTATAATCATTCAAAATTTTGAACCACTTCGAATATCTACCATGACTGGACGCGGCAAAGGAGGCAAAGGACTCGGAAAGGGAGGCGCCAAGCGTCACCGGAAAGTGTTGCGTGACAACATCCAGGGCATCACCAAGCCGGCTATCCGCCGTTTGGCTCGCCGTGGTGGTGTCAAGCGTATCTCCGGTCTGATCTACGAGGAGACCCGCGGTGTGCTCAAGGTGTTCCTTGAGAACGTCATCCGTGACGCCGTCACCTACACTGAACACGCCAAGAGGAAGACAGTGACCGCCATGGACGTCGTCTACGCTCTCAAACGTCAAGGCCGCACTCTCTACGGCTTCGGCGGCTAAACATCTTTTATACCATCTAACCAACATACTAAATCGGCCCTTTTCAGGGCCACCAATTCTCTAAAGAAAAGTTAAATAATAACCAATTCTTCTGCATATTTTTTTCTTATCTTATATTGTACATACAATATATAACAATATTGTAAATGAGTTCTAAATGAAGTATTCATTGTTTTTCAACTTGAAAATAACTATACCTTGTATGCCGGTAATTAATTTCACTAGCACACTCGTTTCATTATGTTTACTAACAACCTTATGCTACGCCAAAACCACTTACAAATAACCAATATATAAATATAATCAAATGCTTATTTTCCAAACTTAAGAAAACTAGCACAGTATACCTCTTCCTTTTATATTTTCATTTAATTTGATGAATCTATTTTAAGCTAAGAAATTTATAACATTTTAATTACGGTATATATTGTTTACTTTCGAAAGCAATAAGTTTCCCGCCATCATCTTGTCCCGACAAAGGAAAACGCAGTAGTGGTCAAGGTTTACGGACTCGGCTATAGCGTCTAGTCCAAGAAGTCGGCAATATACATTGTAATGACGATCGAAACGAAAGCTCTAGCCATAAATGTGTATGCCCAATTCATTTATATATATATATACTTTGCAGTTTGCCCAAATCATTTTAAATATATATATAACTTTGCAGTTTTCGATTTTTACCTGATTTACCTGAGGAAAAGGGAAAATTCCTTTAATGACACGAATTCAGATGTAATGTTCGATACAACTATATTTTCATCCACTCATCTAGTTAATTAGAACTAGGAAGAATTAAAAGTTATTAGTTAAGGGATAAACTTATTTTTTAATTAGTTATTAGTAAGGATAAACTTTTCTTTTCAAATTGGTGGCCCTGAAAAGGGCCGATTTGTTTAACACAAGAGGGCTAGTAGAATCTACTTGGTGCTAGTGTACTTGGTGACGGCCTTGGTACCTTCAGAGACGGCGTGCTTGGCCAACTCTCCGGGCAGAAGGAGACGGACAGCCGTTTGGATTTCGCGGCTCGTGATGGTTGATCGCTTGTTGTAGTGGGCCAAACGGGAAGACTCCCCGGCGATGCGCTCGAAGATGTCGTTGACGAAAGAGTTCATGATGGTCATGGCTTTGGAGGAGATGCCGGTGTCGGGGTGGACTTGCTTCAACACTTTGTAGATGTAGATGGCGTAGCTCTCCTTCCTCTTCCGCTTCTTCTTCTTGTCACCTTTGACGATGTTCTTAGAAGCCTTACCGGCCTTCTTGGCTGCTTTTCCGCTGACTTTAGGAGGCATTACGGTATCTCAGAATAGAATATACGAATGAGGAATGAGCGGGAAATTTACCCCTATTTATATTGAATCTCACCCTCTTTAGAGGGAAAGAGAGAGCCAAAAGACGAGCGCGTCATTAGGACGAGGGGAGCCAAATTCCAACAATAAGGGAGCAGAGGGGGAGAAAGGCACGCCTACCTAAGTGGTGTTTCCTTATGCTGGCTACCCAATGAGCTTCATGGTTTTTACTTTTGGCTCTCCTATTCTGTTCGTCGAGGGCTATATAACCCGATCTTTCCCCCCGCTTTCTTTACAATTACTGTTCGTGAGCTACACGTAGTTCTTTTGCAGTTACTTCATTCTTAAACCTACTCATCATGTCTGGTCGCGGAAAAGGAGGCAAAGTGAAGGGAAAGTCAAAGACCCGTTCTTCCAGGGCCGGACTTCAGTTCCCCGTCGGTCGTATCCACCGTATGCTCCGCAAGGGATCCTACGCTGATCGTGTTGGTGCCGGAGCTCCCGTCTACTTGGCTGCCGTCATGGAGTACCTCGCCGCTGAAGTTCTCGAGTTGGCCGGTAACGCTGCCCGTGACAACAAAAAGACCCGCATCATCCCACGTCACCTTCAGTTGGCCATCCGTAACGACGAAGAGTTGAACAAACTTCTGTCCGGTGTGACCATCGCTCAGGGTGGTGTCCTGCCCAACATCCAGGCCGTTCTTCTGCCAAAGAAGACCGACAAGCCCGCCAAGGCTTAAGCACTCTCCACATCTTTCGCAATACCAAATCGGCCCTTTTCAGGGCCACCAAACGAATAAACTAAAAGACTGCCGCTTTTCGTTTTCAACATCGTTCTCTAATTTTACTAAGTTTATACTAGTTTGAAATCTCTAAATAGTTTAATCGGTTTCATCCAAATTCATCTGATTCTCAAATCAAAGTTTGAATGAAAAGTGTTCTCTTAGACAAACTTTTCCACTGAATTACACAAATATAGAAAATGTTTCATTTAGTCAAGACTGATTTTTCTAACTGGAGGTTGTTTAGCGAGCAAATCCTTTAGATTTCTTTGTGGCGACAAAGAAGAAAATAAAATAAAAAATAAAATGGTAATCATTTCAATGAAATTACAATTTACCGTCTTACTTTCACCGTTGGGCATTGGTAAATTTAGGTATTAGCTTATAGTAAAAAATGTTAGTAATTCTTAGTCCATTTATTGAATTTGAATGTAGATTTCATTTTTTTTTGCGAAACCATGCTCCTAGTAAGACCACATGATATACGCGTCTCTCAGTTAATTTATGAATTTTGGCCAGAACAATAGATTATCCCTGACAATTCGAAAATAATTTCTGGTACAATTCAATTGTTTACGACTAATTATAAACCGACTATATTGATTCCTGTGTAAAATTTGGTTTGCTTTCAAGAAAATCGTCAGTAGTTTTCCGTCAATATTTATCAGCCCTTTTAACGGCTACTAGTTCCATTTTAGGCCGGGTTTGCGTCGGCTACAGCCGGCCGGCTTTGGCGCCTCGATCGGTAAAACCAATATTGAAAAAAAATTATATTTAACCAAAGATACAACTGGAAATGAATGTATTCCGTTTATTGCAATATAGAGTTAAGATAGAAACATATCTGATAGCAGGGTTCAACATGCTCAGTCCACAAAATAAAAAGGGAGGCAGGGTGTGATATAAAAAGAATACACTAGGGCACGGGAAAGAAATCAAAACGTATCTCACGTTTTATCTTTTTCTTTTTAAAATTGGGGCTAACCATTATATAAGAAGAAAAGAAAGAAAAAATGGACGGGATTAAATATTCGGTTAATGAAAAAAAAATTCCACAATACATATTATATAATTGCCCCGATTTTCCTCAACTTTTTACGTTCTTCTTCATCATGATAAAAATACAAGAACAAAAAGAAATCTACACTTTATGATATAACAACCAGTAAAATATGGCCCCACCCTTTTTTTGTCTTCTTCTTATTGTCAAAAGGTATTTTTAAAATAATATTTGTGTGCGTACCTGTACACTCATTACTAAGGCTTGTTTTTAGAGAAAAAAAAAGCAATTGGGGACGGATTTGTTGAGGTTTGTAAAAAAAAAAATAAGAAAAAGAATTATGTTGTATATATATCACGTCCTAACACTCGGAAGTGTCTTCCACCAGCTTTTGGGTATCTTTGCCCGTATCCACTGAGCTAGGATCAAGTTCACGGTGACGTATATGGATCTGGGGGGAGGCCTGGTGAACCACACTTGAAGGGGCTATGACGGCCGAGCCCGGCACCGGGTGATCCACAGATGAGAGCGGCAAACCTAAAAATAATAAAAGTTATTACTTCTACCGCTAGATGGCGTTGGAAAAACTTGTTCAATTCACCGCTAGATGGCTTACCTTTGACCATTTCTGCTGGAACTTCGTAAATCCCGCCTTTAGTGTTGTTCATAGAAGGGTCCACAGCGTCGTACATCGGATTGCTAAAGTCCCTCGATTTGGCGGATGCGTCTCGCCCGTTAAATTCAGAATCCATCGGCTCCTAAAAAATAATAATTTAAAGATAAATGAAAGTAGATTACACGCTAGTTGAACACATTCAACTACATACCATGGTTGATGAGCCATTATTTGTTCCAGCACCAGCAGCAAATGCAGCTGGCCCAAATTCAACATTCGTTCCCTGCCGGAATGAGACGCTCGGACTGGCACCGAAACCGGTGAATCCAGCGCCCTTGGCACGTCCGTTCCGGCGGAAGAAGAAGACGTAAACTGTTACACCAATTCCGAGAATGATGAGCAAGAGAGGGACGATGATGTAAGCGGCGGCAGAGGCGCTATCTGAAGGCGTCGTCCTCGCTTTGAGTAGATGCGTCTCGCAGTGAACTCCTTCGTAATCGCTTGGGCATTTGCACTGGACGGTGCCGACACCGTCGCAAACGCCCCTGTTTTGGCAAGGACAGCGGAGAGGAGACGGACGGGGCGGTTCATTGGCAGCATCGCACTTGTCATCCGAACCGCTCTCGGGGCAAGAGCAGTAATATCCGCCCGGAATGAGTAGGCAAAGATTGTTTTGAGGGCAAGGCCCGTTATTGCACGGATTGCTCACAGTCGTGTTGTACCGGTATTCACTAAAAACTGTTTGAATAATAATTATAATTAGTTATCATGGTAGTTATAGTGTAATATAGATATAATGTAGTATAATTTAGGTTAATATAGTAATAATATAGTGATAATATGCTTAGTTTAGTAATAATATAGTGTAATATAGTGATAATATTATTAGTTTAGTAATAATATAGTTATAATATGCTCAATTTAGTAATAATATAGCATAATGTAGTAATAATATGGTGTAATAAAGCTATAATATACTTTAAAAAGTGATAATGTAACTTAATTTGGTAATAATATAATATAAGATACTTGAAATATTAATAATACAACTTAATTTAGAGATAATATAGTATTTAAATACCTTTAACACTGCTGGGTGAGGCGATATCTTTGACGAGTCGGACCATCACACCTCTTCCGAACTTATCCTGTCGGCGCAACTCTCCTTTACCGGTGGATATCCAGTACAGAGTGCTCTCAAAGACGTCTATGGATGAAGGACGGTCAATGTTATCTCCTCTAAGAACGATAGTTCTACCAGAACCGTCCCTCTTCATCATTTCGATGGTGCTCAGAGAGTGATCCGCCCAGTAGATGGTGTTATCCATCGTGAAATCAATCGTCATTGCGGTCGGATGGACGAGATTTTCAGCAATCAGCACTTTTCTTTTAGTTCCATCCATCCAGGCCGTTTCGATGCGAGGACTCGATCCAGCTTGAGACCAGTACATCTCTCCAAGGATTGGATTGACGGCCAGAGATGTTGGAGTGTCGATCCCTCGCGGGATCACGCTTCGACGGTACCTGCCGTCGTTCTTGGACACTACGAGTTGACCCTTGAAAGTCTGCATGTCCACCTCGAGCCAGTAGAGGTTTCCGGCCACCCAATCGACGGAGAGGTCCACCGGTTTGCCCGTCTTCGTGAAAGAGATGACATTCTGAGCGTGACCGATCTCCACCTGGTTGCCTTCTTCGGGGATGTAGGATCGACGGATGGATTGCTCCATCGTATCCGTCCAGAAGACGATGTGAGAGTGAGGATCGAAATCGATGGATTCGATCCGCTTCTCACCGAAGATGACTTCGCGCTCTTTGCGGACGGCGTTGAGCGAGATGACGTTACTTCCATCGGAGAATAAGAGGCTCCAAGGAGCTGGAGATTTGCAGACACCCGAAACGTTGTCGACCGAATCGAATCCTGCGTGACAGCTGCACTTGTGCGATCCTGAAAATATTGTAAATGTTAGTAATATTATCCAAAATACTATCATTATTCTTGATAAAATTGCCAAAAATATGAATAATGTTGATAATTCAATAGAAATTATGGATAATATTGCCTAAAATATGAATAATATTGTGAATAATATGAATAACTTTGATAATACAATAGAAATTATCGATAATATTACCAAAAATATCAATAATATTGATAATACAATGGAAATTATCAATAATATTGTAAATAATTTTCAATAATATGCAATAAACTATGAATAATATCGATATTAACAACATCTGAATGAATGAAGTTATATACCTTTAAGATTGACGCAGATCTGAGAGCAGTTGTGTTTGAGTGAAGTGCACTCGTCGACATCTTCACAGATTTTGGGATTCTCTTTGGAAACGATGTAGCCCCGATTACAGGAGCAGATGTAGCCTCCACCGGTCAAGTTCTGGCAGCGATGTTCGCACCCGCCGTTGCTTCCCTCAGAGCAGGAACTTGCTAAATGGCAACCCCGCTCATCAGACTCATCTTCACAGTCATTATGCAAATTGCAGAGCAGTTCTTTAGGGATGCACTGCCGGTTAGCGCAGGTGAATTGAGTGTTCGGATTGCAAGGTTTGGGCCGTTTAGCGCAGAGGGTGACGTTGTTCTCGTCAGAGCCGTCTTCACAGTCGTTGTGACCGTCGCAAATCTGCCAGCGGAGAATGCAGCGCCGATTGTCGCACTGGAACCGATCCCGACCTCCACATTTGTCAGCGCACTCTTCTGGTTTCTCGTCAGAGCCGTCACCGCAGTCGTTGATACCGTTGCAACGGTCTTCCATATTAACGCAGACGTGGTTGTCGCACTCGAATCGCTCTTCAGGACAGAATTTCCCACCTAAAATGAATAAATAATGTTATTATGACTATATTATACAATAATATAGCTGTAATATGCAATATCAAACTATATTATAGCTATATAATACAATGTAAAAGAATTTTAAGGCTATATTATGTGATATTGAACAATGTTTTTGATGTATTACATAAGATTTAACTATATTAAACGATATTAAACAATATTTTAGCTATATAAAACCATTTTAAACAATATTATACCAATATTACATAATGATATGGCTATATTTTGCGGTATTAAACAATATTATAGCTTTAATATACAATATCAAGCAATAATATAGCTATATTATACAGGATTATGCAATAATATCCAAAGTTATAGCAATATTACACTATATTATAACTGTAATATCAATAATACCTGGGAAACGGGATGGACAATCGGCTTCATCGGACGCGTCAAGGTGACAATCTCGCTCTCCATCGCACCGGAAATGTTTGGAAATGCAGTGACCGCTCTTGCACTGGAACGTTCCATTCGAGCATGAAAATCCCTCGCAATTGAGCTCATCAGAGCCGTCCGTGCAGTCGCTATCGTGATCGCATCGGTACCGTCCCGGAACGCACTTTCCATCACCAGCGCACCGGAATTCCGAAGCCGAACATTCTCTATACTGATGTCTGCAGAGCTCGTCGTCTTCATCGTCTCCATCGGCGCAGTCGTTCTCGAAATCGCAAGTCCACCGACGAGGGATGCATCGCTTGTTCTTGCACTGGAATTCCGCCGTATCGTGACACGTAGGACACTGTTCCGGAAGCTCATCCGAACCTGATAAAAAAAAAGTGTGTTTAGGGATCGATCATGTCAAACTATGAAATTCGTTCACAATTTTAAATTTGAGAAAAAAGCTTTTAATGTGTTTAGGGATGGTCAGAAAAGTGTGTTTAGGGATCGAGCAAGCCAAAATACGAAACTCATTCACAATTTCAAATTTGAGAAAAAAAAGTTTTGGGTGTGTTTAGGGATGGTCAGAAAAGTGTGTTTAGGGATCGATCATGTGAAATTATGAAATTAATTCTTAATTTTGAATTTGAGAAAAAAAAAGTTTTAGGTGTGTTTAGGGATTGATTACCATCTCTACAGTCGTCTTTGCCGTCACAGAAGAGCCACTGAGGTATGCAGCGGTAGTTGCCCCATTTAGGGCACCTCCTCCATCCGGCCGTACAATTCCTCTGCCGGCAAATGTGTGCAGGTTCATCCGATCCATCTCCGCAATCGTTATCAGAGTCGCAGTACCACGATTTCTGGATACAGCGCCCGTTCTTGCAAGTGAATTCCGTCTCAGGATCGCAAGTTCTCGAATGACAAATGGTGGGATCTTCATCGGAACCATCGCGACAGTCGTTATCTCCATCACACTTCCAGGAGCCCAAGATACATCTACCAGTAGAGTTGCACTTGAATTCATTCTCAGGGCAGGGGATATCGCAATTCTTCTCATCCGATCCATCACCGCAATCATCCACTCCGTCGCAGAGCGTAGTGGCCGTAGTACAATTATGATTGGTGCACTGGAACTGACCAGATTTACAGAACCTCTCTTTACAAGAGCTAGGCTCGTCTGTTCCATCAGAACAATCTTTCTCTCCATCACATTTCCAGTAGAGTGGGATACACCGGTTATCTTTACCACCACATCGGTGCTGACCAGCCGTACAGTTTGCGATGCAAGTCTTTCCATCGGTCGCCATGAAAAATTGGTTAGGGCAGACGCATTTGTATCCGACTGTTCCATTCTTGCTCGGTGATAGCAAGCAGAGTCCGGAGCATCCGCCGTTATCCACTGCGCACGGATTATTATAAGGCAGCTGACGTAATGGATGGTAAACGTGGAGGTCGTAAGGTCGGTGAGTAGTATTGCGCAGTACGGTGTAATTCGCTCCAGTCCACTTATTAGCTCGAGCGATAGCTTTAAGATTCCAATCCGTCCAGAAGATGAAATCATCAAAGACGGTAACGGCGAAAACGTGAGGCACTTTGAGGACATCTTGGACGACGTATCGGCGATTCTTTCCATCAAAGTCGGAATAGGCGATGTAATCGAGATGAGCATCAGCCCAAAAGAGTTTATCAGTCATGTAATCGATGGTCAGGGCGTTTGGCCAAGCTAAACGTTCTTCATAAGTGACGATCCTCGTGAAATTTGTTCCATCCATTCCAAGACGGCCGATGTAGGCTTGTAAATGCCAAGTGGTGAAGAAGAGGTAGCCGATACCGGGATGGACCACAATGGCCCTCGGGTCGGAGATGCCGTCTGTCTTTAAGCTCTTGCGCTGACCTCCGTTTAATTCGGAGACTTCAATGTGTTTAGAGTGGCGATCGAGCCAGTAGAGTTTGCGGCCGATCCAGTCGACGGCGAGGCCTTCCAAGCCCATTGAGTCGTGCTTGATGATGGCCTCTTTGGTACCGGTGCCGTTGACGTAGGCGCGGTAGATGGTTTTGGCGTTGACGTCGGCAAAGTAGAGCCGGTCTTCTTTCAGGTCGTAATCGACAGCCACAACGTTCCTCAGATCCTGAATGAATTAAATTGAAATTAAGTTAATTACAGTTAATTACAATTAAATTAAGTTAATAGAATTTGAATCTAATCAAAATTAAGTTGATTTAATAATAATTTAATAGAAGTTTAGTTAATTTAAGTTGATTAAAACTTAATTTAATTAGAATTAAGTTAATTAAATTTTTATTTTATTTACCTGATGGACGACAGAGTATTCTTTGGCATCGATAGACATGTTCCTGACGTAATATTTGTTGGTGAAGATGAGCCATGGATGAGTACTGTCACGCCGCTTGCAAGTGTGCTCGTCGGCTTCCCTCTCGTAGTAGGTCTCATTGCACTTGCAGTAGTAGGAGCCAGGAGTGTTGGAGCAGTACTGAGAGCAGACACCTTGGACGTCCTTGCACTCGTCGATGTCTTCACAGGCTTTACCGTCGGCCATTAGTTTGTAGCCGGGATTACAGGCGCATTGATACTTGATGGGCGTATCGATGCAGAGCTGGCCGCATTGGTGCACTTCAACCTGTAAAAAAAAATTCAAAATTTAAATTAGAAACAAATTAAATTATTTTAACTGAACAATCCCTAAACACACAAAGAAACTTTTTTCCCCCAAAAATTCAAAATTGTAACGAATTTGAAATTCTCAACTGAACGATCCCTAAACACACTCTATTGATCATCCCTGAACACACTTAACTGACCATCCCTAAACACACCCAAAACCTTTTTTTCTCAAAATTCAAAATTGAAACTTATTTGAAATTTTCAGCTGAACGATCCCTAAACACACCTAACCGACCATCCCTAAACACACCCAAAAACTTTTTTTTTCGCAAATTCTAAATGAGAAACGAATTTGACAATTTCATCTAATCGATCCCTAAACACACCCCATGGACCATCCCTAAACACACTTTCAAAAAATATTACCTGAAGACATTCGTTGACACCACAGTGAAGAGGTTCGTCACTATCATCAGGACAGTCCGAAGTTTTGTCACAAAGTAGAGATTCATCGATGCACTTTGTACTATTAGCGCACTTGAATTGGCCTTCGGCGCAACCCGGCGGAAGAGTGACACCTCCGGGACCTAAGCCGCTTCCAGTACAGTTCCACTCATCGGACCAATCGCCGCAGTCATTCTCCTTGTCACAGTGGTAAGTTTTGGCGACACATTTGGCGTTCTGGCAGGCGAATTCTGTCGGGCTGCAAGTGCGGTATTTGCCGTTACATTCCGGTCCTTCGTCGGATCCATCGCCGCAGTCGTTATCGTGGTCGCACGTCCAGTTGCGGTGGATGCAACGGCCGTTGCCGCAAGTGAACTGTTCTGCGGTGCAACTGTTGCGCTCAGAACAGTTGAGGGATGTGGAATTCTCGTCGGCGCCGTCGACGCAATCAGGATCTCCGTCGCAGACCCATTTCCGTGGAATGCACTGCGCTTTACCTAATTAAATAAAAAGTGTGTTTAGGGATCGTATAAGCGGAATTATGAAATTCGATCATAGTTTTAAAATTGAGAAAAAAAAGTTTTTGGAGTGTTTTAGGGATTTATCAGGTGAAAATATGAAATTCATTCGTAATTTTGAATTTGTGGAAAAACAGTTTTTGAGTGTGTTTAGGGATGGTCGATAAGGTGTGTTTAGGGATCGATCAGGTGAAACCATCAAATTCGATCTCAATTTAAAATTTGAAAAAAAAAAATAAAATTTTGTGTGTTTACCCCATTGTTTGTTGGCACTGCAGGCGAATTCCGTTTCCGCATCACACTTCCGGTTTCCACATTGGTGTCGATTGTCCTCATCCGAGTTATCCAAACAATCGTTATCCCCATCGCAGATGTAGATCCGAGGAATGCAATTTCCGTTGTCACAAGTGAACAAATCTCCAAAACAAGTTTTGGTCCCGGATTTGCAGTAATCCGGCGGCTCATCCGCACTATTTCCGCAATCATCGTCTCCGTCACAGTACCACGTTGCCGGAATGCACCTATTATTGTTAGGACATCTGAAACTGTTGCTCGGGCAGGATCGCTGAGAGCAGGCCGCATCGTTCTCGTCAGAATTGTCACCGCAGTCGTTATCACCATCGCAGAGCCAGAAAGGTTCGACGCAGATGTTGGTAGAGTTGCATTTGAAATGACCGGTCGGACAGGTCGTATTTTGGGCGCAGATGTCGCTGGCTTCGTCGGTCGTGTTGGCATCTTTGCAGTCATTAATTCCATTGCAAACCTGAAAAAAATTGGTGTGTTTAGGGATATGATCATTTGAAAATGTGAAATTCATGAATAATTTTTTATTCTAGAAAATTAATTTTTTGTGTGTTTAGGGATACGATCAACTAAAATTATGAAATTCGTGAATAACTTTGAATTCTAGAAAAAAAAAGTTTTTGATGTGTTTAGGGATGGTCGGTGCGGTTTGTTTAAGGACATGATCAACTAAAAATACCAAATTCGTTCAAAACTTAAAATTCTAGAAAAAAAAGTTTTTGGTGTGTTTAGGGATTTTTACCTGAGTTTTAGCGATACACCTCTGATTAGCACAGGTGTGCTCCGTCTCGTTATTGCAAGCCGGATAAGTGCACCCTTCCTCATCGGTATTATCCCCGCAATCGTTCTCATGATCGCACTTCCACGATTTGAAGATGCATCGCCCGTTGCCGCAGCGGTATTCAATGGGTCCGCAAGTGTGGAACGAGCAGTATCCCTTATCTTCATCAGAGTTATCCCCGCAATCGTCGTCACCATCGCAAGCCCAAAGCCTCGAGATGCACTTGCCATTGGCGCAGTAGAACTTGTTCCCCTCGCAGGTCAAATTCTTCCCGACGCACATCCGATTATCGTTCACCAATTTGGTCGATTCGTCGCACTTGCATTCGGCCGTCCCGTTGATCGACGGATGGCACGATTGGGCACATCCACCATTATTCAAAGTGCAGGGATTGAACTGGCAACGCTGTCTATCGGGAGAAAATACCTAGAAAACCATTTAAAAATTAGTTTTAATTAACTTAAATTCATTTTAAAAATTAAAATTTACTTGTAGATCTCTCGGAGAATCATCTAATCGACGGACAAGTTCGATCATATCGGCACCAGTGTGTTTCTCAGCTCTATAAAGACCTCTAAGTTGAAGATCCGTCCAGTAAATGTGATTCCCAAAGACCGTAATGGCGAACGGATAGATAGTCGCCGTTATCAACACTTCACGATTCGATCCGTCTAGATTAGATCTCTCAATCTTTTCACGAACTGCGTCCGTCCAGTAGAGCATATCGTCGTCGTAGTCGATGGCAAGTCCGCTAGGTTGAGTCAGATCCTGGCTAATAATAGCCTCTTTAAGAGTACCGGCCATTGTGGCCCTATAGATCTTTCCATTAGGACCAAATCGGCCCCAATCGGTGAAGAACATGTAGCCTCTGCACGGATGTAGTACGATAGCTCTAGGACGATCCACTCGAGCGATATTAATCACCTGAGTTCCGTCTAAATTCATCGCGTAGATCGTGCTATTCGCCGAATCGGTCCAGTAGATCTTCTTGTGGGTCCAATCGTAAGCGATCCCTTCAGGATTGATCGATCCTGATTTGATGAGGGTGGCGTTGAATAGAGCCGGAGTCTCGGCGTGTAACCAAGCGATCCTGGCTTCCGGCCGGATTTGAGTGTAGAGCAATTGTTTATCGGCGTAATCGAAATCTAATCCGACGACATTAGAGAGATTCGTGATGGGAGCGAATGGTGAGCTCAGGGCTTTAGGATCCAGCGAGACACTCCGGATTTCCGTTCTGGTTGCGAAGACGAGGTACTCTTTAGGAGTGCCGCAAGTGCGGCCGTCTTCCTGCAAAGATCCTGTCGAACATTTGCAAGTGAAACCGAAAGGGAATTGAGCGGATGATTCCGTCGGATAGGCGAAGCAGAGCTGTTCGCATCCGCCGCTATCGGGGCTCTTGGAGCAAGGTGTATCGGAGACGGGTTGATTGGAAATGTCGAAAATGGCAACGTCGCGAAGATTGTCTAAACCAGATTTGACCTTTTCTGGTAGAGATGAGTTTCCTGGTAATTTAGAAGCTTTGAAGACGGTGGCGAGGTTTCGATCTACCCAGTAGACGGTGTTCTTCAGAATGGCGATACCCATCGGATTGGGAAGATTCCGGCGGATGAGCTGCCGGTTTCCACCTGAGAAGGAGATCTTTTGGATGGCATCTTCTCTGGAATCGACCCAGTAGACGTCGTGGGTCTGCATGTCGATGGTGAGATCCCTGGGACTGCTGATTCCGGAAGTGACCAGTGGGGTCCAATTGGATCCATCCAGGAGGGCTTTGCCGATGACTGGGAACTGGCCGTTGTCGATCCAGTAGAGGAAGCGTTTGACGGGGTTGACGGCTAATTCGCGAGGACTCTCTTTGGTTGTTCGTAAGAGCTCCATCCGTTTGGATCCATCCAGCCAGCTCACCTAAATAAATCAAAGGAAAATCAAAATAAATTCTAATTGAATTCCTTCAAAATTTGAAGAAAGTAGGAGAAAATAAAGAAAAATTAGAAAATGATTCAAATCTCTAAGAAATCCGGTAAACTCCGATATTTTCTAATGAATTTCATTGAAAAACACACAAAAATCCGGAAGAAAACCATGAAAAACCAAAAAAACAGCAAAGATTTAAAAATATACCTCGATGTAGGTTTCGTGCGGGAAAACATTTGTGAAATATAGATTTCCAGCGAGCCAATCGACAGCCAAGCCTCTGATGCCATTGGATCCTATTCCAGTGCTGATGACGTGCGTCAATTCAGTTCCATTGGGTCGAACCCGATAGATTCCATTGAGTTTATCTTTATTAAACTCCACCCAGTAGATCCAGTTATCAGCGCAGTGCACATCTACGTGAAGGATGTTGTGTCCCAATCCAGTAATCGGGATCATTCCTTCAGCAGAAGAGTCTTCCAGTGAATAACCTCTCGCCAAATTCAACTGAGAAACGATGGCGAATGATTTGTAAGGCACACATTTAGTGTCTCCCTCTTTCCTAGATCCCAAAGAGCAGCGACACACTCGGCTGTTTAGCGAAGCTGGGATGCAAAGGTGCTCGCATCCGCCGTTATTAATCACGCAAGGATGGTTATCCGGAGTAGATCGCTTGTGGAAGAGTCTGAAAGTCTTCAAATCCGGCTGATTATTCTTCAAAATCTGCTTGTTATCTCCATTGGGAAGATCCACTCTGGCGACTTCTTCGTAGATGGTGTCGACGTAGTACATCCTCGATTCAAAGACGGCCAGAGAGACGGGCTTCCCGATCCCGCTGGAGATGATCTTCCGGCGGTTCTGACCCTCAACATCAGAAGCTTCAATCTCAGCTTCATTCAGAGTACTCCAGTAGAGCTGCTTGTTTGCCAGATCGATGGTGAGTGAGAGAGGAGTTCCGATATCGGTAAAGAGATTCTTGACATCCGTTCCGTCCATATTGGCCTTGGATATCTTTCGAGGAATACCGAATCCACCTTCATCCAGCCAGTAGAGTTTACCATCGAATGGATCCAGCGCGATAGCTCGAGGTTTAGCGACGGAAACATCCGTTCCATCGTTGGATAAGATGATGGTTCGATGCTTCGTTTTACTGTCCACTTTGATGGCTTCGATATTCGACGCTTTCTTGTTGCCGATGAAGAGATTCCGGCCGACCCAATCGAAGGCTAAAGTGAACGGAGCTCCGACAATTCCGGTATCCAGATCGTTGAGGAATGAAGTTTTATTCCCTCCGCCGAGATTCATCTTGTAAAGAGTTCCATTCTCTTCATCCCCTTCTAGAGATTCGATCCAGTAGAGAGCTTCTCCTTTACGGTCGAAATCCAATTCCCGACCGGCACCCACTTCGACGACGGGGGTCAATCGGCCGCCTGTACTGCTCGAATCGTCGCTTCCAGGTGTTAAAGCTAAGTCGATGATTTGAGATCCCTTCATGAGCATCAAGTAAGGAGTCTCTTCTTCGACGCATTGGCCGGATCCATTGGGATTCAGTCGATATCCAGGACGACAACGACAAGCGAACCCTGAAAAAAATTTAAAATTAGTTAACAATTTAGATTTTAAAATTGAATTAATTTACCTGTAGACTCTACAGGTGAGAGCAGACAGAGTTGAGCACAATTGGCAGCCAGACAAGGATTGGTTGAGATCGGCTGGAGTGCTGGATGATGTAAGAGGACGCTCAGAGGCTGCGAAACGAGATGAGAGAAGACGGTCTGATTCAATCCGGTGAATTTATTGGCAGATAGAACTCGATTGAGTTGACGATCCGTCCAGTAGACAGTGTCTTCAAACACGGCCAAAGAGTGCGGATGGAGTAAGTAGTGACTTCCAGCCAAAACCTGCCTTCTTCCAGTTCCGTCATAGTTGCAGAAATCGATGTAATCCACTTTAGAATCCGCAAAGTAGACTCGTTTAGTAGGTAAATCAAGAGTTAATCCATTGGGCCAGAAGATCTTGCTAGTCAGGATGGATGTCCGATTAGTCCCGTCCATATTAACTCGTTCGATACGCGGATGATCTCCCCAATCGGTCCAAAAGAGGACTCTGGAACCCGGAGTCGGATCTAGAGCGATACCTCTAGGTTGATCAATGTCTTTAGATAATAAAACCATCCGATTCGATCCATTTTCACGAGCTACTTCGATGGTATTCAGTCTTGAATCCACCCAGTAGAGATTATTTGCGATCCAGTCGAGTGCCAGGCCTTCGATCAAATCCGCACCGCTGGTGATGATCGCGACGGGAGTTCCGGCCAGTTCTTTACGGAATATCTTCTTGGCTTTCATGTCGTACCAGTAGAGCACGTTAGTATGCGTGTTACTCGCCAGGGCGACGACATTTTCCACATCTACTGGAACAACTTCGATGGATTTCTCTTTCAAATCCGAGACGAGTAGAGAGCGACGGTTGGAAATGAGGAGAAAGGCGCTGGTTGAATTGAGAGCTTTGCAGGTGTGTTTGTCTTCCTGAAGGAGATAACCAGGATTGCAGGAGCAGAAGAAAGTTCCCTTTTCATTCTTGCAAGTTTGGGAACAAGATCCTGGAAGTTCGCACTCGTCCAGGTCCATGCAGACTTTGGTATCATTGGCCATTAGGACTTCACCAGGTGGGCAAGTGCAGAGAGGGCCGGAAGGTGTTTGTTGACATCCATTGGAGCAGGAACTGCCGTGATCGTCGCAGTCTTTCAGGTCGCATCCAGGACCTTCGTCAGATCCACTTGGACAGTCTCTCTTTCCATCGCAAACCTAAAAATAAAATAAAAATAAATAAAAATCTTTAAAAAATCCAAGAAAATTTATTTTTGAAATCCCGAAAATCATAGGAAAATTAATAAAATCCGATAAAATTTCATAAAAAACAGGAAAAACCAATGAAAATCAGAGAAAACCCGAGCAAAATTTAATAAAATCCCACAAATTTATATAGAAAATCTTGAAAAACTCGAAAATCCCCTTAGAAAATCGAGGGCGATGATAAAAACCAAACAATAGATGACATCAACAAAAAAGGTAGAAACCAATTTAGGTCATACCTGAGTCATGTTGATGCAGCGATCGGTTACTCGAGGGCACTGCCACTGACCAGCAGGACATCTGAATGGAGGTCGACTGCAAGCATGACGGGCATCTTCATCCGACCCATCTCCACAATCATCCGCTCCATTGCAGACCATCGTATTGATGACGCATCTCGAATTGTTGCATTTGAAATAATCTTTGCCGCAGTTGACCTGGCCGCAGGTGGCCGGCTCGTCCGATCCGTCCTCGCAATCCTGAGTTCCGTCACAGTGCCAAGTTCGCGGGATGCAGACGCCGGATCTTGCGCAGTGGAACTGCTTCTCTTCGTTGCACTGATCCGGTGCTAGAGATGGACATCCAACTTCATCCGAACCGTCATCGCAGTCAGGGATTCCGTCGCATTTGTAGGATTCGTGGACGCACTGCTTTCCACTTCCGCATTTCAGCTGCTGGGCGGAACAGGAGATGGGCGGACAGCCTTCTTCGTCTTTGTTATCGAAGCAGTCGTTGTCTCCGTCGCAGACCCAGGATTGAGGGATGCAGTGGCCGGAACGAGGGCAGGTAAACTGGAAATAGGCGCAAGTCCTCTCAGCGCAAAAATCTAGAAAAAATTGAAATGAATGAAATTATGAAAAATCTCAAAAATCAAGACAAAATTCGGTAAATTTTTCTTAAAGTTATGAAAAAAAGCAAAAAAATCTCGAAAAAATTGACATGAAAAATCTTAAAAACGCACAAAGTTCTAAGAAAAAATTGAGAAAAAATCGTAAAAAAGTTCAATAAAATCAATAAGAAATCCGTAATTGATAAAAAACTCACAAAAATCCCGAATAAAACTGTAAAAAATCCAATTAAATTACAACAAAAACCGAGAAAAAACTTAAATCTTTAATAAAATCGTGAAAAGATTAAACAAAAATGAGAGAAAATTCAATTAGAGCGTGAAATAAATGTGTACCTCCTTCATCGCTTCCGTCTCCGCAATCATTTTCGGAATCGCATTTCCAGGTGGGCGGGATGCAGCGGCCATTATCGCACGTGAATTGGGACGCATCGCACGTCACGTTGACGCAGCCCATCTCGTCGGAGGAGTCTCCGCAGTCGTTATCCGAGTCACACCGGAACGAGTTGGGGATGCACCGGCCGGAATTACACTGGAACTCGTCTGCTGAGCAAGTGGGTTTCGTGCAGTTTTGCATTTCGTCAGAGTTGTCTAGACAATCGTCGTCTCCGTCGCAAACCCAAGTTTTTGGGATGCAACGCTGATTGTTGCATGTGAAATCCCAAATATTCGGACAGGCCTTAAATCAATAAAATAAAATAAAAGTTAAAAAATCAGAAAATCCCCCAAAAATCAGGAAAATATCCATAAAAATTCTAGGAAAATCGAGGAAAGTCGCTTAAAAGTCCCATAAAATCCTAATAGAAGTACGGAAAACTCGAAAAATTACGACAAAACTCACAACAAAACTCGAAAATGTGGGATTGTAAAATAAGAAAATCATAAAAATCTACGGGAAAATCCTAAGAAACTCACAAAAACCCGAAAAACTCTAAGAAATATCAAGTAACACTCAAAATCTGGGGTTAAAAAATAAGAGAACCCCACAAAATCCACGAAAATTCTGAGCAAACTCACTAAACTCGGGATTTTAAAGTGTTGTTACCTGTACAGGTGGTTCAGATCCTGGATCGAGAATACATGTTTTTCGATCCGGTGATAGCTTTTCCCCATAAGGACATCCACATTCTGGAGTCAATCCAGAAGCCGTTAAATTCGATGGTATGGGAAAACATAGTTTCTCGCATCCTCCATTGTTATTCGAACAAGGATGTCCGGCAATTATGTCCTATACATTACATAAAAGGGCTTTATTATGATAACAAAACCACATAAAACTCAACTCAATTACCTGGGTATGTCTCGAGTAAACTTTAATCCCGTACAATCGGTTATTCTCCTGCACTTGTATAATCACTTTTTCACTCTCTCCCGACGTTTTATTCATCCTCACAATTCCATCCAACCTCCAATCAGTGATGTAAATGATATCTTTAAATACGACCAGAGAAAACGGATGTCTAACCAATCTAGAATTGATGGTTCGAACATCCGTTCCATCCAATGTTGAATGTTGAATGTGATCTAAAAGCGCATCACACCAATAGAGCCGATCCGCATCGAAGTCGATAGCCAATCCATTAGGCCATCCCAATAAAATATTCCGGAAGACCATCAGATGAGTTCCGTCAAGATAAGCCCGGCTGATATTCGCCGGACGATCCCATTCAGAGTAGAATATAAATCCTTTATTAGGATGGACCACAATGGCCCTCGGTCTCTTCAAATCTCTCAATAAAGTGCGCCTGAAAGTCGAATTCCTGGTATTGAGAACATTCAAAGTTCCCTTCCGGCTGTCGATGTAGTAGAGATTCTTTGAAGCCCAGTCTAGAGCGAGTCCTTCGACGCCTTCATTCTGCGATGCCAGGACGTTCTCACGACCGGTCCCGTTCTTCCTGATCCTGTAGATGACATCTAGGATCACATCAGAGTAGTAAATGTGGTCGTCGTAAGAGTCGTAATCGAGGCCAACGAATCGAGCTGTTCTGGAGACGATGGGAGAGATGGCGTCATCGAATCCATCGGAAACTGGAAGGATCACTCGTCCTTTGATGAATTTCTGTTGAGAGTACATCAGGAAATCCTGGACAGGAGTGCACCACATCTTGTCGTCGGAGAGGCGGTAGCCGATGTTGCAGGCGCAGCGATAACCGAGGCCTTCACCATCGGATCTCTGGGAGACGATGCAGAGGTGCTGACATCCGCCGTTGTTGGATCCGCATGGATTGGCTAGTTGAGGTTGGAGGAGGTGGTGAACTCCGCGGATACCTTTGGGCGGTTGGGTTACATTCCTCATGCGATGGATGCTCTGTACAGTTGACTCGCCTGTTTAAAAAATAACGGGAATTATTTATTACGCTCTTTCCTTGTAAGGAAATTATAATGTCTATGGTATAAAATCAGAAAGTTTGTGTAAAATCCCGTAAAACCCTGGTTACTTCAAGAAATACCTTGCAAACTCTGTTAAAAACTCACTATTCTGAGGGAAATTAAAGAAAATCATGTAACAATCCAAAAAAAATCCGAGGAAAATTGCGTAAAACCAGAGAAAATTCAAGAAAAACTGTTAAAACTGTGTAAAAATCTCACTTATTCTAAGGAGAATCAAACAAATCCCGACAAAAACCAATAAAACTACGTAAAATCCCGGAAAATTTCAAGTAAATTATGAAAAAATCTAAGAAAATCTTGAGAAAATTCAACAAAACTCGATAAAATCCAGGAAAAACCATTGAAAAGAGATTAAAAGTGAATTTTTTATACCTTTAAACTTGTCGACTGAAACGACTCCTTGCTTAGTTCCATCCGTCCAAAAGACAGTCCTCTCAAACACCGTCAATCTCGAAGCGGCTGGAACATTGGCCGCTCCTCGAACGACGGGGAACCTGTTCTTCCCTTCGTAATCCACCGTCTCGATGTAATCCAGTAGCGAATCGCACCAGAAAATCCGCTTCGTCACCAAATCAACCGCCAATCCCGATGCTTTATAAATAGCTTCTGTTACTAAATCCCTCATCTTTGATCCATCCATGGATGCCCGGAAGATCCTGCTATTCTCCGAGACAAACAACAATCCTTGGGTAGGATCTAGAGCCAAATCCGTCGGCTCCGACATGTTGTTGCTAATCACGATAGCGTGAAATCTGCCGTCCAATTCAAAGACATCAATCTTCTGGCCGAGAGCATCCGCCACAAAGAGTTTATCTCCGATCCAGTCGACTGCAATGGCGACAGGAAGCCAGGCGGTTGGAACGGAAATGTCAAAACTGGTAGATGATCTGGATCCTCGATTATTCTTGCTATCCAGCGGTGCCGAATAGATTTTTCTCGTCTCTAAATCTGACCAGAAGAGCATACCCCTCCGGAAGTGGTAGTCCAATCCGCCGGCATTCGACGAGTTGGAAACAGTCTGTTGTTTGAGAAGAATAAGTTTTTTTTTAAAGAGTTTTGAAGGTTAAAAGAAGGACATTACGTATTATACCTCGACTTGAGTGCCCGAGGCATCTATTTTCATAATTCTGTCGTGGTGAGCAAAGTAGAGTCGGAACTGGGACGAGTTTGAAGCGCGGCATTGGTTAGTGTCGATCAATTCGTAGCCCTCTTGACAGGAGCACTCGAAACTACGATCCTTGTTGGTGCAGATCTGGTCACAGAAACCCCACTCTTTGCACTCGTCTCGATCTGAAAGATAAATGGAAATTTTAAACCAAGAAAATCTTGTAAAAAACTTAAAAAATTTAAAAGAAAGTCATGAAAATTTGGGAAAATCCTGAAGAAATCCTGAAACTTTCAGAAAAATACTAATAAAACCAAATAAAAAATCATTGAATTTCAAAAAAAAAATTAGGAAAACTGTTAGAAATTCCAAAAATCCCATAAAAATATTGAGTAATTCTAAGAAAATTTGGAATAAATCCAATAACAGTTAAAAAATTCCAAGTAGAACTTGGAAAAACTCGTGATAAATCCCGAGAAATTCCAAGGACAACCACGAATAAAACCCATAGAATCTGGGAAAATCCGGATTTAGAATTACCGGAGCAAGTCCTGTTATCGGCATTGAGAGCTTGGCCTTCTGCGCAGACGCATATTCCTCCATCGGGAGAGGGTCTACACTGATGTGCGCACCCGATACTGGAACACAGGTCGTTGGCTAGAATTTCAAATTAAAAAAAGTTTAGTTAAAAGTATCAAATTTCAAGGGTAGAAATGGGATACTTACAGCAGGCGATATTTTCGTCGGCTAAATCAGTGCAGTCGTTAGTTCCGTCACATAATTTGGAGCGTTCCACGCATTTAGGGCCTCCAGTTGAGGATCCTTTTGGGCAGAGAAACTTGTTTTCAGGGCATCCAATGAGCGTGCAATTCTTCTCATCGGAATCATCGGCGCAGTCAGAGTAGCCGTCGCAGCGCCACCGGTTAGGGATGCACAACCCGTTTTCGCATCGAAACTGACCGCTATGGCAAGCCGGAAAATCTGTTTTTTAATAAATAAAAACGAGTTTTTGGAGATTAACAGTTAGTTTGCTCTTCATTAAAATGTATCAGTTCTTGAGAAAAATAATGTAGAGCGAAAAAAAATCAGGAAATTCAGTTTTGAAAATTCTGAATTTTTTTAAGGTGTAAAAGTTTGGATAAATGACTAGAAAAATCTAGAAAATCGGTTTTAAAACTCTTTAAAATCTGGGGAAAAGTCAATTATATTTTTTTTATATGGGAATAAATAGCTAAAAAATCTAAAAAAAGCCAGAAAATACGTTTAAAACTCTAAAAAATCCGGGAAAAAGTCGATAAAATTCGCTAAAAACTTGAAAGTATCTGATTGAAATTTATAAAACTTTTAACATTCAGCTTTTAAAACATTTAAAAACCTGGAAAATATCTTAAAACTCGAGAAAATCCGGAAAAAATCCGGGGAAAAACTTGAAACTGGTTTAAAATGACGCAATTTGTTAAAGAAAAACTGAAAAAAAAAAATATCGAGAATATTAGGGAAAATCTTAAATTTAAACTTACTGCAATCAAGTTCGTCTGATCCATCAGTACAATCGGCTCTGTGATCACATTTTTTGGAAGTGTCTAAGCAGGCAGAGCCGTTGGCACAGCGGAATTGATCCAGCCGGCACGAAGTGACGTTGGCCGCGAAATTGCAGCCGCTCTCATCCGCACCGTCACGACAGTCTATAAATCCATCACATTTCTTCTCGGCCGGCAGACAGATCCCGCTAGGACATTTAAAATCCTTGCTCTGACAGTTCCGGTAACCTGAAAAATTTATGAAAAGTAGGTTTTAATTGATGTTCTAAATTGTGTGTTTAGGGATTGATCATAAAGTGTGTTTAGGGATAGATCGAAAAAAGTGTGTTTAAGGATAGATCTGAAAAATATATAAAGGGATTAAACTAAAAAATGTGTTTAGGGATAGATCTAAAAAAGTGTGTTTAGGGATTGATCATAAAATGTGTGTTTAGGGAAGAACTGAAAAAGTACGTCATTGTTTCTGGGTTTGGGAGATAATCTTAAAAAGTGTGTTTAGGGATTGACCAAGAAGTGTGTTTAGGGATTGACCAAGAAGTGTGTTTAGGGATTGATCTTAAAAGAGTGTGTTTAGGGATTGATCATAAAATGTGTGTTTAAGGATAGATCTAAGAAAGTATGTTTAGGGTGTAATCTTCAAAAGTGTGTTTAGGGATTGTTCTAAAAGGATGGTTCAACCCAGTTTCTAGAAGTAGGTTGATATTCCATTTATATACACGGCAATATAAATAAAGAAGACGAAGAGACAATCGTGAGAGAGAATTTTTACAACTTTTTTCTCCTCTTCGTGCAGACATGTTGAATTATATAATAATAAATAAATACTAACCGCAATCTGCTTCATCAGTGCCATCGACGCAATCGACAACTTTATCGCATCTCTGGTACTGAGGCAGGCAGTAAGTCTGATTGAACACGTAACGGCCGCACGTGAAAGAGCCCGTAGGACAATCCGGTGGAGCTAAAAAAATAAATAGTAATAATTACGTCATTTTAATTCATTCTTGAAATAACTATTTGTTGGATCAATATTAAATTCACGCCCCAGTACCCAAATGGCGAAGAAGAAAACAGGCGTGATGGATCGATTCACGCTCCGTCAACCTCAAAACATTTCAACTTTTTAATGTGATAAAAATGATGACACACACAATAGCGGCCATCTTGTTTGTCTAACAGCGTGATTGGAAAAATTTCCCGAACGGTACTTTGCCCTTCTTCTTGTCATCGTAACATTTTTTTTTTAAATAAAATCTAGCGTGAGCGGGAGTATAGAGTTCAAGGTCAATATTCAGGTATAAAATATTTTTTTTTAAGCCTCTGCTAAAAAAAAAAAAAATAATTCTCCCCTCAATTTTCTTTAATAGATGGCGCAGAAAAAAAAAAAGGTGAACGACCAGTTGAGAGTCCCCCTGAGGGTCTCCCCACCGCGCCGCCGCCGCCGCTGCCCCCGCCGGCTATAGATGTCTACTCACTACACCTTTTCTAGAAAAATTTATTTTATTTTTTTCTACTAGAAAAAATCTCTCTCAACACATTGACATAATGTTGACACAATGTTTCAAGGGGTCACCCCTCTCTTTTATTTTGATCATAATGGCAACACTGTATTTTAATAAAAAGAATGAGAACGATACGCCTCGGGTGAACGAACTCTGCCGCTAGGTAGCGCTGCGTGAGCAAGAAGAAGAAGAGACTCAACCTGCCGGCCAGCAAAACTTATATAATAATAATGGCAGAAAACTACACTTGCAAATCAATCGATGAATGTGTGTACGTGTAAACAAGCTAGTCGCCAAGGCAACCCCCGGCGCCATGAATTAATAAAACTCTTGGGAATCAATTTAAAGATTTTTTTTAAAGAAAAAAAAAACTAAATATTCTCAAGAGAGCCATTTTTGGAATGTCCTTGGCCTTGCCCTTAAAGAAAAAATCTTTTAAGCTCCTCCTACTAAAATCTTACCTAGCCGGTCTTGATCATCTTGAGCAGACACTGAAGATGTGTTGAGAGATAGAAATATTCCAATGATGAAAACTACTAATAATCGACACATTTTAATATTAAAACTACGAGAGAACTGATGCTGGTCCACATGATTCGCAGACGGCATTCAGGTAGCCCAAAATGTTATCACACTTTTTACACCTTTTCGTTCTTTCAAAAATACAACAGTTTTTTAAAAATATTTCACTAGAGATGAGTTGAGTAGTAGTCAATGTGTGTTGTTGATGTAGCTGGTACGGATTGGTACCGACGACTGAGTTGCACTGGGCCACCGAAACTTTATTGTGTGTGCGTGTCCCTCCCCTTCCTGAAGCGGCGGAGCGGCGGCAGCAACCTGTGGGAAGCACCGGCGTACCGACTGGAGAAACAGTGGCGACACCACTCGGTCATCTTCAACATCAATCGCTATTGAAATTCTATTTTTTTTTTTTTTTTTTATGGATATAAATTTATTTATTAGAATCATCTTTCTATTGAAAAAATGTATACAGGATGTGAATGATGATGACAAACTAATTTTATATTTTATTTGCGTCGCAAATCATGTGTTTTTATAAAAGGTAAACGTGTCCTTGCATTGACAAATGAAAAATGTGATTTGCGCAAACGGTGTGTTTTTCCACCAAGTTACGTAAGTGTGTTGTCGAGAAAAAAATGTATTGATTTTGTAATGAAGGACGAAGATTGTTTTGTTACCTTCCAGAAATGTCAACGCACGAACTCGATTCCGAGAAGCTCGTACGCCATCTAGCGGTGAGATAAACAACTTTTTAAAAGCCATCTAGCGGTAGAATTAACAACTTGATGAATTAATAAAATCTAAAATTGGCCCGTGACGATTAAAAAAGGGCTCTAGCCCGCGGTTATCTCGCACACCTTATCTCTCTCTAGCATAGCGCATACCGCCCACAGTCAACATTATATTACGCTCTCGGTATTTTTAAGGGCTCGGCTTCGCTAGTTTTCGTCTCCCGCCTTCTCTTCTTCTTGCCTCCGGTCAGTACTAGCTGAGTCGCATTCTCGGTCACTGCACGCGCGCAACCCCAGCTTCTCGCAACAAAACAAACTCAAACAGACCACTCCCGCGTTCGTTTCGAAATATACTCTTTTAAATCAAATCAGGTATGTATTTTTTTCTAAATCTCAATCATCATTTTTCATATTTTAAATTTGTAATTAGCAACAGATTTTTTGTTCAAGTTGAAATTACAAAAAACCAGGTGTTCACACAAAGAAAAGTGCGTGTGCGTTACTATTTCATCATTTAATTTCGCAGCGGAAATGAGCTCACGCTTGAATTACACTTTAACTTATTCAGAATAAACTCAACTTTAAAGTTCATTTTGTAGAAATTTTTTAAATCTCAAAAATCTTGAAGAAAAATTGGTTTTAAGAGCCACGCCTTTGCATCTGTATTCTGGCACCAGAGAGAGAGGGGGAAATTTAAAAATAGCTGCTGTTTAGCAGTGACTATAAAAATTCATTTGTATTTTCAGTAATGGCTGGTCGAGGTGGTGATGGAGGAAATTTGTGCTGGAGTATCATCTGGTTCCTGATCCTGGTTTTTATCGGTTTCTGGGTCGGTGGATTCTGTGCTGGATGGCACATTCTATTCCAGCCGTTCTCAGTATGCATCCAGGGTTGCGCTGTAAGTCTTTTATTTCTTTATTTAACCGGAAGTTTTGACCTTATTTTTATTATTCTTTTTAAATTACAGCAAATTCAAGAAATCTTATTGAAGGGTTTTCATTTCCCGAGGTACTGCGCCGAGAATATGGTAATTAAATCTAATTAAAATTAAAATTTGAATAAAATGTTAAAAAATAAATGTGATTAACGCAGGTCGCTGGAAAAGCGGGATTTTAAAGACAAAATGATTCCAGCTCGGCTGCTGCTCTCTTTTCTTTTTTTGGTTTTTCAATTTTAAAATTTTTCTGCTTCATTATATAATAAGCTTCTTTAGATACATACAATGTTTGGCTAACAAATTTCACTGCCAATCTTTTTTTAAAATTCTTTTATTATTCTCAAAGTTTACCATTTTCTACAGTATTAAACGATTATATATATTAGAAATTTGTTTTTCAGCCTTGGATTATTTTTTAAAAATAAGAGGATCAAGTTTTCTTGGAATGTTCACCTTGTGATTCATTCATTGAAAAAAATTAGGCAATATTTCCGAATAGTAATAAAGATGAGTGAATAATATAGATAAGAATTTAACACTTGATTATTATCTGTCGTCACTTTTTAAAAATGCGCAGTTGATGGCGGAATAATGTAAACAATTTTTAATAAATCCCACAGTTTCCTGGTGTGGTCAATTTTAACTACGTAATATTTATTATGATTATTAATAGTTTTTAACTTTAAAATAGTTTTTAGGAACTTTGATCTGCTATTTATCTTTGGAGAAAAGTAAGAGTCTTACCTAATAGGGCTTATTTGAATGTTATTTAGATGCTGTCATGCCTTATTCACTGACGATGAGTAATTCTTTTAAAATGCAAATGGAATGTAAACAACTGGTTAGCTCTAGTAAATAACTTCCAGGATTTTTTAAAAAGCTTTATTTTATTTTTTTTTTAATTTCGTGTGTTTAGGGATTGTTCTTAAAAGTTAAAAGTGTGTTTAGGGATTTATTAAAAAAGTGTGTCTTGAGATAATTGAAAAATGCATTTTGGAATCGTTCTCAAAGTGTGTTTAGGGAATTTTTTTCAAAAATATGTGTTTAGGGATTGATCTAAAAAGTGTGTTTAGGGATAAAATTTTTTTTTTCAAATTCCGTTTGTAGTTTATTTCGTCCATATAACATTTTATACATGCAGAATAAAAAAAAAAGTCAAATTAAAATGAATGAAAAAGTATTTGAAAAAACGATATATAGAGCCAATTTTTAAAAAGAAATCCATATGGCACACGCAGCAGCAGTCTTTTTTTTTTAAAAAATTCAACCACGCATAATAATGTTCTTGCAGATGACCTCATTATCTCCATTAGAAGTTCCAGGCGAAGGCGTCTTTAGGGTCATAGCCGCCATCTGGTCACTCAACTGGTGGCGACTCCCGCAACTTCTCTCCCGACTTTTAGTCCGGAATGGGTTCCAAGTCAGTCGCTTCTGGCTGCTGTTACTGCTGCTGTTGTGCTGGCTACTCGTTCCGCTGTCCGTCGTTCTGTCCCTCTCTTTACTCGACATCAAATTCAAGTGGAAGAAATCTGCCGCCAGGCTCAAACGACCCGTTAGCGTCCGGTCTCTCCCACGGCTTCCGTTATTACCTGATAACAACAAAAAAAGGGGGGATTATGTTTCAAGATAAAAAGTGAACCATAAAACATGAAGAGATTAAAATAATCATTTTTAAGTACACATGGTTTTAAACAATAAAACAAAGTCCACTTCCACCGTTTGGAAATCCCATAATTTCCACTTCCACCCGATTAATATTTTTGCTTTCCACTTCCACGTATTAGAAACTCCTCTAAAAGAGCTAAAAATGAGTTTACATTTCCACTTCCACTGTTTAGAAAATCACTTATTCTTAAATGTGGCATTTTCTTTCCTTCCATTTCCACCAATTAGAAATTTCTTTAAATCAACAACAAAGGAATTGAAAATTTCCACTTCCGCCATTTAGAATTTACTCAAAAGAGTGAATTTAAAGGATTTAAAAGAAAAATACTTTTGGATTTAGCATCGGTGCGATATTTGACGTGAGAGTCGAGGCTCTTGTCACGCCTCATGCGGGCGTTGTTGCCGCCCGGCGTCGACCTGCCTAGAGCGTGAATCCTGTCACAACTCTTGCTGCTGTTCTTGCTGCCGGAAAAGTATTGGCTGGCTGCCGATGAGACGCCCGAACTGGAGCTCGTCGTCGACGTCGGTGAAGCCGTGCTCAAGCCTCGATGGTTAGGAAGGGTTCGAGCCATATTTTTCAGCATTGACTATTTTTGTAAAATAAAGTAAATGAGTTAAACTTTAAAATTCTTAGGGGAAAAATTCTAAAAAAAATAAAGATAAAATAGTTCGTAAATATTTCTTAAAATTTTTAAAATGCTGAAAAAATTTATTAAATAAAGTTGATAAATCACAATATAAAAATTAACTTATTTAAAAATATAAAATATAAATTTAAAAAAAAACCTTTAAAAGTTAGCTGGAAATTATTTTGAAAATTTATAAAAATCTAATTAAATTTGAACTATTAAATAAATATTTTATCTATTAAATTAAATTAAATTAAGGAATACTCAATAATTTTCATAAAGTTACCTTAGAAGGCTGAGAAGGTTTTTCAGCCGGTTGGATGAGCGAGAGCTTTAGATCGTTGCGGGCGGATTTGATTAAGGACACAACTTCTTCATGGGTGGACCACTTGACGTCAGTCTCACCGATCCCGATGATGACGTCACCTTCTCTAACACCAGCCAACTGGAAATAATTGGAATCATCAATCATAGTATACACAAAGTATGTTTGGAAAAGCATAAAAATTATTTCTCAAAAAACTTTAAAAATTCACGAAAATTCACGCTTAGTCCCGAAAATTCACGGAACTAATTTAAATACTTATCCTAAAGAAAAGTTCCAAAATGTGTGAAAAAATTGAAAAGAACAAATTTCAGAAAAATTCACGCTTAGTCCCGAATTTTCACGAAGCGTATTTTCCTCAAAATAAAATAAAAATTAAAGGAAAAAAAATTCAAGATTTATCTTTTCAATTAGAATAATCAATCATTTATAATAATAAATAAATTCTATGTTTGGAAAAGGTTGAAATGAGATGCGGGCGTTTACATCTGCAATGGATCCTCCATCAACGCCGGCGATGATGATGGGTCCGTCCCCTCGAACGCTGAAACCGAATCCTTGATCGTGTAACTTCCTTAGATGGGCTTCCCTCTTCGGATTCCATTTATGCTTTGCAGAGAACAAAGACAGGGGGCCGATCCGGCGGAATAAATCCGCAACCGGATACTGACCGAAATCCGGCTGCCCAAATGATAACTGCAACTTGGTCGAAGCTAAAAAATAAAAAAAATTAATATTATTATTTTCACTTCCACCATATATGACTTTCCACTTCCACTTTTTAGAAATTCCTCTAAATCATATAGAAAGGTATAAAGACTTCCACTTCCACCCTTTAGAGAAATATTTAACGTAAAATTTGGGATTATTTTACTTTCCACTTCCACTTTTTAGAAATTATTTGAAATCAAATAGAAACAAATAAATAATTCCACTTCCATGATTTAGCAATGACTTTTGATCCGAATAGAAAGTAGTTTACAATTCCATTTCCACTATTTAGAGTATAAGATTATACCGAGAATAGGAGGTGGATCAAGTGCTTGGGCGAAATCATCTTCCTGTTCCACAGCGCCAGATGTCGCCCGGGAGTGGATTTGAGCGGCGTTGTAGGCGTCTAGAGCAGAGGCGTGAGCGCGCCGGAGGAAAGTCGACAGGTGGTCCCGCTTCTTCAGTTCGCGGGACATCCGCTGTAGCCTAAGGCTCTCTTCGTGCAACAGCACAGACTCACGTAAATGAGTCAAACCTGTAAAGCAACGAACCAACCAACAACAACAAAATTACTACATTTTTCAAGGACATGTCATAATTCATGTACTTATAAATAAAAATTCACGCTGTCATGAATATTCAGAAACTCTTTTTTAGAAGGAATTAATAACGAAAAAGTCTCAATTTTTTTTTATTCATAAAAATTCACGCAGAATCACGAATATTCACGAATTTTTAAAAATCTTATTTTTCGAAAAAAACGAATTAGACAAAAAATTTTGATAATTCTTTAAAAATCACGCCGAATCCCGAAAATTCCCGAAATTTCTAAAAAATTATTTTTCAACTTAACTAATAAAAATGAGGAAATCCCGAAAATTCCCAACACGTATTTTTATCATAAAACTTGACAGATAAATAATTATCCCTTTTTTAGAAAAAACTTAAAAAACCAATTTCCTGAAATTCCCGAAAGTTACGGCAATGTCAAGGACACGTCATAATAATGAGACAAATTATGCACGCAGTTCACATCATCATCATCCATCATATTTTTACCGAGCTGAAGCCTTTCTGCGTCGTTCTTGGGTACCCGGATGTCGATAATCGAGTTGATTTTCGCATTGGAATGGGCGGCGGCAGACGACGTTGACACTTCCGCGTCGTTGTACATAAAGAGGAGCGTCTCTTTGGTCTTGTCACTCAACGGACGACTTCCAAGGCCGGATAAAGTCAGCCCGCTTCCGGCCGATTGGTGACCGATCGCTTTGTAATACTGGCTCTTCACCTAATCAATTTTAAATTAAAAATTAAAAAAAATTCTAATTGGTGGAAGTGGAAATCTTAATTCGTTAGTATGTGAATCTTTAGGAGTTTCTAACAGGCGGAAGTGGAAATTAAAATAAAGCCAAATTTAATAATAAGAAAACTGCTAAAGGGTGGAAATGGAATTGGGAACTTTTCCCCATTAGGCCTGTAGAAGGTTATAAATGGTGGAAGTGAAAAGATTTTTAATTTGAATTTCCCGAAATTTAGCATCATTAAACTTTGTCTTTATTTAAGATTTCTAAATGGTGGAAGTGGAAACAAAAGTAATTTTGAAAGAAAAAGTAATAAAACTTGAGTTTTTAATTAAAATTTCACGAATTATAATACCTGGACGAGTGAAATCCAAGAATCTGGGACGTAATCTTTGACCAATTCAATGGACATTGCGTCATAAACACGTTGATAACTCTCTGAAAGCTGTTAAGAAAAGAATTTTTATTTCATTTTATTATTATTGGGTATAACGGGGTATCCTATTATCATAGCGGATTAGATCCTTTTCTAAACAAACTTTCTCTCTAAAAGAAAAACACACACAAAAGATGGTTTATGCAAATATATCCTTAAAAAGAGATAGAGCGCATCATGTAATAAGGAAAAAATAGAGGAACCCTAATTACCTCTGCCGCCTCTTGGGCTTGCTCTAGGTAAGCGTCAATGTCCTCCTGATCCTGATTACCACTTCGGTTGCTAAGCAACAGCTTCTCAAATAAGCACTCCCTCGCTTGCGCCTAAAAAAAATAAAAAAACATGATTAGTACACTATGCGGCAGAAAAATAAAAGCGGCTTTTCTGTCCCCTAGGACTTATGGGGGGATAGCCGCTTTTAATTTGCCACATAAGCAAGTAGAATAAAAGCGGCTATTCAGTCCTCTATTAGGGATACACCGGAACAACCGCTTTTATTCTGCGTGTTTCGCAGTGTACATATTAAAAGTGTCTCTTTTCGGCTGATTTATGATTATAATTAAAAATTACAATCATTAGGAGGATGAAAGCTTCGAGAACTTGAGGGGCCAAGTCCATAGATGGAGCGTTGGTGAAGTTATCGACGATGAATCTGAAAACAGCTGCTGCTCTCAAAAAGTTATCCACAGATCCATCAAGTCCCTCTCCAGTCCCACGTTCTAATCGGGTCCCGATCTGGGTATGCAGGGCACCGAGATTGAATAAGACACAGGCCTTCTCGAACGCTACAGTCCGTTGAGCACTTGGAACTCCAGTCAAAGAGTCATACCTTCAAAGAAAAATTCGAAAAATTCAAAAAATTCACAATAATTCACGACACCAATTTTTCATTAAAAACTTAGAATAATTTTTTCAAGATTTTTTTTTCTCCGGTCTTTGTCTATGATGCACCCCTAGTATGATCATCCAAACCCCGGTCAATTATCGGCCACGACCGGTAAGAAAAAAGCATTTTTTCCCCACCGGTCTTGGCCTAAGATGTACGCCCGGTATGATGATCGAAACCCGGGTGAATTATCGGCCAAGACCGGTGAAGCATAAAATGAACCCCCAATCAGATCATCTTGATAGGGGTAAAAATCATGCAAGATCGGTGATTTTTTATTTTTAGATGGTTCCGCTCTTCTTTTAGTCCGGTTAGAGTGGGTCACGCTCCACTTGGGGAAATATTAGGAAGGCGTGAAAGGTAACGTACCATTCAAAGAACACGCCCAATCCTCGTTCGGGAGAGAAGAATCGGCGTTCAAAAAAGTAGAGTTGATTGTAGTATTCGTACAAGAGGGCAATTCCTGTTGCATCCCTCGAAGGCGTTCTCATAGCCTTATATAATAACAATAAAATGGAATGAATCATATGAATGATATGCAAGATTGCGTGATTCTATTTAATATTTTTACCTGTCTAAGATCAGACAGCTCTGCAATGGCTTCTTCGTAATCGATGCCTCTCTCTTTGTAATGATCCTCGATCAATTCCTGTAAGTTAAAACGTCAAATCAATCATTACGTAAAAAAAATCACGAAAAATCACGAAGCCCATTTTTTCATCAAAATTTCCCAAAATTTTATTTCTTACTGTTATAAACGAAAAACCAAAATTTTACACAAGAAAAACGACTTTTTCACGAAGACTCCCGAAAATTCACGCATTTTCACGGACCCTTAATTTCCGTGAAAAATTCATAAATTTGAGAAAAAGAAAATTTTCCCAAATATTCACGAAAAATTTAAGTTTGTCCCGAAAACAAAAACCAAAGAGAAAAAATAATACTTACAAAGAGAGAGTCGTGAAAAGGGACGTCTTTAGTCTCTTTCAAGCCGAGGGGTATCATGGGAATGTGGTCAGAGGGACGTCCATCAGCGCCCGGCGCTTGGTACACTTCGACAGACGAATTTAGTGCCGCCAATTTCTCTTTGAGCAGCTGCAGATTCGAATTCACAAAACTCAATTCCAATGATACCGTTTCCCGAAGTTTCTTATTGCTTGTAGCCCTGCGAAAAATAAAAATAATATTAAGAATCATTAGTGCATTCCTTCATTAGGGAGGCGGGGTCCGTGACTCAAAAAGGTACGCTTTAATTTGGGACAGGTGTGTTCTCCCCAACCACAATATATAACCTGTAGCCAGTGGCATTCTAAAAAAAAAAACAGTTTAAACCGGATGTGAAAAATGATTTTTTTTTTCACCGGTAATGGCCAAAGATTTACGCCCGGTATGATCATCAAACCCCGGGTTAACTATCGGCCAAGACCGACGTAGCATAAAATGAGCCCCCAATCAGATCATCTAGATAGGGGTAAAAATCATGCAAGACCGGTCAAGACCGAAAATTTACCCCCAATAAGATCATCGAAAACCGGGTGAATTTTTCAAAAAATGCTATCCAGCCAAGTTGAACGTTTTTCTTTCCAGAAAAAAAAAATAATAATAAACAGCGTCGGTCAAAAACCTCATTTCCTCTTGGCTGGACGTCGTTTAATGGCCCAGCTCACGCACGACGAATAATATACAAGAAGGAAGTAAGAAATAAAGAGAGAAACATTTCTTTTTCTCTCTTCAAATAATAACACTACTGTGTATAACAAATTCATTTTAACATGACAAATTTTGCAGGTTGACCAGTCAAGTTGAAAACCTACCTAAAGAGATTCTCAGCTCCAGCTCTGAGACGAAGTTCTTTGTTGATTTCCTGATTCAATTTTGCTCTTTTCGTCTGCAACTTTGAGCGACATGTAGCGGCCCTCGGGTCCGAGCCCTGTGTATATAAAATAGAATAATCACATTGTTATTATTCACGCAGCCATGTTGTTGTGGTCATCTAGCTAACAAAAAAAAAAAATCAGGTCGTAGTGACACCTGATGCGTAACCTAAACTCACCCTATGATAAGCTTTGTTGTGAGCTTTTAAAATGGCTACGTGAGCCATTTTTAAAATTTTATCAAAAATTCCAAATGTGGGAGAAAAAAAAAAGTTCACAAAAATTCAGATTCAAAAAGAGTTAAAACTGAGTCACATTATAGTCAAAAACACATCCACTGAGGTCGACGGTGCGGGCTAGACTGTCAAAAGAAGCCCAGCCAGAACCACGAATGGCGGTGCTGCTTCCCCTCGGGACGCCCGTGGCTAGAATGACTGACAAAAAGAGAGAAAGAAAAAAAAAAAAAGAGCCTCGGGCCGTGAGAGTAACACGCTCACGAACGCCACAACCTCAATTCGACGTGTAATAATATTGTTATTCTGCTAAAATTCCATACATATATTTTTTCTGTTTTAAAAAGTAATTAATTTTGATGTAAAGTGCAGACGACGCAATTAAAAATTGCAGACGACGGCGGCTCGGACAGGTTCTTTCCGGTATTTTTTATTTATTTTGTATTTTTTCTCCCCTCCTGTTGCGCAACGCCAACACACCTGACTCTTTTTCTTTATATAACAAAGCATAGCATTGAATTCTATGGCCCCGATATATACTTCATTCAGATGTATTTCTTTAGATCTCAAGGTGTGTTGAGACTGGCAACGTTGCATGTCAACATGCCGTTTTTTTTTTAAAGTCATTCAATATTTTTTTCTTCTCCTTGAGAAGATGTTACAACATTTCGTCAGCAAATGATTTGTGATGGCATCTCTCCTTTTTTTATTTTTCTCAGACGTAACTCAAATATTTTCCACTTTCTCACATTTTGACAGGCTGTGCACGCGCTAATTATCTTTTATTTTTTTAAAGTAAAAATTGAAGAGCAAGGTATATTCTACGCAGAATCCCGTATAGTATTGAGTATCGTAGTTGTCGTATAATTCCGTTAAAAATCGCGGGAGCGTGACGGACGATACTCATCACGGGTAATGATTTACCCAAGTACATGGTTTATCTCTTTTCTAGAAAACTTTCTCACCTCCATTTTGTTACGCTTTACTCAAATCGATATAGAATTTTGGAAAGAAAATTTCGTGGGAAAATGTATATACTGATTATGAGATACACACGAAATATTCACGCCAAATCACGAAACTCTACAAATAAAATATAAATTTCGTGGGAAAAAGTAGTGCAATATGGCAGCCACAAGCCAGTTTTCCCAAAAATTCACGCCGAATCACGAAGATTTTTTTTAATCAATTTTTTTTTTCACCGGTCATGGCCGAAGATTTACGCCCAGTACGATCATCCAAACCAGGGTCACCTATCGGCCAAGACCGGTGAAGCATAAAATGAACCCCACATCAGATCATCTAAACAGGGGTAAATACCATGCAAGATCGGTCAAGGCCGAAAATTTACCCTCATTATGATCGTCTAAACCCCGGCAAATTAACAGCCAAACCCGTTGAATTAAAAAAAAGTTATCCGAAATTAATTCTTTTAGCAAATCGTTTTTTTCGCTTAAAATTCGTGAGAATAAAAAGAGAGGGAAATATATACGACATATGTGATCCGGTGAATTGTCGTGATACAGCGACCGTTAGATAGAATAGAATGACGGAACGCTCTGCTCCTTTTATTACGATGATACGTACATCCGAAGCGCGGCGACACTCTGCTAGTCTGCTTCCAGTGAATTCCAGTGCGCATAACAACAAGTGCCACCTGGCACCTGTTTATGGACGCACTAACACCCCACCAACTTTGCGGTACCGTACAGTACAATTGGGAGCCCGAAAATTCCGTTGTTAACAACAATAATAAGTCCAGAGATATAACATAAAGTAATAATCATTAAAAATAAAAGACGGTTGTAAAATTCACGCAGAACAAAAAAAATCTTTAAACGTTTAAAAATTCACGACATTTTAAAAATCCAATTTGAATAAAATTTAAGGAATCCCGAAAATTCACGCTCAATTCCGAATTTTAAAAATTAGTTTTCTACAAAATTTGAATGTTATTTGGTTAATCACGAAAATTCACGCTCAATCCCGAAATGGTAAAAAAATAGTTTGTTATCGAATTTGAATAAAATTGGATGAATCACGAAAATTCACGCCGAGTCCCGAAAATTCCCGAAGAAAAAAGTACTTTGAAGATGTAATGCATCATATCCCTTGAAGCGAGATCATTAAAAAAAGACCATTAAAAAATCATCATCAACATTCCAAGGATGATGTGCGTTAACTTTCACTCTGAACGGCAAATCACCTGATGCCGTGAAAGTCTTTTTATATTTTTTTTTTCAAAAACTCATGTCATCATTTTATAAAAAGAAGCATAACAAATCAACTTTCTCAGAATGAGAGCCGGTCCCTGAAAAAAAAAGAAAAAGTGTCTCCTTTTAATCACTTGAATGAATTTTTAAATTTTAAAAAAATAATTGGGCGTAGTCTAGAAAAGTAACACGTTGACCCTTTTTTTCTTAAAAAGCGTAACTTGATACGAAAATGGAACTGTGAGGAGAAAGAAGAAGTGATGTTGCTGTGCTCCTTCAGGAAATGCAGCGCAGGAGAAAGCATAGCCCAAAGGGTCAGCAGCTATCGGGTGAAAGTTGAGCGTTTATCAAAAGAAAAGAAGTAAAAAATTCCACGTGGACCAGCTGATGTAATAAGTAGCACACGCAACAGATTCCTCTTCTTCTCATTCTTCTTCCCCATATTTTCCCGAAACCAAAATTCTGTTAAATTTTTTTGAAAATTTGAAGATTTGAAAATTCCCGCCAAATTGAAAAACAATATTTTTCACGAAAATTCACGATTTTTAGGTCGTCGTTCATGCTATTCATTACGTACATTTCATATTTTCCCGAAAAATCCCGAAACCAAAATTCTGTTAAATTTTTTTGAAAATTTGAAAATTCGAAAATTCCCGCCAAATTGAAAAAGACATATTTTTCACGAAAATTCACGAATTTTAGGTCGTCGTTCATGCTATTCATTACGTAAAAAAGAGAAGTGTTCATTTCCCGTGTCAAAAAGGTTGAGCGTTTACCACGTCTAAAGTTGGTAATTTTCAGCGCTCAAGTTCATTGTTCTGCTTTTTTTTTTTTATAAATGTCGGCCGAATTCGTGATTCACGAGGATTTCTTTTAAGAAATAGAGACCATCACCACAAAAAATTCATTAGAGAAAAAAAATTTGGCCTTGATGATGAAACTTTTTGTTTACTGTCCAACAGTGCCATCTCGTGGCGTGACTAAATACCCGCCAATTTTAGAGAAAATTTGAAATTATTATTTTTAAAAGAAACCACAAGTGAGGAAAAACATTGCCATTGTGTCAAAAGGAAAGTGTCAAACTGTCTAAATTAAGTTTCACTTGAAATCAGCTGGAAAATTAGATAATATTCACGCGTGAGCTCGTTAATCATCATCAGCGTCATACTCTGTTTGGTCTTAATAGGAAGCTGATGGATCACGGTCCACTTTACCTTCTAAAAAATTGGTCACATTTCACGCAATTCTTAACGTGAGAAATTTGAAGAAAAAAAATGAATATTCACGAATTTCTCTTCTCTTTTTTCGGGACGTCTGTGTGACCCATATGAAATAGAGATGATGACACAAAGGAAACGGTATCTTTGGTTGCAACACACTGAAAGGTTAAAAGGTCACTTGGTATATTAAAAAATTGGAATGAAAAAAAACTATAAATTTTAGCTTTCAATGGGACATTTGTGCGGCACATCAGCAAATGTGTTTCTCACGATTTTTCCCGTGACACGCCATTACCCTTAAAAAATTTGGTGAAAGTCCCGATAAATCCAGTTTTTTGAATAACTTTTAAGTTATTTACATTTTTTAGATTGATAAAACTGGTTGTTACAAGCCAGCTGTCAAGTTTCGCATGTTTACACACAAATACAGAAGTTTACCGATCAAGGCCGAAAGTATACCCCCAATATGATCATCTAAACTGGGGTCAACTAGGCAAAGACCGGTGAATAATTTTTGAAAAGAGTTCACCGGTCAAGGCCGAAAAGGTACCCCAAGTATGATCATCTTAACCCCGGTAAATTATAAGCCACGACCGGCATTTTTTAAAAAATGCTAATTTAACCAAAAATTAACTTGTCAAGTTATTTACATTGAGAGATTGAGAGATAAAGCAGGTTGTAACGATCAGCTGTCAAAATTTGCATGTTTACTTGCCAGGAGTGCGTTAAAAACATTTCATAAATTTCATTTCATAAAATGTTAAAAAAGTTAACTTGCAAAGTTTATCTAAAGCAGAAGTGCGTTAAAACATTTTACTAATTCAGACAATAAATTCGATTCGGTTGCTAGGGACAACCGGATGTGCATCTACAAGTCACGACTAAAAATATGAATTGTATAAAAAAAAGAAAAGATGATATAAAGGGAAACGTAACACAGCAAAAATGTCAAGGCCAGCACAATGAAGCCTATCACGCATCATATCGAATAGTAATAATTTGTTTCTCTTTTTCATTATTCTTTGTATATACTCTTTCCGGCCACTCCTTGTTTTCAAAAATTATGATGACGCCATTATAGACGTCTATAATAATATCTTTGACAAACAAATTATTTAGTACTTGATAAATGATTAGTTCAAACATGACATTGAAGTGAAATTAAAGTAAAGATGATAATTGTTTCCACGCAGTGAAGATAATAGATAATTCGATTACTGCGTAATAGATATATCAAATCACAGAAAACAAAAATTCCCACATTGTAGCTGCAAAAAGTCCCACGTTCCACAAAATAATAGAACGTAACTAAGAAGCAGACGACACGAAAAAGGATGAGCCTAGTACTGCTTCGCACATTTTCCATCTCATTACCCAAATTTGACCTCTTTAAACTATATATATTTCCCTCTCTGTTTGCGGTCTAGTTAATACCCTAGACACACGGTTTTGCGTGATCTCTCCGCCCACGCACGCGTCCCGAAATAAGGCAGCAAAACCTTACGGTCTAATAAATTCCGGAAGAGAAAATCAACCGGAGCGAATAGTCTATAAAAAAACTGGTTATACCCGTTGGACCCATCCTAAATGGAATTGTATTAAAAAAAAGTGCAGTTATCGACAGTTATAACGAGTACTTTTCCCATCTATTCAGACTACACGTGTCCCGGAATTTCATTTCCTAAATTATAAATTCCTCCTCCACTTTTTTTTGTTTTGTTCTGACAGGTGATTCATACGTAAAATGAAAGCTGTAGCAAACGTGATGTTGAATCTTTTTCACCTGATTTGGTTCTTTTAAAAAAAAATGGAATCTAGGTTTCATCATCATCAAAATTGGTTTCATCAAGACCAGGTGCACAACAGCTGTTTTTTATCCCGCATATTTGTTACCGAGTTCAATCACTATCTCCAATGTCAACAATAACAATTTGAATTAATATAATATAAGATGACTCACCCTTGGTTTGTCAAAGTATCCAGCAGTGGAGCGAGTAGTATTGAAACCGTTTAGTTGACAATTTTTATTCGCCATTTTTAATAAAAATGCTGCCGGTCTACGGCCCGGTTGAGATTAGACTGAGTTCTACACACACATACACGACGGGATGCCTTTAGTTTCAATTCTGGGTCCGGTAATAATAATAAGGAACAGACGGGCTGCAGCTAGTGGGAGGTGGTATGGCTCCCGTAATCCTGCGTCTCTCACTCCGCCCACCTTGCATATGTTACATACGTCACGACAGGAGCTTCATAGAACTACCGGGAATATGGAATAACATTATTATATTCTCTCTGGAATTCTTTTCAACATGTATTGGTTTTGAAAAAAATCTGTGCTAAAATCTTGAAAATTTTCATGAGAAATTTTGTTAATTTAATTCTGTTTTGAGCTTTTTCGTTAAAGAATCTGTGTCAAAAGTCTTGAATAACTCTTAGAAAATCCATAAAAACCAAAGTTTCTAAACTTTTGATGCACTTATACATCGAGCTAACAACTTCTTTTTAAGTAATCTATGTCAAATCTTGAAAACATCTGAAGAAAAGCTGAAAAAATCGCGAAAATTCGAAGTTTTAACACTTTTAATTCACTTATACATCGAACTTACAACTCTTCTTCAAATAAAATCTGCCAAAATCCAATGAAAACCCCCAAAAGTTTATCGAAACATATCGAGCCTGACAAAACTTGGTTATTTAGAGATTCTTCCTCATCCCAGAATATATTATTTAGACTTTCTCCTTATAGGAGGAAAGAAAAGCCTTAGAAAGCTTATTTCTGTCTCTACTGATGTGATGCACTTATTTTGTTTGATGACTAATTGGATGAATTCGCCCGCAAGAAAACGGCTAGCTGTAAAAGCGAAACGCGACGTGCAGCAATTCAGCTCTTTTTTCTTTCAGATTGCACTCATTTGCTTTCGCCATCTAAAAAAGCAGGGAAAGTTTAAAGAAAAGAACGTATAACTAATGCATAATATACAGTGTGTATACCATTACACATTGGGAAATGTAAACCCCCCAAAGCAGCTAGCTTCTATAGGGCGTTTTCCACCGGTCCTAAGGGTTGTAAAATGACTCCCTCACTTTTTGGGGGGAGAAAATACGTGCCTTTGTTTCTAAATTACCATGAACTCGACAGCACACACACATCCCCCTCTCAACTCTCTTTGAAATGTCTAGGTACATACCCACGCAATCAAATACACGCGCCTGTTTTTGGTTCTAGAGAAAAAGGGTGTGCCCAGTGCAATTATACATCCATTGGAGCCCTCTCCGGAAGACGTAGCAATGTCCTTTTTCCGCCTCCCTGCGATGTATAATGTGGAGGACCCTAACGAAACCTTTTCAAAGCGTTTTAGACACGATTTTTTTTTGGTTGTGTGTTAATACCGTATAAAAAGAAATAACCGTAAAGAGTTGACTTCTTTAGAAAACAATAGAAATGAAAGAAAAGCTATAAGGAGAAGAAAAAAAAAACAAAAGGATCAAGTTTACTTTTCGTTTATTATTTCTATTTCTATATATATTTTTAAGTACGCGTCATTAATACGAAACGTAATAGATAAATTTAAAAATATATATTGATATTTTTCAGATTTTATTTTATTAGTGGACTAATTTATTCAAATAATAAATGTGTCTTAAGATTTGAGTGTGGCGCCTTTTGTAATATTTAAATGTCGTTGTAAATTTGACCGCTAGGTGGCTATAGTTGCAATGCCGAACGGCGGGCTTTTAAAATTCGTTCTTCATTAAAAAAATTATTCGAGTTGAACGTTATTCTTATTGACCATACAATAAGAGAAAAATGGTCTATATATGCAATCCAGTAAAAAACACGTTTATGAATTGTTCCGTCGTATTTCTTGTTTACAACTTGATTTATTATTCACCCTGTTGACATTAAGTTTGGACGGTCGAATGATGCGATCTCCATCATCCCCTCGTCCTCCACCGTCATTCCGTCAACGACTCACAGTTCAGCTATAAGATGATTAATTGAGCCATCTAGCGCTCATTTGAACAACTTTTGCAAATACAAATATTATTGAATTTGAATAAGAGGCGGAAGGTAATATGAAAACGGACGCATTTAGGTTACGAAAAATTTTAAACCCCTTTCTTAAACGGTTGTTGGTTAATGAAGAATAAATTTAAATTTAAATCGTCCAAATAAAAATATAAAAATTAAAGTTTTATAACCGTTGGGAACTGATTATTTTTTTTTATTTATCATTATTGATGAAAAAAAAATTCTACAATTTCTTAAACACGCAATAAAATTCGAAGTCATTTGAGAAAAATTCTATAACCTTATCTATAATATGGGTTTATAATATGGCTCATACCATACGGCACCTATAATGAACTAGAGATTGTGTACCAAAAGTAGTTTATAGAAAAAAATACAAATGTAAATCACAAAAATCTACCACGTCCACATCTCGAAAAGATTACTGGGTTTAGAGATGAGAGCAGACACCTGGATTCGAACCAGAAAACCTGACGCCATTATGCCAGACGCTCTACCTCTGAGCTATATAGTAACAGTAATTTAATACAACACGACCTAAATTAAAATGGATACATTTTTTTTCTTCTCTTCGTTGTCGCCACATACAAATGTAAAAGGATTTATATTGATGACGAATAGCGATGGTCTTTTCATTTTTCTATTGGTGGCCCTGAAAAGGGCCGATTTGGTTTAAAAAATATGTAAGACAAGTCTAAGCCTTGGCGGGTTTGTCGGTCTTCTTGGGCAGAAGAACGGCCTGGATGTTGGGCAGGACACCACCCTGAGCGATGGTCACACCGGAGAGAAGTTTGTTCAACTCTTCGTCGTTACGGATGGCCAACTGAAGGTGACGAGGGATGATGCGGGTCTTCTTGTTGTCACGGGCAGCGTTACCGGCCAACTCGAGCACTTCAGCGGCGAGATACTCCATAACGGCAGCCAAGTAGACGGGAGCACCGGCACCAACACGATCGGCGTAGGATCCCTTACGGAGCATACGGTGGATACGACCGACGGGGAACTGAAGTCCGGCCCTGGATGAACGGGTCTTTGACTTTCCCTTCACTTTGCCTCCTTTTCCGCGACCAGACATGATGAGTAGGTTTAAGAGTAAGTAACTGCGAAAGAACTACGTGTAGCTCTCGAACAGTAAATGTAAAGAAAGAGGGGTGAAAGGCCGGTTAAATAGACCTCGACGAACAGAATAAGAGAGCCAAAAGTAAAAACCATGAAGCTCATTGGGTAGCCAGCATAAGGAAACACCACTTAAGTAGGCGTGCCTTTCTCCCCCTCTGCTCCCTTATTGTTGGAATTTGGCTCCCCTCGTCCTAGTGACGCGCTCGTCTTTTGGCTCTCTCTTTCCTTCTAAAGAGGGGGAGATTCGATATAAATAGGGGTAAATTTCCTGCTCATTCTTTATTCATATTTTCAAATTTGAGAAATCGAAATGCCTCCCAAAGTCAGTGGAAAAGCAGCCAAGAAGGCCGGCAAGGCTTCAAAGAACATCGCTAAAGGTGACAAGAAAAAGAAGCGGAAGAGGAAGGAGAGCTACGCCATCTACATCTATAAGGTGTTGAAGCAGGTTCACCCCGACACGGGCATCTCCTCCAAGGCCATGACCATCATGAACTCTTTCGTCAACGACATCTTCGAGCGCATCGCTGGTGAGTCGTCCCGTTTGGCCCACTACAACAAGCGATCGACCATCACGAGCCGCGAAATCCAAACGGCTGTCCGTCTTCTCCTCCCCGGAGAGTTGGCCAAGCACGCCGTCTCTGAAGGCACCAAGGCCGTCACCAAGTACACCAGCACCAAGTAGGTTCTACTAGCCCTCTTGTGTTAAACAAATCGGCCCTTTTCAGGGCCACCAATTTGAAAAGAAAAGTTTATCCTTAGTCGTTACTTTAAACTGTAAACTAATTGTTCATAACAGTACCTTGGCACTGTTGTTTCCAAGTTCTAATGAACTTGAAGCGACTAGAAGAGTGGATGAACATGTATCGAACTGAATTATTTGTTACTTCTGAATTCGTGTCAAACAAGAAATTTTTCATTAACCTCAGGTAAAATCTAAAACTGCAAATTATCAATAAACTGCAAAGTAATATATTTAAAATGATTTGGGCAAACTGCAAAATAATAAATATATATATATATATTTAAATGAATTGGGCATACACATTTATGACTAGAGCTTTCGTTTCGATCGTCATTACAATGTACATAGCCGACTTCTTGGATTAGACGCTATAGCCGAGTCCGTATACCTTGACCACTACTGCGTTTTCCTTTGTCGACGTACGCTAGGGACAAGATGATGGCGGGAAACTTATTGCTGTAGAAAGTAAACAATATATAAAATGTTGAAATTGTCTTAGCTTAAAATAGATGCATCAAATGAAATGAAAATACAAAAGGAAGAGGTATACTGTGCTAGTTTTCTTAAGTTTGGAAAATTAGCATTTGATTACATCTATATTGGTTATTTGTAAGTGGTTTTGGCGTTATGGACATAATGGAACGCGTCTGCTAGTGAAATTAATTACCAGCATACAAGGTAGTTCTTTTCAGGTTGATATATCAATGAATATATTAATATGTATTGTATGTACTATATTAGATAAAAAAAAAATATGTAGAAGAAATGGTTATTATTTAACTTTTCTTTTGAGAATTGGTGGCCCTGAAAAGGGCCGATTTAGTATGTTGGTTAGATGGTATTTAAATTGTTTAGCCGCCGAAGCCGTAGAGAGTGCGGCCTTGACGTTTAAGAGCGTAGACGACATCCATGGCGGTGACGGTTTTCCTCTTGGCGTGTTCGGTGTAGGTAACGGCGTCACGGATGACGTTCTCAAGGAACACCTTGAGCACACCGCGAGTCTCCTCGTAGATCAGGCCGGAGATACGCTTGACACCTCCACGACGAGCAAGACGACGGATAGCCGGCTTGGTGATGCCCTGGATGTTGTCACGCAACACTTTCCGGTGACGCTTGGCGCCTCCCTTTCCGAGTCCTTTGCCTCCTTTACCGCGTCCAGTCATGGTAGATATTCGTGGTAAATTGAAACTTTGAATGATTTTCCAACGGAATAAAGGGGGTTTATATACTCACCAAACGCGACCCTTCTTCTCTCCCCATTGGATGAGGATGGATGTTTCCCGCTTTTTCTCCCCTCCACCAATAAGGAACAATGAAAGAGGGTGAACAAAGACCCCCATCCCTCCCTCCCCTCTACACCGTATGCACTCACGGTATAAAGACCCCTCATTTACCCATCGGAATCATTCTACAACATTCTCTCGCCATGGCCCGTACCAAGCAAACCGCTCGCAAATCTACCGGAGGAAAGGCTCCTCGTAAGCAGCTGGCCACCAAGGCTGCTCGTAAGAGTGCCCCAGCCACTGGCGGTGTGAAGAAGCCCCATCGTTACCGCCCCGGTACCGTCGCTCTCCGTGAGATCCGTCGTTACCAGAAATCGACCGAGCTGCTCATCCGCAAGTTGCCCTTCCAGCGTCTCGTCCGTGAAATCGCCCAGGATTTCAAGACTGATCTCCGCTTCCAGAGCTCCGCCGTGATGGCACTTCAGGAGGCCAGCGAGGCCTACTTGGTCGGTCTGTTCGAGGACACCAATTTGTGCGCCATCCACGCCAAGCGAGTGACCATCATGCCCAAGGACATCCAGCTCGCCCGCCGCATCCGTGGAGAACGCGCTTAGACATCATACAGCCCATCTGATACCAAATCGGCCCTTTTCAGGGCCACCAATCAATTCAAGAAAATTGAATTAACTGTTTTTTAAACTAAGTTTGTTTCTCCAATTTTGTTAAGGTTTTCAAATAACTATACTTATCAAAACATGAGAAAATCCTGGTTGGTTGCTCACCAAATACGCATACAATCCCTCCCAAGTTCTAACTTATTTGTTTTAAAAAATTGCATAATATATTACTTCAGCTAACTAACAACTAACATTTTGCAGCCTGTTAGAGTCAGGGTATTACTCTCAGTAATGTGAATATAGTAAATGTATTATTCAAGTTTTAATTGAATAACTAAAAAGTGACGAATTTAAGACTAAGAGCCAACTGCCATTATATTGCATATATACTTAAAAAGGGGAGTGCATCTTTAATTGTTTACAAATCATTTGAGTCAGGTAACAGATAAGTGGCGAATAAATGTTAATGTACCAATTTGAGTTGGATTTTGAATATTAGTTGTTAGAAGATTCATGGATACCGGCACTTTTTACAATTGGCTTTTACAATATGGTTAATTCCGATAAACTTTTATTTTTGTAAAAAATGATAGGAGCAAATGATTTACACAATAATTGTTTTTTTCAGGGTTGGGGTGGCTTGGGTTATAACTTATAAGCAGCATTTACTATCTCATAATTTCTCTAAAGCCGCCCAAAGTCCAATGTCCTCTTCACAAAAAATGCAAGAAAGTCTCGAGCCTACCAGGGATCGAACCTGGAATCTTCTGCTCCGTAGGCAGACGCGTTATCCATTGCGCCACAGGCCCTTATAATCATTGGAAAATAATGCTTAAATATACTCTACTTTTTAAGAGGGAGTCATCTACCACCGTCGGTCGCTCTCTATCTCATTGTAGCCTTATATAGATTAGGTTAGATTGCTTTTACTTTAGATTATTACAAAAACAATCACTGAATACCTATTATTGTGTGAGATGAATTTACAAGCTATTATTGCGGAAGCAATTATTGTAATACGAGGATAATTAAACCGACTAAATTATCATAGAAGTTTTTAAAGTTTTTATTGTAGTATTAGTACCGTATGTTGTATACACAAAGTATATTATCGTACTATTTTTACATAATTTTTTAATGCATATTTCTACAAAAGCTTGAAAAAAATGAATTATTGTTAAAATATTCTACGAATTCTGATGGAATACTTATTGTTACTTAAAAATAAAAATGTTGCTGATTTGATCGAATTACTCATGTTGTTGACATAGTAACATGCATTATCAGTTTTACAAATAGCTGACGAGATCATATACAGTACATGTACCGTACTTCACCTATATAGCTTTATAACTCGTCATTTTTAATGGTAACACTTAATCATTTTTGGACAAAATATGAGTATTCATCATCATATAATTTCAAAATTGGGAAAAACATTGAAGCCGAAATATCCGTTCAAAAAAACAGCTGACGAGATCATATATAGCACGCTCCGTTATCAATTGCCTTTTTTCAAGTTTGATGTAATGTACATAATACCTACGTAATGTAACTTTGCATTATTAGATAAGACTATGGCATCATATTTTCACGTGACATGTTGTTTGTATCAAGTCAAGATGGTTAGAAAACTCTAATTATACTAAATCATTATTTATAATTACGACTCTTATAATATGGCCCAACAGATAGTTTTGAGATTTAAATAAATTTTTGTAAACACATTTAATCTGTCTTTCCGTACCTATTACGATTTAGAAGTTTTTGACTAACTTTAAATAGTGAGTTAATACTACTCGACTGTATTTAAAAGCTGAAATCATAAAGCACATTCGTTATTTAAGTACGTATTCTATAATGTATGCAGGCCTAACAACCCCTATTTTTAATTCTTTTCTTTCGTGTATTATAATTTCAAAGTAGGTCACCAAGAAACAAGTTTATTGTCCGTAATGACGAAATAGTTAAGCCACATTGTTCAAGAGCACATGTTCGAAATAAAGAAAAAAAAAATTCTTCTTATTCATTTCAATATTATGCTCTCTGTTCGGTGTAGGGACTATTATGTTGCTGTAATTAAGCACGGCGTTGCACAGAGAATTTAATCTCGAAGCAGGTGAAAACGGGACCGGTAGTGCTGTCTCTGTATTCGATCAAGCTGGAGAAATCTTCCTGCGTTTCGTTTTAAAAATATAATATGTAAAACAATGTAAATTTATTGTGTCTAAAAGTTGAAATTGGTTACCGTGGCTCCAACATCGACGTAGCTATTCCAATAAGCACTATTAAAGGGAAAGATGCTGTCGAAGTCGTGTCTAGCTGCAGTGACGGGGCAGGCCAAAGTTGGGTTCGTCTGGATGATACCAATGAAATCGCAGAGCGGAATACCTTTGCTGTGACATAAACATATAACGTTAAATATTATTTCATAGAGGACGAATATATAATATATATTATGTATTACCAAGATCCAGAAACACCGTCGGCCCCACATGGAAGTGCCAAACCGTCTCTCGTTCGTGTAATTGAAATGTCAACCACGGAGGCAGCAGGGGTCTGCTGGGTAAGTACTAAGGTGACTTTCAGGTCCATGGTGGTAACTGCGCCCGCTAGAACGACAGGGTCCGTCTCCACAGTGCCATTAATGCGTCCATAAATGTTGCTACCTTCGTTTTATGATAAATGGTAATTGAAATATACATTTTAAAATGAATTGTATAAGAATTTAATTTACCACTGAGACCACAGTCCTCGAGGGTTCCAATTCTGGGGGTGTATTTGGCCGAAGTGGCCGCAAAAAGAGCTACGGTTAGGACGAGAATGATACCTTTCATGGTGACGATGTATAGCTACTGAAGATGTCTTCAAGTATACTGTTCATAGGCCTGTCCTAGGTCTTTTATATTGTTCAATTGAAACTGATAAAGCAAAAAAAACGAGCGAATCATTAACCAATGGATTGACACCGGGCGAGTTTGAATAATATTTAGACAATGATAGAGTGGGAAAAAATCATCAGCTGTTCAGACGTTGTTTGTTTTATTCCTGTCTCGGCGATATCATTCTACAGCACGTGTTTGTTTACAGTAGTCATCAGTATTGAAGGGCCATGTGACCAATTCTGGCATGACCAATAAGTCGTTGAATAAACATTAGAGAAAGTATAATTAGAATACTGGTTTTCCCCATTTTTCGTGTTTCTTGTATATATGTGCCTAAATCAAGTTTGTTTTCTGTGCAAAATATATGGGAAAAAGAAGAAATTCAGTAAATATCCATTATATCATAATCATTTAAGATCGATTCCCTTCATTCAAAAGAAAAATGAAAATTTATGTAAAAGAAAAATGTAGTAAGAATCTCCATAAAATTCACCTACAAAACTGTCCGATAACACATGGATTCACTTTGTTTATTAACTCATAATCTCATATCATAGCTTACTTTTCTTTAATAGATTACGGCAATATACACGTGATGGGAAAACCAATCGCTGTGCCGAGAAATCCGCTGATTATTGTTCAAAATTTTGAGAAAATTTGTAGTGGCGACTAAATGTTGATGTTCCAATTCAGGTTAGAGTTTTAATGATGAACTTTCTCGAAGTGGCATGTAGATATCCCAAGATGAGAGGGTTTTTTAATCGCTGTTACGTGATACAGTTCGACGCGCATCACCACGTAGAGGGATTGATTACTCATAAAGTAGATCTGATGGTATAACATGAATATATTAAACTGAGATAAACCTGCTCTTGAAATTAAGCATACGCCCAAATAGAAGAGAAGACCAGTTATTATTCTATTTATATTCTGTAATATTTTCTTTATTGGAGGGACTGCCATTGACCAGAAAATAAGACGACATAACATAATTGTAAAATAATACAGTTATATAATGGTATACCGTACCATAAGAAACTACTCTAAGAATTTGCTTTTATAAATGGTTAATCCGAGAAATAATCCTATTTTAAATGTAAAAAATGATTGGGGCAGACAATTTGCACAATACATTTTGTTTTTCAGGGTTAGGATTTATATTGCCGATAATAGGCCTACTATCTATAAAAATATTGCTTAAATACGCTTTATGACTTTAGAGAACGCCCTCTATGATCGCGTGTCTTATAGATTAGGTTAGATGATTTCAATTATAGAGTATAAAATCTATAAATTAAACTGTACATGAATTTGAAATACATTGTGTGCTAGATCGAAACATATATTGTTGTTGAAAATCTTTATACGAATAAAGTTGATAAATGGTGAACATGAAATATAAGCATAAAATGAATTTATATATATCACTGTATAGTATATATTTATAAATATGATTGACTTAATTTTGAAATGATTGTTGGATTAAGATTTTAAGAACCATATTTTAGAATTAAATATATATAATATATATATAAAATCAAGATAAAATAGATAACAATCTGTCGATTCAATAACCCTACAACAGACAGATTCCATCAGAAGGGCTCGTCCGGGATTTGAACCCGGGACCTCTCGCACCCGAAGCGAGAATCATACCCCTAGACCAACGAGCCTTCTATTTATTGTGATCAATTTTTTAAACATTATTTGATTAAGAACATATCACCTACATATTACATAATTATTTTTTAGAAATGAGAATATTATAACTATTTTTTTGCTAAATTTTCAAACCAATTTGATTAATTATGGAGTGATGGTCAATTTGCTTTTCATGCTCTCTCTAAACTTAATTAACCGACGACTTAAACAAATAAGGCGTTAGTTCCCTAAACTTCAACAACTTATGCAAAAGAAAAAGAAAAAGAAAATTGATGTATCGAAAATTAATTAATCAAGCCCGCTTGATTTGTCTATACAATTATTGATAACTAGGTCAATAGTGAGATAATTAAAATATGCTCGACTGCTATTAAAAGGTGAAATAATGATACATCGCAATTCTTGAAGCAATGTATTCTGTATCCAGGCATAACAATCTTTACTCTTTTTTTCTATGCCATATTCATTCAAAGAAACATGATAGGGTGTTATTTCTTCTTTTCCTGATCGGAATTATAACATTAGTGGACTTGTACTCAAGCACGCCGTTGCATAGAGAAATTAATCTCGAAGCAGCCAAAAACGGGACCAGTAGTGCTCTCTTTGAATTCGATCACGCTCGAAAAATCTTCCTATATGGGTTCGATATAAAAGAATAATATATGATAAATATATATTTTCCTATTTACTATATTTATAAATTTTGCAATATACCGTGGATCCAACATCGACGTAGTCATTCCAATAGCTATTAGTAAATGGATAGACACTGTCGAAGTCGTGTCTTTCTGCAGTGACGGGGCAAGCCAAAGTCGGGTTCGTTTGAATGAGATTTACAAAAGTGCAGAGTGGAATACCTTTGCTGTACAATATAAATACATAAAATCACTTTAACATATTGAGAGGTTGTTTAATGCCATTATTATTAATATACCAAGATCCAGAGACACCGTCGGCACCACATGGAAGTGCAAGATTGTCTCTTTTACGAGAAATTGCAATGTCAACCACAGAGGCAGCAGGGGTCTGCTGGGTGAGCACAAGGGTGATTTTCAGGTCCATGGTGCTAATAAGGCCCGATAACACGACAGGGTCAGTCTCCACCGTCCCATTAATGCGTCCAAAAATGTTGGCACCTTGGTTACATAAAGAAAAAAATTATTTAGACAATTAAAAAGCTTATTCTATAATATGTTAACTTACCGCTAAGACCGCAGTCTACGAGGGTGCCAATTTTGGGGGTGTATAGGGCCGAAGTGGCCGCAAAAAGAGTTACGGTTAGAACGAGAATGATACCTTTCATGATGCCGATGGTTATTGAAGATTTCTTCAATAAGTATACTGTTCAATAGAGAGCCGGCCGGCAGATCTTTTATATTATTCGGCTAGGGGCTGATAAAGTGAACCACTTGCCAATGGACAGAGGCCACGTGAGTTTGAATAATATTTATACAATGATTATATAGCTTGGGTAAAATCTATATTTGAAATCAACAGCTCAGACATTTGTTTTCTTCCTGTCTCGCGCCGTTATCATAATGTTGAGGGTTGCATATTTATTTACAATACCAATTAGATATACCGTATGACCACTTAGTAGGCTAGTGGGTTTTTGATCTAATTCAAACATGTGATTAACGAATGCATGCGAGTATATACCATTGAAGTTATATAAATTTCAGCAGAGGTTTTTCCCATTTTATCTTTGTATTGACTTGATTATTGACGACTTTCTCAAGTATGTGGGCAAACTATCTTGAGAGTAAGAGGGTAGCGTCATTTTATTTTAAAATTCAGAATAAGTGTGAACGTTAGGCGAGGGCTGCATATTCGAATTCAATATATATATATACGCGTTCATTGCAATATTATAAAAACCCAATATAACATAAATATGTGACACTAGAATATTAACATAGATTGAAATAATGCGCGAGGAAATGGGAATGTATATAGTCGTTGAATTTCAGAAAAGGGTTCATCTTTAGTCGTTAACGAGTCTGCTACTTCTGTAAATTATTATTCATTTTCAATCTATAACTTAAAATAGAAAAGGTATACCTTTGCCTAATGCAATATTATCAAGGTTCACATGTACTGCAATATCTTTTTGTATAACTTCGCCTTTCAACTGACAATATAGATAAAACTGTTTATATTAAGCAAACAAACACATCAATCATTCTCAATTTAAAATCGAAACATAAATATAGTGTGGCAAGGCTTTGATAATGTATTAATTTTAGGGGTTTCATATAAAAAAAATATTATTTATTTCAGTATTTGTGTATTTTTAAGAACTACTAAACCTTGTGTTAGTATATGTCTGTATAAGCCACTTGTAAAATAGTTCGAAAGATTATAAATATTTATATACTATTACTATTGTTCTACTTCTTTGTCTTGCAGAATGAAAAGGTAAGTCAGTCCAACGCCAATAACCTGCTACGAAATAATCCTTAAAATAACCCACCAAGTATGAATATTATGCAAAAATAAAATTATTATACTACCGCAGGAATCAGACTGGTATCTACAGCAAAGAAACCGGCCGCATCTAAAGCTGCACTTTTATACGACACTTGCTCGTGGATTTCCGTTACCTGTTTAATTAATTTTAAATTATATAGAAAAGTGGTTACAATTTTAAAACGATCGTTACAGCAAATTGGACGTGTTGATTTGACAAAGAGCAGTTGAGATGGCACAGTTTGTTTTTAATTTTCGATCTCTGTAGCATTTTAATTAAGAAGAATTAGCCTAACTTTTTATTTAAAATAATGAAATCACCATCGAAAGAAGTTGACCGCCGATAAGTGAAGGCATCACAAAAAGAATTAAATCGTTGAGAACCAGAAGCCAATGAGCATAAAAAGTGGGAGACCAAGGATCAAAAACAGCTTCCATCATTCCAGGTAGAAAAAAAGAGTGCATTCGCACAGTCCAAAAGAGGGTACCGAAAAGCGTGAAAAGAAGGACTATGAATCCGAAACAAGAATTGATCGAATCAATTAATTGAGTGACGATCAAGTGCTGACGTTTCCAAACTATCAATTCCAACAGAAATTGATCTGCTTGATCAACAGGATCGATTAAAAGCAAAACGTCATCAATTTTCCTCGCCAGAGACTCCAAGAAGTGAGAGCATATTTGTATCAAGAGAAAGAAGAGGCCAAAAGTGATCCAAATAATGAGTTCGCCTAACATTCGCTCAATTTTGTAAAATGTGGAATATCTTCGAATATATATAGTCCAGAAAACGATGCCCATAGCCTGCATTATAACAATATGAATAGAATATGACGGTAATATAAAGGTTAATTAGATACTTACCATCAACACATGTAGAAAAGCTCGGGCAGTAGCCCAGGCCAATTTCTTAGGTAAACTCTTATCAAATGTAAACTCCATTTCAACTTTGTTCAAATTTCTCAATAATTGATCCCAATGTTTCGAGAAGGAAATGGAAAAGAAAATAGATAAAGTTGACGTCACGTAGAAGATTGTTTTGCCCAATATTTGGATGGATATGTTGAGAGTCTCTTTCTTGTCGACTACAGAAATCATTCTGGAATAAAATGAGTCCTTCAAGTCGAAGAATTGAATGATTAACACGATTGAAACGACAATAAAACGATATGAAAGATAAGTGAATTTCTTCCAGCCGGTGATTGAAGATGATTCGAAGGGCAGTGTCCCTGTAAAAATCTGGAAAAATACAAAATAAGGTTTCAAATAGAATTGCAAGCCTTTTCTCTCGATGACGATGCTGGGAGTAAGCTCAGCCATGCTATTCTCGCGAATTCGGTTCTGGATCCCCATATTGTTTTGAAATATTTTTAAAGGGACAAATTTTCGTGAAATACTATTATTGATGAAGAACTGTTGCTCTACTGCCCTTGAATTCTCTAATAGTTACGAGTATATATAACCTGATAACCTTAACCAATTATATTGACAGATTATTGACACGAGTACAGCATTTCAGGGTCAGTGGTGTAAACATTTCATTTGATACGTATATTAATGCATTATTTGGTAATAACAATCCCAAGCGGTGCTAATCGATTTTAAGTTTAAACTGTTGTATATCAATATACTGTTGATATACATGTGTTATATGTGAATATATATAATAAATTATAATGAAAGTGTTTTATGAGTTTCAAAACAGGATCGAATAGCTTTAAATACGAACATATTTGTTTACACAAAAAGTATAGTTATTTCAATTACTCATTTATTAAAGTCGAAAATTTAAAACAATGCAATAAATACCTACAACTCAAATGAAAAAAGAATAAAGCAACAATAATGTTTGTTTTAATAAAAGCATAGGCATTGAGTTATTATTTGGTAATTTACAAGGAATTCCCAGCATATTTGCACTTTGCAGATCCATTTCACGCTACCACAATCTAGATATACATCCACCGCGTATTGAAATCTTGCAAAGTGTACTGTACAACAAACATGGATAATCGTCAAATCAAGCTTACTGCAGTCAGAGCCCTGCTTAATGCCTACACCTACAAAGAAATTGCTAATATCGCTGAAAAACTCAATCTTCCGACAACCATAGTGGATAGGGCCAATAACCTTTTCACGAGAGTCAAGGATGGACGACACTTGAATGGCCACTGCAATAACACCATCTTATCTGCCTGCCTCTACGTCTCATGCTGGCAACAAGGGGAAGAAGGAGTACCCCGCACTTTACAAGAGATTTGGGCCGTTGGAAAGTATAGCAGCCAGAAAGAGTTGTCTACCTGTGTCAAGCTCATCGTGGAAAAACTGAACACGCCACTCAAGAAGCTAAGCGCATCTGACTTCATTCCACGATTCTGCTCAAGTCTCAGTCTTCCAGCTCATGTTCAAGAGGCTGCAGATCACATTGCTCGAAAAGCTGTTGAGCTGGGTATCATTTCTACTGGTCGCACCCCAATTGTAGTTGCCGCTGCCGCCATCTACATGGCTTCCAAAGCTTCCGGTAATAAGAAAACTCAAAAGGAGGTTGGAGAAGTATCTGGAGTCTGTGATCAGACAGTTCAGGCGATATACAAGTTGATCTCTTCACGCGCGAATGAAGTTTTCCCTGCCGATTTCCGCTTCTCTTCTCCGATTGTTAGGCTGCTTCAAATGTAAACGTGTGTCTACCTTCTAGCTGGGTATTCTGTGTGATTGTGGTAAAAAATAGAGCCTTTTAATATGAAATAAATTTAAATTGAATGTAAAAAAATGAAAACGTATTTTACTGTAAAATTTTGTTCTATGTTTTTTTTTTAATGAGAATAGAAAAAAGGAAACTTAAATAGAAAACTATTGCAAATAACTTTATTGTGTATATGGTAACAGCAAACCTAAAAATGAGAATATGATGTGGTATATTTCGGTAGATATTTAGTTCTGTAGCTTTTAGATAGGAACGAAAGAAGCCTTTCCCAGTCGAACATACTTTATTCGTCACTTTTAGAAGATTTAAAACAGAAGATATACTTTAGATTGGCATTAGCTTTTTCTATAGCATGAAAAAAACGAATCTTCAAGAAACCTATTACTAATGTATTGGTTACTAGGTGGTTACTATGCAAGATACTATAACGTTTTATGTCTACATACATTTAACATTTTGGTTTAATTTTAAGTGTTATTAAAGGATTATATGCAGGGTAGTAGCCATAATAAAGGATTGTACATATCAAGATAGAATAAGTCAACTTTAGTGTGAAATAAAATAATTTATTTAAAAAATGATAATTTCTTCGCGGAGAAAGAATCAATTGAAGGTCCTACCGAGATTTGAACTCAGATTGCCGGATTCAGAGTCCGAAGTGCTAACCATTACACCATAGAACCATGTCGTTTCAGAGATCACATTTATTAGAATTTCAACATCTTATTCAAGAACGACGTCTACACTCTATGATGCTGTTTAGGGACACCAAAATTTGGAAACATACCTTGAATTTGAATGAATAGTTTGCTATTTTCTCCTTGCTATAAACATACATCATATTCTTTCAACTTGAGACTGATTTTTTCAGCTATATGAATACTTCACAAATCACAATGCAGAACCCGTAATCAAGGTTTCGGACTTGGGTGGAGGGACTGCCCGACACCCCAATTTGGTAATTTAGGCCAATATTTAATTTTAATATGTTACCTTGATGGATCTATGACCCAGTCGCGTGCGACGATATTTTGGCACAATACTAATTATGGAAACACAACTGTATTGATATTCGAGGCAGAATTTCAGGACTGAAATGGTGGTTATTGATATTATTTGATACTGACATATGGGTTATTCATTAATCGATAACAATTTTACTCTGGTATCATAGCGGTAGCAAGGTTACTGGGTTGCAAGGTCTATGGCATTAGACAGAACAGTGCTGGTCGATTTTCAGTTATGACTATTCAGCCACAAGTCAGTTATGAGTACCCAGCATTTATGTTGTTGGGGTATACTACTTATAACCCAATGATTGAAGCAACAGCTTAGAGGCGCAATAAACCAATGACACAACAGAAAACATTATTAAATTAATGATTAATGGCGTATAATTTATATAGAGTTTATTGAAGCATATTTAAATATAAAATGGCGCGAAATATTAATTATTCTTTTGAATTTTTCATATTACAATATAAAGGAGCTATTGAGGGTTTTAAAACCTTTTAGTTTGGATCGTTATCAGTGCTAATATCCTCCGTCGGTTCATTTAATGGAACTAAGTTGGGTCCTCCATTTTGGATCTGAAACAAAAACTAATATCTACAACCCCCTTCACTCGTATTCGGTATACACTATATGGTCTGTAGTGATTCAAAGTGTGAAAAACAAATCAGCTAACCAATACAAAACACCATCGGCATATGGAACCAGCAAGGTCGCTCCGACTTCTAGTATTGTCATTGACTCACTCCTATATATACTAAGACTAACGGAGTAACGGACCGACTACTGTGGGCATGCGAACCGATGCACCAACTAATGCCCGTGATACTATAACAACAGAACCACTGATGCTGATGCTGATATAGCAAAAACGCAATAATAGCATCAATATAACTACTAAACGTAATAATAGTGAGCATTTAGCCAGTTTAGTCACTATGTGCTACTTCAAGCCATAACTATAAAAGAATGTATATCTATATTTATAAAACAAGAAAATTGACCGGTGTCCGGAAAATACATATTGACTGAGTGACAGACTGTTGCATCTCAGTTAAAGACCCTAAATATCTATATGTATAAAGTTAAAAGAGCAGGTTCTGTTTGTGGCAAGAAATTCCTGATTGGTCCAGCTTTGGAAGGGGAGGGGCTTTTGGAGGGAACGCAGTTGAACTTTTAACTTGCAAATGTAGTTATAGTACTTAAGACATAAGCCACGATTTCAACCTGTTAATTAACTTGGATATATAACAAATTGAAAATGAAACTTAACTTTCAACCACTTTCATGTGATGCGAAGAAACTTGATTTAAAAGCCCCAGAACGAAGGTGGCCATAGGCCGCCTGAGGAATTGGTAATGGGTTAAAAAATTTAAGTTGTGGTGATTAAATAGGTGATAACTTAATACGGGTAAACTGGTAAAATGCATATGCCCAAGAAATAAGCGGAAATAAGGAACGATGGATGTACGATTAAGAAAAATACGCGATTGGCACAATATAGAAGTTAAATAGTAACAGGTAAACGGAAACGGGTCATAATGGAAAATTTTAACCAATTTTAGTTGTTTAAACATTTCAGGTGTGCCACAAGCACTATTTGGTTAAATACTACACAACTTAAAAACATACAAACCCAACAAATAAAAAATTAATTTCGGATGAAGTCGAAACGCGGGCCAGCTAGTCCTTAATATATTAGTTAGGCTTTGTTATTGGCGTTGGTTTTGCAACTTACGTGGCTCGTTGGTCTAGGGGTATGATTCTCGCTTCGGGTGCGAGAGGTCCCGGGTTCAAATCCCGGACGAGCCCTACATGTGGATAGATAGATATTTGTCTTTCTTGCTTCTATAGCATCCACTTTTTTGACCCAACATAAAACATTAGTTGTTTTCCAACCATGTTAATCGGTTTTTATAAAAGCCTAGCATTAAACTTGGATTTTAAATAAAGAAGTTAGCATTGCTTTTGTTGGAATCATTGGCTTATAGGTTGACCGTGCTAGCCTGATTATTGGTTTAATAAGTAGGAGATTGTATAAATGGACCATCACTGTATTAAAATATTAAAAGGTGATACAATAACCAACTCGATAAATATGCTGTTAAACGAAACATATTAATGTATAATTAATAATAGAAATGCGCCCGATCTGATATATATACGTAATAATCATCCCCACACCTCTGGCAAAGGAAGGAGTGCATCATCAATGGCATCTTCCACTTGATCTCCCACATCATCGCCATTATCCGTGCCATTACGAAAGAAGAAGGCGTAGATGTTGCCGTAACGCGGAGTAGTGCTGGTCGTACTCGTCGAAGTCGTAGTATTTATCGGATAAAAAGAACCATTATAATAAAATCCTTGATTATTATTCTGTCCATAGAAAAACGGATTTGGGTAGTAAGGTTGAGGCGGAGACGGTTGATAATAGTTGTTGATCGGTGCTGCCACCACGGCACTAGCAGCGGCACTAGCTCCATAAACGCCGCCACCACCAGGATTCGGATATCCCACAGACCCAGCGGCAATCGCACCGCTGCCTACAGCTCCCCAATCTATATGTTCATCAAAGGTTTTATAAATGGATTTAGAGAGGATTTTTTAAAAACTTACTATTAGGAACGGGTGCAGCTGGGTTCCACGGTTTGTTTAGAAGAGCACGATCCAATCCATCGTCGAAAATGATATCGGGATCGACGGAATCTACGCTGATACCTTCTTCAGCCTCTGCATAGATCTGTCGACGATGTCTAGCCTCATTTTCTTTAATTACATTCCCATTTCCACCTTCAGAAAATGATTACAAACAATAAAAGTCAGTTAGAATTGCAGTAATAAAACAATTACTACCTGAAAATGAGAGAATGCCGGCCAAAAGTAAGCCTAAAACTGAGATAAATTGATAACAGGCCATGTTAATCAAGCGCTAATTAAGTTTGGAGTAAAGCAAGAGCTACAATTAGTCTCTGGATTGAGTAACTAAACGATATCGTTCGTGATATTTATATACAAAACTCGGATTATAATGATCTAGCAAAGTTTATTCATTGATTATACATTCGTATAGTCGGCCATCATGCTTTAATTCGTGAATTATATCTATACAAAACTTTATAGTGATATGGGAAATTCCTTGACCTAAATATAATTGTAAACATAAGATATATTCAAAAACATGCTTCGTAGTCTCAGTACTGTACAGTATACTTAGAAATGCTCTTTTATTTATTGCATCATCATCAAAGCGTTGAAATCAATTCAAATGCGAGTATATCAATGTCAACATTTTAAGAAGAATACTATCAACTTGTTCTTTTCAAAAGTGCTGATGAAATTCATCACTTTCAAACTTTTTACTTATTGCTGCCGTGTCAGCATTTTTTTCTACATACTGATGTGTCTACGTAAACAGGATGATGGTAGGCTTTTAACACACACAAGGCCGGTCGGGTTGTTCACACATGTGTGTTTATGTTATGTATGAATGCAGGATTATAGGTTTGCCCTTTGAACTCTTTGAGTGTATGATGAGGCGGCCGGACACTGGGGGTCAGACGATGCGCTGGACATCATCACATTCAGTGGCAGTTACAGCGAGCATCCGGCGCAGATGTGCGAATGGCGCCTTGATTTTCTTTTAAATTTTTGATTGCCCAATTCATTTTTCCAGCGAAATTATTTACATCACATCGCCCACATTTATATAGATGGAGTAAATAAGCAGCCAGCAGCGCAGCGGGATCATCATAATTATTTGCAATCGTATTCTTCGTAGTAAGTTTCTATTTATATAACTGGCTTCTTCGTCTTGTTTGTATCTACATTTAGACATCGTAATGCGCACTAGCCTATAGTTTATATATTGATGGGTGTTGCAGGGTCAGCATAAAAAAATGTATAAATATATCTTGAATGTTTCTATTGGTCCTATATTGACACGTCAAAAATATTTGTCAACAAACCACGAACGACTCGTAGGGGACATCCTCTTCAGATTTTTTTTCAATTTCCGCCAATATCATATAAAAAGGAGTTGTGATTACCGATCGAGTGGCAGATCCACTCCAACTTTGCATCTTGACGATAGACATTTTATAATAGATAGATATTTAAGATTAGTTTTCACAGCACTAGCTGCATGGTAAGTGAGAAAATCGTTTAATACCAAATCTACTCTTTTTTTTGTTAATAATAATTGGTTTATAGCAGGTGGAAATGACGCCATCCTTACTACTCTTCACACTCGTGCTCTTGATGGCTTCTCTAGTCATCTGCCTACCAGTCCATTACCAGGAAGCGGAGACTACTGAACAAGAGTCGACTAATGGCATGTCACGTCAAGCAGGATTCATTCGGGTGAAACGCAGTACAAATGCCGGAGATATCAACTGTCGGAGTCAGGGCAACGGTTCTGAAGAAGGATGCCGACATCACTGCCGGAGTAAATACCTATCGGCTGGAATTCGTGGCGGATTTTGCGTCGGTTACGGTCCTTGGAGCAGCTGCGTTTGTACCGTTCAAGAAAACATTTGGGATGACGAAAGTTAAATATATCAATGGGCTGTACAAATGATTCATTCTATAAAAGAAATACATTTATTTTAGATTCTCGAATTTCCTTTTATTTATCGAAAAGAACACGTGATTTAAAATGTCAAAGAACTTTTTTTGATGGTTCAAGGGCATTTTCAGCGTCTAGTTGTATTTTCGACCGCTAGATGTCGCTTCCTTCATCATAATAAATCAGTACTTGCAATCCCCACGCCCTGTTTTTCCTCGACGAGCGTCCTTTTATGGGTCATAATACAATCAGCGGGGGCAACGTAACGGCGAGGTATTTCAAAAATATATACCGCTCATTCAAAAAAAAAAAATGTAAACACATTAGTTGGAACCCCACCCTTTACATAATTAGAGGGGAGAAAAAATGACTCAAGGGCAGGGCACGACCGTGAGTCACCAAATATATATATAAACAAAATATCCCTGTAGTAATATTTTTTCTTAAAAAACTGGTTTTTCTTTTTGTAATCTTCGAGGTTTTTTTTTTTTACAAGTACATCACGTGATCGACGAGAGTGTTTTATTGATTCGAGAACAAGCATGTCCTTAGGGCGATTCACGCTTGTACCGCGGGAAATCTACTGACGTTTCCTTCCTCCTATCGATTTGAGCGCGCGGATTGTTGTATATGACAACTCTGTGTGCCGCTACCGCCCGCCTCCTCAAGGAAGAAAAAAAAAAAGATTCACTCCTCAACCCTCCTCCTCCTCCCCACACAAAACAACATGGCCGCTTGCATAGTTGTATATTTTTGACAGGACTGCTCACTCCCAAACTTTGACTCTTTCTAGGTGGGTCCACTTTTATTTCCTCTTATCTTGTTTAAAAAGATATTGATTATAAATTATTTTTGGTTTAGATAAAGGGCCGCCCACCTTGGAATTTCCTCACTTGATATTACCACATTAGTTTACGACTTCCGCACACTCACCTGGTGTGTATGTGTGGGTAGGGAGCAGTTTCAGCTACTCCTCCTAGTTTTTGTCTGCTTTGGACTCACACCCAACATGAGCTGGAATTCTCTGCTGGCAGAGTAACAGCAACTTTCTGCACGCAGCCATGTCTACTCCGGCAGATGCAGTCCCTGCCAAGGGGAGTAGTGCCGGGAAGCTCAGCAAAGTGGCCAGGCTCAGGAAGAGGTTCAGCGAGAGCCTTGGGAGGCTCGCCTGTAAGTTTTTCACTGACATAATTCCAGATTTGATGTACATTTATAATTTATTTTTGAAAATACAGCTTTGGCGAAGGAGGACTGGTCTGTGAGCAGGACGAGATCTCAGTCCCGCCTGGCTGCCTACAAGAGCAGCAAGGAGAGGTCCAGGGGCTTCAGAGTCAACGGGAAGGGGGGCTTCACTTCTGATGAGTTTCTGGATAAGTTGGATTCTGGTGGTTCTGAGACTGGTGAATCTGGTGGAGAACCGGAGCTGCGCTGGGAGCGGCTTCGACTCAGTGATGGTGATCTTCTAACAGCCAGTCGGGACCCTGAATTCGAGAAACTCAAAGTGAGTAAAATCTTATTTAATTTAAAATGTGAAATTTTTCATATTAATCAATTAGTTATTGAATATAGATGTAAATAATTTCTTTAAATTGTTTTTTTTAATCTTTTCCAAATCAATTTATTAAATAATTCATTACGAAAAAATATAAAATTTAAAGAATATCTTACAGCTTAAAAGAATAGAAAAATAAAATCAGTGAAGCGCACTACTAAAGTAGCTTACAGGGAAAAAAAAATGGTTGGAATTTAATAAGATGGAAAAGTATGCGATGGGAACCGCAAATATTGAATTCTGATATAGGATTGTTCACTATCCTTCTCTTTCTCTCTATATATTCATTTCTATAGAAAAATATTCTGATTTATTCATGAATGTCTAAATCGGATTTGAATCCAATAGGTCTCTTCTTTCCTTTCTTTTTTTCTTTATCGATTGTTACTATTATTTTTTTACAGGGTTCTGGTGGAGCTGATTCCGGATTAGGTAGCGACGAGCCGGCCCAAGCTGAGCGAATCGCCACAGTGACGGACCAAACTGGTGATCAGCAGCCTCAAGTAGTGATGCGAAGGACCAAGAAATCAGCCAACCAGAGGCCAAAATCTGAATATTACCCTCGTCAGATGGGTGGCGGGACGGACCTTTTAGATGGCGGCGGCCGGGCCGTCTTGCCCAGCGCTTCAGTGAGCAATTTAAAACCATCAGAATCGGTTCGACGTTCTAAAAGATATTCTGCTTTTGGGGTAATTTCTATTTTAAAATATTTATTTATGCATGTTTAATTTAATTTGAATTATTTTAAAGGGTACGAGTCCTTTTGGAAAGATAGAAAATTATCTCAGACTAGAGCAATTAGGTGAAGGATCTTACGCCACCGTTTACCGAGGTTTCAGCAAGTAATTCATCAATAAATTACAGCTTTAAACATTTAAAAGATATCAAATTATATTTTTTATTATATAATAGCCTGACTCAGCAAGTAGTAGCTCTCAAGGAAATCCGGCTTCAGGAAGAAGAAGGAGCTCCATTCACGGCCATCCGGGAGGCATCCCTCCTGCGTGACTTGAGGCACGCCAATGTCGTTACCCTCCACGATATCGTCCATACCAAGACGTCCCTCACATTCGTATTTGAATACGTCGTAAGTTTATCTATTCTACTTTTATTTCCTTTTAATTTAATTCAATTTTCTTTTAAATAGCATTCGGATTTAGCCCAATATCTGGAACGGAATCCTGGAGGGCTTCAAGCCCACAACGTCCGACTCTTTCTGTTTCAGCTCCTGCGCGGCCTTTCCTACGTCCATCGACGCAAGATCCTCCACCGCGACCTCAAGCCACAAAACTTGCTCATCAGCGAGATCGGAGAACTTAAACTCGCCGACTTTGGTATCATCAATCTTCTTCTACTTAATTTATTAACACAAAAGTTAACTTTTAATTTGGTAGGTCTCGCTCGCGCTCAGTCTGTTCCGTCGCACACCTTCTCGTCGGAAGTTGTGACGCTCTGGTACAGGCCGCCGGAAGTCCTCCTCGGCTCCACCCAGTACTCTTCACCCCTTGGTATTTATTGTTATAATTTCTAACTTCCTGATAAAAAAAAATTAATTAATTGTAATTGAATTTAGATTTGTGGGGCGTTGGCTGCATTTTTGTCGAGTTGCTGACGGGCAGCCCAGCTTTTCCAGGAGTGAAAGATGCAGCCGATCAGCTCGAAAGAATATTCAAAGTATAATTTTGTATAAATTTTGAAAGTTTTTCAAATTATTAATTTATGGAAATTTTAATTAAGATTCTTGGTACTCCTACGGAGGCTACCTGGTCCGGTGTCTCTCGACTGCCGCTCTATAAACCTCAGAGGCTCAATTTCTACCGTACTCAGCGTCTGGGTCACGCTTTCCCGCGTCTCTATGACATAAGCAATGCTGAAAATTTGGCTTCTAAATTGCTTCAATTGCAGCCAACTTTGAGACTGACTGGGGAAACTGCAATGCGACACAAATTCTTCCAGGAATTACCGTTACAGCTCTTTGATCTCCCGGATGGTATTTTTCTAAACAAAATTTTCAAAAATGAATTTAAATGAATTTATTAATTTCAATTAGATGTGTCGATATTTACGGTTCCGGGCGTTGGGATGTATCCGGAGGAGCGCAAGTTCCCGCCGGCTGTTTTGCGTGCTGCTCAGGAGCTGAAAAACAAGGCCAAATATTGATGATTTTTCATTTATTAAAGAAGAAGAATTCTTGTTAATTTAATTTCTTAACTCTCACCACGTAAGAAGAAAAAACGTCCTCCACGAATCCATCCCCATTGTTTGTCAATTTAAATGTAATCTTCCATAATGGATTTTTTTTTCAATGCCAATCCGTTCCATATAATTAATAATAGTGTGTTGAAAGATGACGCAATTTAGCCAGTCCAATTTAAATGTTCTTCCTCCCCCCAATTTATTTCTCTAATCGTGACCATTGATGATGATATAATGTTATAATTAACCGCAATACCCCACGATTTACTGTTGTTTTCTTCCTAATATCTAAAAAATTGAGATTCTTTTTTTGATTTCCGAATTACCACTTTTAAAAAATCAAAGAATCTTGTGTAATGTGTTTAGTTTAAACAACTCTCTGTCTATGACTATATAATTTGCCAAATTTAAAGAAGAAGATTGAACTCAGCGCCAAGAAGATAAAAAAAAAGTATTTCTTTTTACTCCATCCAGTGGGATGAATTTACACACGTATTACCTCCTTATTTTTGTATTATTATTTTGACCATTTTCTAATTTTTTCTCTTATTTCAGTTGATTTGCCATTTTTCTTTTTGTTTTTTTCTGATTGTGAAAAAAAATGTCGTTCCAGAAAGAGAGAAATAAATAAATTACAATCAACTTTTAAAATTCAGTTCATGTAGCGGTTTTTTTTTCTTTCCTTCCCTTTTTGATGGATTGCACGACATTTTCACGCCGAAGGCTTTGAGGAACTTTTCAGTTCACTTCACCGGTGTAACTCGCGTCGCAGTGGTAAACAGTCAACTTTTCCCGATGGATCATGACGTATTGTTATTGCGTTACAGTAATTCTGTTGGTTATTACGATACCATCAACATTCGGTAAGTTTTAAAATTGATTTTAAACTAAAATTAAGTTTAATTAGATATTGATTAATTGTAGAAACAATGGAGGATGGTAATATTAGGAAGGAGAAAACTGAGCACATTTTCCCACCGAATTTCGGCGAATTCTTTGATTTGGCTTTGCTGATTGTCGACATTATCTGGCATCATGATATAATAGGGAGGATAGAGGACGTGTCCAATCAGCTGGATGAGATGGATCAGAAGATGAACGGCCTCATTCTCTCCCTGAATCCGGCGACTGCAGATACATTCAAGAGATTGTCGTCTAAGGAGAAGATTCACGACCGCAATTTTGTGGAAAAGAAGAAGAATAAGAAATATAAACGTCCACTGTATACGTAATAATGATTCGGATTGTTTGTTATTTTAAAAAATAAATGCTTATGTGCCACAAATTTAATTATGTAATATGATTTTATAAGAAATTTGCGTAATATTCCTGAGGCAATATCAATATATATTACATCTTCCGGTGTGTAGGGTAGGTATTATTTCACCGGGAATCCAACGGGAGTTTGAGGTTTTCGGAATTTCAAAGTGCATATACTTAATTATATATTGTGAATTAAAAAAAAAAAGAATACCAGTATTCAGTTTATATTTTTTAAATTGCAGTTTTTTTTTGTTTTTTGTAATCACTTTGAAATTAAACTACAAAACTATTTTCTCTGAATGATACTTTTGGTAGCATTTTTCTCGAAGGAAATTGAAGTCTATATATGTAGAATATTTCAAAAATATATTAAGGTGCGTTTACACGACCACCTATTTCCCTTAATTTTTTCATGTAAGGCCTTATATTTCCGAAACGGCGCGTTTTGATTGGCTTATGAAAAAAAATAAGGCTAAAAATAAGGAAATAAGGGGAAAAATAAGAAAATAAGTGGTCGTGTAAACGCACCTTTATATATTGAATTATTCATCACAGTCACACGTCTGCGACTCTTCGTGTATATTTATTTTAATTGCTGAATAAATAGCTAAGCTGATTCAGCAAATTATTATCACACTGCAAATAATATAGTTATCTCATATTCTCTCCCGACATATTATAGTATCCGAGACGGGGTTAGACAGTATAGATTGAAATCAAAATGTCACAGCTATGAATAGGTACGTCTAGGCTCCTATCAAGATATTTAAAAAAGTAAACATTCCCGTTGAATGTAAAATAATAAGCGAGTTCTAGTACAATAGTTAAGAGCGTTTCAGCGCGGTAAATGTTTTGTTTAAATAGATGATAGACAATATTTCTTAAAAGAAAATAGTTACAAAATGATCTAATTATGGAAATGATTTTAAAATGTGCTTATTATATTGCGGCTTGATGCAGATAACGCTCACCCGTAGTTTTTTTTTAAAATAAGATATTAGTTACATGGTTTCGTTTAAAACCATAATATATTTATGATTAAAAATATATACATGGAATTAATCAAGGTATTAATTACTATACATATCAATGAAAAAAATGAAAAAAGGTTATGCCAACAGCATCCCGTATTCCCAAGCGGTCACCCATCCAAGTACTAACGGGACCCGACGTAGCTTGACTTCCGGGAGCTGACGAGACCGGGTACGTTCTACGTGGTATGGCCGTTGACACACGGTGAGCAGAAAAGCGGGTATATATATATACAAAGGAAGCTCTGTATAAAATGTGATACCGATACTTTGATCTACTACAATGCGATTAAATTTTTTTTAATTCTTTATCTAAAAAAGGTGATTCCAATGTTATTATTATAGTTATTCTACTCCAACTCTCTGAGAAATGAGAGTCTCATACCTTTTCACAGTTCCAAAAATCATTTTTAATTCTTTTGATTGATAAACATAGAATGAAATAAAATACTGTAATAAAAAAAAATTGACCTTACTTGTAAATGAAAACACGTTTGAACCAAATTCTAGGAAAAACTATCAATTTTTTTTTAAATAATAAAATTAATGTAGGAAATAGATGATGACTTCCTACATTGAGAGGGCTCGTCCGGGATTTGAACCCGGGACCACTCGCACCTAATGCGAGAATCATACCCCTAGACCAACGAGCCGTTATTACTAATTTTAACTCTTTAATATAAATAAATCAATAAAAAAATTTATAATTTAATATTGCATAGGCTATCATCTGATCAAATACGTTCTAAGGCTTCGCGGATCGCGCGTAGGCAATTGCCTTTTTTCTTAACATCATTTCCTATAATGTAGTTATAATATTTAAAAGCAAAAAAGGGGAATAATGGTCATTTTGAAAATTTAGATGTCATGTCCGGAAGTGATAGAGAGTGTATTATTCTGCAAGTACAAAGACGTTTTTCTTTTTGTTGCATGACTATGACGACCCTTACTATGGTGTACGGTATTTAATAGTTTATTCAGATTATTCTTAATCAAGAATAGTTCATATATCTAATGCGAGCATGATGTTGATGCTATGACTAAAATGCTTAACGTACCTTTTCTTCAATAAAATGGTGGCCCTGAAAAGGGCCGATTTAGTAACACAGGGAGATTTGGTCAGTTTAAGCGCGTTCACCACGGATGCGGCGGGCGAGCTGGATGTCCTTGGGCATGATGGTCACTCGCTTTGCGTGGATGGCGCACAAGTTCGTGTCCTCGAATAGACCGACCAAGTAGGCCTCGCTGGCCTCCTGAAGAGCCATCACGGCGGAGCTCTGGAAGCGGAGGTCAGTCTTGAAATCCTGGGCGATTTCACGGACGAGGCGCTGGAAGGGCAACTTGCGGATGAGCAGCTCAGTCGACTTCTGATAACGACGGATCTCACGGAGAGCGACGGTACCGGGGCGGTAACGATGGGGCTTCTTGACACCGCCGGTGGCTGGGGCACTCTTACGAGCAGCCTTGGTGGCCAGCTGCTTGCGAGGAGCCTTTCCTCCGGTAGATTTGCGAGCGGTTTGCTTGGTACGGGCCATGACGAGAGAAAGTTGAGAATGATTCCGATGAGAAAATGAGGGGTCTTTATAGCGAGAGTGCATACGGTGTAGAGTGGAGGCAGGGTTGGAGGTCTTTGTTCACCCTCTTTCATTGTTCTCTATTGGTAGAGGGGAGAAAAAGCGGGAAAGATCCATCCTCGTCCAATAGGAAGAGAAGAAGGGCGGCGTTTGGTGAGTATATAAACCCCCTTCATTCCGTTAGAAACATCATTCTCAGTTTTCCTAAACTTACGAAATACTACAATGACTGGACGCGGCAAAGGAGGCAAAGGACTCGGAAAGGGAGGCGCCAAGCGTCACCGGAAAGTGTTGCGTGACAATATCCAGGGCATCACCAAGCCGGCTATCCGTCGTCTGGCTCGTCGTGGAGGTGTCAAGCGTATCTCCGGCCTGATCTACGAGGAGACCCGTGGTGTGCTCAAGGTGTTCCTTGAGAACGTCATCCGTGACGCCGTTACCTACACCGAACACGCCAAGAGGAAGACCGTCACCGCCATGGACGTCGTCTACGCCCTTAAACGCCAAGGCCGCACTCTGTACGGCTTCGGCGGCTAAACAACTCTTATACCATCTGACCCGACTTATTAAAACGGCCCTTTTCAGGGCCACCAACTATTTAAAGAAAAGTTCTCAATTTATAACTTGCTGTTATATTTTTTATTTTAGTTGAGTAAATTATACTGAGATGATATATTGAGGGAATCAGACGTTTATACTTAAGAATAAAAGTCTCCCGCCAGTACTTTTGTCCCTACGACAAAGAATAATGCTGGATTTACAGATTCGGCTGTAAAGTTTCCGAAACAAATATGTTGAAAAGCCCCTTTCTTCTTTATTTTATATTTATTTGTCCATAGTTTGAATAAAAATAGAAATGACAAAAAATGAATTACGATAAAAATATATAACATTCAAACTATCTGTATTAGAATCAATGTTTACTAATGCGGGAAAAATATTTTTTCATCGTATTGTTTAGTTCAGAATTAATAAGATTTTTGATGATGACAATAAATATGTATTCCACATCTCATTTTTTCTAAATTTTATGATGGTTCGTAGTTGAAATTTCAAATATATTATATATAGAGAAAATAGATGAACGTTTGGCGATTCTTTACCTGAGGAAAGGGGAATGACTTTGTTGGGTAGAACTCGGATACGAGGAACAAGATATTTCAGTTGTGGAAAACATTTATATTTATAAGTTTAGATTCCAACATCGTTGAGTTCGCTAGAGGCAGCAATATTCTAGGGGATAACAGGTAAGGATTTTGTTTTCTTTTAAATTTGGTGGCCCTGAAAAGGGCCGTTTTTTTTCAGAAAAAGGGTTGGTGAATCTACTTGGTGCTGGTGTACTTGGTGACGGCCTTGGTGCCTTCAGAGACGGCGTGCTTGGCCAACTCTCCGGGGAGGAGGAGACGGACGGCTGTTTGGATTTCGCGGCTCGTGATAGTCGAGCGCTTGTTGTAGTGGGCCAAACGGGAGGACTCACCGGCGATGCGCTCGAAGATGTCGTTGACGAAAGAATTCATGATGGTCATCGCCTTAGAGGAGATGCCAGTGTCGGGGTGGACCTGCTTCAACACTTTGTAGATGTAGATGGCGTAGCTCTCCTTCCTCTTCCGCTTCTTCTTCTTGTCACCTTTAGCGATATTCTTAGAAGCCTTACCGGCCTTCTTGGCTGCTTTACCGCTGACTTTGGGAGGCATTTCAGTAATTCAGAACAGAAAATACGAATGAGGAATGAGCGGGAAATTTACCCCTATTTATATCGAATCTCCCCCTCTTTAGAGGGAAAGAAAGAGCCAAAAGACGAGCGCGTCATGGGGACGAGGGGAGCCAAATTCCAACAATAAGGGAGCAGATGGCGGGAAAGGGGGAGAAAGGCACCCCTACCGAAGGGGTTTATTCTTATCTTGGCTACCCAATGAGCTTCACAGTTTTTACTTTTGGCTCTCCTCTGTTCGTCGTGGGCTATATAAACTGGCCTTTCGCCCTCTTTCTTTACATTTACTGCTCGAGAGCTACACGTAGTTCTTTCGCAGTTACTTACTCTTCAACCTACTTATCATGTCTGGTCGTGGTAAAGGAGGCAAAGTTAAGGGAAAGTCAAAGACCCGATCATCCAGGGCCGGACTTCAGTTCCCCGTCGGTCGTATCCACCGTATGCTGCGTAAGGGATCCTACGCTGATCGTGTTGGTGCCGGTGCTCCCGTCTACTTGGCTGCCGTCATGGAGTACCTCGCCGCTGAAGTGCTCGAGTTGGCCGGGAACGCCGCTCGTGACAACAAGAAGACCCGCATCATCCCCCGTCACCTTCAGTTGGCCATCCGTAACGACGAAGAGTTGAACAAACTGCTCTCCGGTGTGACCATCGCTCAGGGGGGTGTCCTGCCCAACATCCAGGCCGTTCTTCTCCCCAAGAAGACCGACAAGCCCGCCAAGGCTTAAACGCTACTCTTTATCTTTAACATACGAAATCGGCCCTTTTCAGGGCCACCAAATGATAACCAAAAGGGCAATTGCTATTCGTTTGAGTTCTCACTAATACCCACTGTACGTAGTCGTGGGAACATGGTATTATTCATCGTGATTCTGCGGTAAATATATGTACCAAGTTCACGCGAGGTTTACGTTACCGTATATTTCGAAGAAAAAAAGAGTATTCCACCAATACAGTACTTACTATTCAGTGTTTTCCGCATCTCAACATCTGCACTTTTCTTTTTAGTATTACAGTCTTGAAAATTTAGCAATTGAATTTTAAAAACATTCGTATAAAAAATTCCACTATTTAATTCACTCACATACTATTTCTGAATTTAAAACTATAACAAGTATTTAAAAAAAAATCGTTGATTCAAATACGTTAACGTTAACAACACGTTAACAAAACAAAATGTTAACAGATATGTATTCCGACTTCATAATTTCCTCTACACTCGGTTCAAAAGAGCTGTACATTTTTTTTTAAATCGCATCAAGGGGCTTTAGTGAATCTTTCATCGTGTTTACTCAGAGATTGGGAGTATAATTAATTATACACTGGACATAAACACATTTTTAAGGTATTGAATTAAAAAAAAAATAATCGCATTGTAGTAGATCAAAGCATCCTGCGTATATATATACCCGCTTTTACGCCATCAGTGTGTCAACGGCCATACCACGTAGAACGTACCCGGTCTCGTCAGCTCCCGGAAGTCAAGCTACGTCGGGTCCCGTTAGTACTTGGATGGGTGACCGCTTGGGAATACGGGATGCTGTTGGCATATTCTTTTTTATTTCTTTTATATGGTTTTAAAATTCAACAAACATTAAACTGTTAAACTTAGCTGCATTAACTGTTACTTTAAAATCAATCTTATTTTAAACAAAATTATTTTGTAAATTTCCCTGTTTTAAGGAGTCTCATTATCCCGATAATCACATGTATTCAATGCGCTCCAATCGGTTCTGAAAATAAATGTTATTGTAGCCTATTCTGATTGATTATCGAGATGGATTTGATATATATATATATATATGGAAATGTTTAATTTATAAATCCTTTCCTTTCCGAAAATTTAATCAATATATAAAAAAAACTTAGTAAATACCATGGATTTTAAGACACATTATGTATTTAATGTTAGGCTAATTTTTTCATTACATCCGATCACATCATCTTAACCTTATGAATTTTTATTATTGTTTAAAATCTCATTATTATTTTAAAAATCCCAGGCGGCAAAATTAAATTTTCCTTTGCGGGAACCGTAATTTCCTATAATCAAATAAGATAAACTTTTCTAAAATTTATATTATACGAGCATTTCGGTTTTTATCGTAGATGTAGGTTACAATGGAAGCTGGGTATGCCGGTTTGTGGAGTTTGGAGCGCTTCTGGTGGCGGAGAAGTGACCCGTTCTCAAACATATTGATATGCGTATTGATGGTGTGGTGATGGAGAGTCCAGCAGGCCCCTTTTCCTGACATGTCCGGCACTTTGAGAAAGCATTTGTTGAAGGATAAGTTGTGCCTCAACGAATTCTACCAGCGACGAGTTTTTTTTTGCGGAGAGTCCGATTGTCCCAAGCTGTTACTTACGCTCCCCTTTCCTAGCCAGGATATTCATCACATTCATATACCTATAAAATCGACATATAAACTTCGACATATAACAGATTATATATATTTTAATCATCTAAGACACCCGACGGGCGATGGTCCTAATTGTTCTGATTCCAGGATAATTCCTGGCAAGTAACATCAGCTTTTTTGTTCGTGATTTGAATTCAATTCAGAATTAAATTCTAACAAATCATTCTTTATAAAAATGAACTTGAGATTGTGGTCAATGAAAATTTAAAAGCTTATTAATGATCCATATATGGACATACAGGTCGCCTGGAAAGTTATCTTTTTAAAAGGTGAATTCTTTTTTGTTGACGTAGCGCATCTCGGCTGCTTCACACACTGTCACTACGGACAGACATCCGATTTGTCCGGAAGGAATCTATATTATTTAAGACTGTTTTTCTTAAATAGTGAAATACAAACTGCTTTTCCAGGGTTGTTAGGACGATGTAGCTGAGCTCCGATGCCCAGCGGTAGACATCTACGGCGGCTTCACTCTTATCATGGTCGGTTCGAGCAAGAAAGTGGAAGGGTCCGTCGCCGTCCTTATCGATAACATAGCCGCAAATGAGAAGGACTTGAATGGGGATAAAGTAGCTTAATTGGTGACTTATCTTCGCTTCCCAATCTTGAAAAGCCTGAAGCAAAATGGATCCTAGTTGATAGGATCCCCATTGGTATAACGATTGGCTCAATCATTCCGGCATCTCTTTTAGCGTTTTTGAAATATTTACCAGCAATATCCGAAATGAAAACAGCGCATTTGTGTTATGTATTCGGTTAAGTGTCTTCGTCTCGTTCGACACCAGGCAAGCGAGATTTGTCCATCGCCAGAATGAGAAGGAAACACCTCTTGATTGCTTCTAAACTGAGGAATGTTGGGATTTTTATCCTGAGATTCCACAAGGTCCGTACCAAATTTGAGGCAAACAAGACTGCAAAAAGTCCATGTGTCCTTATCAGTCGGAAGAAAGTGAAGAAATGCATCAAACGTTACCCCAAGAATTTAAAAAAAATTGCCACATATTAAATAAATCAGGATCGGTGAAGAGTTTAGCAACGAATGAAAAGACGGCTGCTAAGCTTCTACTGGACAATATCCTCAATTTGACCAAATACGACTGGATAACGTACTCTGATGGATGTTGAATGACGCGCTCCAGTTGATCCCAAGTGATCCATTCTACTGGACCTCCGCTTATCTTCCTTAACTTCTTGCGATTGGACGGGATCTTTTCTTTTTTTCCAGACGAAGATACTCAGCACGAATCCAATAGTCGGAGGCCTTCTGAAATTGAAGAGCATTACCAGTACCACAGAGGACGGTGTCAATGGTGGCAAATATGCCTATGTCGTCTATACTATACTTACCGCAAAACATCCGAATAGATGACCTAGCCCATTTGGTCGAGAGGAAGGTTGTTAAACAAAAGGGAATTTTCTTGTGACTGCTCTGATGATCTCGGAAGAGTTATAATTACAGGAAGACAATCTATATGTTGTCCGGAAGAAGAGGAAGAAAGAGAGGAAGCCACACGAAGGGTCTCAGAAAGTAGGCAGATGGTTTAATCATCCCGACAGGTTTAAAATATTGGATGGCCTAGCTTCGTAAATCGTGAGGTTCATAGTCGATTTGCAGACTTGCTGTTAGTTAATTTTCATTTTTGTAGAAAACCAGCAAAGACTATATCAGGCACAACATGTAAGAGTAATTTCACAATTCTGTATGCCAGAAGATTTGAAACTATACCGGTTGGTGAATTATCAGAAAGTAAAAGGAAAGTTCGATGTCAGGTTCTGGATGATCTTATCCGGTACGACCGCTGGGTCGACTTTCAACCAAATTTGAAAAAAAAGTTTCAGTCGTGAAAGAACAATGACTTAAATTATACTTATATGAAGCGCTTGATGCACACACGAAAGCGTGATTTATCATAATTTGGAACGGCGGGAATTAGAAGTAAAAAGGGCGTGGCATAGAAATACTACCATTTAAAAGGAATTTAAAAAATGACTGATACAGCATTTGCAATTATGTTTTCATTTTAATAGAAACACATAGGGTATATATGGAAGCAGGGATCTTAGTGTCATTGAAGGAAGGTCAGAGTAGTAGCATGATGGTCAAAGATGGTCTTGCCGGGTGCGGCACTACTTGAGATACATATGTTTAGCGCGGACATTTCCATTCGGGGTTAAATGAAATCAGTTTAGATGATGGAACAGACGATAGTTTTCTATCTGAATGTTCTGGATATTCTGGTGGATAGCCAGGGTGATTTGAGTTTAGTGCTCCTGGTTCTGATCTTTAAGAAAGACTTGTATAGAATGGTGGTCAAAGATGGTCTTGCCGGGTGCGGCACTACTTGAGATACATATATTTAGCGCGGCCATTTTCATTCGGGGTGAAATGAAATCAGTTTAAATGATGGAACGGACGATAGTTTCGATCTGAATGCTCTGGATATTCTGATTGATAGCTAAGGGTGATTTGGGTTTAGTGCTACAAGTCTTTTTTTTTATTTTATACTAGCTGGCCCTTGCTTCGGCTTTGCTCGAAATGACTTTTGTTTTTAATTTGTATTGATTGGCTTTTCTTTTTATTTGTAAATCCACCATTAAAAACCTTCGTAACAGGGCGTAAAACAGGTTTTTACATTACTTATAAATAATAGCTGAATGTCAAGTTTTGTTCTGTAAAAGATATATATGCAAGTTATCACCGTGGGTTACTGTTAGCGTTTAAAGCATTAGCGCTACTAAGCTCCCATTTATTCCTAAAATACTAAAACTACTGTACATTTGCAAGTCAAAAGTTAAACTGCATTCTCTAAGCCCCTCCCCCTCCAAATTTGGACCAATCAGGGAATTTCTTGAAACAGAACGATCCGTGCTCTTTTTGTTTTATAGATATAGATTTTAAATTTCTTTCCGTAAACATATTACAGTAACGAAATTGAAAGATTTACACGATATGCACTGAAATAATTTATTCGCGTCATATTCATTTCTAGGATTGCAAAAATCATCATAACTGTCGTCAAATATACAAAATTTTAAAGTATTTTATTTTTGAAATTTCATTTTCATTAGAAAACACATAATATACAAAAAGGTATACCAACACAAAATTTTATAAAAAGAGACAAAGCAATTAAAGGGAAACTGTTTCAAAATTTTTCTTGGATACTCAGAATAGCCTTTTTCTTCACCAAAACCGAACATAGAAGATCATCGGAAGCTAGACGGAAGAGATTCACAATTTTGGTAACCTATCGATGAGGGAAGAGAAACGGAAATCGTCAGGGAAAACTTCATTCGCGCGTGGGTAGATCAGCCTGTATATCGTCCGAATTGTCGTGTCAGAGACTCCAGCGACTTCTACGAACTCTCTTTGCAGTTTCGTTTCACCGGAAGCCAGAGAAGCCATGAAGATGGCAGCAGCGGCAACTGCAGTTGGGGTGCGACCAGCAGAAACAATGCCCAGCTCAACAGTCTTTCGAGCGATGTGATCTGCAGCCTCTTGAACATCAGCTGGGAGACCGAGACTTGAGCAGAAACGGGGAATGAAATCAGATGCGCTTTTCTTGGCGAGTGGTGTGTTCAGTAAATCCACGATGAGCTTGACGCAGGTGGACATCTCTTTCTGGCTGCAATATTTTCCAACAGCCCAAATCTCTTTTAAGGTACGGGGCACTCCTTCTTTTCCTTGTTGACAGCATGAGACGTACAGGCAGGCAGATGAGATGGTATTGTTGCTGTAGCCTTGCAAGTGTCGCCCCTCCTTGACTCTCTTGTATAAGTCCTTCGCTCTGTTCACTGTGCTCGTCGGAAGGTTGAGTTTATCAGCCATGATTACAATTTCTTTGTAGGCGATGAGCAGTGGTTTGATTTGACGATTGTTCATTTTCGTTGTACGGTGCACGTTTGTGAGGTTTTAGCTTTCAATAAACGACGGCTTCATATATATAGACTCTAGTAGCGGAAAATGGATCTGCAAAGTGCAAATACGGAAATATTCATTGTATTATTGCCTTAAGGAGTAATAATAGGCCTAATTTTTTTTTTTAAATTTAGATTTGTATTCAAACTTGGAATTCTATGTTCTTTCAATGATGGCTTAAGTAAGATATGTTTTTTAAAACTAAAAGTCGACTGTTCAATACTACTACGATTTCGACAAAGGGTTTTGGGAAATAATTGTAATTGGGCATGGCTGTAATCCGTTTATTTTATGATTATTAAGTTAATTTAACTTTTTTAGTTTTTGAAGGTATATGTAGTAAGATTAACTGTTAAGGAAAAGGTGCGAAGAAGTAAATAATGGTAAGTTATGGTTTGTTAAATTTGAAATGTATCATAGCATTATGTTTTGTAGTTTTAAGTTTGAATATCGTAACAATATAAATAAAAACCACTTTTTTTAGATTGGTAGTATATTTTTACTCCAAATTAAGGGGTTTTGAAACTTTCAACCGTTGCTTCATATTGCTGTATCAGTGTCATTACGTAAAAACTTTTTATTTTGTATCAGTGGTTTACTGCTAGTACGCGTTGGCTTCAGTCATCAGGCTATAATAATCATCCATCTTACCTAATCTATAAGACGTAATGTGATTGAGAGCGACACATGGTTGTCGAGGGTGCTGTATTAACAAATCGAGTATATTTATTCGCATTAATTTTATGTAATTAAAGAGGCCTGTGGCGCGATGGATAGCAAAAATATTTGATTAAATAAAAGTGCATGAATTTTATGGCCGATTTGTGTCATAGACGTATTATTGGAAATCATAAATATATTGCTAACGCAACCAACATTAATTGTTTACATAATTTGAAATACAATTACTGAATAAATTGTTCTGTGGATGAGCTCAAGCAATCTTATTATACCGTAACAGTTTTAAGTGCTGCTGGTGAATATTATCTGCAACACTAAAAAATCATATTGGAAGGCAAGATAAAACAATATTGTATCAAATTAATAAATCGTGATGCAAAGACTGCGTGGCGCAATGGTAACGCGTTCGACTCCAGATCGAAAGGTTGCGTGTTCGAGTCACGTCGTGGTCAGTTTACACAGAGATTATATTTTTCCTGATACCTGTGAATGTTTGTTTTTTTAAATAATATTTTTAAAACGTTATAATAGAAACAAAATTATTGAGTAACGCAATGACATAATTTATTTACACACATAATCCAATAAACATTTAGGAATATTGATTTTTGTTTGATATGATCAGAACTAGATCGAAGTAGTATCGGGCTGTCGACCAATCCTGCTTGCCACCCAAAATATAAACATTAACCATTAAGTTTGATACAGTCAAATCGGGTAATTTCGGATATGGAGGGTAACTTCGGTCTCCGAACAATGCGTTTTAAATGGGAATACGTTTTGTCGACTAACTTCGATTTTTTTTTCTTTTGGGCATCTCTGATAGTTGACAGAACTCAAAGTATTTGGTCTCATTGAAATAAAGCTAAGAGGTTGCCGCAAGTCACAACTAGAGTAGATCTCAGCCATCTCGAATAATTATTCTTATTGCGTAAAACCCTCATTTGTCCGAAGTTATACCCGACTCGAATCGGGCTCCTTCGGACACCTTTCCAATAATAATAATTGTAATAAAACATGGATTCACTAAATTAAGAAATCAAATATACTATATTGTTCAGCATGCAAAACTTTACATTAGGTGGTTTTTAATTTTTTAAAAATTATTTTTCATTATTGAAGAAATTACACATTCTAGTTTCGATGCTTTACGACTTCTACTCGACCAATTTTGGAGGTCTCGCAGTTCGTGCTTTGAATCATTGACGAACCGAAAACTGATTTATCTTATAAAGAATAAGGTTTAGACATTCAGGGCAGAAATAATAAATATAATAAAAAAAGATAATAGACGAAATCAGCAATTCAGTAAGCTATGAACAGCATGCGTGATGCACGACCTAGCCTTGAAAGATTGCGATGACCCTCCGACTTGTCTTTGTTTTCCTGGTTTTCATATGGATATTTTCATATGGAAGTTGTCTGTTTCTCAGTGCAGTTCTTCTTTAGTAACTGGTAAGTAACTATTTTAACTTCATTCGTCTTATTGAAATAATGCTTATACATAAATTTTGTCTGGGAGAAATCGGTTTTGTTAGGACTCAGGCAGATCATATAAATTGAACAAGTAGAAATTGAATTATTCATCGCACGTTCTAAAACATTGAAGTATTTTCATATTTTTTATCCAATATTAAAAGCTGATGTGCTAATAAAGGAAATTATCATAATCAATAGAATCATAGAAATCATCTTTAATATGGTCTCGTCTATGTTCGCTAGATCGATTTATTGCATCGTTATTACCGATTATTACAACTAGAATATGCTGTCAACGCACACCCATCAAGAAAGAGATCCATCGGGTCACTTTCTACGAATGAAGAACCCTGAAAAAGTCAGATCTCAGGTACTATTCTCTTAATATTGTTAATAAATAATCCAGTCTGATTATATGCTTTTAAAATTTTGAAATTATTTATGATGCAGATTTTGATGGCTGTTGTGGGATCCTGGGGCTACTTTTGCATGGGCAACATTCGAGCTTGGTCCTCGCCCAGCATCCCGTCTCTCAATCGGACTGCAACCTTCCCTTTGGAGCCTTCTGACATGACCTGGATCGGTATAAATAAAAAGTATAACTATATCACCATAGAATGCATTATTTTGAAGTGTATAACATTGGCAGCCTCATTACCAATGCTGGGAGCACTGCTTGGTTCTCTCTTTATCGGAATCCCAATGCAGCTCTACGGTCGCCAAAAGTCCTTGGTTGGCCATTACCTCGCTTTCATGACCGGGTTTCTTATGATTGGATTCACTTATTTCGGTGAACACAAAGCGATGCTTTACTTAGGACGTTTGATTACTGGATTGGGAGGTGGAATGACCACCCCAGCTTCTCAAATCTACGTAAATTACACTTTTGACCAAGTTTTTAAACCATACAATAGGCTAATAAACTATGCCATTATACACAGCTGAGTGAATGTTCTTCGCCTGGTTTACGAGGTCGTCTAGGATCTCTTACAGCTTCCTCTCATGCTCTGGGTATCTTGGTTACCTACATTGTAGGTGCTTTTGTGGAGTGGTATGTTCTCTCTTGGATCTTTGGTTGCCTTCCTTTAGTCTTCATGGTTTGGACGATATTTATGCCAGAAAGCCCCAACTGGTTGCTTACTTCTGGACACGAAGAAGATGCTAGAAAGTCTTTGCTGCGATTACGTGGAAGGTATTCAATAGTCATTATGATTAATATTTGAAATATGAGTTAAAAACCCTATAAATTTTCAAAAAAGGAGGTCAGATATTGACGGAGAGCTTTCAAGAATGAAAGAAAATCTAGAAAACAATTCAAAAACTGTCCAAGAAAGAATACGATTCAAAGATTTAATGACTGGGCCTGTCCTCAAACCATTGATCATATCTTTGACGATTATGCTCTTCCAGCAGGCTACCGGAGTCAGTGCAATCATCTTTAATGCTGTTATGATTTTTCGTAAAGCAGGAAGTAATATTGATAGTCATTACGCTACCATCACCTTGGGTTTCGTTCATTTTGTTTTCAGCGTTGCGTCTGGATTCTTCGTAATATAACGCTAAAATATCTACTATTATAATACCTTAATTAATATTACATTTTAAATACAGGTTGATAAACTTGGAAGAAGAGTTCTTCTGATGGTATCTAGCTTCTTCTCTGCCACCTCCTTAGCTTCATTGGGAATGTTTTTCTACTTTCAAGATCTATGGGGCGATGATGAAGCTACAGCCACATTAGGATGGTTGCCTCTGCTCTCTTTGATCGTATTTTTCATTGCTTATTCTTGTGGTTTGTCGAACGTCCCATTCATCATCATGGGAGAGATGTTTCCTACCAGATTCCGCACTCTACTTGGTACAAAACTTGACAATATCTTGATTATGATGAAAATTAATAACATTTTATGTAATAGGAACTATAAGTTCATGGTTCAACTTGCTTTCGACTTTCCTTATTGTTCGTTTCTTCCCAGCGATGTTAGAAACCATCGGGGAAGATGGAACTTTTTTCCTCTTCACTACCTGCACGCTGTTCAGCATTATTTTCGTCTATTTCCTTCTTCCGGAAACCAAGGGGAAAACTTTGGAGGACATGGAGAAATTGTTTACAGTGACAAAGGAAATAGCTCGTGCCGCAGCTATATAGAATTTGTATATCTATGTAACTATGTTATATTGTATATCTATGATTATCGGACTATGTATAATGTAGAACATAACAGATGAGATTCCTTATTCGCATTTCTAATGACATCATAAATACGAAGGAACGAGAAGTTTACTTTATTATATTACCTTTATTATTGATCAATCTATAATAGATCATAAATGAAATTCATCATAAATAACGAACTTGAAATGCACTACAAATTTCAAATCGCAATCGATATCTTATTACTTAACTATCTTCTTCTAATAACCAGCAGTACATAGTTTATAACTTTACATTATGTATTTTTTATTGTATGTGATATATTATACATGTATATATGATATGAACAGCATCATGCGTACATTTCTTATGTTTAAAACCTTTAAATCTAGAATAGTATGAGCACTTACGTTTTAAAAACACATTCTTTCCAAACGGCTCTTTAAATGTGATTAGGTGTATTGAAAAAAAAACTTTATTTTTCAGTAAATATCTTAATTTTATAAAACAGAGTTGCTGCGGTACTGTAATGCAGTGAAGAAACGATGAGCAGTCATTAATCTAAAATAATAGAAGAAATTTCCTCCAAAAAGATTTGGTTGACTAACAGCACTTAAATGTTAATCAGGGTGTGTCAAAGCATAAACTGTATGATACTATTGGCTTAATAATAATAATAATTTTTTTTGTATAATTTACTCAGCTAGAAGCTAAATTAAGTATATTAGTATAGTTTCACTAGTTGGTAACATAAGCAATTTCTAATATCGCTATCTCATAATGCTTTTCAGAAAGCAAAGATGATTTATTGTCTATTATTTAATTAGCAATATTATAAACATCAAGACATATAGGCAATGCACCCATTTCGTAGTTTAGTACAAGATGACAAAGCATTATGCAAATATCTTACTGTCAGTGAGAGTGAATCCTTATAAAGTAGTTTAATAGTACTATGGAAGTTACTATCTTAATAGGGAAACGACGAAAGTCACTTAAACTCCTCCATTCAGCTCCATTCCTACAAGAATTACAATGCAATTATGCAAATTATATTCCAATTCGGGGCCGTAGAAAGGGCTCACGGCGTGACTGCGCCAGGGGCATTGTGTTTTTTACAATCTCATCCTTGATGATGTGATTTTTTGCTCGTCTCGACGCCGTTATTCGCTGCCGCCCGCGGCATTCCGCTCCATTGGCCCACTCTTGAAGACACTATGAGAAAAAGTAATGTTACCGAATCCTCCGCAATGTGAAAAGAATAGTATAACCATACAAGAGAACTCTCAGAGTGGCACCAGTCGCGATACTATCCTTCTCCGAAAAAAAAATCCTATTCAGAAATGAAGAATCCTCAAAAAGTTCGATCTCAGGTATACATTAGTAATAAATTTCCTTTAAATAGTTATTAGCTCTTCAGTTAAAAATAAGTAGGTTATTAACATATTTCTGGCCCAGATTCTGATGGCTGTTGTGGGATCCTGGGGTTACTTTTGCATGGGCAACATACGAGGTTGGGCCTCCCCCAGCATCCCATCACTCAACCGGACTGCAACTTTCCCTTTGGAGCAGTCTGACTTGAACTGGATCGGTATATATAGCCCATTACTGTAAATTCTATTATGGAGTAAATTTGAGTTTTTTTTTATTTACAGCTTCATTACCAATGCTGGGATCGCTGCTTAGCTCTCTTTTAATCGGGATCCCAATGCAGCTCTACGGTCGCCAAAAATCCTTGGTTGGTCATTACCTCGCTTTTATGGTCGGATTTCTTCTGATTGGATTCACTTATTTCGGCGAACACAAAGCGATGCTTTACTTGGGACGTTTGGTAACAGGATTGGGTGGTGGAATGACCACTCCAGCTTCACAAATCTATGTATTCAACAAATTTTAAATTTTTTTGATGGTACAAAAATGAGCTCACAAATTTTTTTTTTAATTGAATGCGCAGTTGAGTGAGTGTTCGTCTCCTAGTATACGTGGACGTCTAGGATCTTTTACAGCCTCCGCTCTAGCTTTGGGTATCTTAGTAGCCTACATTTTAGGCGCTTTTGTGGAATGGTACGTCCTCTCTTGGATCTTTGGTTGTCTTCCTCTCGTCTTCATGATTTGGACAATCTTTTTGCCAGAAAGTCCCAACTGGCTTCTTTCTAATGGTCAGGAGGAAGATGCTAGGAAGTCTTTGCAAAGATTACGAGGAAGGTAAAACTAATAATAGAGCCTTACAACAAATCAAACAAGATTTCTATAAAATTATAATTTTTTATGACAAGGAAAACCGATGTAGAAGTTGAACTTTTGAGAATGAAAGAAAATCTTGAAAACAATTCAAAAACTGTTGAGCAAAGATTAAGATTGAAAGATTTCATGGTCGGACCTGTCCTCAAACCATTGATGATATCTTTAACTATAATGCTCTTCCAGCAGGCGACCGGAGTCAGTGCAATTATTTTCAATACTGTCAGCATTTTCCGCAAGGCTGAAATCGACTTAGACAGTCATTACGCTACCATTATCGTTGGTTTCGTTCAGTTTGCTTTCACCGTCGCATCCGGATTCTTCGTAATACATTTTAACTTTTATTGTGTTCTAAAGCATACCAATTTAAAATTAATTTAATTTTAAGGTCGACAAACTTGGAAGAAGGATTCTTTTGATGGCATCTGGCTTCTTCTCTGCCATCTCCTTGGCTGCAATGGGAATGTTTTTCTACATTCAAGATCTATGGGGCGAAAAAGAAGCTATAGCCACACTTGGTTGGCTACCTCTACTTTCATTGATAGTCTTTTTCATCTCTTATTCTGGCGGCATGGCAAATGTTCCATTCATCATCATGGGAGAGATGTTCCCTACCCGATTTCGCACTATTCTTGGTACAAAATAACTTTATAACTTCTAAGTAATATATATAAATGATAAAATATATTTGTATTTTTTGAAAATAGGAACTATTAGTTCGTGGTTCAATTTGGCCTCTACTTTCCTTGTAGTCCGTTTATTCCCAGTTCTATTGGAGAACATCGGGGAAGCTGGAACTTTCTTCCTTTTTACTACCTGTACAGTTCTAAGTATTATTTTTGTCTATTTCCTGCTTCCGGAAACCAAAGGAAAAACTTTAGAGGACATGGAGAAACTCTTTACAGTGTCAAAGTAAATTATTACCAAGTTTATATAGGAATCCCCTTATTGTTGATCAATTGATTAATCGAATAATATGTGATTAAATTGTTTAACTGTTTCAAAATACATTATACCACTCATCATTACTATCGTATGAGAACAAAAAATGTGACTCTAGGATATTTTTTGAGTCTTGGATTTGCAAACTTTGTCGGTTCCAACAGAAACCATGTGTTTTACATGTTGTTAAGTACTAAAAAAATATTAATTAAAGTAACTATTAAATAAAAGGAAAGATTATGGTCATTTATTAGAAAGTTTGAATCCTAATTTATAACGACATTTACCGAAAAATATATTATGGATTTTGAAAAGATAATTTATTTGTATTTAATTACATCTGTAGCTAATTCGTTAAAACTATATCAAATCAATAATCTTGGCATATATACCAGTGTGTAAATGCAGTGATGAAAGTGAATCCCTATAAAGTGGCTTATATGAAATTAACTCTGCTATTTTACCATAGAGATTTTCGAATGACAACGAAAGTCACTTAAAATCTCCATTCAGCTCCAAGTCTGATGCCAAAATTACCATATCACGCCATGCAAATATGCAAATTATATTCTAATAGAATAATATGTACAAGTGACCTTCACATCTTTCAGAGTGATAAGAATAGTTCAAGCGATCTCTCGAAGTGGCACCAGTTAGGATAATGTCCTTCTCGGGTATTGATTCTTCCAGAAATCAAGAATCCCCGAAAAATTGGATCTCAGGTAATATTAGATTTCCTTATTTTAATATTTAAAAAAACAGGTATGTTATCCATTCATCACTGGTACATGTTTTGATGGCTGTTGTTGGATCTTGGGGCTAATTCTATATGGACAACATAAGAGCTTGCTGGTCCTCGCCCAGTATCCCGTCTCTCAACCGGACAACAACCTTCCCCTTGGAGCCCTCTGACTTAAACTGGATTGGTATAAGCTACTGTTAAAACTATATTATGAAAACGTGAGTATTTAAATTTGTCGATAACATTGACAGCTTCATCACAAATGTTGGAAGCACTGCTGGACTCTCTCTTTATCGGAATACCAATGGGGTCGCCAAAAGTCTTTGGTTGGTCATTACCTCGCTTTTATGATCGGCTTTCTTCTGATTGGATGGTTAAAAATCGGAACAATACTGCCAGTTATTGCCACGTTTATTAATACCGTCATTCCGTTCTTGAAAATGCATCATCTCGACGGTCTGGTTATCGAATGCGGGATTTCTCCAAGACTTACTTGTCGATCTACGCTTATTGGACTTCGAGAAATCTTCAATCAGAAAAATTCACTCATATACGAGCCTTATTCTAGCGAAACAATCCTTGATACTGGTAATGTAGCGAACCGCTTGATATCCTCCTAAATCTGACGCGGTAGGGAAGACCGAGGCTAAATGGCCAAGGGGTAAAGTGACCATTTTCAATTTACAACCAGGTGGTGAAAGCTAAAAAATTGAAAAAATATATAGACGAATCTTTGTAATGCCTTCCATGGTTGGATACAAAAATAATTAATACAAAATTTGATATCATGGTTAAAAAAAAAAACGAAAAAACAGGGGCGTGAGTAGCACAACCCCTGCATCTTTGAAGTTTTATCATTTTCATATTAATCTGAAATTTTACGTGAAACCAAGACAAATCTGATTCGTTTTATTATTTAATTTCTAATGATGCGTATTAATTTATCCAGGAAAAATTAAATTATACAACTAAAAAAACACAAAAAAAAGAGAAAACTGCCTGGGGTAAGATGTCCCATTTCTTTTATAGAAAACTTCTTTTCTTTTCTCTGAAACTACTCTCAAAGTATATTCCAAAGCTTTCTTTATTATATCCTTAACAAGAAACTCAGATTGCACTTGATGATGTTTTTTTAGGCAAATTAAAATTGTTGTCACCAAAAACAAAAGTTTTTAAATCTACGTTACGTTTAGCAAAAACAAATTCCGTATTACCAGTGAGAGTGAATTCTTCTATAGATTAGTTCAGAAGCCTTATATGGAATTTACACATCTAAGAATACTCAGGAACTCCCAAATAAGGACGACAAGTCACTTTAAATTCTCCATTCAGTTCCTTATTTACAAAGATTACCATTTCACGCCATATAATTATGCTAGTAATTCTATTTAAATAAATAAATTTAAAAAAAAAAAAATGTGACATTCACAAGTTCATTCTCCATAAAATGAAAAGACTTATTCAAGAGATCTAAGGAAGTGGCACCAATCGGGGCACTGCCCTTCTCCGGAAACAATTCTTCCAGAAATGAAGAATAATATTCAAAAATTTCAATCTCAGGCATACTATTATATTGTAATTCACTCATTCATTGATATTTTAATTCCGATTCGGGTCCGTAGAGAGGGCTCACGGCGTGACAGCGCCAGGGGCATATTGTTTTTTACAAACTCATCCTTGATGATGTGATTTTTTGCTCGTCTGGACGCCGTAATTCGCTACTGCCCGGGGCATTCCACTCCATTGGCCCACTCTCGAAGGCACTGAGAAAAAGTAATGTTACCGAATCCTCCGCAGTGTGAAAAGAATAGTATAACTTACAAGAGAACTCTCGGAGTGGTACCAGTCGGGATACTGTCCTTCTCCGGAAACGATTCCTATCTAGAAATGAAGAATCCTCAAAAAGTTCGATCTCAGGTATGTAATACTAAATTTCCTTAAAATAGTTATTATCTATTCAGTTAAAAATAAGTAGGTTATTAACATATTTTTGACCCAGATTTTGATGGCTGTTGTGGGATCCTGGGGTTACTTTTGCATGGGTAATATACGAGCTTGGTCATCGCCAAGTATTCCGTCTCTCAATCAGACTGCAACCTTCCCTTTGGAACCCTCTGACTTGAACTGGATTGGTATAAACATAAATTATATACCGACTTAGGGAACTGGAGTTCTAATGTGAAGATGAATATTCACAGCTTCGTTACCAATGCTGGGAGCACTGCTCGGGTCTCTCTTTATTGGGATCCCAATGCAGCTCTACGGTCGCCAAAAGTCCTTGGTTGGTCATTACCTCGCTTTTATGGTCGGATTTCTTCTGATTGGATTCACTTATTTCGGTGAACACAAAGCGATGCTTTACTTAGGACGTTTGGTAACAGGATTCGGTGGTGGAATGACCACTCCAGCTTCACAAATATATGTATAATTCATTATGACGAATTTGGTTCATGGTACATAACTAGTTCAACTTTCTTTGAAAATAATATGCAGTTGAGTGAATGTTCGTCTCCTAGTATACGAGGACGTCTAGGATCTCTTACAGCTTCATCCCATGCTCTTGGTATATTAGTAACCTATATTTTAGGAACTTTTGTGGAATGGTACGTCCTCTCTTGGATCTTTGGTTGTCTTCCTCTCGTCTTCATGGTTTGGACGGTCTTTATGCCAGAAAGTCCCAGCTGGCTACTTAGTAATGGACGTGAGGAAGATGCTAGAAAGTCTTTGCAAAGATTACGAGGAAGGTAATGTTAAAATAAAACATCTTTAATTCAGATTATCAATAACTTATTAGATAATCTATGAAAAGTGAATCAAATATTGAAGAGGAAATTTCAAGAATGAAAGAAAATCTTGAAAACAATTCAAAAGCCGCTCAGCAAAGAATAAGATTGAAAGATTTAATGAATGGACCAGTACTCAAACCATTGATCATATCTTTGACGATTATGTTCTTCCAGCAGACGACCGGAGTTAGTGCAATAATATTCAATACTGTAAACATTTTTCGCAAAGCTGGAAGTAGTTTAGATAGTCATTACGCTACCATCATCGTCGGTCTCGTTCACTTTGTTTTCACCGTCGCATCCGGATTTTTCGTAATATTTCCATAAAACTTCTACGGTTCAATACCTCAACAAATGTAAAATTACACTTAATTTAGGTCGATAAACTTGGAAGAAGGGTTCTTTTGATGACATCTGGCTTCTTCTCTGCCATCTCTTTAGCTTCGATGGGGATCTTTTTCTACTTACAAGATCTATGGGGTGTTGAAGAAGCTACATCGACGTTAGAATGGTTGCCTCTGCTCTCTTTGATCGTATTCTTCATTGCTTATTCTGGAGGCATGGCGAACGTCCCATTCATCATCATGGGAGAGATGTTCCCCACCAGATACCGCACTCTACTTGGTTTAAAATTTAATTATAGTTCTTCTCAAGTATAATTAAATATGTTTATATTTCTAATAGGGACCATAAGTTCGTGGTTCAATTTGCTATCGACTTTCCTTATTGTCCGCATCTTCCCAGTTCTATCAGAAAACATAGGAGAAGCTGGAACTTTTTTCCTGTTTACCACGTTCACCTTCTTAAGCATTATTTTCGTCTACTTTCTGCTACCGGAAACTAAAGGGAAAACGTTGGAGGATATGGAAAAACTGTTTAAAGCTTCAAAGTAAATTGTCCAGTTATTTACAGGAATGTCGTTATTATTAAAGTAAAATCATGGTAAAATCAAACTATATGTAAAGATTTCAGTGAATAAACATATTATGATGAATGAACTTCTTTATTCTACTTCCAATGATTGATACTACTGCGTTAATACTGGAAATAGACTTATTATTGTACGACAAAAAAAACTTAACAAGATCATAAGCATTATAATCCTGAGGGTTTTTTGGTCTTCAATAAGCACGAGTTTAAATGGTAGAAAACCTGTTACAACTTACAATGGTGTTAAAGATATATTTAAAATTCAAAACAGTTATAAGTGGAATTGATATCCGTATTTCGTCTATTATAAACGATTTTAACGCATTTGAAAAAAGCGATCCGTTCAACAGGTTACCGGCGAGCTCCGAACCTCCGAATTCCACCGCTAAAAGAATTGAGCTACTACAGGTGACGACTCTACCAATGCGCCACTAGTTGATACATATTAGTTTCGAAAGGGTCTAGACACATTTCAATAAACCATAAAAGGTAAAGCTAAGGTAAAGGTACAGCTATGAAATCCTGCCATAGCTCACAAAAATTGTTTTAAGGAATTGTTAATAGTTTTAAATACCTAGGCAAAACAGCCAATTTTAAAGGCCTGATAATACCTCAAAAATTAAGAGCAGGTTACGAATAATCACGTTTTAATCCTTGTACAATAAATGCAATTTCTAGAATCTGTTGAAATATTTTTGGCAGTATTATTGGGGTCCATTCAAAGAGTCGGCTGTGCCCCCTACGGGATCCCACCCGATCTTTGAACGTCCCAACCTGTGAAACGTATAATTAAAAAATAAAAATTAGAATGGAATAGTAAAAAAAGTATAGTTTTAAATAGCAGATTGTTGCTTTTACTTTCAACAAATATCTTAGATTTTATTAAACTATTACAGATTTGATTTATATAGTCAAAAACTCGAATACTGCTTGCAAATACTTTCTTTTGCATATATAAGAAATGCATACCCAGTTGTGACTTGAGATACTGTGCATATTCGGTTTGATAATATAAATATATAAATCTTTACTTCAATTGTAAAACTACAAGTTGGTCTAATGGGTAGAGTAAGAGGCTGAGAATTCGGAGACCCGAGTTCAATTCCAAGAAAGGCGATTTATTTTTCAAGAAAATTTAGAATTCTAATACAAAATGGATGAATCCTCAAGTTGAGGAACTCAACTAATAACAAGAATATAAACAGAAAAAGAAAAAGAAAAGACGAAGTGCAATATCGTGAATAAATAGTCACGATAAATACCTTATTTCGAATATGTATGATATTATTATTTTTCACATATTCTTTATGCCCAATTGACTATCGTAGTACTTGATAGCATGTCGTCTGATTCAATGTTGACATCCAACAAAACATGTCAACTGTCAAAGCTACACAATTCACGATTGACATTAATTAAGAAAAAAGTTGCACAGATCGTACTCAAAAACCAAAAAAAAAGAGAAGAGATAATTAGCTATTTTTCAAGGTATGTTACAGCTTATTTAATTCTAAATTGAAAATTTCTATAGATCCCCCCGCTGAGAGCCTCTTTTTTTCTCATTTTTTTAGAGTTTAAAATTAGTTTTCATTTGTTTTTACACTAATAAATGTTTGTATATCTATTATTCCCCATTTAGGAAGCCATTTCAGGCATTAGAATATAGTTTTAAGCATAAAATAAAGTTTTACATTTGGCAATACGCGTATATGCTTGGTATTAAACGTCCCAGAGACCGTGGCAGGCTCTGAAAATGCCTAATTGCCATTAGTTAAGGCCTTTCGGTATGCTAAAGCATAACCCTCAGGGATAAATTCAATTTATTGATTTTTCCACTTTTCTGAGTTAAACCATAATTTTATTTTTGCATATTATAGCTTCATGTAATTAATTTTTCTTAAACAGTTAAGGGAAATAATTAGATCATCAAGAAGGTTTTAATATTTTCATCACGCTCATACGCAAATAACAAACAGTCAAGGCTATATTTCATTGCGTATAAATTCTACATGTATTGGAACAATCATTATAAAACAAATTAAAATGTGGGCAATTGATTGGTCAGTTAATCAATATTAAGATTGGTTCGACCCAAGGATTTTTGATTCAAACTTGAGCGCTTCCAAAGTTTGCATCATTTTTATATGAGACCTTTCTACTTCCTCCAGATCTTCAGAAAGATAGGCTTTCTCCTTTTCTAGGATTCGAAGTTTGAAATCCATTTCCTTTAGAACTTTTTTACATTTCTCAATCGGTTCCTCCACTGACTCCTCTGACTTCCAGTTTTCTTCCAACTCTGCTGCTGATTGACGATATAGCAAGGACATCTGTATATCTAGGGCTTTACATTGCTGCTGGGTTTCCAAATCGAACTCTACTTTGTGTCTCTTTATAATAAACTGATTGAAATTCTTTCGACAGGCATCCATATTTAATTTTGTTTTCTTGAGCTCTTCATCGGCGATTCGCTTCCTCTCGTTCAAAATTCCATTACTCTCCAATCAGTCTCTATTTCGGTATTAGATAGTGCTTGCAGTCCAATCTGTATCGTGTTTTCTAAAATTACACGATTAAATGTACAGTACAGAATTAGCTTAATGGTGTAATATTCTTCAAGAGTTTTAAAAAACAATGAGAAAGTTATTACCAGCAGGATTTACAGCTAGAGCTTCATCCATCTTCTTCTCATCGCTTTTATTGGTAACTTCAATCAGTCTATCAGTTTCCATTTCTATGATCACAAATAAAGATGTAGTATAAAATGCTGCTCATAAGTTATTGTATATAGTGTTAAAGGTAAGAAAAAACTAAATACCGATATGTTTTGGTGAAGTCCTATTCAAGCCAATAACCAGCAAACTTTCGCAAACTTTTCAGTTTCAAAACCGGTTTCAAACTGATGATGTGTTTTTCTGTGTTGTTCCATGCTTGGCCAATGTAGCCCGTAGTTACACAGCCACTCGAATTACTATCGTACGGTTTTGATGTCAACCTGGCGATGCCATTATTTCCTATAGCATGATACCTGCACTATAAAGCAGTGTTTCACAATTCAATGTCGAATTAATTCAAAATTGAATTAATTCACGAATTAATTCAGAACCCCTTGAATCTGAATCTGAATCGATTCAAATTGAAAATATTTGAATCCTGAATCGTGAATCGATTCAAATTTCAAGAAATGAATCGAATTCAAAGAAATACAGTGTTGCCAATTCGCAAATATTTTTTATAGAAATTTTCGTTTGCTCTTTTCACTTTTTAGTAAACCAAGCTGGCGGTTTGACAGGTAGTTTCATTTCACGATATAGTTTGTTTGAAATTTTTTTTGTTTTGTGAGGTAGCTATCGGAATCCAATATGAATTCTTCGAATGCGGGTTCTTAGATTGACTGTGCGCCGTGCTTTTCTCAGTGATACTTAACTAGAACATCTCATTCTCCTAAAAATGCATCACAATATGTAAATAATTGATGGGTAAAAAAATATAATTGAATCTTGAATCTTGAATCTAAATTCACGAATTAAATTCAATTGAATCTGAATCTGAATCTAAAAAAGATTCACGGGGTAGTTGAATCTTGAATCTTGAATTTGATTCATTTGACGGTTGAATCGTGAAACACTGCTAAAAAGTGAGTCAACTTTTATAGCTGCATCTAGATATTTATAAATTTACATATATTACATGTCTCAAAAGTAAAATCAAGCTATATCCATCAGTTAATTATCTCAAATGTTGCAAAATGTGTATTTTTAAATTATAAGTCATGTAGTCAATGTGCTAGAGTTAATAAAATCAGACGAACAATCTACACAGACATGGCATTCATTATGTTTTGTTGATTTAATCTTCTCTCGATTTGGACTTAAGCGAGTCCAATATCTGCTTCATTTGGGAAATAGATTTTTCAGCTTCAACCAAAGCTTCGGACAGATAGGCATCCTCCTTTAGCAGCTGTTGCAGGTCAAAATTGATTCCCTTAAGAACGTCATTCTTGCATTTCTCGATCCACTCCTTAACTGACATCAAATTGGCTATCTTAGCCCTCATCTCGCCATCCTGAAGACTGAACAGGGGCAGCTCTGACTCTAAGGCTTTGCACTGCCGGGTTCTCAAATCGATTTCTGCCTCATTTTTCTTTCTAATTAATTCATCGATCTTATTCCTACATGCATCCCTATTTAATTTGGTTTTCTTGAGTGCGTCATCGGCGATCTTTAAATTCTCCTCCAGCATTAATTCCACTCGATCACCGTCTGTTTGCTGGTAATAGATAAAATTGTGCTTTTTAAAAAATCATGTAAGATGAAATTAATTGTTTAATAGTTTACCATATGTTTGTCATGATGAACCGTTTTCAAATGTTTCATTAAATGATTACGAGTGCTGACCGAAAAGCTGCAGAACGGACAAGGGTGGGTGCTTTTTCTAACGTGGAGACTCTCATGATATTTCAAGCTCTCCGGTTTTTTAACCAAATGACTACAGTAGGTGCAGCGATGAAAACCAGGCTGACGAGGAATCCGATTCTTGGTTTTAGGGGCAGTAATTTTATGTACCAACGCTGGTAACTCTTTTCCATCGCTAAGTTGGGGACTTATTCCCGGATGATCACGGCTTAAGTGAAGTTCCAAATATCGAGCAGTATGTACCGAGTAGCTGCAATACCGGCACTGATGAGCAGATTTCTTCTTGTGGCGATTCTCGTGACTGGCCAATTCCACACTGTTCAGCGTTTGATGTTCGCATTGAAGTGAGCAGAGGAGCAATTTACCTTTGGCCCGTCTTTTCTTCTGCTTTTGCGGAGGAATAAGAAGGGCTTCTTCAGCAATCTTTGATGAGGATGATGGATTCATCTTTATCACATCAGAAGAGTTTTGTTGCGGTCCCTTATTCTGTTCCAAAAGAGCTCGAAAAAAGGATACGTCATCCCCGTTTAAATCTTGGCGTTCGGTAGTATTCTTTTGTGGTATCGGTGGAACTGATGTTGCTGTTGAATCTACCATAGTCTATTATAGACATAAAATTAGAATAAAATATGGCTGATTATAAAAAAATAAATTTATTATACTTGATCGAAGGTTAAAAGAATCGGATACGATTGCCCTACTATGACCATTGTATTGGAAGTAGCAGGATGGCGCAATTCAACGTGTTTAACCAACATGGCTCTGTTGAAAGTCCTGTAGCCACATAGGCCGCAGAACTTGTATCTAAATCGTCTGCTTTTATTGTGGCCATAGCAATACCACTCACCGTCATCTTCAGAGGACGAGCAAGGCTTTTCTTCCTGATTGATTTCAGCAGTCGTTATTTGACGATCGTCTTCCATTTCTACACTTTTCTGTAATTATATTACTTAACATGTAATTTTTAGATGTATATATTTGGTAGGTAAATAGCTAAGTTATTTTGGTAGAGAAGGACTTACACTGAATATTGGTATATGTTGGCAAAGTTCTATATTAACTTCACAGTTTCGAAATCGGTTTCAAACTGATGATTTTTACCTTTCCTGCTGTTTGGTTTTCTGCGCTTGGTACTGGCTTAGGTAGCCCATGGTAACACAGTTCATTGAATTACCTTGGTATTGCATATGTGTAACTATAACAGATCCAAACATATTGAGGTTATTCGGATCTGAATTCATTTGATATGTTAACTTTTTGTTTTAATAAAGTTGGTCACGTCCTTATTTCCTATAATATGATACAGTCACACTAGCTGCATCTAGGATCACTAAAAAAATTCCAGCATGCATATTGAACTCAATTGGTTTTCGATAATTTTTTCTCCAAATTATGGTATTCAGGTAAAAGATTTTCAGTCCACTTTGGTCATTTACTGCATTTACATTATAGTGTCAAATATACACTCATTTTAATGACCAATGAACAAATACCAAATTACCCAATACCAATTTAATATTAACCAATTAACTCATTTTAATGACCAATTAACCATCTTGCGTATATTTCTTCAAAGTTATATCAATCAAAATTCTATGAAAACAAGTTTATTTTTTAGATTCCGACCGTAGAGAATACAATGTTTGCATGATTTTAGAAAAAGATTTCTCTGCTTCCTTGACAGCTTCAGATAAATGGGCTTCTTGCTTTTGCAGGATTTCCAGTTCGGAATCTATTTCACCCAGAACGTCCTTTAATTTTACGATCGACTCCTCTACTGACGCCAAATTATCTTTGGTCTCTGATTGGCCATCTAAGAAGGACAGCTCTATCTCTATGGCCCTGAACTTCTGGTTTTGTAAATCGATCTCTGTCTCTTTCTTCTTTCCAATCATCTGATTGATCTTATCCCTGCAGTCATTCCTATTTGAAATAGTTTTCTTGACTGCTTTTTCGGCGATTGGCACCTTTTTCTTCATGAATTTCAATCGATCATCATCTAGTTTCTAAGAGAAGACATTTTCAATATTAAAATTAAGGTGGAAATAGGGAAAATGCTGTAATAAAGTGTTACCATATCGATGAAAATATCATCGTTAACATCTTTGATGCTTATTTTTTTATCTTTAGCATGAGCTATGTTAAAGTGCCTCATTAAATGATTACGAGTTTTGACCGAAAAGCTGCAGGACGGGCATTGGTGATTGTTTTTTCTGATGTGAAGCATCTCATGACGTTTCAAATTGCTTAATTTTTTTATCCGTTGGCTACAGTAGGAGCAACTGTACGACTTAACAGAGCGAAAAACCCAGCGCTTCTTTTTACCAACCTGTTTTCCCAGCAGATGATTTTCACTATGATTCTCCACAGAGTAAAAGCTGCAAAATTCGCAATCGGCTTGATTTACTTTTTGCACACATTGCCCAAGACAAGGAAGATGCTCTTTTACTGCTGGCGTAGTTATCGGGAGCAGAGCTGGCATTGTTTTCGAATTCATCTATGATAAATTATGACCGATTGAAAAAGAAATAGATTAAAAATATTCTACTATTATTTCTTACTTGATTGTTAGGAGTTTTAGTTGTAGAATTGGGATGGTACAATTCAGCGTGTGTATTCAGCAAACGTTTGCTGAAAGTCTTGTGGTTGCATTGGCTGCAAAATGTGTATCTAACTCTTCTTGCTTTATTGAAACCATAGTAATACCACTTGCCATCATCATCATCATCTTTAGATGGAATAGGACTCTTTGCTTTATTCAGTTTGGTTTTAATAAGGGGCGCTTTCCTGCTGCCACGCTGGCGGCATGGTCTCTTTTTAGTATTCATAACTGCAGCTGGTTATCCTGGTTCATTAGAAGAAATAGTCTACATGTACTCCTCCACGTTACTTATCATCTTAAATAAAAATGATCTAAATATAGTTTATTTGATTGGATTACCGAAAGGCTATTGTCTAAAAAGGGGTTTTTAGCTTTATGTTAATAGTCCACCTTACTGCTCCCAAAACTGGTTTCAAACTGAAGTTAACTTTACTGCTTCATTTTTTTTCGCCGCTATCAAGCTTGGCTCTCGCAAAGGTATAGCCCAGGTGCACAACTACTCGAATAACACGGGTATCACATAGCTGTAACAGTCTTCTAGTAATAATATTAGGATTCATTTGAATTATATGCGTTTATAAGATACTATCAACTTTTGGTGATGACGTGATTATTTTCTATAATATGATTTCGCACTATATATACTAACGGGAGCCAACTTTAAAATACCCCAGCAACATCTAGCATCAAGCAGGAGAGCTATTATATTATTATATAAGAGTTTTCCACTGAGAAGTGCATATTCAAATAAGAAAGTTTTATGTACCGTATAAAAGCCTATATATTACCATAGCCCAATGCTATACAATATATTTCCATGTAAGCCTAATGCGCTTCAGAATTCGCGCTACAGGATTTATCGCGTATTTATGTTGTATGTTGTATGTATTTTTAAAAAAAGCCTCATTTGTCGGATAGTTTATTCTTCGACGTTCTAATGGCTGTTGCATTACTACTTATAAATTGCTTTTATACTTACCACTACATCTCTGCAAATTCTCCTGCTATTTGTTGTCTTTATTACTTACTCTTTTGCTTGTGGCTTTGAGCATTTATGCAAGAGCACACCTTGGAGCATTTATCAAATAAAAATAGGATTACCATTAAATTAATAACAAGTAGCTACATTATTTGTATACTGTTTTATTTTATTTTAAGTATTAGGTGCGTTCACACTAGAGACTTTGAACTTCGGTGTTAAAAAACTGCTCAACGGAGTAGTTTCATTTTTACAATTTAAGCTATTCTCTGCTGGATTAGAGTGTATAACAAGTTATTTGAAAGCGGTTGGTTCAGCCGTTTCCTTAACGTTGACATACAAAACCTCTAGTGTGAACCCCACTTTAGAACGAACATAATACTGTGACAAAATCATAGAAATGCTTCGTCATGCTATGTCATTCTCCCAAATCCTTGGTTAGAGTCACGCGGCATCGGGTTTTTTATCTGTACGCGGGACCTCTAATTGTAATAAATCAAGGAATAGACTCTATGACCCAAACGGTAGTTAATTAGTATTAGTCTTTGGTATAGCCGGCACACCTTCGTTGACGAATAGACGACGCATGCTGCAGAATAGAAAAGATACAATAAAAAAAACTGCAAGTCATCACTGAGTGTATTACTCTATTGTTTTGTTTACAATGTCTATATTAAAAGTCATACTGTACGAGTGGTAACGGAAATCAAATTATTTCCTATACCTCGAGTATTATATAGATATATTTTACGACCCTATTTTTTTATGGGCACGGTTCAAGTTTTACTCATTGAAAGTCATCTTGGTACTCTTGTAAGGGTATCACGAGGGATTCACGATTAATTAAAGGGTAGAGGAAGGTGTATACGGTGCAATGATTTTGCGGATATCCAATATAAATGTCGCTCTTCTTCCCTGCCCTTCGCTCACTCAAGAAACTGATTTAAAGCAGTCCAGTTTAGAGATCTTCTATCCGAAGTTGAAGAATGAAGAACCCCCAAAAAGTCTTGCCTCAAGTATATTTTATTTACTTTACAAAGCATCACTTGTCTATATTGAGCTTTTTTTTTTAAATATTTTCTTTTATGCAGATTTTGGTTGCTATTGTTGGTGCTTGGGGTTACTTTTGCACGGGAACCGTTCGAGCTTGGTCTTCATCGGGTATGCCATCCCTCAACCGGACGAGAACCTTTCCGATGGATACTAATGATTATAACTGGATCGGTATATGAACTTAAACATATATCATGGTTGTATATATTTACAATAATTCACTTAAATGTGATCGATTTTAGCTTCACTGACACTACTGAGTGCTTTCATTGGTTCGCTTCTTATCGCCATCCCAATGTTTTTATACGGCCGTCGAAAAACATTGATTGGTCATTACCTCTTCTACATGGTCGGTTTCCTTCTCATGGGCTTCACCTATTACGCTGAAAGCCTAGACATGCTCTACGTTGGGCGCTTCATATCTGGACTGGGAGCTGGAATGTCCGTTCCAGTTTCCCAAATCTACGTACTTTAAAACAAAATTTAAAACAAGTTATCAATTAATAATTTATAATACTTTCATATATAGTTGAGTGAGTGTTCTTCTCCAAGTATACGAGGTCGTCTAGGATCTCTTACAGCTTCTGGTCTAGCTTTGGGTATCTTAGTGACTTACATTGTAGGCACTTTTGTGGAATGGTACGTCCTTTCTTGGATCTTCGGCTGCCTTCCTATGTTCTTCATAGTTTGGACGGTCTTTATGCCAGAAAGCCCCAACTGGTTACTTACTAATGGGCACGAAGAAGAGGCTAGAAAGTCTTTGCAAAGATTGAGAGGAGGGTAATTTCAATCAAGCTATCTTAAATCAAATTTAAATTGTCATAACTATTGAAAATATTTCGAAAGACGATCAAATATTGATGAAGAGCTTGCGAAAATGAAAGAAAATATCGAAAACAATTCAAACTCAACTCAGAAAAGAATACGTTTGAAAGATTTGATGAATGGACCAGTTCTCAAACCGTTCAGCATCTCTATCGGTATCATGATTTTCCAGCAAACATCCGGAGTTAGCGCAATCATCTTTTATACAGTCAGTATATTTCGAAAGGCTGGAAGCAATTTAGACAGTCATTACGCTACCATTATCGTCGGTTTCGTTCAATTGGTCTTCACAGTTGCTTCAGGATTCTTCGTAATATTTTACAATATAATATTCCTTATTATACTGTTTCTTATTATAATACAATTTAATTTTAGGTTGATCGTTTCGGAAGAAGGATTCTTTGGCTCGTTTCCAGCTTTTTCTCTGCCATATCTTTAGCTGCATTGGGATTCTTCTTTCACTTCCAAAAATTGTGGGGTGAAGAAGAAGCTACCGCTCAGCTAGGATGGTTACCTCTACTATCTTTGATCGTTTTCTTTATTGCCTATTCTGGTGGAATGTCGAACGTTCCATTCATTATCATGGGAGAGATGTTTCCTAGCCGGTTCCGCACTCTACTCGGTATTAACTTCCTAATTTGTTCTTTTTAACATGTTTTTATCTATGTTTGTTAAATATTAGGATCTATTAGCTCGTCCTTTAATATTGGTTTTGCTTTCCTGGTGGTTCGATTTTTTCCAATTTTATTGGTGAACATCGGGGAAGACGGAACATTTTTCTTTTTCACTGCTTGCACTCTCCTTAGTCTAATTTTTGTCTATTTCCTACTTCCGGAAACCAAAGGGAAATCTCTGGAGGAAATGGAGAAACTTTTTACGATTCAGAAGAATAAGGAAGCAGCAGGACCATTACCAACAGTTCAGAGTCTCTTGTAACACTGCGAGTTTATAGACAGATTAATCTGACTGTATTGTAAGGTCATATACGATACAATAACATATTATGCTTTTAATAAGTAAATCTTTGTTGCTATAAATTCTAAGTATGTTTTCTGAAAATATAAAGATCCCGTCAGATTTCTCTAATTTATTAATAAGACTGCTCTATTTTATATGAATTAAATGAGAAGGAATAACTGAGTGGTTTTAGTATGGTTTAAAAACTTTGAATCGCTTTTATAGCGATGTGCGAGTTATGCTGATTTTTAACATCATTATTATAACACTATTTTTTATTTAAAATTAATTTTTACCTTGTCCTTTAAAGATTGATTTGACTCAAGTCAGACAATTACTTATAGTACACTGTAAGGGTGTCGTATGGCGTATTCTATTTCTATTACACAAGCCTATATATGCCTTTCATAGTGATCATAGGCTTTAGACCATTAATCAATAAATCAGCTACTAAATAAGATTTGGTAGAATATTCTATATATTTAAAGGGGTATAAAATAATTGAACACGTTTTTTTTATTAAAGCGTTCGCTAGAGAATTCCTTCAACATACGCATTCATGGCAGGTATGTTACTACTAAAAATATATATTTTTTAAATTAAAATATTTTCGGAGTTAACATAAAAATTTTATAACTACTATTTATAATAACATTGGTTTTGTTCTGTCTGTATTTGTTTTAAACTTCTATACTCTATATTCCAGTTTTTATGGTACTGTACCCTATAAAATGATAAACTTTTAGAAAAATTCTGTTTTTTCTAACTCAAAAGTAGTTCATTGGTATTAATCGTTTAATATAGTACGGCTTCTGGAAGACGACTTATACTGTTGCATACTCTAGCATAGGAAAAGTCATTTATTTTTCTTTAAAAAATGAGTTAGCTGATTGTACAATATTTTGTTTGTTTACCTATACATCGGGAAAAACGTACTTAAACTACCAACGCTCAGTAGTGACTTGAATCTCAAGAAGTGCGAAAGGTACTAGTTTTATAATAAGTACAGTGCACTCGAACGCATATAAATATCTGAATTCTTAGCACATCCCATATAGTTATCGCACAATAGTTTTCTTATGGGAATATTGGTCAGATAGGGCTTCTCAGTTCAGATATTTATGCTTTGGAGTTTTACCTTCAAATTTCGTTCTTTAAAGTCCTAACGATGGTACAGTGCTAGTTCGGTTATCGGAACGGACGGTAGCAATAACCGTAAGTGTCACGATCGCTAAAAAAAATTCATTTCCCCACTGGTTCGATTAACATTCGTTTATCGAAACGAATGTAAACGCTGTTCTTTCCCACTTACTTCTTTCCGTAAACCGAAAGGATTATTCTCTTATTTCCGTCCTTATTTTCTAAATAATGATATAAAGAATATAGTATCACAGTAATAATAAGGCGAAAGAAAGCTGATTTTTTTTTGTATCACGTGACTAAGTAAAAAGAGCTAAGAGATTTGTGGATTCCTTAACAACGGTGCACAAAAGTGCGTCAGCTCTACCGCCGTTGTGAACAAGACGTAAGTCACTACATGTACAAGCACGAGCAAAGAAGTGTATAAATGTGTTACGACTACTTTTTAATTACTTTTTTGCATTATATATACAAGCACGGGTCAGCAAGTTTTTTCAACTCTTACTCATTAAAAGTCATCTCGGCGCTCTTGTACGTAGGACGAGGATATCACGCGGGATTCGAGACTATAATAAAAAAATGTATAGAGAAAAAACTTATTCGGCGCACGGAGAAAAGAAAGGCCGCACTCTGTTGCTACCCTTAGTACACTTGAGAACCTGAACAAAATGACCAGCGGTCCAGCAGAGCAGAAAGCTGCATCATCCTCCCGAAATTGGAGGATGAAGAACCCTCAAAAAGTCTTACCCCAGGTATGTATACTATTATTTATACTAATATCTTTGTCCTTAGTTTAGTTTATGGTTCAGATATTGGTTGCTATTGTTGGTTCTTGGGGCTACTTTTGCACGGGAACCGCTCGGGCTTGGTCTTCACCGGGTATGCCGTCCCTTAACCGGACGAGGACCTTTCCGATGGATAACTTCGACTATAACTGGATTGGTTAAAAAAAAATATTCAAATATTTAAATGAATTTATTACTACTCCTGCTATATAATATATTATCTAGCTTCAGTAGCACTGTTGGGTGCTTTCTCTGGTTCACTCCTCATCGGTATCCCAATGCAGCTATACGGTCGCCAAAAATCCTTGATCGCCCATTATCTCTTTTACATAATCGGTTTTCTTTTGATTGGCTTCACTTACTACGGTGAACACAAATACATGCTCTACGTTGGACGTGTTATAGTCGGATTGGGAGCAGGAATGTCCGTTCCAGTCTCCCAAATCTATGTATTATTACATAATTAAGCAAGCTCTTTTGGTAATTGGTATACACATTTAGCTTGTATTTATTTTTAAATATTAGTTGAGTGAGTGTTCATCTCCCAGTATACGAGGTCGTCTCGGATCTCTTACAGCTTCGGCTCTAGCTTTGGGTATCTTGGTAACCTACATCATAGGCACTTTTGTGGAATGGCATGTCCTCTCTTGGATCTTAGGTGGCATTCCTGTCGCCTTCCTGGTTTGTACAATGTTTATGCCAGAAAGCCCCAGCTGGCTACTTACTAATGGGCTCGAAGAAGATGCTAGAAAGTCTTTGCAAAGATTACGAGGAAGGTAATTAAAATGCGAGCCTACATCACAGTTTAAATTAAAAGTAATAGCTTATATGTTCTTTGAAACAGGAGAACTGATGTTCATGGAGAGCTTTCAAGAATGAAAGAAAATCTTAAAAGCAATTCAAAAACAACCCAGAAAAGGATTCGATTGAAAGATTTGATGACTGGCCCGGTTCTCAAACCGTTCGGAATCTCTTTGGGTATCATGATTTTCCAGCAAACATCCGGAGTTAGCGCAATCATCTTCCATACTGTCGCCATTTTCCGCCAAGCTGGAAGCAATTTAGACAGTCATTACGCTACCATTATCGTCGGTTTCGTTCAATTAGTTTTCACAGTTGCTTCAGGATTCTTCGTAATATTTACTTCCTTACTACACGTACTCTTTCACATTATAACACAATTGCATTTTATAGGTTGATCGTTTTGGAAGAAGGATTCTTTGGCTCGTTTCCAGCTTTTTCTCTGCCTTATCTCTAGCTTCTTTAGGGATCTTCTTTCACTTCCAAAAATTGTGGGGTGAAGAAGAAGTTATAGCCAAATTAGGATGGTTACCACTACTTTCTTTGATCGTGTTTTTTATTGCCTATTCTGGCGGAATGTCGAACGTGCCATTCATTATCATGGGAGAAATGTTTCCTAGTCGGTTCCGCACTCTTCTAGGTATTTATTAAAGTTACTTTGTTAAGGAAATATGTTTTACATGTATTAAAATTAGGAGCCGTTAGTTCGTCCTTCAATATTGGTTTTGCTTTCCTGGTGGTTCGATTTTTTCCAATTTTATTGGTGGTCATCGGGGAAGATGGAACATTTTTCTTGTTCACTGCTTGCACTCTCCTTGGTATCATTTTCGTCTATTTCCTACTTCCGGAAACCAAAGGGAAAACTCTGGAGGAAGTGGAGAAACTTTTTACAACTCAAAGTAACAATAACGAAGCAACAGCAACACCACCAACAGTGCAGAGTCTCCTTTAACAACGATTATTAAAATTAAAATTCTAATAAGATGATACAATAATATAAGGTGCGACATACGTTCCGAAAATATTAAAAAATCAGTTATTTGTTTATTCTATCTGACTGGTAGATATCTTCATTGATGCTTCATTTTATGAACTTGAAATTGATGAAGAAGGAATAATTTTGCTTTAGTTTAGTTATAGATCTTGTCATTAAATAACGATTTTTTGCTTGATTATTATTATATAGCAGCGCAGTGCTTTAGAGTTCACCTTGTCCTTTGAAAGAGTTACTTTAATAATATTTTTATTTCATTTAAATAGCTATGGCATAGCACAAATATAATTTATACCCTGTTAGCTACACTGCCACCATTGGCATGAATAAAAAAAAAGTGTATATTTTTGTTTACGAATAACCAACCATTTGTCGTCATTGTACTTATACATGTTTTCTTCGTTCAAATAATTCATATGAAGAAAAATAAACGAAGTTATTCAAAAAGTTAACCCATCAATATTTCATTTATGTAATAATAACAACATGTTTCTAACAACTATTGTAGAAGAAATTGGTTTGAAAAAATAGCATTTAGTTAAAGTGAGGGGGCGATTATTTTTCGTCACATTTTGCATCCCTTATGCAGATACCGTCTCATGCATCTGCTGTTATCCTCAACTTTTATTATTACGTTATATTGTAATAGAGTATGAATATTCTCTAAGGTCAGGTGATGAGCCTCTATATAACTAACACTCGTCGCCATATTTATCATTATGTGTAAACATCGGCGTAAAACTTGTCCTTTAAAAACACAGTTCCCTATTGAGCTACCCTTGTGATTCTTCAATCGCAAAATGATTTCTTCGAACGATCAAGAGAACAAACTTAATATCTTTAACAATAAATTGCGTTTCGTCAAGACAATAGAAGATGAAATGAAGGGCTCCCAAAATTATATAATTAGAACAACAAGCAGCGAAACGGGAACATCATCATCATCGTCAGCCTCTTTAAATACCAAAAACTATGGGTCAAGTAGGCAAAGTTTGATCATGAAAAATCCAAAGAAAGTGCGACCACAGGTATATAAATTACATTTATAATCATTTATTTGATGTCTTAATCATTTGATTGTTTGTAAAAGCTTTTGGTATCGGCGGTGGGTACATTAGGTTTCTTTTGCACCGGGGCTATTCGAGGTTGGTCAGCTTGTGGTGCTCCATCGCTCAATGCCACTCACAATTTTGATGTTCTTTCTACCGATTTCCCTTATTTTTGTAAGCTATTTAATAAACCATAGACATTCATGATTTAATTTGTAAATTATCTATTTGAAATTGGTAATATAGCGTCACTACCGATGCTTGGCGCAATAGTTGGTGCCATCATCATCTACTTCCAAATGCAAAGTCGAGGTCGAAAGAAGGCCCTGTTAATGGAATACGTCTGCTACATTATTGGCTTCTTAATGATCGGTTTCGCCTATTTTGGTCGTAATAAAGCCATGGTTTACGTCGGACGCACTCTGACCGGTGTTGGGACGGGCATGACAGCCCCAGCAGCACAAACGTATGTCGGCGAATGTTCATCACCGAGAATGAAAACTAGATTGGCATCACTAACAGCTTCGTCTTTGGCATTTGGTATCGCAATGACCTACGTTGCCGGAGCCTTCGTAGAATGGCAAGTTCTCTCCTGGATTTTTGGTATTATTCCAATCTTTTTCATGATATGGATGGCTTGGATGCCTGAAACACCCACCTGGTATCTTATGAATGGTCGGGAAGAAGAAGCAAGGGCCTCCTTACGACGCCTTCGTGGGAAGTACGAATCAGTTAATACCAGTTTTATAGAAAACTCTAATTTGGTTTTGATTCTTTCGAAAAGGGAGGCGGATATCGATGAAGAAATGAAGGGCATTTTACAGAGGATTGAAAGCAGCAAACCAACTGAGAATAACCAAAAATTTAACTATTCAGAACTGCTTACTCTGCCTGTTCTGAAACCACTTTCGATTTCTATCTGTATTATGTTCTTCCGGCAGGCAACTGGTATCAATGCCATCGTTTGTAATACGCTCAATATATTCAAATGGACCGGAATAACATTGGTTGAACCACGGTATGCGACTATCATCGTTGGAATAGTGCAGTTTGTTTTTACTACCATGTCCGGTTTCATTTGCGTAAGTTAATATTGTTATAGATTGTATAACCTTTTGGTAATAAGGTTGATTTATTAATAGGTACCTAACTTTGGAAGAAAGCGCCTTTTGATGGTTTCTAGCCTCTTCATGTGTATCTCATTGGTATCTTTGGGCACCTTTTTCTATTTGAAAAATAGTGGAGACTATGATGATTTCATCAATGACCAGCTCGGTTTGCTGCCACTGGTTTCTTTGATCATTTTTTACTTTTCGTTTTCGTGTGGTTATTCAAACGTCCCTGTTATACTTGTTGGAGAAATGTTTCCACCGAAATTCAGAGGCATTCTTGGTACAGTATATAAATTGGTATATTTTGTCATATTTTGTCTATATTAATTATGTTATTATTATAATGGAATCTAGCGACGACAAGTGCTTGTGCTGAATTCTTCTTCGTGTTTTTGGTGCTGCGATTTTTCTCCACAACTGTAGAGCACTTTGGCAAAGATGGCATTTGGTTCTTCTATTCCGTTTTAACATTTATCAGTATCGGTTTCGTCCATGTTTTTGTGCCGGAGACTAATAAAGGCAATACAGAGGGAAAATCCGCTGAGAACAATGGACAAGTCACGCAACATTTCGGCTATTATAATGCATTCGAACCTGATAATGATGAAATGGCTAGTGCTGTAGTTTAAATTCTCCAATATAATGGAATTGAGTATACTTTTGTTATTTTGTTGTTGCTTTCTCTCTTAAATATATACCAGTTTGTTAATTTTTGGTTAGATATCTTCCTTTTATTAACTGCAATAACATAGATAATACATCAAATACTCTTTTTGAAAAGCTTTAAAAAATGCAAATTAAGTAAACTGAAAGTGTTCATCAGTACATTTCTAAATTAAATTTGCTCAGCAACACTAATAAAATATAAAGACCGAGAAAAGTGGCATTCAGGAAGGGTCACGCGGTAAAGATTGTTAAAAATTACACCATATAAAATACTACATATATTTTTTTACATATGCATAGCGATTCCCGCACCACTGTCAAGGTTACTTCTAAAATAAACTGCTAACTTTATTTGAAAAGTAAATATTAGCAGAAATAAGGAAGCAATTCTTCAGAAGTTTGTGATGATCCATTATAACTATCAGCTTTATTGTACGATTTCGCTCAACAATATGTGTTCTATAGCTTTCTCTGTGCAGTATTGTTCTTATATACCTTTGACCATCAGAAAATCATCAGTTAACTATGGATTCTTAATAGATTAATCTGGTGAGGCTAAATCTTAAAAAGTAAAATGTATATATCTTCATGGCCAAGGTTAAGTTATCATCACACATTTTCTCACTTTAGTGCGACGAGAGTACGGGGCTTTCTTATCCCATACAATTCACTAGGAATCGTCAACCATTTACTTTTTTAATTGAACCGTCTAGTACAACTCATGGTTTACCTCGTGATCTGTAAAAACAATGGACGTGACAGTTTAGAACTTTTCTAGTTATAGTAGTTGCCATCAGTCATTAGCCCTAACTATAATATAGCTTCAGGAATAGTGTTATACAGAGTTAATATAGAAAATGCAAATGTGAATATAATATATAAAAAGCGCTCTAGTAGTGATTAACTTATTTGTACATACAAGAAATATTTCGCTCTTGAAGCTACTGCGATGCAAACTGTATTATAAGTTGAAATATTTAGCATATTATACAAAACACTTTGTTTGCGACTTGTGTCACGTTTTCGTTTTCTTGAATTAATAATTCTTGCGGTTCCTTTCTATAAATTTTTAGTTGCGAGCCATAAATGTATAAGTGAGAAAACGAAACGACAGAAGCTGAAGGTCTTTGTCAAGGTCTTTTTTTTTACAATGACATTGTGTGTTTTTATCTCTCAATAATTTTGTGAATTTACAGCGCCCTAAGCTATCTTTAAATGGAACTAATTTTTAATACTGGTCTAGCATTAGTATTCCAACAGTTGCCTTGTTCACTTTTATCATATAGTGCAAAATGTCCGATATTAACAATCGAAACACGTCCGAAGAAGTGGATGATCAAACACGAGAGAATGAAGCCCCGGTCTCATCCTGCTTTCGCAAGTTATCAAACGTTTCTCCCAACATGGAGTATTACAACAAGTTGAATTCACAAGATCCAGAAGAAGGGAAGTTAATAACGTCCAAATTCGAGAGGAGGAGAATGTCTTTCCTCCAAGTCGACGAGGATGCAGCACCAGTCAGACGGCGCTCAAGTCTCATCATGAACAATCCGAAGAAAGTCAAACCCCAAGTAAGACCAGAAATACTATTTAATTTTCTTTTTAATCATATTTGAATATTATTGCAGCTTTTAGTGGGGGTAGTCGGGACACTGGGCTACTTTTGCACTGGCGCCATTCGAGGTTGGTCGTCTTGTGGTGTTCCATCTCTAAATGCAACTCGAACCTTTGACATTCTTCCTTCAGATTATCCTTGGTTCTGTAAGTTATTATAAAAATCCTAAGATAAACCTGATTATACACTATTTTAAATATTGGTTCAGCTTCACTACCGATGTTGGGCGCGGTTATGGGAGCCATATTCATCTCTTTTCCGATGGAAAGTCGAGGTCGAAAGACCGCTCTGTTGTACGAATACGTCAGCTACATTATCGGCTTCTTATTGATTGGTTTAACCTATTTCGGACGCCACAAAGCCATGATTTACGTTGGACGTGTTCTAACCGGAGTTGGAACCGGAATGACCACTCCAGCTTCACAGATTTATGTATATTTTAAAATACTTAAAATGCATTTGTTCCTTTTTAAACATTTGGATAATGTATTTAGGTTAGCGAATGCTCCTCCCCAGGCATTAAAGGCCGATTGGGATCCCTTTCTGCTTCTTCACTAGCATTTGGCATCTTAGTGACGTACATTCTTGGAGCTTTTGTAGAGTGGAATGTCCTTTCTTTGGTCTTTGCCTTTCTACCAATCTTTTTCATGGTTTGGACGTCTCGAATGCCTGAAACACCCACTTGGTATCTCATGCAAGGTCGAGCAGAAGAAGCCAAACAATCTCTGCAACGTCTTCGTGGCAGGTACGATACTACTAAAAGTTTGAATTTAAAAAATAAAACTATTACTTATTAATCTATCAATAAAGGGAGACGAATGTTGAGGATGAGTTGGCGAAAATAAGTCTTAAAGTGGCGAGATACAAAGCCTTCAGCATCGAAACTAAAAACCAGAAAGTGGATTACTCTGAACTATTTTCTCTGCCCGTTTTAAAGCCGCTCTTTATCTCTTTCGCCATCATGTTCTTCCGGCAGGCGACCGGCATCAATGCCATCATTTGCAATACGGTCACCATTTTTAAATGGACTGAAATATCTTCAGTTAAACCTCACTATGCTACGATTATTGTGGGCATTATACAATTGGTTTTCACAATTGCATCAGGCTTCATCTTGGTAAATATAAATACGCCATCTTAATTGGTTTACTTAAATACCAATTCATTTTTGGACATTTTCAAGGTGCCTAATATCGGTAGAAGACGTCTTTTGATGGCTTCAAGCTTCTTCATGTCCATCTCATTGGCAACTTTGGGTATCTTCTTCTATCTGAAGAATACCAGAGGCTACGAGGATGTCTATATGCATCTTGGGATGGTGCCAGTGATTTCATTGAGCGTATTTTTCTTGGCATTTTCATGCGGTTATGCCAACATCCCATTTCTGATTATGGGCGAAATGTTTCCATCGAAATTCAGAGCCATTCTTGGTAATTAAGATAACTCTATTCCAGTTTCTATGAGTTAGTAATTTAATTTATGTTTAGGGACGACAAGCTCAATATCAAATTTTCTTTTTGCCTTTGTGGTATTGCGGTTCTTCGGAACCACCGTGAACCTTCTCGGAGAAGATGGCATTTGGTTCATGTTTGCCATTTTAACCTTTATTAGTATCGGTTTTGTCTACTTTTTCGTGCCCGAGACTAAAGGTAAAACTGTAGAAGAAATGGAAAAGCATTTCGGCTACCACCCCACGTATATATACATACCTGATGATGATGAACGCCTGCCTGTTTGTGCTGTTTAAATTTTATATGTTTACTTGGTATCTATTCTTCTGATAGATATTCAGACCACATTAATTTACATTACACCTTATATTAGCAATTTTTTTCAATATCTCTGAAGTAAATATTAGATATTAATTGCAATCATTTTGTGTAAATCGTTGTTTTGAAACTAATAAAATATGCTTAGTAAACCATCGGAAATGTTTATATACATTATACGTATCTTTTTTGTTTTTTGTTTTCGTGCGAGTATGTAAAAAGCCGACAATATCACTTATTTATTGTATCATATGGCACAGAACTGTAAAAATATTCTTTTTGAAAAAGTAAACTGCTGACATGATATTTTGCTTCTTCAAAATTCACGTAGTTATACAATAAGTTTCACACTATTATATATACTGTAGGTTGATGTGTTGAAAGTGTGAAAACTGCCGGCGTGACAATCAGCTGAGTATGGTTGCGCTTTTTTTCACGGTTAACTTTTATGACAATATTTATTAGTAAGTGCGCAATATGTAACAATAACTACACAGCAGTATACAGTTTGCGTTGTTTCCAAGTAAAATAAGCTTATCATAAGTAAATAACACGCTTGTAGTCTAGATCGCAAACTGAATGGCTGAATACTATAAATAATTAGTATTTAGCTACTTTAAAACTAATAGATCTAAAGCTGATTGCCAACATCTGTTACTTCTTCTATACAATAATGTAACTCTCTCTCTATGTATATAAATAATATATGGACTAATAGGATAATATTTATGACATTTAATAAAATCATTTTCGAATCCATATAGAAGACTCTGAAGACTCCTCAAGACGAATTCAACACGAAACTATCGCTCAGTTCTGTTTCTCCGCAGCAAAACGTAATGACGATGGCAAATTATATTATTATTATGGTCTTTTGATCATGTAGCTATCAATATTTTAAAAACGAAATGTGATGCATTAATCAACATATAAATTTATAATAGCTAGATAAAGTTTGGTAAGGTAGGCCTCAGGTAAGCCTGAATTTATGATTAAAATATCGATTAAAATATCTATCTTTGTTATTCATTTGACATCATCAGCATTCTTCTTTTAAAATTCAAATTGCTTTGACCTATATTGTACTACTAGTGTCTTTTACTGTAGTTATTGTAAGGTGATAAGATGAAGTCATGAGTGTGAAAGTTGTTGCGCAACAGTTACGTGGATTGCTATTTCACGGTTCATTTTGACAAATTCTGCGAGCAACGTAATAAGGTATACACGTTTCTCTATAAGAAAATGTGATTGTAGTAAATAAAAAAAAGCATGCCTAACCTTATTACGTCAGTTTTCTCTCTGATGCATACGTTTATTACGCAGGTATTTGAATTCCCATCAAAACATGAAAATGCCCAAAAAGAATGACTACGATATCGAACATTGCATCCAAACTAAGGATAAAATAGCATACCAGCAAGAATTTTTTTACAATTTTCCAATCAGAACTGTGCTAATACTATGTGAATTAGTAAGTAATACAATTATTTCATTTACTTTTTAACCTAAATTTACTACATGTAAAATTTTAATAGTGTCCACGTTGCTCGGGATATTGGGCAACTTATTTATGGCGCATTGGAGCTATTTGTATATTATGGTTGCAGCATTCTTCGTCTGGCGCTCCTTATTCTTAAAAAATAGCGACGAAATCAATACCTTCAAAATTCTACTTAAGAGTAAGTTTTAAGTTCTTCTTTCGGATTTTCTTGGACTCTGAATAGGTATATCAACTATATAAAATAATACACGCATTCGAATAATTAAAATGACTTTTATATCCTTTACACAGCATATCCTTACCAATTGTGTTCTTGTAGAAATACAGAAGCTATAGGCCATACATTATCGGATTTCTGATTCTATTTAGTTTCACCTATTATGGATGTGACAAAGATATGATTAAGGTTACATTACTAGACGTTTTCGAATACGAGTTTGTACAAGAATGATAACCACGCATCAGCTGCCCAAATACATATATATATATTTGTCATATTTATCCGTTTATCAGCGGCGGTTTCGTAAAAAAAAATACCAAGCACTAGAGACAAAACGAGATGTATTTTGCTTTTATATATTCTCTACATTTTTTTTTTATTTTAAAGAAGAAATGATTAAAGCGTAGTGCAGCAGAAGTCGTTATAAAATAGCAGAAATGTGATTAAAGCTGCAAACTTGACTTCTATATGCCTCGAATAGTTCTTTGAGAATTACTTTTGTGAAAAAAAGTTGAATCGGGAAATAATATTCATCATCCGTGTAAATGTGTGTTCCGCTTTCGATATCGGATGACGTCAATAGTTCAGCTTAGTAGAATATAACGGAAATATAGTCCGAGATTCAAAGAACTGAGAATTGTGCACGCATGATGCGGCCATAGAAAGCCTCAACTCCTCATAGTATTATTATACACATTTAATGTCTATATTATTTAATTATTTGTTCTACAACGTCCGGCGAAAGTTTCTTCACATACAAACCATTAAAAAGCTGTTTTATTTCGGTCGACGGGAGAAGCATACTGTTTTTTTTCCCACAAGGTCAAAAAAAAAAGATAGTCCACGCGATCTTATTGTGTATGCTACTCCGTATGCTCTCACGTATCACCGGACGCTGTACTGTCATAATGCGGAAATCCCCCCCCCCCCCTCCGACTTATGATGTTTGACCCACATCTAGCTTTTAAAGTATCGATTTAGTAAGATTATTTCCTAGTTGCGATTTGCTACTTAAGTAAATCTATAGAAGGTGACTACGCTTTTTCATCAATATACTTAATTTAATTAAAACGATGACTCTCGATTCCATTAATTGACCCAATTGAGATTTTTTTTAAACTTACATACAGGTATTCCAATGAATCAAATGATAATAAAGTATCCCCAACACAAAACATCACTACCGTATATTCATTAAGAGAATTCAGTGATTTACTGATTTGATTAAAGTAAATTGACGAAAAAGCGTTGTCACCTTCGATAGTTTAGCCATAAAAATATGTTAACCATCAAAATAAATGCTCAATTTTCACAATAAAGAATGCATCGCTAATTCCCTATGTTTTTATATTTTTATTGGTAGAAATAAGAAGCATTCAAATATTCAATTGACTAGGACAGTCAATCCGGGAGTAAACTAAAACCCATGCCCAAGTATTAGTAGTAAGTATTAGACCATATGAAGCAAAATTCCCATTTAGGTCACAACTTATATATTTTGCCAACGGTTTTTAAATAAAATTTTTAATTGTAGTTTTAGCACAAAAGTTTAAGAAAAGTTGCCCCTATTCCTTCAATATTGTTTCTATCTTTATTATGCATTAGGGGCTCTTAATATTTCGGGAAATCGATGAATAAAAGCACTGTCAATCAATTTTAATGGATAAGATTTGAAATCTATATCGCCCAAAAATATTTGTTTTTGAATTTTCTGCTTAAAATGTGGACCCGACTTTATATAATCACATATGACCAAACAGTATTATTAGGTACATACGCTGCGGGTTACTGTGAACAGAAAAGACAGTCTATTCAACAATGAATGACAGGCTACGGAACAGCGCTTTATCATCTTTCAATACTTCGTTTTAAAACGAGGAAAGAATGGCGAATCTTTCTATGTAAATTTTGTACGAACCAAAGCCATGAACTTTCCTACATTTTATTGCTCCGAAAACTGTTGCCAAAGTATTGCTGAAAAGTTCTAAAAGTAAGTGGTGCATCATTTTTACAAGCTTACTTAAATAACCTTCTAACAACTACGAATCAATAAAGGGAATCCTGAGGTTTCATAATCATATAACTTTGTTAAACATTTTTGAAAACAATTTATAGTTAAATTCTAATCAATTCCTATTGAAGTATACTTAACTCCATTGGAAAGAAAATTATAAATTGAACAAAACACACTACTTTTAGTTTTTCAATATATAATAAGGTCTTAAAAAGTAAAGCAAATTCAAAAAATATAAATATATATTTTCAAAGTAACCCCGAGATCAGCTCCGGCATAAATTTTTATTTACTTTCGAGTTAAAGTTTTAGTTTAATTTTCAGTTACATAATTAAGATTAATACACGTTTAGTTATTCTTTTAAAATTTTTAAAAAATGCATCCTGTTTGTGTGTTTAAATGAACTACATAAGATTCTTTTAAATTCATTACCGTGCTATGCGCACATCTTACATTTTGTTCCAGACGAGAATATATAATTTGATCAGCACTTCTATTAAATACGAAATGATATCCACGCTACATTACTTCAAAAGTGTTTCTATGCGGCCTCCAAAACTGGTCTATTAGTCACTTTATCGTTCATTCTGTTTATAACCTTGAGAAGCTACGCTATTGACGAAAAATATAGAAAATAATAGACATACCTTAACGCTATACATTTATTTAAAAACACCGGTAGGGCTTATTTACGCTGCTTTGCCACCTTTCGAAATTCCAACTAAAAAATCTGCGTTTAAAAAATTAAAAACTATCGAAAACTATAGTCTCTATGACGATTTTTACAATAGGCAAATGAGTTTATTGCATTTGCCTGTGTTGCTGTTGTTTCAAAAAGTTTCTCGACCAAGTCACGCTAATATTAGATTACATATGATTCTCATTTTTCGAAAATAACAACAAAATTATCTGGAATTTTGGCACATAGCGTATATTTTTTTCTAAAATTCTTCAATTAATAGAATACCATATTAACAAATTCCAAAATAACTTTAAATCAGTAGAGCATTACAACTGAGATTAAACCATTGAATTTACATACTTTTCAAATATTCTATTATTACATTTATTTATACTATACACGATATATACTTTCGCTTCCGTTCTGTTGGGGATTTCCCAAATCCCGCTGAACAATGATGAAATTATTTGCAAAAGTATTCTATATGCTTTTATACAGATTCATTTAGTAATCATCTTTCAAAGGAGCAGTTCACCAGCAAATTTGTACGCAGGAATCCCCCCTCGAATCGTCCTTTCGATTTCTTGGCTCAACTACAATTACATAAGTAAATATACATGAAATCTAAACCAGTTTTTTTTTCCTTCTTGTAATCTTATCTCTAAAGGCTATATTTCCAATATACTGTCGTAAAATTTAGATTTACACATCTCTTCACTTGATTTACTTTGAATAAACCTGTTCATCGATGGGAAAACCCAACTTTTGTGGGAATAGCCTTCACACTCTCAAGCAAATATAGACTCTTGTATTTTTCTTAACTTAAAGGTACACTTATTTGATCTGATCCCTGTAGTTTATAGCACATCATAAAGTATAAAGGAATTTGCGTAAGACTTGTTTGTTCGTATATTTGTGTAGGTCGAATAATGCACTGTTAATAGGAGCTGTTTTTTAGTAGTAGTGAATGTGTCAAATCGTGCTGCTAGCTCCCTAAGCGCACAAGTGTGGAGTAGGGCAAGCGAAATAATTGTCACCAACTGGTACTGGGCTATCACCGTCATAACTTTATATTGGCATCATATTACTAACAAAATAATAAGTCAGCTCGTTGCCGACTAGAGGCAGAAGCGTGTATGTCGGTTATTCACTTGAATTTTCATTATATAATTCAGGACACCTCGTGATCTTATTGTTGCAAAGGGTTGTAAACCCAGAAAAGCAAGAAATTCCTATCAACAACCTCGTGAACTTGAGTGAATATAAAAAGGACTGTGCCAGTCAAGAATGCCTATCAAATCCGTTTCACAGCTGGTCAGATCCTGGTTCCTATCTCCTAAAATTGAAGAGAGAAAGAGAGAACTTTTGCAATTGTTTCCACTAGGAGCTCATCGTCCACCAAGCTATAATCATAGCAACGATTCATCCAATTGTCCATCACCTATTATCCCAACAAGAAGGAAATACATCATCGGCCAAGACATGAAGTTCCGAACAAAGTTAATGAAGAATCCTCACAAAGTTCTTCCCCAGGTTAGTTCAAACTTGGTTTTAACTCATCTATAATTGGTTTTAATGGATTAAAAAAAAATAGTTATGGGCCACTGTGGTTGCTTCCTGGGGCTACTTTTGCCTTGGTACCGTCCGTGGATGGAGTAAGTTAACCGATTGACCAGTAAATAATGATCAAACTGATTAACAGCTAATAATTAAAATAGGTGCTCCCGGCATCCCATCACTCAATCGAACCCTGAATGATGAATACAACATAGAACATCTTAATGCCTCTGACTATTTCTACATGACGAATGACGACCTCACTTGGGTGGCCTCTCTCCCGCCTCTTTGCTCTCTCTTTGGGGCTCTTCTAATTTCAGCTCCTATGCAAATTTGGGGTCGAAGGAAGGCCTTGATCGTGACCAGCATTCCCTTTACCATAGGCTTCCTTTTAATGGGTTTCACCATCTATGGGAGACACGCTGCTCAGCTCTACATTGGAAGGATCATCACAGGATTGGTCGGAGGATCTACAACTCCTGCATCCCAGATTTATGTAATTTGAGATCTTATCATAAATGATTTAACAGTTAATATAGATTTTGATGGTTTTATAGATTACCGAATGCTCTTCTCCGAGCATCAGAGGAACATTGGGATCGATGACAGCCAGTGCTTTAGCTTTGGGAATCTTTGTGACTTACGTTATCGGTGCTTTCGTAGAGCACCACGTTCTAGGCTGGATTCTAAGCGCTTTCCCGATGATGATGTTAGTGGGTATGCTCTTTTTACCAGAGACACCTGTCTGGCTCATTGCAAACGGTAGAGAAGAAGAGGCTAAGAAATCTCTTCAACAACTTCGTGGAAGGTAAGTCAAAACTCTTTTAAAATACAATTCTTTGATTAATGTATTGAATTAAACTATTATAGGAAGACGAATATCGACGTAGAGTTCAGAAAACTGGTTGAATGTCAGAAGAACGCTGCCAATAGCGGTCAGAATCAAGTCAAATTCACGGACATATTCAAAGGATCTGTGATGAAACCTTTCTGCATCTCTATGGGCATCATGTTCTTCCAGCAATTCACCGGAATCAATGCGATCGTCAACAATACTGTCAGCATATTCGAGGACGCTGGTTCCAGCGTTCCCAGTAGATATGCGTCCATCATCGTTGGAGCTATTCAGCTCATCTTTACCGTCTTTTCTGGATTCATGGTATACTTTCAAATCTATTTACTAATAGATATAGTTTTAGTTTTTACATATAGTTATAGGTATAGTTATAGCTATAGATCTAGTTATAGATATAGTCATAGATTTAGTTATTGTAGATATATAGATATATAGTTATAGTTATGGATATAATTATAGATTTATTAATCTAATTATTTAAAATTATAGGTTGATCGTTTCGGTAGACGAATCTTGCTCCTCGGTTCTGGTTTCTTTGTGGCTCTCTCTCTAGCAGCTATGGGCACTTTCTTCCATCTTCAGGCCAAGATGGGTGTTGCTGCTGCATCTGCTTCCCTTGGTTGGCTACCTCTAGTCTCCTTGATCGTCTTTTTCGCAGCCTATTCGTGCGGATATTCGAACGTTCCTTTCATCATTATGGGAGAGCTCTTTCCTTCTCGATACAGGTAATGGTTGAAATAACTTAAATTTTGTGTAAAACCAAGTTTATTTATGAGTTTGTCCATTTTATAGATCAATTCTTGGACCGCTGACATCTTCTTTCAACCTTCTTTGCGCATTCGCTGTCGTCAGAGCTTTCCCAGAAATGTTTCCTACACTCGGAAAGAATGGGACCTTCTGGTTTTTCGGGGCATGTACGTTCGCTTCCCTCTTTTTCGTCTACTTTCTTCTACCAGAAACAAAAGGGAAATGTTTGGAAGAAATTGAAAAGCTCTTCAGACGACCTGGAAAGAATTATAACGATAATATAATCGAATCTTCGTCGACAACCAACAATAAAGACGAAGAGACGATGGAGAAAGGAAGTTACCGGAAAGCAATTCACGGTTTGGCTACTATTTCTGGAGAAGGACCTCATGATAACTTGGGCTATCTTCACGATGAACATCGTCATCAAAATATTGATGATCCAGATGCAGATTCAGATGATGAAATTGATCCAGATTCTCTTCCACCAGTCTACGTTCCTATTTAATTTTTTTTAAAATAAAAAAATGAATATTATATTCGTGTATATTGTTATATACAAACCGTAGTCTGCGTTAAATTAGTTGTAAATATATTTGTTATATTTTGGTCTCTTAATATAATGTGAATTGCTGATGCCCCATATTTGTATTATTAGATTACATGGAACATCTAAAAGAGCAAATAAATTTAGGTCATGTAATACATTGAAAATTCTGCAAATTTGTATTTAAAAAAAATTAAAATAGGACATGTTATCAAAAGTGACATATATTTCAAATTGGCAACGTTGCATCGACTTGCATTCTTTTCTTTTTTTTTTCGTCAGCAACTGTTTGCTTGCCGACCACCAAAGAAAAAGGGGGAAACCAGCCTGAAAAGGGCAGCCAAATTAGCACACCACAGATCAATCTAGAGAGAGAGAGAGTGATTTTATACTAAAGTGCAACTTGCAGTCAAAGTTTTACTCGACATCTGTTTAGTTCAATCTCTCAACTTAGCTGGATTTTTTTCAATTTTTATTTACCACTTTTTCATCATCATCTTTTAACAAATAATAATAACAAGAAAAATTCGATAAATTCTGTGATCCGATGCCAGTCAAGACCGACGTTCAGCACGTACCTCCACCACCGGCCAATTCTCACCAGCCTGGAGTGGCCCGGTCCCTTCTCTACAATGGATCAAGATTCCAGGGCCACCAGAAATCCAAAGGCAACTGCTACGATGTTGAAGTTGTCCTTCAGGTAACGTTTCGCTTCCCATGAAACACAATCGTGCAGTACTAATTGTGATTTTTCTTGATTCCAGCATGTTGATGAGGAGAATTCCTACCTCTGCGGGTACCTCAAGATCAAGGGTCTCACGGAAGAGTTAGTTTTCAACCATATGGATCATTTTTGAAAGTTATCACTGACACAAATCTTGATACAAAAACAGGTTCCCTACATTGACGACCTTTTTCGACGGTGAAATAATAAGCAGGAGGTTTCCATTTCTGACGAGGAAGTGGGACGCTGATGAAGATGTGGATCGAAAGCATTGGAGCAAATTCGAATCCTTTAATGGTCACTATGCCAAAACGTTCAATACGGACACTTTCGATTATGAGGCTGTCCCAGACACCGATTTTGTCTTCATGAGGTAATATTTTTGAAAGTTTATTGAATTTCATAAATTATTATAATTTTTGAATTTTAAAATAGGTGGAAAGAGCACTTTTTAGTTCCAGATCACACAATTAAAGATATAAATGGAGCTAGTTTTGCTGGTTTTTATTACATTTGCTTCCAAAAAAGTACTGCTACCATTGAGGGCTATTACTATCACAGGTATTTTAAAATATTTATATTTTCTTAAAACTGATTTTCATAAAATTAATTATAATAGGTCCTCGGAATGGTATCAATCCCTCACATTAACTCATGTACCGGAGCACAGCATCCAGATTTACGAATTTCGATGAAGAAAAAAAATGTTTAACATAAATACCAAAAAATTATTAAAAAATCAGGTGGACAACTACTAAAAAATTTTTCTTTCTTAAATCCACCCTTCCAAAAAAAAAATACGCAAAAAAGAAAATTATACGGTTGCCTTCTCTTAATTATCCATTTATTCACTCATTCGAAAGAACATTTAGAAAAAAAGAAGAGCAAAGAAGCTATTTTACACAAAATAATTCAGAAAAAAACTGCCGAAAAAAAAGAGAGAAAGTCATTTAAATTTGAGTAGTGATGAAAGTCACGAGATGTTGCAGGTGAGTTTGGCTTGCTGGACGTGACTGGCTAGACGTGACTTTTTAAGGGCCAACTGCTGTGCATCACTCCCATGAGAACTACTACTATGATGGAAAGATGCAGATCGCTGAATCCGATGATTCCGGCCTGCACCTGGCTGAAGTTTGGATGATGAAGAGACGATCCGAGCGCAACCGGAGGCAAGGGCGTAAGAGCGAAGCTGTGAGTGAAGTATGGACGGGAGCGGCAGCCGGTCAATCGTGTGAACACTCGTGGCAGAGACGATAGAGCGGCAACACAGCTCCTGAAGTGATAGCACTGAGAAAGAAAAGAAGTTTACTATCAAGGTGGTCTGAGAACCGCAACGAATTCGGTCAAAAATCTCGGAACAAAGGGGAAAGGTGGGAAAGCAACTAATAAAAAAAAAAAAAGAGGGGAGAAAAAGCGTAATGAGGTCAATCGGACCGCCAAGAGCGAAACCGTTATTATGACACTCTATATGTAGTGAAACAAATTCTGTTTTCTTGTTATCGATAAATTTACCTCGATTAGTACGCCAAAGGCGCTCCATTCCATTGCGCCTTAGGGCGCGTCGAGTCAGTTCAGCCAGTGACTCGGCGACGTTATAATTACATAACGGCGAGATTTCAAAGAAGGCCATACCGTGACGCTGAGCGTAAGCCTATATAAGAATGCATCGTTAAAAAAAAATGTTCAAATTTATTTTATTATTTAAAAAATGAGTATTACCTCAGCTTGCGCAATACTGACAGCTCTTTTGAACTCTAAATGAAGTCGATTACCGACAAGGACTTTCGGGACACCGGGTGCGTGCTGTTATAATAAAAAAATATAGAAAGTTATATGTGATTAACGAGAGAAACCGCAGAATAATAAAGGGTACTAAAAGCGAGAAGAAGAAGAAGGACGAACCGGCCTATTTTCTACGCCCACCCTATCCGTCACGCTCAGTCAAAAAGTATAAAAATTTCCCCCTTTTTTTAAAAAAATTATTATATAATACGCCCACCCTATTTTTGAGAGTTTCACACGAAAACTTAATGTAGAGCAATCCAATTTCTCTCTGTTTTTTAAATAGTTTGTTGTAATAGATTTGATACCTCTTCGACTTCCCGCCGCCAGCGGTCGATGCCGTCAAAAGACCATTTATTGGTTAGGTCATAAACGAGAAGGATTCCTTGAGCTCCTCTCGAGTATGACCGGAGAATTGTGCAGAAACGGCCTTGCCCGCTCGTATCCCATAGTTGAAGCCTTACACGTCGGCCATCTACCAGTAGAGTTGTTACTTTGTGCACTGAAAAATGAATTAAAATATTAAAAATTTAGTTAAAATAATTTAATTTAATTTAATAAAACCTGGTCCAGCGCAGAAAGGCATATCTGAAGCAGCTGCCTCCAAAATGCTGAGAATTTCTCCTTTGCCTACATCTGAATCCCCCACCTAAATAAATACAAATTTTAGTTTAAATATTTGAAGATTTTTAAATGAAATGTCTACCAAGAGGAACTTGAGGAGGTAGTCGTAGGGTTTGGCGGAGGAAGTCAGCTGAGCGAGGACTGGGCTGCTGCTGTTGAATACAACTCCGGGGGATCTCTGGGTCTCCTCTTCTTCACCGAGTGAGTGCACCTGCACCATGTCTCTGCCTGACAAGGATTGAGAAATCTCTTCAAAGAGAAGATGATTTACTTGGCTACAAGACACATTTTTCGAGACACGGCCTAGTTAACACCTTGCCCTGATAAAACAAGACCACAAATATCGCCTCTATTGTTGATGATGGCCACCAGAGAAAGAATCAAAACAAATGAGGAAGTGAGAAAATGTGGCGAGAAAATATCAACTACTAGAGAACACGATTGTGGAAACCAGAATGACGCACTGGTAGGATTCTTGTGCTTCCCTTTTTTTTTATTCTCTCTTTCTCTGCCAATTATAAAAGAAATAAGAAATTTTCACGACACACACACAATAAGAGAGAGCTGCTGCTGCTGGTGCCAAGAGCATCGAGTTTGGTTGTTTATTTTTCCGCTAGAGGAGAATATTAGTGATCGATAGTTAACGTCTTCGCTTGACGAAATCGATTAATTGCATAATTTCCCGTTGTTGAAGATGAATTATATCATTCTCTCACGTTAGAATTCTCACGGCCTGGATTTCTTATAAAATTTATTGTTTTGGAAATGTATTTAAAATAATTTAGTTTTGAATTTTCAAATGTTTATAAAAGAATTTTAACTATTTTTAATAGTCAAATGTATACCATTAACTATTATTCAAATAAATTATTTTATTTTATTAATTTAGATAAATTGATAATAAAGAAAGCTGTAATAACTAATTAAATTATTTTTAAAAATAAAATTTTAAAAAAGTAATATTTCCATCTGACAACGTCGAGAGTCCCTCTTGCGGATTTATCTACGAAGCAATTCGGCCATCTTTCCTCTCTGTGTGTATTTTCCCCGGCTGGAAATTTTGCCGGAATATTCTACAGGAAATTTCACTTAAAAGAAATAAAACCATCCAATAAAATGGCTGCTAAAAGGATCGCCCAATCTGCTGTCAACTGGACGGCCATGGCTGAAAAGGTCCACCCATCCCAAAAACATTTGTTTTTGGCGTTTAAGGGCCGTTCCGATGCCTACCTCAGGAAGTAATAATTCCTCATTTCTCTCTGTCATCTATTTATTTTATATTTCAAATATTATTCAACTGTTTCCCAGTGCTCAAATTGCTTTGTTTACATTAGCATTTTATAAGCATGTATACTAATTTTTTATTAATATTTTTAGGGTGCTTGCCAACCCCGAGAAGCCTCCCGCCATTGACTGGGCCACTTACCAGAGCAAAGTTGCAGTTCCTGGCCTGGTAGAATCTTTCAAGAAGCAGTATGAAGCTCTGCAGGTGCCTTATCCTGCTGATAAAGTCTCTCCTCAAATTGATGCCCAGGCCAAGGAAGAGGTTAAAATAAAAATATATATTAAAATACTTTGATTAGTTATTCTATAATTTTTATGATGATTACAGAATGCCAAGATTGCTGCTTTTATTGCCGAATCGAATAAGCGCATCGCCGAGCACGAAGCTGAGCTCAAGAAATGGAATTCCACTCTGCCATTCGATCAGATGACCATGGAAGATTTCGCCGACGCTTTCCCCGATCAGGTATCAATCATACTTTCTATTCTAAATAACCTTAGGTAATTTTTAATTATAATTAGGTTATTAACCTAATTTATATTTCTTGAACTTTAATTTTTGATGGATAATTTATTGATTTTAAGTTTTTAGAACTGGAATATAAATTTATTTGTTTTAATTAAATAGGCCTGGAACCCGAAGAAGCCGACCTTCTGGCCCCATGACGCGGAGGCCCAGATCCCGCCTGCCAAGGTTGAAGGCCATCACTAGAGAATTAGGGAGGAGTAATAAGAATCCAATCTGGCTGTAATTACCCATATAATAAATGAATACAAAGGAACCTTAGTGTGAAAGAGATAATTAATGCATCTTTTCTTTTTTATTATTTTCAACCACAAACTTGGTTGAGTTTGTAGATTGGAATGTGCTGAATTAATTTGTTTTAAAAGGATTTAACAGGCACTTTCCTCGTTATTCATTTCAGGTCAAGTGGATTTTAAATTTTTGTTGAGCATATGGAAGTAAGAGCACTGGGGAGGCTAGCGACGTCAATGGCAGACTGTCAATCACCAGGGCACTTTCCATTAAAAATAGAGCCCGCTATTTTCAAAAACTCTGCTGAATGAGCAATAATTTTGGAGTAATTGTTTTCTATTTGCACAAATTGGAAGTATTTGCCAATTTATTACATAAAAGGTTCACGTTGGCCGGATATTGGCGTTCGTTCCCGTTCGACGCAATAAATATTTTTTAGAAAGTCTTTAAAACTGGAGTGGCTTTTATGCAGATGGGGTTGCAGAATAATTCTTTTACTAATAAATAAACCATGTTATTACCCAGTTATTTTCAACAGTTCAGAGAAATCATTCAAAATTTTTTTTTTTTTAAAGAAAAAAAAATCGAGAAGCAACTGACCAACGTTGCCAGTTCTAGAAATCGTCTCCAACCGTCCAAACTCCAACGGCTCGTTCAAACTTTTCGTCTGCTTTTTCATGTTGTAGACACACAGCCGTCACAGCGTGACAAACAAAATTACGTCAACGTTGATTTTCATTTTCGTCTTCTAGAAAGCCTTGTCTAAACCGTGTTATGGTCCAGAAATAAATCTAGTTCCTTCTCAACTTCAACAGTTTGCTATTTTAATTAAAATGTATCAAAAGGGGCGCCAACTAAACACGCCGGCTGTGCCCAAAATTTCACCTGTCACTCTGGTAATTCTATTTTAAAATTATATCATTCCATAGCGCAACATCTCACTGTCACATACAATTTTCCCATTTATAGGCACTCCAGTTGGCTTCAGGTGAAAGACTGCTCAAAGAATTTGATCCTAATGGTATGCTATATCTAATTAAAGCAGTGCTTGAATGTATGCTTCTAACTTTTATTTCACCTATAGTTAAACTTTGGGATATTCTGGAGCATTGGGATGGTGATGGAAAACTGGAGCCTTCTCTACAATCGTTGACATCCAATCAAGTGCCAGTCTGCATCTATCTGAGGAAGGAGGTTTCATCCAAAGAGCAGCTGAAAGCCACCTCACTCCTTGATCTTGGAATCATGAACGGCAAAGTAGCCATCAGGTGAGCACTTAAAATAATAAATATTTAAATTATTTTGCCTCACTCTTTCCATCATTTATGCAGGTACAATGTCAAGTCTGATGAATCCAAGGAGCAGCCCCATGTTGGTGGAGTTCTACCTCGTGCAGCCAGGCCTGAATCTCCCCCATTCAGCAGGAAGCAGAAAGAAGAAATACAGCAACAAGTATCTGCTGAACCTAGCAAACCAGTGGAAGAGAAAATCATCCCAATGGAACTAGAAATTGAAGCCAAAGAAGAGCATCAGATCAGTGAAATGAAAGAGCAGCCTGTCATTACGGAAGAAGCTATGGAAGTTGAAGCTCCTAGATCAGTTCCAGCCTCTATTCCAGTTGAATCTGCTCCTTTTCAACCCTCTGAAGAGTCTGGCTCGACTACCATCAGCTATCTAAACGACCAAGACGGTCATTTGCTCTACCGGAGGCCTGATACCGATCGAGAATCGAAACGTTACGATGAAGAATCTGACGATTTCTTTGAAGTGACTGAATTGGAAGTTCGCAAAATGATGCAAGGTGAATTAACTGCTTTAATCGCTTAAAATTCAATTTTTTAATTTATCATTTTCCTTTAGATTTGATTAGAGAGAATCGTAAGCACCAGAACGCTCCTCTAGTGACATCAAAGTTACGCCAGAATCAAGAAGAAGAGCGTCGCACTCAGTTTCTCCAAAAGTATCCGACAACTATTCTACGAGTCCAGTTTTCTGATGGCCTCATCCTTCAGATGCCCTTGCCCAGTCAAACCCACCTCTCTCAGGTATAATAATACTATCACTAAATATTTATTGAGTAACTAATTTTATTATTATTAATAATTAGGTCAAGAAAGAGTTGCTGCTCTATTTGACGGAAGAATTCAAAGTTGATGTTGGTGATTTCGTCCTGTTTACTTCACCACCGAAAGAGGTCCTTCAAGAAGATTTACCTCTACACGAATTAGGTTTGTCACATTATTATTTATTTTAAAAATATTTATCTTGATTATTAATTTGATTAACTTAATTTAGGCCTCACTCCTTCGTCGTTGGTTTACATTGGATCGTCGAATTCTTCGAAAATTTGCAGCAGCAGTCTCGTCGTGAAATCGGAATTTAGGAAGTCCATCTCGTCTTATTATGATGCCGTCAGAGATGCTACTAGACGTATCAATAGCTACCAACAGGATGGCTCTAGTTCTACACCTTCGACGTTCGATTTCATTCAACCAACTTCCTCTGAATATCAGCGCCGTGCAAAGGATGAACCAAGTGGAATTGATGACGGAGCAGCGTCTGGTAGCACCAAACGGCCAGCTTATTCATCGACTTCCAATGTACCAAAGTGGTTGAAGTTGAAGCGGTGAATAAGAATTTGAATTCCCGAAATTGATGTATTCTAAGTTGTGTTTCGAGGGGATTTAAATACACAGATCGTTTTTGTAAATAAGTTTGTTTGTAGCTAGAGACGGCTAGAGGATGCAAACTCAGAAAGAAAAATCAGGTTTATTACTTTTAATCTGAATCAGGGATCGAGTTAGTTTAGAGAAAGTTGTTTCACTGGAAGTAGAAAGATTGAAATAGGTTTGTTTCAAATTTGGAAACCATGAATATTACATTTTTATCATTTAGAAAATTGACCTTTGAAAATAAAATATACACATTCCTTCATTCTTAAGTTAGAGCAAATTAGAAGGATTAAATATATATTACATTAAATGAGATCAGAAATCGGTATTTTCTAAGTCTAACTAGGAGTGAATATAATTTCACGAATCACCCTCTACAACGTCCTGTAAAGTACCATATTTGGTTTAAGTATACACGTCGAACTTGTTGGTTAGTTGAACTTTTCTTTACTTATGTGGTGGCCCTGAAAAGGGCCGATTTAGTAACACGGGGAGATGGGATGATGTCTAAGCGCGTTCACCACGGATGCGGCGGGCGAGCTGAATGTCCTTCGGCATGATGGTCACTCGCTTGGCGTGGATGGCGCACAAGTTGGTGTCCTCGAACAGACCGACCAAGTAAGCCTCGCTGGCCTCCTGAAGAGCCATCACGGCGGAGCTCTGGAAGCGGAGATCAGTCTTGAAATCCTGGGCGATTTCACGGACGAGACGCTGGAAGGGCAACTTGCGGATCAAAAGCTCAGTCGACTTTTGGTAACGACGGATCTCACGAAGAGCAACGGTACCGGGGCGGTAACGATGGGGCTTCTTGACACCACCGGTGGCTGGGGCACTCTTACGAGCAGCCTTGGTGGCCAGCTGCTTGCGAGGAGCCTTTCCTCCGGTAGATTTGCGAGCGGTTTGCTTGGTACGGGCCATGGCGAGAGTACGTTGTAGAATGATGAAGTAGGAAAAATGAGGGTTCTTTATAGCGAGAGTGCATACGGTGTAGAGTGGAGGTCTTTGTTCACCCTCTTTCATTGTTCCTTATTGGTGGAGGGGAGAAAAAGCGGGAAAGATCCATCTTCATCCAATGGGGAGAGAAGAAGGGTGGCGTTTGGTGAGTATATAAACCCCTGTTTTTCCGCTTGAAAATCATTCAAAGTTTCAATTTACTTCGAATATCTACCATGACTGGACGCGGTAAAGGAGGCAAAGGACTCGGAAAGGGAGGCGCCAAGCGTCACCGGAAAGTGTTGCGTGACAACATCCAGGGCATCACCAAGCCGGCTATCCGTCGTCTTGCTCGCCGTGGAGGTGTCAAGCGTATCTCCGGTCTGATCTACGAGGAGACCCGCGGTGTGCTTAAGGTGTTCCTCGAGAACGTCATCCGTGACGCTGTGACCTACACCGAACACGCCAAGAGGAAGACCGTCACCGCCATGGACGTTGTCTATGCTCTTAAACGTCAAGGCCGCACTCTCTACGGCTTCGGCGGCTAAACATCTTTTATATCATCAGGCCAACTTACTAAATCGGCCCTTTTCAGGGCCACCAATTCTCAAAAGAAATGTTATTGCTACCTTTCAGATTTTCAATTTTACTACTAATTTTAAACTGAAATAGAATATTTAAGTAACATGCTTACAAATCTGTAGATATGAGTAGTACTTATTATCGTTTATTATTACTCAACAGTTACTGTGTATATACTCCAATACATCATATACTCAAATCATCAATGCATATATATATTACTGCGAAAACATTTTCTTTCGTCCCCACATCATGCCCTACATGGCCACATAAGAATTTTCGGTACCCATAGAGGGATAAGGGGAAAAGTTTTTCCCGCCTACCCTTTGTTAGACTGCTTTTAAAAGTACAGAAATGTTTCGTTGTACCAAGAATTTTAACTGAGTCCCAAGCCAGACCCTTTAGTTCTGTTTTTCCCTGGACAATTCTCCAAAGGTTATGGTTTTAAAAGTTAGTAGTTATAATTTGACATTTGTAAATGTTTCTTCTACCTGTGAGCGTACTGAAAATTTATGCTCAGAATGAAACAAACTATTACATGCGAACGTCAAGAGCTTTAAGACTGAGGTTTCTTTAGAACTACAAGTAAGGATTATATTTTCTTTTAAATTTGGTGGCCCTGAAAAGGGCCGATTTCCTTAAAACAAGAGGGTTGGTGGAATTTACTTGGTGCTGGTGTACTTGGTGACGGCCTTGGTGCCTTCAGACACGGCGTGCTTGGCCAATTCTCCGGGGAGAAGAAGGCGGACAGCCGTTTGGATTTCGCGACTCGTGATGGTCGACCGCTTGTTGTAGTGGGCCAAACGGGAAGATTCGCCGGCGATGCGCTCGAAGATGTCGTTGACGAAAGAGTTCATGATGGTCATGGCCTTGGAGGAGATGCCGGTGTCGGGGTGGACCTGCTTCAACACTTTGTAGATGTAGATGGCGTAGCTCTCCTTCCTCTTCTTCCTCTTCTTCTTGTCGCCCTTGGCGATGTTCTTCGAAGCCTTACCGGCCTTCTTGGCTGCTTTACCACTGACTTTGGGAGGCATATTCGGTTTACTCGGGGATGAGAAAATGAATGTCTAACAAATAATTTGTCAAACCTTTTAATACTAAATCTCCCCCTGTTCCGTAGGAAACAAAGAGCCAAGAGACGAGCGCGTCATGTAGACGAGGGGAGCCAAATCCGGACAAAAGGAGCAGATGGTCGCCTTGGCGGGAGAGGGGGAGAGAAAGCTACGCTCATTGGAGGAGTACCTATTACCAAACATTCTTTTGCTCCCACAGATACCCAATGAAATTCATAGATTTTACTTTTGGCTCCTCTTTGCTGTGCGTCAGTAGCTATATAAACCGGCTTGCCCCCCTCAATCTCCATTATTTTAACTGCTCGAGAACTGTCACGAACAGTTCTTTCGTAGTTGCTCGTACTCTACCCTACTCATCATGTCTGGTCGCGGAAAAGGAGGCAAAGTGAAGGGAAAGTCAAAGACCCGTTCATCCAGGGCCGGACTTCAGTTCCCCGTCGGTCGAATCCACCGAATGCTCCGTAAAGGATCCTACGCTGATCGTGTTGGTGCCGGTGCTCCCGTCTACTTGGCTGCAGTCATGGAGTACCTCGCCGCTGAGGTGCTCGAGTTGGCCGGCAATGCTGCCCGTGACAACAAGAAGACCCGCATCATCCCCCGTCACCTTCAGTTGGCCATCCGTAACGACGAAGAGTTGAACAAACTTCTCTCCGGTGTGACCATCGCTCAGGGAGGTGTCCTGCCCAACATCCAGGCCGTCCTTCTGCCCAAGAAGACCGACAAACCCGCCAAGGCTTAAACGCTCTACATCTTTTGCTTACTAAATCGGCCCTTTTCAGGGCCACCATATTTATTTCATAAAAGATAATCTCTAATTGTTGGACTTGTATATTTTATAGCTAATATCTTTTGAAACTCAGAACTGGATATAGTGTGAGCGAGTGTGAGTTATTCCCTCGGCTGTAACTAGTATAACTGGTATAGCTCGTTGAACGATAGTGTTTTTCAAACTTTATCCATCGAGATCTGCGGAAGCGATGAGTTCTGCCTTTATATCTACTGAGTAGAAGTACTCTGCTGACATGGGACAAGATCCGCATCGAAGATGCGTACAGGCCTTCGGGAGGAAGGTAATACTATTTTTTCTTCTAAGATGCTTGCAATTCGCACATCTTAAAAACTACCTGATTACTCATGGTCCATCAATTCAGCTATATCAGAATAAAATATTTTTCATCTTATCTTTAAATAATATTTTTTAAAAATCATTACATACAATCCAGCATTATTCTGACCAAAAAATGACAGTTTAGTAGGATATACTGTTTCGTGATGTTATATTGACTGATTTTCTACCTGAAATATAGAGTAAAATCTGAAAAACAGGCATCTTTCTAACAGAAATCTAGGGTAACTCTAGAACACAGGTTTCGCACTACCAGAAATCTAGAGTAAACTCTAGAACACAGGTTTTTTCTACCAGAAAATCAAGAGTTAACTCTGGAAAACCGGTTTCTTCCTACCAGAAATCCAAAGTTAACTCTGGAAAACAGTTTTTTCACTACCAGAAATCTAGAGAAAACTCTAGAACACAAGTTTTTTTCTACCAGAAATCTAGAGAAAACTCTAGAACACAGGTTTTTTTCTACCAGAAATCTAGAGTTAACTCTGGAAAACAGGTTTCTTCCTACCAGAAATCTAAAGTAATTACTTTAATGTTTTAAATACGTTATATTATGTTAATGGTTTTTCATAATGTTAGTGTTAAGAAAATCTTGCTCTATAAATTATATTTGGAAGGGGGAGGATTTAACATGTATATTTTAAAATGGCGGCAATTTTGTGTGCAAAGTATAGGGGAAACTGAAGACGTATAGTCGGCCGTCAGCGTGCAACAACTAACGCCTATAAATCAAGAAATTAATATTTCGGTTATTAGAGTTTAGTGTGCATCTAGGAATTTTCCAATAATTAGCAATCGGTTAAAACGCATCGGCGTCACATTCTTACGTGTTTTCCCTTTACTACTGCAAGAAGGATGAATATCTACCGCTAGATGACGCAGGGATCTTATACATGTCTTATGACGGCTTAAGGCGGCTTAAGTAGCAAAAAACATAAGACCCTAAAGTCATGTTTTGCCATCTGTTGAGGATTTCGGCGAAGCCCGAGGGCTGCTTTTAACCCGGGCCGAGATAGGGGCTCACACACCCAGTGCAAAAGGGTGGGCAAATTTTTTTGGCGTATCCCCCGCGCGCCAACAGGAAAAGGGAGGGGGATAATCGGGCCTAAGAACCTTCGGTATACAAATAATGTAATTTCATTATATTAATGTGTATCAACCCTCAGGGATAAGTAACATGTAATTCATATATGTTCAACTATTTAAAGTGAAAAGTGGTATATGACCTCTTCCTTTAACATTTTTCTGCTGCTTTCGTTATTGAGGTTGGACTTATGCATACATTCAATTTAGAAAGATGGAAAACATAGAATTATCCAATATAAGAGTATGTAATTGATATCTTATAGCTGAACGCCTTATATGCTATATCGTTTTAAAGTCCATCCACCCGACAGAATCGGAAACCCAGTAAGTAACAATATATCTACCGCTTTGGCGTCATCGAGCAGCAAGGGACTCAACCTGCAAATAAATTTATCAACCACTGCAGTATTAACGATTATATGGGGCAGCCTTCAAAGTTTGTTTTTTTCATTTGTATACAATATACTTCGCAATAAACATTACTCTTTTGAAGTTATACAGAGCCAATTCATTACTCGATGAGTAAATTTACAGGTTATTTCGATTTCGTTTTGTTGTTACGAAATACAAAGAAACATGTAAATCATGGAATATGGAAAACTATGACTAAAGAATTATCCGATCATAACTTTGTTGACAGCACAGCATCCACCACTTGCGTGTGTATCGCATTTTTTTACTTATTTTTTAAGCATTTGACTCTGGCAGCAAACGCAACAGCACTTTTTGTGTAACGGAACAGTTCTGGTGTATGTTATATTTACACTCGTAAAATAAATCTATTTAAATACATTTTTAATACAAAGTTAAATACTTTACTATCAGTTAGAGTCAAACAGGTACAGACTGCGTGGCGCAATGGTAGCGCGTTCGACTCCAGATCGAAAGGTTGCGTGTTCGAGTCACGTCGTGGTCAAAGTTTAACAATTTCTATTTTTGCCTTTGACAATTTTTTATATTACGACAAATAATTGCAGCATATATAATAATAACGCAATAAAACATTATTAGAAAAATTTAATATTGGAAATGCGTGTCATTCAGGTAGTAGGTACTTACATTTGGCATTCAAATATTTCATGATTCCTTCATTAGTCTTATTCACTCACCAGATGGAGGAAAAATTAAAATTAGATTCTCTGTCCCTGTGTGAATTTATACGAAATTTTTCATTTGACTGTAAACAGCATTAGGATATGAGTTTATATTTTAATTTATGATTGATGAGGTGTCTCCTCTACTGCTTTATTTTTAATATTTCCACAGATTGCTTAGGATTTATAGGCCCTATTAAAAAAATATTGATTAATACATAATGTCAAACGGCAAGATGCACAATTTTAAACTATAATTTAAACTATAGAAAACTTTCAGTTGGGAATGACCTATATTATGTTTGCTTTGGGCCTTTATTGCGCGAGTCGCGGATTTCGACAGGTCGCGTATCGAAATTTAGGAAACTATCTACTTTAAATTTAATCTTCTTTAAATTCGTTTACTAAAATAATTGCTTGCATGATAATTAAAGCGCCGTAATTTCCTAATATATTCCTAGAAAAAGAAATTAAATTTGTACTGTGCTGCTTATTTTTGTGTATATATACTCGCTTTTTCGCCCACTGTATGTCAACGGCCATACCACGTAGAACGTACCCGGTCTCGTCAGCTCCCGGAAGTAAAGCTACGTCGGGTCCCGTTAGAACTTGGATGGGTGACCGCTTGGGAATACGGGATGCTGTTGGCATAATCATTTTTCTTTCTTTTTTTGATTGGTAAATTACATACGGTACTACGTTAATGTAATATTAGCCTTGGAGTGAACCCTTTTTTTCTTATGCAGCATTTTATGTTTTCACTTTAACCAAACAAAATTGTTTTTTTCAACGATTTTTCATTTTTTCCCCTCTAGAATATAGATCTGCATCAGCTTCCTTCATCTTAAATAATTTCAACAGACGTTTAAACTTAGAAAGAGCGAGCTTCTTGATTGTGATCAGCTGATAAAGGAAGCAACGTACAGTATTATGACAATATTTATTTATCACCAGCATAACACATCATTCGTTCATAAATACAAATGAGCCCCTAGTTCATCACCTAATAGTGGCTACAATTTTTTCATCTTCACTTTCCCTTATTTCATCGGTTTGACGGTTTCATAAATGAATCGCTATGATCTTCCGAATTGAGCGCACAGACTCATTTAAAATAGTTACATTGTTGAGTTCTGGAAATAATTTTAATTTATATTCCTGTCAGTAAAAAATGCTATTGAAAAAGGAAAAAAATCACTACTATCTAGCTGCTAGACTTGATTCTTTCCTCATTTAACTCCCGGTGTAACGCTGGAAAAAATAAAACTGATTTTTATAGGCTTCAATTTTGAAAAAAATACAAAAAATACTCATAGTAGTTAAAATAACTTGTGAAATACGTGAACTACAGTAATGCACTCATTGGTTATTGACCTGAAATCCATGATTTTAGGGATTTCCCAGCACTAACCCGGTCGTTACCCTCGTCGAAATATTTTAAAGCCGGAACCTATGATCGGAAGTAAGATATCGACAGCTTCGACCCGACACAGTTTTGAGCTCATATCTTATCTGAATATCTCAACTCTTATTTCAAACAATGCACCAGTGAAGGAAAACAAATCCATACCTAAAATTATCTAAACTCTTTGTCCACACAATTTAAAAAAGAAAACTATAATCATCGTGAAAATAAAACAATCAACAGATGTGGCCTAAAGAATACTCTTCAGGCAGCTATAGGATCATTGCAAACCTACCCGAAAGTGAGAGCTTCTAAGTTAGAGTGAATTATAATTAAACCGCGTGTCTCTCTGTCTTTTTGTCTTTCTGTTTGTATTATTTGTCGATAGCTCAAATTAGACATAACAGAATTTGATGATCTTGGTATTGAAAGAAAAGGAAATGACAGCAATTTGCTCCCCTGCAATTTCGGTTGAAAAGTATTAAGTTTAACTTAATGAAATCATTTTAAATGTAATTAATATGTGCAACCATTGTGTGGTCAATTATTGTCGGCAAATTTGCCGGCCGCCGTCGCGCTTGAAATGTTAAGTTTACCGGTTGTTTGGTCAACCTCTTTAAGATGATTCAGTCGAGGGGTTGACCACTCAAAAAAGTTTTCGTACACCCTTAAAAAAATCCAAAAAAAATCCAAAAAATCCAGAAAAAATCCAAAAAATCCAAAAAATTCGGACGAAAAAAAAATCCAAAATCCACGAAAAAGTCGTGCTAGAAAACTCGCCCACAGTTACAGGTGTCCTGATATTGACGCAGTCCACTAACTCACTCGCAGTTAGAATTGTTGGTCAAATAAGAGGTCTGGCGCCGGGAAACCACGGTTTCCATATCCACGAATTCGGCGATATCGTTACCCAAGGATGTGGTTCTACTGGAACACACTTTAACCCACTTAACCAAGTATAAAAGTTACATTCTTAGTGCATTAAACCATTCATTGCATTAAACGTTTAACAATTTTACGAATAGCAGCATGGACCGTTGAACGACCTGCTTTTCATGCGCCATCGTGGTGACTTCGGAAACATCGTAGCCGATGCTACGGGAGTTGCAAACATCGACATCGTAAACAACCAGATTTCCCTGATGCCTAGACTTTCCATTGGTGACAACGTTGTGGTGGGTAGAGCTTTTGTTGTCCATGCTTTGACAGACGATCTGGGGCAAGGTGGAAACGCGGATTCCCTTACCACTGGCAATGCAGGTCAACGTCTCGCCTGTGGCGTTATCAAACTGGTTTGATTATGATCTGATATTGTATTACATAATTCTTTAGTGTGAATGTGAAGGATATTTCAATACAATTCTGGGCAGAGAAAAAAAATGTCTTCATATTATATTATTTTTACATTTAAATTGCACGAGATGAAGAGTCGAAGGATTTCAATACAATTCTGGACAATAGGAAAAAAATAGGTTGACTTCACTATAGTTACTATATGTATGCATGTAATATTTCCTTATAGGGTAATCTTAGTTTAAACTTTTACCCCATACCGTTTGAAACATAGTAATTAGAGCCAAGTTTCTCTCGCATCACTATTGTACAAATTTAATGATAAATTGCTGATTCATCTAAATTTGATGAGTGATACTACAGTAAAAAAAGGAAGAACTGCATTTCAGTAGCCATCATAATAATTATATTATGATGGCTATTATTATGGTTATGAGGATAATCATTATGTAGGAAATTACAGTAACTTAGGGATTGTCACATTGTATAACAACTTGCTGACTCGTTTCGAAGAATAAGCTTTCAATAATCCATGATCCAAGACTTATTATCTCTAAATAGTAATGTTGGTTATACAATAACAGCGGATGAGTATACTGTATCTAGAGTAATTTACTTAGGGATTCGTTGGTAACTACCAATATATCATTCTGGCTGTATAGAAAACACATAGAGGGCACGTTTTTAGTGAAGTTTTAACACATGGAATGCTTAGTCAATGCTTATATATTGTACATATATATGTGTACCATTTCATTTATTAATCGCACCGTGCAAGATCAGTGTACAAAAAAAAATGATCTTTTTCCAAAAAGACTCTATGTAAATTGTAAGATATATGTGATAAACTACGTATTATTTTATTATTTATAATAGTCAGAATATCTTTTTAAAATTGACCGTTAGTCACAACGGCTCGTTGGTCTAGGGGTATGATTCTCGCTTAAGATATGAGAGGTCCCGGGTTCAAATCCCGGACGAGCCCTCGAATGAACATGTGGATGTGGAACTTCTACGGTATCCATATATTCATTTTATCTCATTTTTCATCAAACATAGTTTTACTGTGCGGCCTAAAAATATTTAATTTAAAATACTTCTGTTTTTTTATTTTTTTAAATATACTTAATAAGTTAAAAAATGATAAGTGCTATGGCTTCTTATTAATTATTCTTCGATAGTCGAAATATGATATCCGGTTCGACGGAATCCATTTAAAAACTTTTAAATGCTAAAAATGTGTGTTCCACCAGGATCAATGATTTGGTTGCTAATTGTATATTATAAGTTTTTGATTTCTCAGACTAATAAGTGGGTTTTCTTGATATCGACATAGTCTAAAAATATGCCATATAAGACCAGTATATTTTAGAAACATGGTACAAGACATAATTTATTCTTATTACCTAATATATTTCATCGTTATAAGTTAGTATTTGGGCTCAATATTTTTACAAAGTTGACCATCTGATCTTCATTTATTTCTTTCGATGAAGCGGCTTCGCAGATGCTCCCCAATGTTTTGATTTGATAAGTTGTAGCCAATTCTTTTAGTTTATTAGGATTGGTGATGATCCCTTGTAGCTGTCCCGTGTAGATGAACTTTAGAAATTGCTCCATGCAATCGGCATCAACATCAAGATAAGTTTCTTCTTTTTTCGCTTCATCAAACTGGGCCGCAAAAACGGGACTTCGTGCAGCCAGGATGAATTTGTGAACAGCAAATATCTTCTTCCCAGCAGTAATTTCAAAGTCCGTTCCAACTTGATTGTGAGCGGAAAGCAACAACTGTTCGTTGATGAGTGAGTCCTTTTGATTGAATTGAAAGTCTTCTACAACGCCGGTGATGTAAACATGGAACTTGAAACTTTTGCTTCCAGTTGCAAAACTTCCTAATTGAGCTGTAAACAGTTGAACTTTTCCATTTAAATTGTCTGCTGCCTCTTTGATTACCAAGCTCATCTTTTTCATAACTGGCCTACGTTCCATAATATCATTATCGCTGTACAAAACGGTTTCTGCCCTTAAACCCATTTTAGCAAGATCAGTAGTCACGAAAAGGATTGTTGATGATGCAAGCGTGGATGGATGTGATACTTCACCCTGGTTTTTCAGCCCTGCACGAAAGATCTTCTCTCCTCGAAATTCAATCATTTTCGAAAGAATGGTCATCGTCTTTTTTGTGATGTTTGTCAGATTCCATTGAAGCTCGAAAATGGCTAAAGTTGGCTTTTTCTCTTGCTCATCTTCCATCTGAAAAAAATCAATCATCGGTAACATTTAAATTTTAAAGCATGTTTTTATTAAAATCTCAAGTGCTTACCGTGCAGAGATGTATAACAATCTTAAGAGAAGGTTGACAGAAAAGAGTAGAATAAAAATAGTTTGGCTTAGAAAATGTTGGGACTGGCCGACGAAATACCGAACTGGCAACTGGCGAGTAAAGTGAATTGTTACATTAATATATACAGCAAAAAACGACGGTTGGCAAACGAATCCCAATAAAGATGACGATCATAAAACGTTTTGTCAAATTTTGAACAACTATGATTTGTGTTTTTCAAGAAGAATACTCAAGGGAACTCGATCACCGCACTCAAGTCCTTAAAGATTTTGTTTTAATGACTTCTTAATGTAGGACAGCAAACTTTCTGAGGAATATTAATCACTGATACGTTTATTCTTTTTTTTTATTGATGCTTATAGATTGAGCGAATCTTGATTCAATTATTATTAAATACATTTTTTTAATTACATAGAATGGTTTCTTCGAATGGATACACAAACATCAATAATCGTTCTCGATACGATTGATAACCAGATGAATAAGAAAGTAAATCGAATTTTTTATTTTAAACTGATGTTACGAATCAGTAACTGGAAAATACATATCACTATCACCGAGACTATCACTAAATGAACTACGCGTGGGTAGTATTTTAAAGGTCTAAATATTGCTTTCCTACATGTGCCAATAAACAGATCTTAATTTTTTAAATGATATTAATAATAATAGTCTGCGGTGCCTATGTTAGGTAAATATTCTCTGTCAAACCTTGTCATCGGAGAGAAGCTGAGAAGCAGACGACCGATTGGACAAGATTATAACTTTTCCATTCACTATTGAAATAAAAATAGACAAGTTGAAAAGGCATAGTCTTTTAACTGGCGCAACTATATAATATAACATCGTATATAATGTTAGAAGTGAAGATCAGAAAAGGAGCCAATGGAGTGCCATTTTCATATCATAATTTAATAACTTTTTCAGGTACAGCACAGTCGCTTGTACATGAACCACTTATGAATGCCCGAACTAAGCTTACTTTCCACCAGTTTTTTTCTCTCTCTAATAGAACATGTGGAAATAAATGCGCGCAAAGTGGTGGTTAATTTACTTTTCTTAATAATCTATGGCGCTGAAAAGGGCTGTTTTTGTAAGACGGGGAGATGTGATCAGTTTATAAGTACGTTCACCACGGATGCGGCGGGCGAGCTGGATGTCCTTGGGCATGATGGTCACTCGCTTGGCGTGAATGGCACACAAGTTCGTGTCAAAGTCAGAGTACAGCCAAATTAACTGTTTCGACATAATATAAATACTTCAGCGAACACATTTTCCCGCTATTTTGTTTGTTGAAAATTACAGATTTTTTAAAATTTATTAATCGAAAGTTTTTAGATTTCAACTCGGATTTCAATTCTCATAATAGTAGGTTAATCATATTTTTTGCTTCTATCTGTGCTGGGGGGGGGGGGCTGATTTATAATGAAGGTCAATGATTTGATTGCTAATTGTGTATAATATACTATAATAGTTTTGGATTTCCCGGTCTAATAATATAAAGTAATAAGTGGGTTTTCTTGATATTAGCCAGTATTTTAGAAACATGGTGCAAGAGGCTCGGATCGAATTGCTTGCATAATTTATTCTTATTACTTTAAATATTTTATTGCAAAGTTATAAATTAGTATTTGGGCTCAATATTTTTATATTCGGGCTTGTAGGTGGACTTGTAGGCGGGCTTGTAGTCGTAAGCCTTAGCGTCACCTTCGTACTTGACGTCGGCAACGTAGCCAGAGTAACCATCAACGTAATAATTGACCATCTGTCTGCGACCATCGGGAAGAACAACCCGGTAATTACCAGTGGTCTTGTCGCCTTCACGGGCCTCGTACTGACCGAAATCGTTGTAGTAATCGTCCTTAACATTCCAGTCGAACTTGTAGTAAGCCGGAGCCTAAATATACATTTTTAAATTCATAATTGACTATTATTTAATTCAGTTATTAACTAATATAAGCTTACAGAGTAATCCTGATCCTTGTAGGTGGGCTTAGTGTAAGCCTTCTCCTGGTAAACGGATTTGTAGGTGTCGGCGGCAGCGGCGACGGCGATGAGAGCGAGAACAACGATGGCAATCTTCATAATTATTGAATAAATCTAAGATTTATTAGAATACTTTTATTGTTTATTAGAATAGTTTTTACCTTCATGTTGCTGCTTGGTGTGAGACTGAATGATTTCTGTACATTTTAAGCTGCTTTTTATATGGTTTTAATGGTTGGTCTTTGGGTCGAAAGTGATGGTGAATGGCGAGCAAAGCGTCTGGTGTGTGGTATTTTTCGCATGCAGCAATGGGAAATCGCTCTATTCTTAGGTCAAGGTACATGATTGTCGAGCAAAGTGATGTCTATAATAGTGTGTATTACAATAGCGGTCGATGCCCAACTGCTTGCTCGATAATTTTCTCTCGGGAATTTTGAATCAATCTCTTTATTTCACCATGTTTACGATTTGCCGCATTTAACTTTCTCTCTCTCTCTCTAATTTTCTATATTGGGCGATATTTTAGAATTTAGTCCAACCATCCTCGCATATTTAATTTAAACTTACATCTATTACTATATTTCTTGTTGAAAATGCGAGTTTTCTTTGGATCAATGTAGTGACGATGCGCCCTTCGTCCATTAACCCGAGCAATAGCGTACGTAATAAAATCCGTGAAAGTGCCGAGTTATTAGATTAGCTTATATCGTAAAACTATGTGAAGACAACAAATGATACGTTTTGCTGCGATGCGGGATGCGGATATTATTGGCATATATATTTTTTTCTTTAGTGATATCTTTTGATTGTTTTAAAAGTAGCTTGATGCCATATTGTATTATTCAATATTTTTTCGAATAATAGAATAAGTATTTGTTTAAAAAAAAAAAATGTAATCATGGGTAAAGTGACCACGACGTGACTCGAACACGCAACCTTTCGATCTGGAGTCGAACGCGCTACCATTGCGCCACGCAGTCTTCATATGATTCAATCATTAGTTCAATGTAATTAATATTACAATACTGATGTGATTGAAACAATTCCATAATATATATACCGTATTCTATTTTTATTTTAAAGATGTAAAACTATTTTAAGTACAGGGAATATTACATACCTTCACTATAGCCTGTAGAGTTTTGATAAATTAAATCGCAATAATGATGCAAATTAGCCACCATTCTATACCAAAGCGAGAAAAGAGTTGTAATATGTATATATGTATATAATTAAAATAGGTAATCTATTTTTTATTTCATAACCTAATTTTTCATCACACACCATTTTACTGTACGGATTTTTAAAAAATCAATACTTTTTTCAAAAATGTATTCATAAAAAAATTAAAAGATGATAGGCGCTAGCTTCTTTTATTATTCTGCGATGTCCAAAAATCCTCGCTAATATATATCCGGTTGGACGGAATCAATTAAATAATTTACTAACAATGTGTGTTCAATAACATGACGACGTCACTTAAGTGTAGACTTTCTTTTTAGAAAGTATTCAAAGCGTAGATAAGTGAAAATCAGTAGCCAATACTTTTTCATTTTTTTTTATTGCTTTCTAGAGGTAATTTAAGTTTTTTCTTACTTATTATTTACTATTTTTGTTTGAATCAACCAATCAACCAAGTCTTATCGGTCTCACCGATATTTCGTCGTTTTTTTTGTGCAAATTTTCACATCAGCTTTCTTCGTGAATACATAACCGCTTTGAGTGCGAGTTTGAATGTGATCAGTTGATAAATGTAGTAACGTATTAAGACTGACTCAAGATTTATTTATAACCAGCATAATACATTGATCGTTCATTAATACAAGTTAATAGCACTGTGTAGTTTAGTAGAATCCAAAAGACACAATAAAATTGGATAGCATGACTCACTTCGGACAAAAAAATTAATAATATCCATCCAATTCAGACTGTAACGCTTCGATAACTTGAACGACCCCAAAGTGAGATTCCTTGGCACATTTGAGGTCTAGAGCGAGGCTCTTTTCTTCTCCTTTCAGAGAATTTAGTTGACCATCTATCGGGTTTATTTTATCCTCTAAAAAATTGACTTTCTCTTTCACCGGTTCCATAAATATACCGTCTTCTTCCGCAATAAGCTCAGAAAGACTCTTTTCAGGAGGGTTACAATGCTGTAATCGCAAGTCCTCTATCAACGCCCTTCTTCTTTCGATTTCGTCGATCCTCTTCTGGACGTCCATAATCTTTGACGAGATTTCTTTCACCTCTTCTTCGGCGATGCGCGCTTTTTCTCTCATCGTCTTCAACCGAATATGCAGCAACTGGATCTCATCTGTAAATAATATTAATTACCCATAAATAAATAAGCAAAAAATAAATTTATTTTTTATTATTTACCGTCTGCAACTTGATTATCGTCCTCCTCATTTTCCAGGTTCAACACTGCAAGATATAGATTTATGAATTGAATGTAAAAAAAAAAAATATTTTTATTTATTTTTAATTACCTTTGATTAGTGGTGAAAGGATGTTATGAAGAACCACTCTGCATTCCTTTATGCCAAACTGTTTTCTCAGTCTCGCTTCCGACCGCACCTCCTAAAACATTTATTTAAACTGTAGTAAACTATAAGTTATAGTTGAAAAAGCGTACTATATATAGGTACCTGAATACGAGCCGATTTTAAGTTTCGATGATGCCCATATTTGAAATGAAGAGTTATGGGGGCTCGGAAATTCGATGAGAAACTGCAATAGGCGCATTTGAATTTCCCGTTCCGTTGGTGGCTCATCTTGTGCCCCTTCATGTTGCCGACATTGCTTGTAGAGAAGTCGCATTCCGAGCAATTGTGTAACTGATTTTTCTGACCAACAAGAAGAGTTGGTTCCCTTGGAACGTCTTTTTCCTTCTCCAGTTTCAATCCCTAGAATATATAATCGTCGACTTCTTTGAGCTTTACATTTCAAATATAACCAAAATATACCTTTTCAGTGGGCTCTTGATATCCATCAGGAGGATGTCGGCGTACCTTCCTCACTGAATGCGCTGGAATCAAGCTAATTATGGAAGAAGGGTGATTTGCTCTTGCGTGTCGTTCTATCTTGTAGAAATCAATCGCTCTGTAGTCACAGTCTCCGCAGTAGATGTATCTTTGTCTCGTTCCATTGGGTCGAACGTACCACTCTTCTCTAGTTTCTTCCGCTGCCTTGCAGGAGGCAGCTACTACCGGCTAAAAGAAGGTCAATAAAAATATGAAAAATAGATAAATGAATAGAGATTTGAATTAAAATATACTCGGTGAGCTTTTTGGGTGACTTTAAGGCCTCTCTTTTGGCGCTTAATTGACAAAGGCGGAAGCGCTGAAAGAGAGAAAGGATGCGCCCTTTTGGCGTGCCTCTTCAGAGTGAAACGAGAAGTGGTTTTGAATTGGTGACAATCCCGACAGGATAAAAGAGATCCTCGACTGTTCAGTGAAGATCCAGCAACCCTTTTATTGCCTCTCCCTTTCTCTGTATACTAAAATAAGAAAATAAAATTTATAATAACGAATCTATAGCTTATTGAATAACAACAAAATAGTTACCAATAGATCACCGATATTGTTGTTGTTATTCTCGTCCATTTCTTGATAATGAAGCTTCAAATGAAGTGTCAGACTACCCCGAAAGTTAACCGAGAAGTTACAGAGATGACATTGGTACTCGGCAGGAGGATCCCGATGATGGACGATGTGCTGTTCCAAGTGGATTTTGTGTTTCGTCTTAAACGGGCAGTGAGCGCAGTGGAAACGATACTAAATAGAGTTGGAAGCGACATCGTTAAATAAGAATTCTTTAGGCAACAGAATAGACTTTAAAATACCTCATTTTCACTAGCGATAACATCTTTCTTGTCGATTTTGCTGAGATGAAATCGTTTCACGTGACGGACTAATTGGATTTTACTTTTCACCGAGAAAGAGCACCACTGACATTGGTATGCAGATTTCTCATCGTGATGCACTCGGTGACGCTTAAAGTGTCCTGAATTTTTGGTCTTGTACTCGCAGTCGGCACATTGATAAGTCTCGGCTCGTAGTACTGGCATTTTTGGAGGAAGCGCTGAAGTAGAAGACGGATGTGTACTCATCACATGTTTTACCAAATTGTATTCGGAAAATTCGTTCGACCTCGACCTTGTGTTGACCTCTTGTATTCAGCTTTCTTCAGCAAACGAGAAAAAGAAAAAAGAAAAAAGGGGAAACCGAGGTCACCTACTGACCCCTTCCAACCCTTTCTCATCAGATCTTTTTAGCTCTTCAGCAAGCGTAGACGTGTCTAATCCGTCTAGTACAGTTTCTTTTTCTTTTCTTTTTTCGAATTTCGCAATGAGTGAAAGTGGCAGAGAGGATGATATGGAACACGAGGTTGCCTTATCTCCTCAAGGTGATTGGATGGGTGAAGGAAACCAAGACGACGGTTTTGATTTTCCTTATGAAAATGGCTTTCATGGGTTTGGTGACGACGTGGCGGCCGACGCCGAGGTAGAGAACAATCCAACTAGGGATAAGCGGGGCTCTAAACGTAGACGCCACGCTTCAAGTTCATCAGATTCGTCTTCTTCTTCGTCTAGCTCTTCTGGCTCGTCAAGCTCTTCACAAAGTTCATCATCAAGCTCTACTGAATCTGAATCTGAGTCGTCTCGTTCCCCTCCACCATCCCCACCTGTGACGAAAAGGCCCAGGAAGAGGCAAGTGAAGGCCAGGCATTCTTCACGACGCCCGGAAGAGGTATCTGTGTCGGTTTCTCGTGACATGCGTGCGGCCATGTCTGGAAAGACGTCGCCGGCAGAGGCAAAAGCTCTTAGGGAAAAGTTCATCCTTCCGTTTAAGCATTCTGGGATGGCCCTCAAATGTCCAGAGCTGGACGACGAGTATTATCTGCGTCTGCAGGAGAAGAAGAATAGCCATGCTAGCAAGTCGAATATCGATTCGAAGGAAAAGTCTCTTCTGGCCCTCCAATATAAAGTTCTCGACATAGCCAAACCTCTCATTTACGCTATGGAGTCCAAGGACTCAAAGAAGCAGCGCCGCGCGGTTAAGGCAGCCCTTGATTTGTGGGGTGTTGCCTTTTATGACATCACCAAGGCAAGACGCAAGAATATCCTGGCTCAGCTCAATCCCAATTTCCTTACATTGGTGGACAGCCCCAGTCGCTTTAGTCCAAAAGAGTTCCAGTCTTTGTTTGGCCGCACCTTTTCCCGCTCTCTTGTTACACTAGCAGGCAACGCAGCAACCCTACGCCAGGTTCCTTCTAATCGTGGAGGACGTGGTGGTCGAGGTGGTGGAAATTTCCAAAGGCGGTCGAACGGTTTCAACGGGAATCGTGGTGGTGGGCATCAAAATGGCCGCAATGGAGGCTGGCAGCAACACTCTTCCCAAGGCAACGGTCATCATAACGGAAGGGGCTACAACAACAACGGCGGCAATCGGAACGGAAACTTCCAGAACAACTCCAACTCCAATCGTGGCGGGTATGTTTTACCTTTAGTTTCTTACTTACCAGTTGAATGCTCATCGGAGCAGTTAATAATCGGTGGTAGACTTCGTAACTATGCACGTGTGTGGAGTAATTTTACTGCTGACCCCTGGGTTATTTCTTCCATAACAGAGGGGGTTCGTTTAGAACTCTTAAAAACACCGGTTCAGTTGTTTCCGCCGGGAAACCCTTCGATGAATGAGACAGAGGTTGCTATTTGTAATGAAGAGGTGGAGTCCCTCTTACGGAAGGGTGCTATTCGACCAGTCAATAATCCAGTGTTTGTCAGCCCCTTTTTCTGTGTCCCTAAACCCAAAGGTTTCCGCCCTATCATTAATTTAAAGGCTCTTAATGATTGCCTAGAATATCAGCATTTCCAGATGGAGGGTCTCGCAACGGCGAGAGACCTTATTCGTAAGGGGGATTGGATAGCTAAGTTGGATTTGACAGACGCATATCTTACAGTTCCGTTGCATCCGGATGATAGCCAGTTTCTCCAATTTAGATGGATGGACACTCTTTATGAATATACGTGTGTAGCATTTGGTTTAGCGTCAGCCCCTAGAGTTTTCACCAAGTTGATGAAACCGTTAGTTGCTTATTTTCGGGGTCGAGGCGTACGCATGGTAATATATCTCGATGATATTTTGTTGATTGCCGAAACCGCAGATTCTTTGGATGACCACATTACTTTAGTCCGAGGGACCCTCGAATCAGTAGGATTTGTTGTGAACGTGGGAAAGTCGATTTTAGTGCCTACGCAGCAGCTGGAATTTCTCGGGTTTTGGCTAGACTCAAAGGAGTGGATCTTGTCACTGACTACGGAGAAGATCCATCGCATTAGATTAAGATGTTCGACGTTGTTAAGGTCCAATACGTGCTCCATCAGGGATCTACAGAGCATCCTTGGACTGTTATCATGGTGTATCCCAGCCATCCCTTATGCCCAGGCCAATTATCGAGCGCTTCAATCAGTTTTCTTGGAAGCAGAGCGGCAACATCCTGATGGTCGTGCCATCATTTCACTGCCCGACGGGGCTCTTAAAGACTTGAGATGGTGGATTAAATCACTTGAGTCATCCAAACCACTGGGATCGATTGAACCTGATTTAGTTTTGTATTCGGATGCGTCATCTTGGGGCTGGGGGGTTTCATACGGCGACTCTCGTACCGGCGGGCCTTGGTCCCACTCTGAATCAACCAGGCACATTAACGAGTTGGAACTACTGGCTGGTTTTAATGCACTTAAATGTTATGCAGAAGGAGCTATAGGCTCAACTATTGAAATTTGCATGGATAATACCACAGCGGTGGCATATGTAAACAAGCAGGGTGGTACAAAGTCGATAGCTCTTTCCTCCTTGGCCGGAGAGCTTTCAAATTGGTGCGAAGTCCGTAAGATTAGCTTGACTGCGTCTCATATACCCGGCATATTGAATGTGATTGCAGATCAGGAATCAAGGAGAGGTTTAGATCCGGGCGATTGGAAACTTTGCCCCAGAATATTCGAGATCATCGTGGATCTTTGGAGCCCAACAGTCGACCTGTTCGCAGCGAGTTGGAACAAACAGCTGATCCAGTTCGTGAGCTGGCGGCCTCAGCCGGACAATTGGAAGACGGACGCTTTGTCTTTCCGTTGGTCAGGGATAATGGGTTACGCGTTCCCTCCGTTCGGGTTAATTCATCGATGCCTCAACAGGATAATCAGAGACCAGGCGGAACTCGTCATGGTGTGCCCATACTGGCCGAGCCGTGCTTGGTTCCCTCTGATATTGGAACTGGCGTGCGATGTACCGGTGATCCTTCCGCCAATCCCAGATCTGCTGACGTCCCCACTCGGCGACCAGCACCCGTTGACGAGCAACGGATCCATGCGCCTAGTCGCTTGGAGGTTATCAGGGAATCCTACCGTATGCAGGAGTTTCCGGGGGATGTTGTCGAACTCCTCATTTCCGGTACTAGAACGACCTCACACTCTGCCTACCAATCGTCCTGGAACGCTTGGTCGAATTGGTGCAGTAGGAACGGTTGTGATCCCATGTCGAACGGGATAGGCAACATCCTCCGTTTTCTTACAAGCTGTTTCGCTTCAGGTAAAGCCTACAGGTCAATCAATGTTCATAGATCAATGTTTTCTTCTACACTAGCCAGAGTTGATGGGTTTGACATTGGTAAACACCCGCTAGTAGTTCGGCTTATGAGAGGTGTCTGTAACACGCGTCCACCGGTTGCCAGATATTCTTCGACGTGGGATGTGACCGTCGTCCTTAAATACATTTCAGAACACTTGGGAGGAAACAACGGTCTTCGTTTAATGCAGCTTTCGGCAAAGACTGCTATGTTGTTGGCTCTGACCACCTTAATGAGGGTTTCGGAATTGGCGGCAATCGATGCTCAATCAATTCGATTCACACAAGAGGGAGTGTCATTTTCTCTTCTTAAGTATAGAAAGACTCAACGATCGGGATCTTTGCCTTGTTTTTCGATTAAAAGCCTTCCGGCCGATACGGCAGCAGAGGCATATTGTCCAGTGGTAACGTTGCGCTCATATTTAGAGTCTACACGAACAACAGATCGAGCGCCGAATCTCGTCAATTTCTTTTCATTTCCGTTGTACGTCCTTTCCGAAAGGTAGTTGGTTCAACGGTCGGAAGGTGGATGAAGGATGTTCTGCGTGACGCCGGTATAGACACCGGGTTCACTGCTCATTCCACTCGAGGAGCGGGGGCTTCGAGAGCGGCTGCACAAGGAATACCAGTCATGTCCATCTTACGATTAGCCAGTTGGGCAGCGGAGTCTACTTTTACAACCTTTTACCGCCGAGAGGTGCAGCAGCCAGACGTTGGGAATGCTATCATGCAATTAGATGACGAGCAGGATTCGGCCTAAGTGTGCGTTTTAGTCACAAGGTCGAGGTCGAACGAATTTTCCGAATACAATTGGAAAATTGTTCGAGCGAGCGGAGCGAGCGAAGAACAATTTTGATTGTATAAGGAAAGTTAATGAGAGAGACATCGACCTTGTGACTAAAACGCACACTTAGGCCGAATCCTGCTCGTCATCTAATTGCATGATAGCATTCCCAACGTCTGGCTGCTGCACCTCTCGGCGGTAAAAGGTTGTAAAAGTAGACTCCGCTGCCCAACTGGCTAATCGTAAGATGGACATGACTGGTATTCCTTGTGCAGCCGCTCTCGAAGCCCCCGCTCCTCGAGTGGAATGAGCAGTGAACCCGGTGTCTATACCGGCGTCACGCAGAACATCCTTCATCCACCTTCCGACCGTTGAACCAACTACCTTTCGGAAAGGACGTACAACGGAAATGAAAAGAAATTGACGAGATTCGGCGCTCGATCTGTTGCTACGTGTAGCCTCTAAATATGAGCGCAACGTTACCACTGGACAATATGCCTCTGCTGCCGTATCGGCCGGAAGGCTTTTAATCGAAAAACAAGGCAAAGATCCCGATCGTTGAGTCTTTCTATACTTAAGAAGAGAAAATGACACTCCCTCTTGTGTGAATCGAATTGATTGAGCATCGATTGCCGCCAATTCCGAAACCCTCATTAAGGTGGTCAGAGCCAACAACATAGCAGTCTTTGCCGAAAGCTGCATTAAACGAAGACCGTTGTTTCCTCCCAAGTGTTCTGAAATGTATTTAAGGACGACGGTCACATCCCACGTCGAAGAATATCTGGCAACCGGTGGACGCGTGTTACAGACACCTCTCATAAGCCGAACTACTAGCGGGTGTTTACCAATGTCAAACCCATCAACTCTGGCTAGTGTAGAAGAAAACATTGATCTATGAACATTGATTGACCTGTAGGCTTTACCTGAAGCGAAACAGCTTGTAAGAAAACGGAGGATGTTGCCTATCCCGTTCGACATGGGATCACAACCGTTCCTACTGCACCAATTCGACCAAGCGTTCCAGGACGATTGGTAGGCAGAGTGTGAGGTCGTTCTAGTACCGGAAATGAGGAGTTCGACAACATCCCCCGGAAACTCCTGCATACGGTAGGATTCCCTGATAACCTCCAAGCGACTAGGCGCATGGATCCGTTGCTCGTCAACGGGTGCTGGTCGCCGAGTGGGGACGTCAGCAGATCTGGGATTGGCGGAAGGATCACCGGTACATCGCACGCCAGTTCCAATATCAGAGGGAACCAAGCACGGCTCGGCCAGTATGGGCACACCATGACGAGTTCCGCCTGGTCTCTGATTATCCTGTTGAGGCATCGATGAATTAACCCGAACGGAGGGAACGCGTAACCCATTATCCCTGACCAACGGAAAGACAAAGCGTCCGTCTTCCAATTGTCCGGCTGAGGCCGCCAGCTCACGAACTGGATCAGCTGTTTGTTCCAACTCGCTGCGAACAGGTCGACTGTTGGGCTCCAAAGATCCACGATGATCTCGAATATTCTGGGGCAAAGTTTCCAATCGCCCGGATCTAAACCTCTCCTTGATTCCTGATCTGCAATCACATTCAATATGCCGGGTATATGAGACGCAGTCAAGCTAATCTTACGGACTTCGCACCAATTTGAAAGCTCTCCGGCCAAGGAGGAAAGAGCTATCGACTTTGTACCACCCTGCTTGTTTACATATGCCACCGCTGTGGTATTATCCATGCAAATTTCAATAGTTGAGCCTATAGCTCCTTCTGCATAACATTTAAGTGCATTAAAACCAGCCAGTAGTTCCAACTCGTTAATGTGCCTGGTTGATTCAGAGTGGGACCAAGGCCCGCCGGTACGAGAGTCGCCGTATGAAACCCCCCAGCCCCAAGATGACGCATCCGAATACAAAACTAAATCAGGTTCAATCGATCCCAGTGGTTTGGATGACTCAAGTGATTTAATCCACCATCTCAAGTCTTTAAGAGCCCCGTCGGGCAGTGAAATGATGGCACGACCATCAGGATGTTGCCGCTCTGCTTCCAAGAAAACTGATTGAAGCGCTCGATAATTGGCCTGGGCATAAGGGATGGCTGGGATACACCATGATAACAGTCCAAGGATGCTCTGTAGATCCCTGATGGAGCACGTATTGGACCTTAACAACGTCGAACATCTTAATCTAATGCGATGGATCTTCTCCGTAGTCAGTGACAAGATCCACTCCTTTGAGTCTAGCCAAAACCCGAGAAATTCCAGCTGCTGCGTAGGCACTAAAATCGACTTTCCCACGTTCACAACAAATCCTACTGATTCGAGGGTCCCTCGGACTAAAGTAATGTGGTCATCCAAAGAATCTGCGGTTTCGGCAATCAACAAAATATCATCGAGATATATTACCATGCGTACGCCTCGACCCCGAAAATAAGCAACTAACGGTTTCATCAACTTGGTGAAAACTCTAGGGGCTGACGCTAAACCAAATGCTACACACGTATATTCATAAAGAGTGTCCATCCATCTAAATTGGAGAAACTGGCTATCATCCGGATGCAACGGAACTGTAAGATATGCGTCTGTCAAATCCAACTTAGCTATCCAATCCCCCTTACGAATAAGGTCTCTCGCCGTTGCGAGACCCTCCATCTGGAAATGCTGATATTCTAGGCAATCATTAAGAGCCTTTAAATTAATGATAGGGCGGAAACCTTTGGGTTTAGGGACACAGAAAAAGGGGCTGACAAACACTGGATTATTGACTGGTCGAATAGCACCCTTCCGTAAGAGGGACTCCACCTCTTCATTACAAATAGCAACCTCTGTCTCATTCATCGAAGGGTTTCCCGGCGGAAACAACTGAACCGGTGTTTTTAAGAGTTCTAAACGAACCCCCTCTGTTATGGAAGAAATAACCCAGGGGTCAGCAGTAAAATTACTCCACACACGTGCATAGTTACGAAGTCTACCACCGATTATTAACTGCTCCGATGAGCATTCAACTGGTAAGTAAGAAACTAAAGGTAAAACATACCCGCCACGATTGGAGTTGGAGTTGTTCTGGAAGTTTCCGCTCGTTTTAGTCACAAGGTCGAGGTCGAACGAATTTTCCGAATACAATTGGAAAATTGTTCGAGCGAGCGGAGCGAGCGAAGAACAATTTTGATTGTATAAGGAAAGTTAATGAGAGAGACATCGACCTTCCTCTCTTTCCCACCCTCCCTCCGCTATCTGTTTTAGAATGCTCTCTTACAGGAGTTCTTAATGTCATCGCTCTAACAGAGACACCTTATAGCTTATTTAACAATATTATTATCTTGATTATATGCTCATATATATAACCATTAAATAGTTAATTCATATTTGCAAGTGATCTTACTTATAGTATTTTAGTTATTTATCAATGTTCTTTTTTCTTTTAGGAATGGAAAGAACTTCAATCAACGGGGCTCTGGTCATCAGCAGTAACGGTGTCAAGATCATCGGCCTCATCTGCTCTTATATTTATGCTTTGTATATCTGATGAGAAAGGGTTGGAAGGGGTCAGTAGGTGACCTCGGTTTCCCCTTTTTTCTTTTTTCTTTTTCTCGTTTGCTGAAGAAAGCTGAATACAAGAGGTCAACACAAGGTCGATGTCTCTCTCATTAACTTTCCTTATACAATCAAAATTGTTCTTCGCTCGCTCCGCTCGCTCGAACAATTTTCCAATTGTAGCGAACTGCTTTGTAACCGCAATCACCACAATAGTAAATCCTATATCGTTGATCACCATTGGGAGGATAATACCATGACCATCCTTCATTCTAAATAAAAATAAATAAATTAATAAGAATTAGAAGAAGCGCTATATAGATGGGATTAGTATTGATACCTGGTTATTGGTGCTAGTTTGGTTGGAAGTATTCATGTGGGAGTAATAAGCATCTCTTTTGAGTTTGGTAGAATGGTGGACGGATTTCCTATGATGGAGCTGTTCGTGCCGCTTCATTCTGTGAGGTACACTGGTCCGGTCGAGCTTTGGGATGGAATTATGCCGGCCATTCAAAATGTTTTTGTGGGTGAAGTTTTTCTGTTGACCACATTTTCCTTTGGGCTTCTTGAGAGCTTTCATAGAGGAAATAGGAAAAGCTGTAGTAGAGGAAGGATGTAGCTTTTTGATGTGGCTCATCAGTGGTTTCCAATGACAGGCTCTGTATGGACAGTCACCACAGTAGTGGAATTTCTTCCTTAAGCTGTTGTTCCGGCCAAAGTAGTAGTACTTCTCCCTCTCACCAACATTCAATGGGTTGATGATAGGGAGTTCTGATTCTTGTCTGGTTCTAATTTCATCCTCAGTCTGATTAGTTTTAACTGCTGGTGATGATGAAGGTTGGGGATCAGAATTGCCATTCAAGAATGAGCCTCTCTGTCCCATTTTACTGCTGTGTAATTTTCATGACATTACCTATAAAAAATTGAGCAATATATGTCATGGATTTAGTTATGTATGAGTATAAGAGCTGTTCAGCTGCTTTAAATAAATATGTAGCCTTAGTATGTAAAGTGTAAACATATAATACATTTTTAAAAAGTATGGGGGGAAGAAAGTCAAGACTCACAATAAGGCTCATCTTTTTAAGATAATATATACTAGCTGCAGTTCATCAAACTTAATTAAAATGCAGCCAAAATCTCCAGCCACTCACCATTAAATAAAAGAATGCAATAATAATCTATGGAAATAATAGCACTATTAAAAAAATCAATTTTCTAACGGGTAAGTAGCACTCGACAAGTAAACTCTCAATTTAAAAACAAAACAACATGTCCCTTTATTTCGTCTGCTACTTTTCTACATGTGATGAGAAGGTATGGGATAAACAGGAATACTGCTTAGACTTGGCCACAACGCAAAAAACGGAAATAAATTAAAGATAATTAAGCCGGCTCACTCACTTACAGGAGATATTTTATGAAAATGAACATTACCATTTTTTTTTATGTTTCTTGTCTTTTAGTACATAATAGAGGAAGATTCGCGGAAAGTGTATATTTTTTCATATTCAATTAAAATTTAGAAGTACAGTACTACAGTGCTATCATCCATGGATGTATAATCAAACATTATATTTTTACCACTTGAAAAGTTTTTTTTTATATTATTATGGTTTAAAATTTTTAAAAGTCGAAATATGCCTTTTCAAAAATATTGTTGCCTACAATTTCCCGATGGCAGCTATTCTAGTGTATATATACCCGCTTTTTCGCCCTCTGTGCGTCAACGGCCATACCACGTAGAACGTACCCGGTCTCGTCAGCTCCCGGAAGTCAAGCTACGTCGGGTCCCGTTAGTACTTGGATGGGTGACCGCTTGGGAATACGGGATGCTGTTGGCATAACCTTTTTTTTTTTTACTTTTTAATTGAACTGTCTATATAAAGATATTTCAACCAGTGCTTTGTGATTTATTCTTATAAATATTTCATTGGGCTTTTATTAGTAGCAATCAAAACTATATTTACTATAAATTATTAAGTGTAGATATTGAAATTATTTTAGATGAGGTGCTCTTCCGAGCATTCAAAAATTGCCATTGCCGATGGTATTTCACATCGTCTAGACGGGGTATTGGTTATAGTTTTCAACTAGCAATAATCACACCTCGGGAGACCCTCATTGGTTATGATATTGCCACTGCGCAAAGCTGATTTGATCACACAAAAATTGGGATTATAAGAACTAAATTGAAATTCTAGTTCTCCATCTGGATTGTTGAGAAACACTCATCAATCATAAAAAAGGGTTTGCGCACGGTTTCTTTCCTATTCTATTTAAATGGGATGCCAGAACCGGTAATTTTAAAGTTCATTTTTCATTTAAGCTTTCAAGCTTTGCGGTCTGTTGTTTAAAGAAAATTGAGGATCAGTCGGAATCATTCTACCTGACACGGCTGCTAATATTACATTACTATTCACTTATTCAGTATCTGTATATTTTTTTATGTGGCAAACTAGACGAATCATGGTCGCAAATATTATTCAAATGCAGTTTATTTCTGGAAGTTTGCATAGAAGTGCCCCGTATAGTGTATACATACAACTAGTTCCATTATAACTGAAATCATTTCAATACACAAGAAGGGCTTTGGTAAAGTCGTCAATGTTTATCGGTTGCTCGCGGCCAGGACAAAAAGCTGCTCTTTTATTTTGAAAGATTTCAAGTCACCCACGTAGAGAAATTCCAGGAGGGAGCAGAAGATGTTGGGATCGACGTCGTCATCGATGCGAACTTGTCCGGTTTGAGTCTCTGCCAACCCGCTGTTGAACATTGCGGCAAAGACTGGGCCCCGGACGGAGAGGATGAAACGGTGGGCAGCAAAGGATTGTCCCTTTGCTTTTGCATCTTTAACCCGCCAATCTGGCAATCCCATTTTGTTAGTTTGCCACTGGCCGCTTATTGGGAATAGGGAAATGAAAAAAAAACAATGAATAGCTGATGATAAAAATGGTGAATGAAATGAATGTCTTAATTTTATGATCTAATTTTTCATTAAACATAATTTTACTGAAAGGTTTATAAAAATTCAATTCAATACTTCTCATTAGACTAATAAGTGTTTTTTCGACACAGTCTAATAAATATACTTGATAAGACCAGTATATTTTAGAAACATGGTACAAGACATAATTTATTCTTATTACCTAATATATTTCATCGTTAGGTCGTAAGTTAGTATTTGGGTTCAACATTTTTATATTCGGGCTTGTAGGTGGACTTGTAGGCGGGCTTGTAGTCGTAGGCCTTAGCGTCACCTTCGTACTTGACGTCGGCAACGTAGCCAGAGTAACCATCAACGTAATAATTGACCATCTGCCTGCGACCATCGGGAAGAACAACCCAGTAGTTACCAGTGGTCTTGTCGCCTTCACGAGCCTCGTACTGACCGAAATCGTTGTAGTAGTCGTCCTTCACATTCCAGTCAAACTTGTAGTAAGCCGGAGCCTAAATATACATTTTTTAATTCATAATTGACTATTATTTAATTCAGTCATTGATTATTATAAGCTTACAGAGTAATCCTGTTCCTTATAGGTGGGCTTAGTGTAAGCCTTCTCCTGGTAAACGGGTTTGTAGGTGTCGACGGCAGCGGCGACAGCGATGAGAGCGAGAACAACGATTGCGACCTTCATAATTATTGAATAAATGTAAAATTCATTAGAAGACTCTTATTGTTTATTAGAGTATACCTTCATGTTGATGCTTGGTGTGAGACTGAATGATTCCAGTACATTTTAAGCTGCTTTTTATATGGTTTGAATGGTTGGTCTTTGGGTCGAAAGTGATGGTAAATGGCGAGCAAGGCGTTTTGTGTGTGGTATTTTCGCATGCAGCAATGGGAAATCGCTCTATTCTTAGCTCAAGGTACATGAATGTCGAGCAAAGTGATGTCTATAATAGTGTGTATTACAATAGCGGCCGACGCCCAACTGTTTGCTCGATAATTTTCTCTCAGAAATTTTAATCGATCTCTTTATTTCACCATGTTTACGATTAATTGCCGCATCTAACTTTCTCTCTCTCTCACTAATTTTCTATATTATGGGCGATATTTTAGAATGTAGCCTAGCCATCCTCGCATATTTTATTTAAACTTACATTTATTACTATATTTCTTGCTGAAAATACAACTATTTTTTGTAGTGACGAAGCTCTTCGTCCATTAACCCGAGAAATATCGTACGTAATAAAATCCGCAAAAGTGCCGAGTTATTAAGATAGCTTTCAATGTTAAATACATTGATTCAATGTAAACGATAGTGCAATACTGATGTGATTCAAACAATGTCGTAATATACATTCCGTGTTTTATTTTTATTTTATAGATGTAAAACTATTATAAGTACAGGGAAATATATTACATTCTATTAGTATAGGATAAATGTAGTAACGAATTATGACTAACTTAATATTTATTTATGACCAGCATAATACATCGGTCGTTCATTAATACAAATGAGCATAGTTGAGTCAAATCCAAAAGACACAATAAAATGTGATAGAATGACTCAATTCGGACAAAATAATTTAATAATAATATCCATCCGATTCATACTGTGTAGTAAACTATACGCTACTGTTGAAAAAGGGAACTATATACCTGAACACGAGCCGATTTTAAGTATCGATGATGCCCGTATTTGAAATGAAGAGTTATTGAGCTCGAAAATTCGATGAGAAACTGCAATAGGCGCATTTGAATTTCCCGTTCCGTTGGTGCCAAAGAGAGGGTGTTACTCGCGTGTTATTACTGATATTAAAGGAGTTCACAGTTAAAAAATTGCTACGGTATGGTAGTTGCTGAATATAATATACTTGTTATAATAAAAAAAATTCCAAATGCATTGATACTTATAAGGACGATTGGACGTCGAGAGGGTAGTTGACAATCACAAAAATGTCGAATCCGAATCGGAATGAAATATTTACAGGGGACGCAGCACAGTTAAGGTAGCAATTTTTTTTTAATCCAACAACCTCTTCTAATTAGGATGCAGGAACCTTAGGAAATCCAAATGAATCCACCTGCACACCATTCTATAAAAAACAATCATTTCATAAAAACTATATTAATATATAAAATAAGTCTATGAAATGTTAATAACCTTGTTGACATTTTCAGCCCGCGGTTCCCTATCTTCCCTATCCAAAGGACCAATCATCGCATCGTCAAGGTAGGAGGAGTCGTTGTCGCCCCACATCTCATCTCCCAAAACTTCCAGTTTCACTTCCAGCTCAGATTCGTCTATGTCGGGAGTTGCGTAATTAAGAACCAGAGCTTCCTGGACTTCGTCCGACAGTTCGATCATGTCAGCCATACCACCTTGGATATCCTATTATGTACATAAATAAATAAAACAGTAAACAAAAATTCTAATTCATAAGAAATCTAATTCACTTGGTCAATGTTGTTTTTTTTTTAACTCTTTTTTTCATTTTTTTGACATTCTTCTGCATGGCTTTGAATGTATCTCGAGTACCATTCAAGTTTTGTACATCATACATATGGCTTGTTCCATTTTAAAGGATCGTTCTCGCAGTTCACTACCCTTTTGATCATACCTTCATCACAGAATTAAAACAGAAATATAGCACATGAAATCACATTGAATTGAGGAAAGTGGTAATGTGCTTACCACTTTTTCTGCTTCAAAGCAAAAAGAGCCTTTTGTTTGACAGCTTTTTTTGTAGGGCCTTCCCTCATTTATGCCAAGTGGTCTTTGTATCGGTTCAGTTCCGCATCCAATTTAGAAACTCTCTCTTCAAAAGTATCAGCTCGTTCATCAACCTAGATAATTACCGTTAATTTGTAAAATATCACATGAATGTAACAGGTGACTCACTTTAGCGATGATTTCATTCATATTCTGAGGCACCTCTTTCGGCTTCAACTAACCAAAAATACGATTCATTTTCGATTAACGAGACGAGTAGTAGCCTACTGGAAGAGTAGCCGCGCAGTAGCAACTAGCAAGTTTAAATGGCAAGTCAAACACTACTAATTTAGTAATTTGGAATATGAATACATGAAATGAACTATTACGCCTCGATATGTGTACTTTAACAATGTTAAATTTGACTACCTGCTTTAGTTTAAACGGATTTAAAAACTGAAATGCTGAGCTCTGCTTGCAAGATGTCGAACGTACTTGTGGGTCGTAATGAAATGGGGACGAGAGACGGCTGCTACCCTGCTAGTGAGGTGCACCGTGTCCCTCCTATTTTCCCTTTATACTCAACACCGCCCTTCGTTGATTTGTAACTCTGATTCCAGCTCAACTTTTTTTTTTTTACTTGCATTAAAATATTTTTCGAAAATGGACATTACAATTCTTCTTTAAACCTTTCTTTTCATACCTAATTGAGAAAAATCTGCGGATAGTGTACACTTTTCATATTCAATTTTTTAATTTAGAAGTACAGTACTATCATACACCTAAAAAAAAAAACTCCGATTCTCCAATTTTTTTTTCTCTATGATTTTTTTTCTTTTAGATGGGTGACCGCTTGGGTACACGAGCTGCTGTTGGCACAACCTTTTTTTTTATTATTATTTGCTTTCTAAAAGTAATTTTAAAAGTTTGTTCTTATTTCACATTCAACATTTTTGCTTGAATCAATCAAGTCTTTTATAAGTGTTACCGTTCTCGCCGATATTTCATCGTTTTATTGCAAATCTTCACATCAGCTTTCTTCAGGAATACAAAGCCACGCTTAAAGTGCGAGTTTGAATGTTACAGCAGTTGATCAATGTAGTAACCTACCGTATTATGACTGACTTAAAATGTATTTATGACCAGCATAATACATAAATCGTTCATTAATACAAATGAGCAGAATTTAGTTAAATCCAAAAGACACAATAAAATTTTATAGAATGACTCACTTCCGACAAAGTACTTCAATCATATCCATACAATTCAGACTGTAACGCTTCGATTACTTGAACGGCTCCAAAGTGAGATTCTTGAGCATATTCGAGTTCATGAGTGAGGCTCTTTTCTTCTTCTTTCAGAGCATTTAGTTGACCATCCATCAGCGTCATTTCATCCTCTAAACATTTGACTTTCTCTCCCACCGGTTTCATAAATATACCGTCTTCTTTCGCAACAAGCACAGAAAGACTCTTTTCAGGAGGGTTACAATGCTGTAATCGCAAGTGCTGTATCAACGATCTTCTTCTTTCTATTTCGTCGATTCTCTTCTGGATGTCCACCTTCTTTGACGATATTTCTTTCACCTCTTCTTCGGCGATGCGCGCTTTTTCTTTCATGGTCTTCAACCGAATATGCAGCAACTGGATTTCATCTGTAAATAATATTAATTACCCATAAATAAATAAGCACAAAATACAATTATTATTTTATTTTCTACCGTCTGCAACTTGATTATCGTCCTCCTCATTTTCCAGGTTCAACACTGCAAAACATAGAAGCACTGCAAAACATAGAAGCGGTTATGAATTCAATAGAAATATTTATTTATAATTTCTTATTAATTACCTTTGATGAGTGGTGAAAGGGTGTTATAAAGAACCACACTGCACTCCTTTATGCCAAACTGTTTTCTGAGTTTCGCCTCCGACCACACCTCCTAAAAAATCATTTAAACTGTAGTAAACTAAGTTATAGTTATAGTTGAAAAAGCGTACTATATATAGGTACCTGAATACGAGCCGATTTCAAATTTCCATGATGCCCATATTTGAAATGAAGAGTTATGGGAGCTCGGAAATTCGATGAGAAACTGCAATAGCAGCATTTGAATTTCCCGTTCCGTTGGTGGCCCATCTTGTGCCCCTTCATATTGCCGGTATTACTCGTAGAGTAATCGCATTCCGAGCAATTGTGTAAATGATTTATCTTCTTCTTCTGATCAACAAGAAGAGCTGGTTCTCTCGGCATGTCCTCTTCCTGCTCCTGTTCGAATCCCTAGAACATAAAAGATTAATATAAAATAATATAAAATAACCCAAAATCCACCTTTTCAGTGGGGTATCCATCAGGAGGATGTCGGCTTACCTTTTCCCCTGAATGCGCTGGTATCACGCTAATAGTGGATGAAGGATGATTTGCTCTTGGTTGTCGTTTTATCTTGTAGAAATCGATCGTTCTGTAGTCACAATCTCCGCAGTAGATGTATCTTTGTCCCGTCCCGCTTGATCGAACGTACCACTCTTCTCGAGTTCCTTCCGCTGCCTTGTAAGAGGAAGCTACTACCGGCTATAAACTCGGTCAATAAAAATGTTAAATTAGGTAATAAATGAATACAAATTTGAATGGGAATATACCTGGTGAGTTCTCCGATTGACTTTAAGGCCACACTTTTGGCGCTTATTGGACAGAGGTGGAAGAGCTGAAAGAGAGAAGAGATGCGCCCTTTTAGCGTGTCTCTTCAGAGTAAAACGAGAACTGGTTTTAAATAGGCCACAATCCCGACAGGATAAAAGAGATATTCGACTGTTTAGTGAGGATCCAGCAACCCTTTTATTGCCTCTGTCTTTCCCTGTATTCTTAAATATAAAAATAAAAATGATAATAACGGATCTATAGCTTATTGAATAACAGCAAATTAGTTACCAGTTTTTCACGCATATTGTTGTTATTCTCATCTAGATAATGAAGCTTCAAGTGACCAGTCAGACTACCCCGAAAGTTAACCGAGAAGTTGCATAGATGACACTGGTGCTCGGCAGGAGGATCCCGATGAAAGGCGTCGTGCTGTTTAAAGTTGCCTTTGTAGTTGTCTTGAACGGGCAGTGAGCGCAGTTGAAACGGAACTAAATAAAGAGTTGGAAGCGACATCGTTGAGTAAAGATGGTTTAGGAAATAGGACAAAGCTTTGAGCCATACCTCATATTCACTAGCGATAACATCATTCTTGCCGATTTTGGTATGATATTGTCTCACGTGACGGCCTAACTGTTTCTTACTATTCAACGAGAAAGAGCACCACGGACACTGGTGTGCAGATTTCTCATCGTGAAACGACCGGTGACGCTTCAAGTGTCCTGTATTTTTGGTCTCGTACTCGCAATCGGCACATTGATGAATCTTGGGCTTCTTGGCTCGTAGTTTTGGAGGAAGTGCCGAAGTGGAAGACGGATGTATACTTTTCACATGATCCACCAAATCGGAGCGATTTGCTTTGTAACCGCAATCACCACAAGAGTAAATCCTGTAATGTGGATCACCATTGGGAGGATAAAATCATGACCATCCTTCATTCTAAATAGAAATTAATTAGTTAATTAGAATTAGAAGAAGCTCTATATAGATGGGATTTATATTGATACCTGGTTATTGGCGCTGGTTGAGTGAGAATTATTCGTGTGGGAGTAATAAGCATCTCTTTTGCGTATGACAGAGTAGGGGACGGATTTCTTATGATGAAGCTGTTCGTGCCGCCTCATTCTATGAGATACACTGATCCGGTCGAGCTTTGGGATGAACTTATGCTGACCATTCAAAATGATTTTGTTGATGAAGGTTTTCTGTTGACCAGATATCTTTTTAAGCTTCTTGAGGGCTTTTAATGTGGAGACAGGAAGAGCTGTAGAAGAGGAAGGATGAATCTTTTTGATGTGGCTCATCAGTGGCTTCCAATGGCAGGCTCTGTATGGACAGTCACCACAGTAGTGGAATTTCTTCCTTTGGCTGTTGTTGCGGCCAAAATAGTAGTACTTCTCCCTCTTGCCAGCATTCAATGGGTTGATGATGGAAGATTTTGATTCTTGTCTGGTCCTAATTTCATTTTCAGCATCAGTTTTTATTGCTGGTAATGATGTAGGTTTGGAATTAGAATTATCCTTCAAGGATGAGCCTCCCAGGAAACATATTTGCTGCAGTTCATCAAACTTAAATTAAAGTGTAGCTAGAATCTCCAGCCACTCACCAGTAAATAGAAGAAAGCAGTTAAAAGCTATGGAAATAATTGCACTATTAAAAGATCAAATTTCTAATGGGCAGCTCCACATTTCAAATTCAAAACAAAACAACATTTCCTTTATTTCGTCTGCTAATTTTCTACATGTGGTGAGAAGGTATGGGATAAACAAGAATACTGTTTGGAGCAGTACCGAATAAAAGATAAATCCGCTAATCCGCTAATCCGGCTCAACTTTTTTTTCACTTGCAATAAAATATTTTTCGAAAATGAACATTACAATTCTTCTTAATACCTTTTTTTTAGTACATAATTGAAAGAGATCCGTGGATATTGTATACATTTCATATATAATTTAAAATTTAAAAGTACAGTACCATCATACACTTTTTTAAAAATCCTCCGATTCTTCGATTTTCTTTATATGTATTATGTCAATTATGGTTTAATAATTCTTGAAGTCGATGTTTACCTGTTTTAAAATGCAATGCCTATCAGAAATAGCAGCTAACAGCTTCCTTTGAATATACTCTTCTCTTTTCAACTATTTTAGTGTATAAATACCCGCTTTTCCGCACGCTGTGGGTCAACGGCCATATCACGTAGAACGTACCCGGTCTCGTCAGCTCCCGGAAGTCAAGCTACGTCGGGTCCCGTTAGTACTTGGATGGGTGACCGCTTGGGAATACGGGATGCTGTTGGCATAATCTTTTTTTTTTAATCTTCCTTTGAACTGTCTTTTTAAACATATTTCAGTCAGTGCTTTGTGATTTATTCTTATAGATATTTCATTGGGCTTTCATTGGTAGCAATCAAAACAATATTTACTATAAATTCTTAAGTATAGATATTGAAATTATTTTATATGAGGTGCTCTTTCGAGCATTAAAAAATTGCCGTTGTCGATGATATTTCACATCGTCAAGGCGGGGTATTGGTTAAAGTTTTCAACTAGCAATAATCACACCTCGGGAGACCCTCATTGGTTACGATATTGCCACTGCGCAAAGCTGATTTCTCTACACCAAAATTGGGTCTATAAGAACTAAAATGAAATTCTAGTTCTTCATCTGAAATGTTGAGAAATACTAATAAATAAATAAAAATGCTGTGGTCACGGTTTCTTTCCAATTCTATTTATCTGAGATGCTATAACCGTTACTTCTCAAGTTCATTTTTCATTTGAGCTTTCAAGCTTTGCGGTTTATTGTTTTAAGAAAATTAAGTGACAATCGCAATCATTCTACTTGAAACGGCTGATAATATTAGATTACTAATCAGTATATGTAAATTTTTAAAATGTGGTAATAACTGAAACTATGGCCACACATTTTAATCAGATGCAGTTAATTCTAGAAGTTTGGATAGAAGAGAACTCATAATCATTAAATTAATAACTAATTTAAATAAAGGATCGTAATATGCTTGAATTTGAAGAAACCTTTTGGTGATCAGTTTGTTGAATCTTAGTTTCCATTAATCTATTTGAAAATCATTTTAAAGATTCCCAAAGGATCTCTATAAAAACTTCCAGGATGTCGTAATTTTGTTAAAATTTGTAGAATAGTTAAACATATAGCCCGGCCAGTAACAAATATATCCATCGATAGTTCGAAAAAAAATAGATCGAATAAAAAATGCAAGAGAATGACATAAAATATTTTGGAAATTTTAGAAGAGCTTATTGTTATGCTATAGCATATTGTTATTCTTGTGGCTTAAAATCATGACTTTCTACAGAATGCATTAACAAAATTAACAAAATATTTGCATAATATTTTAATGGCAAAAGTGTGACACACTACAAGCAATTACTTTAAAATTAAAAGAAATACTCGAGGAAATGATATATACAAATTTAAGAAAGTGTATTTATACCATCCGTTTTAAGTTTCCAAGTTAATCGAAAGAACAGCAATATAATATTGAGTGACACCGTATGTAATTCATTACTTGTCATCCCCTATCCCTTTCCAAGAGAACTGCAACAATGTTTTCATATAAATCCCCACCGTCTCTAGGACCTTCTTCATATTTGCAGAGAATCTTGTAAAGCATTCCGACCGTAACTCTCTTCTTCAACAACATTGTGTACATGGCGAAAACATCATCACGTAGTTGCTCATCGCCGAACGAGAAGTATGCGACATCTCGACCGGCCACAGCGGCCGCCATCAGCTGGATGAGGCACTTAAGCCGTGGGTCCCCATTGAAGACCCCACAGCCCCAGTTTCCAGTCGCAATGGCGGCTAAATGTGCTCCCTCTTTCCGTGAATGGAAACCAGCATAAGCTTTATTCAACTCTCGAAGAAATGACTTTTCTTCGTATTGGATCCGTTGGCTGGGATATGGAGTAGCGTCGATAGCAACGATGTGATTTAGACGCCTACCATAAGCGTCTCTAGGTGACGTATCGATGTAGTCTCCTTCGAAGCGGAATGTACGGCTGTAACCACTGTGCAGGCAGTACTTCTCGCATCCTTAAAAACAAATTTGAGCAGCATAATTGTTAAAATTTGTTTACGAATTTATTTTGATCAAAATATTCATCACCTGTAATTAATAGAACTTCATTGTTCTCAAGTCTTTCGGTAAAAAGGAGAGCGACGATCATTTCCGGACGGATGGCGAAGAGGATTTCTTCCTGTAAGCAATCCCAGTCAAGGATCATCCCACCAATAAACCTATTACAGTAATTTAATGATTGCGTTGTTATATAATAATTAGAATTCATTAATCCGATTATATTTACGGATCAGAAAAGTCCATTTGAAGGAGTCCGTCGCCTTCCTTTTCGATGGTACCCTCGGATGATATGTGCAGCTTACCGAAAGTCTCTTGAGCCGTTTCCCAATTTGGAAATTCATTTTCTTTGACTACCGCCCTCGTGATTGTCACAGTCCCCGTAGGTTCTTTAACATATATAAAACTCTTAATTTTAACAATACTTTGCGTTGGCAAAAACAGTTATTACCTTTAGCAACAACTCGATCAAAATAATTCAGAATGCATCTGATTTTCTCAATGACCATAGTGTTTTTACCATGTTCTTTAAATAACCTATTTTAAAAAAGACAATAAATAAATGAAGAATACATCATATACTTTTATTCTTACCTAGAAAAGTTTACGTCTGGATAATTGACCAACTCGGATCGCCTCATTGGCGTGTTATTACGGTGCGGAAATGTAGTGAGGAAAGCATTCGCCAGTAGAGAGGCGATTTGAAGCTGGGATAGAGAGATACTTTGAGCTTTCTGTCGAGAGAGAAGCACTGGAGGTTGCGTCACTATCTCTGGAAGGCGTAGAGCCAAGGAAATGATACCAGGAAGAGTGTGGTTGAAGAATCGAGCTTTTTCCTCTTCTGTTATCACCTGTTAAATATTATGATTATTAGAGATTACATAATTTTAATCATTTTAATTTTATATATTCTTTACTTCATTGAGAAATTTGTGAAGCCCAGCAAGGCCATAAAGTTTCACAGTTTCACTGCTGTCGTAGGATGAAATTGCTTCTTCTAGCTCAATTGAATTAGAAATTTTATTTTTGTAGGCAGTCTCTATTAATGTCCAATTCTGTTCTGAGGGAGATTTTCCCTGTACATAATTTTTTTAAAAATAAATTATATAGTGATTTTTCATCCAAAAGTTTTACTTGGTTCAAATTTTTGGGTGAGCAAGGCATTTTCACATGTTCTTCATCCCACTTATCTTCATATACAGGGGGATTTGGTGATGGAGCTGAGATTACGTCTTTTATAGGAACCTATATTTTTTTGATAGTATAGAATATAGATTCATATTGACAAATTCGATCCAATTTAAAATGTGGTTTAGCCTACAAGGAAAAGAACAGCATGATCCCCTCCAGGTTCCACATTCAGTAGCTCATCAGGTTGTAAAGTAAAAAGATTGCGCATGTCAGTGAGGGGTTTTCCTTTAAACGATCTGTTCTGGTTGCCTACACAGCATAAAATAAAAGAGAAAACTCTCTTATATTAGAACAAGGATGTAAAATATTGGCTTTTGTTCTTTATGGATTAAGGCAGTTAGTTACATAAACTTATTTAGTACAATATAATACAGTATGTACCCATGACGCAGCTAGACAAAGTTGTGCCCATGTTTAGGTATGATCGACTGCCTATTATTTGGCTACTTTTTCTTTAGTACGATTAACACAGTAGCTGATAATCCTTATATGCACTATATATTCTTGACGTGCACTTGTAATTACATCGCAATAGGTACGAAACCGACTGGAAAACACTCTAAACTTTCTCTGAACAATCAGTACCGTTGAGAGTCTCTAAGACAAAGTATGTTTAGAACTTGTGGAGGCTTACTGCTGCGCACAAATATACGTGCGCGGCTGCGCGCGCATCTTCTTACGTAATGTATTGATGACCCTATGCTAGCATGCTGAATGATTCTGAAAGTAAACCCGTCTGTACTGGTGCTTTAACTGTACACATGGGATGCTGCCATCAGTATTAAAATAGTTCTGCATACCTTAATTTTTAAGCAATTCCAACTGAAAATTTTCTATATTTAAGTTCTATACCGGCCGAAAATTGTATATAAATGTGTTTAAAATGTATACCTAGAAATGTTATAGTTTTTATACAAAATGTTATGACTATAACTTTAAAACTCTATAGTTTGTATACAATTTTCGGTTTACACCACAGACATTTTTCTATAATAGCAGCTTATGGTCTGTGCAATATGTAAATAATATACAATCGAAACATTGCAAATGTTTAGTAGTCCGTCCTGCTCTTGCTCTTGCTCTGTTGTTGCATAATCAAATAATGTTATTTGCATTAAAATGGCGATGTAATCATGCGTCATATTAGTCGGGAAAAGCTTATATACTGGTGGGTGGTTACAACATTCTTTTAAATGGCGAATCCATCATCCTATTGGCATTGGTCAATAACTTTTTGTTTCCTTTTCTAATGATTGCTCCACATATTATTATTCACAAACTGGTGTAAACGTACGGATGTCTCATTATAACGCTTATTCTTTTCATATAAAACCGAGCTCTTTTTTGCTCAAACTTCACCTTCTATCTTGTAAGCAACGCGCAGGTCAATATACTTTGCCAGATCATCCTTGCATCATGAAAACCCTTCTAATTATTTCGTTACAGTATACATTATTTTATTACAGATCACCTATTACTAATTCGTAATATATAAAGTTAGCGTAATTTTATTTAAAATGTCATGTAAACAGTTGCCTTATGCTCATGGTACAAATCAATAGCGCCCCTGCTTCAGATGAGCGTGATCACCAAGGATCACGAGCACTACCATCAGCGGACCACTACAAAACGCCATCGGCATACTACCAGCACGGTCTCTCCGACTCCTAGTACTAGCACCTAGACTAGCACCCCGACTCCTAGCACTGGCACTCCGACTGATGGACCTACTACTGTACCGACTGATGCACCAACTAACGCCCCTGTTCCTACCAGTCCCAACGGACCCACTGATGCCCCCGTACCAATAACTACCCCATCTAATTAGCCATAATTAAAGATTTGTTCTGGCCGTACGATGCCATATATACTGTTTATAATATAAGATATCTATATGTATAAAGCAAAAAGATTGTCGGTCGTTCTGTGGCAAGAAATTCGGATTGGTCCAAATTTTGGAGGGGGGAGGGCTTAGTTAAAGCAGTTGAACTTTTAACTTGCAAATGTGGTTTAAGTATAAGAAGAATAAATGAGAGAGCTTATTTAACGATAATGCTTTAAATGCTAACCATAAATAAGTTGATTAACTTGCGTATACATGCTTTTTAGAACAAAACTTTAATTGCAACCATTTTCTCGAGTTGCGAATAAACCTTAGTTGAGTCCTTGAACGAAGGTGGCCGGCTGGCCGCTCAGGCCGCCTGAGAAATGCCGAATTGGTAGAATAACAAAAGTAAAATAGTTTTTATTACGGATTGTAACACTGCGAATAATACGGACCAACTGCGAATATGTGAGCCAAGTGTAGTAGTTTAAACAGGTCATGTCTATTTGAAATATGGATTAACGATTAATTAAAGAAAAACCCTATCAATACAAATTAAAAAGTCATTTCGGGCAAAGCAGAAACAAGGGCCAGCTAGTACTCTATAGTAACTTAAGTTAAAATGTTTAAAAGAATATTATATACGAATAACATTAATCTATTTTAAATAAGAATTGCATTCCGTTGCCTATTAAAAGAAGTAGTTCTGAATTCCCACAACCGGGATCAGAACACTTCGAAGTGCTCGGCCGGGATTTGAACCCGGGACCTCTCGCACCCTAAGCGAGAATCATTCCCCTAGACCAACGAGCCTTGTATATTTATCCGTTTTCAAACTTTGTAAATCTGGTAATTTGTTCTTTTATCAAAATCCATTTCACAAGTCACATTATTTACACACACAAAAAAAAACAAGAAAAAATAAGTCATAATCTATATGTATAAAACAAAAAGAGCATCTGTCGTTGGGTCTGTGGCAAGAACCTGATTGGTCCAAATCTGGAAAGGGAGGGGCTTATAGAATGCATCAGTTTAACTTTTAACTTGCAAATGTAGTTTTAGTTCTTACAGAACATATGCCACGAGTTTAACCTGTTAATTAACTTGCATACATAAGAAATTGAAAAATTAAACCTAACTTACAACCACTTTAGTGTGTTGCGAAGAAATTTTATTTAAAAGCCCCAGAATGAAGGTGGCCATAGGCCGCCTGAGGAATTGGTAATGGGTCCAAATTTTTTTTAAATAGTTGTAATAGTTGTTTATTGAAAACGAAACCTAACTTCCAACCACTTTAATGTGATGCGAAGAAACTTTATTTAAAAGCCCCAGAACGAAAGTGGCCATAAGCCGCCTTAGGAATTGGTAATGGTTCCAAAAAAAATTTAAATAGTCGTTATTACAAGGTAATAAGTTGATAGGGTAAACTGGGAAAATGCATATGCCCCATAAATAAGCGGAAATAATGAACGGCACAATAAGGAAGTAAAATAGTTATAGGTAAACGGAAAACGGGTCATAATGGAAAATATGAACCAAAATTAGATTTAGTTGTATACATATTTTTCAGGTGTGCCACAGGCTCTATTAGGATAAACACATAACTGTATAAATGAACATACAAACCCAACAAATTAAAAATTTATTTCGGGCGAAGCCGAAACGCGGGCCAGCTAGTAATATATATAATATAGGATTTTAAATTCATTGTTATCCATTATGTTGAATAATATAATCGTAAGGTATAAACCATACTATTAATAAAGATGATTGTAATATGGCTCATTCACGACGAGTTAACTCGAATAGAATTAATTGAGGAAATGTGTGAAATAATCTTTATGATGTGTTTTTTTTAATCTTTTATTTACTCTTATGTTTTCTCCAGTAATAATGTCGCGTTGAGAATGAGCCACCTAAAGAAGAGGCCACACGAGCGTTTCCCCAGCTCCCTGGCTTACGTATTTTATATTATCATTCGAAGTGTATACGACCTTCAGCAACGGCATTGAGAAGTTTTGCGAAAATCCTTCGGGATCTAAAACTGAAGGCTCAACTATACATAACAAACCTTGGTCGTACACAAACAAGGGATGATTCTAAAATGTATTTAAACAGCGGGCGAGTGCTTCAGAGGCACCATTCAACACTCGACCATCCGTCTACTAAAATGGCTCTCAAAATTCAACTGGTAAGAAATAAGTAATTTTTAATAAAATTGTAATTTCAATCTCTAAAAGCTCTTTTAAAAATGTCTTGTTTAGATATTCATCTTATTGGCTGCCACTTTCTTGAACGGCAATGCCGCTCCTGCTCCTCAGGATCCAACCAAAGCCGGACCGGTCCCACTGCTACCGGCCGTTCCCGTCATTGCTGCTCCATTGCCGGGCATGACGGAACCCTTCGGCCCAATCCAACCTTTGGGTGGCCCAGGAGTCTTCCCATTCCCGATAGCTCCGTTTGGTCATAGTGCTCCTAAACCTCCTGCTCTCCTCCTAACTAAAGGCTAAATCGTATTTGAAGCTGGTTCTTCTGAATACAAATATCTATGAATCATATTCATTCGAGTAATATTATTACCAACAAGTAATTTACCGTATACGGTATATATTATCATATAAAAAGTGTTAAAATGGGAATTGTGATGATAAATCTTCATATTTTTTTTATTTCTTTATATTTTTTATTTGTACCCGTCATCGATCATGAAAAGGGAATATACTAAATTGGCAACCAAACGGAGTCACGGTGGCATTACTACTCTTCGAGACGCAAAATTTGTTACAAGTTAAAATACTATAATGCATCGAATATATATATATACATGGTACCATTCAAAAACAGCATTATTAATTTTGTTGCCAAAATATAAACTAATTATATTAGCTAAAATATTTTAAAAATTATTAATGATTTTAAAATAAATTAATGATAAAAATAAGTATTTCCAGCTTAGAGTTCTCTTCTCCGTCATATCCTAGTTAATAGAACTAGATCCTGGATATCCCATCATAATTAGTAATTAACAAACCATCTACTGCCTTTGGTAAACGAAATGAGATATAAGAAAATAGTTGTAAAAACTCTAATGCTGGCAGCTATCTCTATCTCCAAAATAAAACACGATTTTAAGAGGAGGTGAATATAATGAGATAGAAAATTTTTAACTTATGATATTCTCACTTTAGAGGGGAAAAACTGATGTGCTCGTTGAGTGATTTGAGAGTCTTTTATATACGTAATTGAGCTTGAAAGCAAAAAAGGATGGAGTATGAAAGTGTGAAACAGGTTTCTTAACTGGCTCGATCCGGTTTTATCTGGATTCAAAAACTGCAGCATTAGCCTATAAACATATTATGTTTCCAGCAGTGGACGAGTTCATAGAAATACTTTTCAATTGAATAGTAACCAGCCACAATACGGTAACCTCATATTTATATGCTGCGTGGCATTTATTAGAAAATCCAGTATTTTGTAGATTTATGAGCAGTTTTTACCCGAAGCGTAAAGCTTATTATTATTGTCTTTAGTAATATTACTGCTTAATGATTGAGACTTGATTTGTTGATACTTACCGCTACTGTTATGCCCCACTAACATACTTAAATATTTGAAAGACGATGTTTTTTTAAATGTTATTGATACATCGGTTGGTAATCTTTACTGACTTACTACTACTATCTTACTTAATTATTCCCTATTTTCATCAACAAATAGAAAAAGGGACACTTGTATTTACTTGTTCAATCTAGTTAAATCCAGCATTTAAAAAAGTTACCAGTTGTCCAGTTCTATCCAGCATTACAAGCGCTCCACCTGCTTACGAGGTTCCACTCGACTTTTTAAAAAGAAGCATCACTTTTTGTTAACCATTCTGCATCATTGACATTTTTCATACAAATGAGTGTTGCATCACCCATATATGTTTATTGTTAAGCTAAGGGTAATACACACATGTTTGCAGCTTGGAACCACTAAACATTCGGGTATCTATCAAAATAATGTTTTCCCTTTTATTTTTTGCAAAGATTAATACTTAAAATTGGAATGCTTTGTTGTATATCATCCTAATAATTCTTATGCGTGTATTTTTATGGTTGGAACCAAACCATCTATGTTATTTATTTCTCTTTCTTATTAATTACCTCTTTTCTCATAAAACCAATTAGGGCAAATGTAGATCTATATGACAAAATCTATTTAATTACAGGAAACGAATTTATATATATTTCCGACACATATAATGCAAATCATGGTTTTCCAATGGTGAGGAAAAATCTCGCAACATGACATTGTTTCTTATGAGCGAGTATATGTTATATTTATACATAGTTGAACTTGTTTTGAGACTGAATAATTATCAGTAAATTTTTTCATTTGAAATTCTGATAGCCACTCCAGCAGAACGGGCACGGTATGGGGTTGTACTTGTAGATCTTAGCCGGGTATGCCAATCTTTCTGTAAATGTTATGCTTTTACTCAAGTTATTATACGATATATGATATTTCAACTATTTCCATGTTCTTTTTGTTTTGTTTCTTTTGGCTAATTTGTATATATTTAGTCGAGCCATTATTGTACGTACTAAAAAATTCAGGTACTCTCCTGAAATTCTTAGTTCTTACACTGTCCAACCATTAGCCTACTTTAAAGGAAACTTAACTCTGCGGAGCGTTATTCATCCTTAAAAAAAGAAAAGTGTACCTGAACGTCTGTCATTGATTTTGCATGCTTCTATATTTTAAGTTGTATACAGTAAACCAATAAGAAGAAAGGTCATTTGTAACTAAATGACATTAAAATGGTAAAATTCAAAACTGTGGCATGCGCGTTGATCCGGATTTCGAGAGTTAACGTTGTTGTTAGTCATATACGGCAGAGGCTAAAAATCAGCGGCCAACTCAACCAGCAATGCTGCAGCAACTGCGACCATCGCCGGAATAGCAATTGGTAAAAGGCCATTTACCGTTACAATCACTATTAGTTTTACAAGGTATGCAAGGCTGAGCTAAAACCGTAGGCAACATCACATTGACGACGAAGAAGACTGCCAGGAATAGGATCAAGACTTGAGCCTTACAACCAATCACCGCCATTTCCTATACTTATAAATAACCATGTATATTTATATGTGATTTAAAGAAAAAATGTGAAATATATACTGACTTTTTTTTAGTATGAAGGGAGCTGCTTTATTTTCTAAAACACCCGAGTGGACGATCTTCAGATGGATGAATTGTTGCCAATCGTATCATAAATACTCTTATTTATACCCGGCAGATTGGAATTAAGAAAATGTAAAAACAAGTTTCTGTGTCTTTTTAACCTTACGAGTCTATTTACAGATCGAAGGTCGTTTTTTTGAGAAAATGTTTTAGCATTAAGTAAACAACAGGCTCCCTTAGGCGGCAGAACGGGACATACCCGGCAGATTGAAATTAAGGCGTTGTCGGGAACAAGTTTTTTTTTCTGGCATCGTCGTTTGCAACCTTGAGAGTTCATTTACAGCGATCTGTAAATGAACTCTTAAGGTTACAAATTAGCATCGAGTAAACAAGAGAGGTTCTAGGCGGCAGAACGAGACACTGCCTGGTACGGCAATCCGGTTATTTTCCCAAAACATTGCGCAATGATTGGGGAAAACCCGCATTGAATTCCGCGCCAGAATCTTGAAGTTAAGGAATGTGATGCTATGGTACTTCTTTTTCCAACCCCCCCCCCTCCCATTAAAATAAATGCGTATTTAACCCTTTTTTAATAGCAATAATGTCCCTTAAATAAATTATTTAACAATAGAAAGGGAACTGGTATTAGATATCATCATGGAGAACTAAAATATCTCCATTAAGACGTGGAAATACTTACTTAGACCATGCTTGAAGAAGTATAAGATTTCTATTCAAAAGGACTGTATCCATTCCATTTTTATTTGCCTCCCACGTTTTTCACTCTCATCCCGTCGGTCTACGTGAACCTTTGGGGTGGCAACCGTTTTCGATCATAATAATCGACATCTGCAGTTGCTTCTTGTGGTTGTCCAGACGAAATTTTTCAGGGCGGCGGTTACTGCAGTGAACGGAATAACCCGGAAACCTATTTTCCCCTCTAAAGTGAGCATATAGCATAAGCTATGCATTGCCATTCTCATTATATTAACCTCCTCTTAAAATCGTATTTTACTTTAGAGATCCAGATAGCACACATAGTTCATAGAATTTTTATAAATAACATTTAAAAGTATTTTTTTAAATCATCACATATGTACAAGAATATTTTTTGGGGGTCATTCGAATTGTTATGGTGACATCCAGCATCTCGGCTTCTATCTCTTACATGATTCACTCTAATCATCAAGGCATTATCGGTAAGTTGATGAAGCATTATTTAAGTAGCTGTAATGTGTCGCTAGAGCATTGTATATCAACAAATTTACGATCTCAGAAACGTTCATATATTATTCTATTCTTTAAATGTAAATAGTATACAAAAGTGTAGGGGAAAGTACATTCCGTGGGTTTCAACATCAAGGAAACGAATGCTCCCAAATAAGCAGGAGGCCAATGTTGTTATGTTGTGACTCTGTTTTTAACTTGAATGATCTCAATACAAGCCTGGGTAAGTCACTACCCCTTTGTTATTGAAGCCTACTTATGATAAATACGTATAGCTTCATTTTATAGTTAAGTATTAAATTATTTGTTATACTGTAGGCAGAGACAATGACGCATTTTATTCTATAATACGCTCGATTCTACGCCCAACGCTAGTAGATTTTGCCCAGCCTGTTACAGCGGTACAGCGGAGCCAATGTTCGAGCGTAAAAGACGACCTGATTGTTGTAAAAAAAAATCTTTGCAAACTGTACAATACTATTTAATGTGACCTGATAATGTAAGTAAACGAGAAAATAAGCCAGTTCTGTCGAAAATAATGGAAATATATTACGGAAATAGAGACACTTAACAACGTCTAAGTTTTTTTGTTTTGTTTTTTTGCTTTATTAATACATAAAAGAATTTGATTGTTTAATTTCACACCAGCATTGCAGTTTTTATATCCCACTTGGTGAAAAAATACGCCTCCAACTTCGATAAAAAAAAATCTAAAGTATATCATTCGAATTATTCGAATTCGATTCGATCATTCGAATTATCTATCCGACCTCTCCGTATGGGGTGCGAAAGTGACAAAAAAAACAATTGAAATATACAATACTCCCAATATCCGGAAACAATACTTTTTCTCACAGTACAATATTAGAAAAACAATACTCCCTACAATACTTTTTCTTGCAATACAATATATGGAATTGATCAAAATTACTAGTTTTCAAGAGTCCGCCCCTTCTCTCAGTTCTTTCCCAACTCTCGTCAGTGTAATACCATTGATTCTGGTAATTAAATATTTTTCGACCAATTTTTTTAAAATCAAGTGATAAATAGTACGAGTTCAGCTAGCAATTTGTGCACTATGGAAACACACCCAGAATTGATTCAGGTAATCACTTTTTGCTTTACATGACGCTCGCATAATCAATATGCGTCGTATTTTATTTGAAACAGGAGAAAACTACAGTGGAATACGCCGCGAAAGAAGCATCATAAAGGAATTCACTGCTGCCGGAAAATGGAAGCCATTTGACCAACGTTCCATTTTATCTCTCCCCTTTAACCTGGGAAGAAGAGACAGCATTATTTGTTTAGTGTTTATTTTGATTCCGCAAAAGTGACTCTTGAAAACTTGAAGGATCAATATTTCCTGGTGAAATATTTTGTGTTGAATGTCTTAACCGGCGAATTCCGTCTATTGAATAATTCCATATTTGTTATATTAATCCCTCCCTGTCTGATAAAAATAAAATTTGAATGTACGGAGAATACGTGTGTTTTACTGATTAATTTCAGTTGTGACTTGTGTCAAGTATGATTAGAATTACAAGTGAAATTTTGATCTGGTTGGTGGTATTTTTTTTAATGAAGGATTTAAACATCCGCACAATCTACCAATCTTCAGTTTTCTTTATTTCTTCAGTCAGCTTTAAAGGAAGGAAAACCATGTCGAAACAAAAATTATATTCAACAATAAAATGAGCTCATGCATTGAAGCTGACCCGTGCTCTTTTCCGCTATGAGATGACTATTTTTTGTTTGTTTTATTGGACAACTACTATATCATCTTAATACCAAAATACCAATAATTTTGAGAGAAGTAGTAAATGGTTAATGTGACGATTCATGAACTGTGTAATTATAAGCCATACATTTCAATAAGAAACATTTGAATTTGGCGATGTCATGAGTTATTAGATCTGACAGGTTTCATCTTTTCTTTTTCCAGAGATAAGCGCCGAACGACAATAATGAATAATGGCGTCCCGCATTCATTTGAACAACGCATAGACGCTAGAAGCCCGTGGAAAAAAAAACAGGGAGATCATCCATGTGATGTCACTCGGCGCTCCTGAAGAGTAGAATAAGCTGTATTAAACCAGTGCCAACTTGAAAACGGTCAATTTCAGCAGGTCAATTCGGAAAAAACAGCATTTATAAACAGCGCCTAGAATTTAAAAAATAAATAAATTATTATGCAATGCAAATAATTAATAGTGAAGCTTAATTATTTCCCTAGATTAAATCGTTCGTGATAAATTGCATCAGGGTCGGCTGAATTCACGTCGCTCCTAGCTCTGTAAATCTCGTTAGAAGAGCAAACTAGAGCTCCCTGCTCCCAAAAAAAGTATTTGGGGACCATTAAAAAGAAACCAATGTAAAAACTGATGAGACTTTGCACCTGACCTTAACTCTGTGGAAGTCCCCGAATAACTGAAGCATTCAATTCACAAAAGGGGAGGAGCTAGCAGAAACCAATTGATTCTAATATTGTATGGTGAGAAAGAGTATTGTTTTTCTAATATTGTATGGCGAGGAATAGTATTGTTTCCGGATATTGGGAGTATTGTATATTTAAATTGTTTTTTTGTCACTTTCGCACCCCATATCTCCGACTTAAACATTGCTAGAACAACTGCTACAAGTTTCAACGTCTTAATAATTGTTTCATACTGGTCAAGAAAAAATGTCGGTGACCTCTCCGACTTCTCCTACAAAAAAAAGTTTAAAAGCTAATTTACATCGAATTATTTGTCGCAATGTCAGTTTAAAACCTTCCATTGTTTACTTTGCCGGATAGTCAACTCTTGAAGCTGGATTGTCAATTGGATCGATGTCTACTTCCTTGGTCGCGAAGCCCAGTGCGATCTGAGTTTGATCCATTCTCTTCTTATATTAACAGATATTTTAACTGTTATAAAGAGCGATTCGTATCGTATCGTATTATGACATGATTTATTTATGACCAGCATAAAACATCGAATATTATATCAATCGTTCATAAATACAAATGAGCATAGTTGAGTTGAATCAAAAGGACACGAAAGTGTCATAGAATGACTCACTTCAGACAGAATACTTTAGTAATATCCGTCTAATTCATACTGTAACGCTTCGATTATTCGAACGACTCCAAAGTGAGATTCTTGAGCATATTCGAGATCTTTGGAGAGACTCTTTTCTTCTCCTTTTAGAGAACATAGTTTACCATTTATCAGCCTCATTTCATCTTCTAAACCATTGACTTTGTCTTTCACCGGTTTCATAAACAAACCGTCTTTTACCGCATTGCTCCTTTCAAAAAGATTAGTTTGTTGAGATTGCAAGTACACTATCAGCGCCCTTCTTCCTTCTATTTCGTCGATTCTCTTCAGCACGTTCATCTTCTTTGAAGAAATGGATTGCACCTCTTCTTCGGCAATCCGCGCTTTCTCTTCCATAGTTTTCATCCGACTTTGAAGCAACTGAATCTCATCTGTAAATAATTTAAATAAGCCATTAATAGTAAAAAAGTTACCATTTGCGCTACTTGCGATTACCTTCTTCCTCATTTTCCAGGTTCAACACTGTAATAAATAAAAATGATTAATAACTGAAATACCAAATATGAATTGGTAAATTTTTAAAACTACCTTTGATAAGTGGTGAAAGGATGTTATGAAGAACCACACTGCATTCTCTGATGCCAAACTGTTTTCTCAGTCTAGCTTCCAATCGCACCTCCTAAAAGTATATTTAAAATTTAGTACAATACCGGCCATAATTTAAAAAGCGTACTATATACCTGGATTTGAGCCGATTTCAAGTTTTGATGTCCGTATTTCAAGTGGAATACTATAGGAGCTCGGGTATTCGCCGAGAAACTACAAGAGGAGCATTTGAATTTTCCATTCTGGTTGTGGATCTTCTTGTGTCTCTTCATGTTGCCGTTCTTGCTTGTAGAGTAATTGCATTCCGAACACTTGTGTAAACGATTTCCTCTCTTCTTCTTCTGACCGATTAGATGAGTTTCCATCTGAGCGTCCTCTTCTGTTTCCATTTCCTGCAGGATTAATAAAATAATGATTATAAAACAACAAATCATCATTTGGAAATAAAGGTAAAATACCACAAATCTATACCTTCTCACTGAGCTCTTGATCACGACCAGGAAGATGTCGGCGTGCGGCCCTCGGTTCTTTAAATTCTTGCGCAGGAATGGCTAAAACATGACTAGCACTTGAAATAGCACACCACTCTTCTCTATTTTCTCCTTCTGGTGAGGAACAGGAAGGATCTTCTACCGGCTAAAAACACGGTCAATAAAAATGTGAAAATTAATATTCTATTACAAATTTTAATAGAAGTAAACCTGGTGAGCTTGCTGAGCAACTTTGAGGTCACTCTTTTTCAGATCATGGTTTTTCTTTCTACGCTTATTCGATAGAGGTGGAAGTGCTGAAAGAGAGAAAGGATGCGCTCTTTTGGCATGTCTTTTTAGAGTAAAACGAGAAGTGGTTTTGAATAGGCAGCAATCTTGGCAGGATAAAAGAGGTCCTTGACCACTCAATGAAGATCCAGAAATACTATTATTGCCTCCGTCATTCTCTAAATCCTAAAATAAGAAGAAAAAAGGAATAAAAAGGAATCTATAGCTGATTGAATAACAACAAAATAGTTACCAGTTGGTCACCAAAGTTGTTGTTGTTATTATTCTCGTCCATTTCCCAATAATGAGATTTCAGGTGAAGAGCCAGGCTACCCCGATTGTTAACCGAGAAGTTGCAGAGGTGACACTGATGCTCGGCAAATTGATCCCGATGACCGATGACGTGCCGTTTCAAATTGAATTTTTTGTCAGTGCTATAAGGGACAAGCGCGCACTGCAGATGGTACTTTTCCATATTTCTAGCAGGGGGCTGCAGTGTCTGAGTTGAGAAGGGATGCATCAGCTTGATGTGTGCAATCAAGCGCTTGTTCTTGGTAGTTTTGAAGTCGCAATCCTCACAATACTTGTAACTCATTCTTCCACCGCGGAAATAGTACCACTCTTTTGTATCCTTTTTAAGAGCTGAATTTGCCTTTAAAATAACAGTAAAAAGGAGGATAAAGAAGAGTTACATACGAACATAGATTTTAATATACCTGATTTTCACTGACTAGAGCTGTCTTGTCGGTTTTTGTGTGGTAAAGTTTCATGTGACTAGTTAAACGAGTCAGAGAACGGACGGAATAAGAGCACCACGGGCATTGGTGAGCAAATTTCTTATCGTGAAACACTCGATGGCGCTCAAATGGTCCTTTCAACTTGGTCTCGTACTCGCATTCAGCACACTTGTGAATCAGAGTGGATTGTGGAACTGGCGGACTCTAAAAAAAAAAGAAGAACAAATTAATTTAGAAATAGGATAATGCAGGAATGTAAATATGAACCTGCTTATCATATATGGTGATGGATTTTTTAGATTTCTCAATGGGATAATCATCTCTTTTTCGTTTAGCAGAGTAGGAGCGGAGAGAGCTCTGATGATGGGATTTCTTCTGATGATAAAGAACTTGGTGCCGCTTCATTCTATGAGGAATATCGGTACGATATTCACACTGAGAACAGCTGAGCTTTGCGATGCAATGCCGGCCATTCAAAGTTTTGATTGTGATGGAATTATTGTTGAGCTGTCCAGATTTTCCTTTAGGTTTCTTGAGAGCTTTATTTCGAGAGAGAGGAAGAGCTGTAGCTGAGGAAGGATGAATCTTTCTGGTGTGGTTCATCAGTGGCTTCCAATGGCAGGCTCTGTATGGACAGTCACCACAGTAGTGGAATTTCTTCCTCTGGCTGTTATTCCGGCCAAAGAAGTGGTACTTCTCCCTCTCGCCAACATTCAATGGGTTGATGATGGGAGGTGCTGATTCTTGTGTTGTGCTTATTTCATCCTCTGCATCAGTTTTGATTGTTGGTAATGATGATGATGAGGATTTGAATAATGATGAGCCCATCTGCCCCATATTACTGAATGTGTAATTTTCACATCATTACCTACAAAAACAAAAATAAAAATTTATCTGTTTTATTGTATATACACCAATCAGCAGTATAATTTAAATTAAAATGTAGCCAAACTATATAAAATATGAATTAATTTTTATTTTAAAAAGCATGGGGGGAGTGAGAATTATGACTCATCAAGGCTCCTCTTTTCAAGGAAATATATATTAGTTGCAGTTCATCAAACTTAAATTAAAATGCTGCCAAAGTCTCAAGCCACTTACCAGTAATTTAATGAAATCAATTAAAGGCTATAAAAATAATAGCACTATTTTAACAAATCAAATTTTTAATGGGCAGATAGCAGTTAGCACTCGTCAAATAGCTCAATTCTCGTATTCAAAACAAAGCAGCATGTTCTGAAAATTCGTCTGCTACTTTTCTTTATGTGGACATGTGGTGAGAAGGTAGTGGATAAACAGGAATACTACTTGGACATCACGGGAACCACAAAAAAAGGAAATTAAAATAAAAGATAAGTTCGACTCACTCTTTTTTACTTACAATAAAATATTTTTCGAAAATGAACATCACAATTATATTTTATATCTTCCTTTTCATAAATAAAAGAAGAAGATCTGCGGAAACTATATATTTTTTCATATTTAATTAAAATTTATATTTTTTTATCATCCGGTTCTTCGATTTTCTTTTTTTCATACATGGTTTCATAATTTATTTAAAAAGTCGAAATTTGCCTGCTTTAAAACAGTGTACCGCATCACAAATAGCAGCTTTCTTCGTGTATAAATACCCGCTTTTCTGCCCTTTGTGTGTCAACGGCCATACCACGTAGAACGTACCCGGTCTCGTCAGCTCCCGGAAGTCAAGCTACGTCGGGTCCCGTTAGTACTTGGATGGGTGACCGCTTGGGAATACGGGATGCTGTTGGCATAACCTTTTTTCTTTTTTTTTTCTTTTTAACATCATCTAACATTTTTAAAAAATCTCTCTTTTTAATGATACCTATTTATCAATATATTTCTTCATTAGCGCTTCTAGGCACAGTGAAAAATATATTATTCATAGTCCAATATGAAGTACCGGTGTAGTATAATACAATATATGTCTGCTCTGTTGAAAAACATTGTAGTTAATCTATTTCAAATAGTTACTCAATGCCCAAAATATATTGGAAAAGCCCAAAATTTGCAATGAGGCTTGGATATGTATTAAGTTTCTTTGTATGAGGTGCTCTTGCGAGCATTCAAAAATTGCCGTTGACGATGATGTTTCACATCGTCAAGGCGGGGTATTGGTTAAAGTTTTCAACTAGCAATAATCACACCTCGGGAGACCCTCATTGGTTATGATATTGCCACTGCGCAAAGCTGTTTTAAAGTAGCGTAAATTGGGTTTACTTCAATATAACTCAAAGATAATGTCATCTTAATTTTTTAAGAATTTTGATTGATCAGTAAGAAATTATATGGGTATGGTTGCCTTTCAAGTTAAATTCACGCTAGATTAAGAAATTATCTATCAAGTAGTTCACTTTTTAAATATTTTCCAATACAAGTGTCTCTAGATATTCTAATTACCGCTTTTTAGAGTACAATCTTTTCTTGTTTTTATAAGCACACCAGTTATCCGTCTCATTATTATGCCCAAGGATATATAAACTCAATAGGTTGGTTAATATACAGAACTAAAATGTGTTGTAAACTTGATAAAATGAAATATTTTTAATAGCCCAAAATGTGATGGTAAAATTAAGCGTTTTATTTGTACGAGATGTTGTTATGCCAGGGACCCTGGCAATTTGGACTGGCTTTTAATTCCATGGCCCAGAGTATTTATATGTTTTCACAAAAAAAGGATCGCCCCTGGGTGGGCTCGAACTACCAGCTTTCCGGTATCTTGCATCATACATAACAGCCGCCAAAAGACAGAATGCGCTAGCCAATTGCGCCACAGAGGGTTAAATTCGCCACAAAGTTGTACATATTACTTTTCTATCTGAAATAAATGATTTTTAGAATTTAAAGGAGCTGCTAAACTCATTATTGCTACTACAATTTTTTCCATGGCTGAAATAGAACGTTACACTAGTCGGATATGATTTGAATGTGATTTTATCATATTATAATGGTTAAATATTGCATTATTCTATATGTAAGGCTAACAAAGGAAAAGCCCTAATTAATCTACTTAAAATAGAAATAGAAGGTTCGATAAGGATAATAGCAATTCGGTGATTTATTGCGCTCAATAAACTGACATTCATTGCGCAGTTTCAGTATGAGGGTTTCTTATATAAATAGCTCGCCTCAGATAGAAAAATAATATAAAATGGATGATATAAAAAAAAGTGAAGAACGAAAGTGAATGACCTGCTAACCTGTACTAATATTTATACAACGAACCAGAAAAACCGGTTGGAAGTTTTACCGATGGAAGGGAGAAAATGTGGAGAAAATATACTCTAATATACCTTAAACACTTTCTTTCTAATTTCATAATACGTAATAAAGTTGTCGGAACTGGTCTTTCTTATGAATTGATTGATTGATTGACTAGATTAATTCCGGATTTAGTATCCACAAAAGGTGTCTCAGTCTTTATATTAGATTCATGATCCATAGGTTAGCATTAGAATTTAAGAACCAGCATTTTTTTTAATCGCCACGAATAATCAAGACTTATTAAAGTTTCGATTAACAATCGTGAAATAATAATTTTTCCCATTATTTTTCAGAACATAAAAACCATTCAATAGTATCTGATACAAATGTTATTAATAAAATTGCGTATGTGTATGGAAAATTGGAAATACGACGAGGGACAAAACGCGGAGAAAGTTGTTATTGTACTCAATTGAAAATGCCCTTTAATACGAATACGATGCATCAGTGAATTTTTTTTTTAAATAACCCCTTTCCTTCTAGATTAATTCCGGTTGAGAAAGTCACGGTGAAAGCAATTGAATGCTCTTGGTATGCCGTGAAAGTGAATTAGAAAATGAGGGGTGTGCGACTGTGTGATCACGGTGTGATAATGGGTATATAAAGTGCTATACTCTCAATTTTCTATAGTTTGTTTGAAGTTGATATACATTTTAATTCAGTGTTGCGCACATAAGCTTAAAATGTCTCGAGATTTTTTTATTATCTTTATCTTAACTGTGATTGTTTCCCCAACGATTTTGTCTGCTTCGTCATTAACACGTCAAGCCAGAATATTACGTAAGCTTAAAATATATAGTTTCTTTAAATTAATATTATATACTTAAAATATCTTAAACAAATTGCAGAGAAAGCCTTGTTTGTGAACGATGATCCATTTATATTGAATCTGAAAAACAAAGATGGCGAGTGGTTGATAGAGACCGAATCCAATAGGGTCCTACTTATTGCATTTCCTGACGCCGAGAGTCAAAAAGAACTAATAGACACTTTGACAGTAATACTTTCTTTTTCTTCTTCTTTTTTATAGATAATAATTACATAATTTTTCATTGCAAACTCATAGATTTACGATGGTTCTGACCCTAATGAATCTTCCATCCTTTTCCCAACTGTGGACAACTCCTCTAATGCCGTGATTCAAGACAAATATTACTCGAATGGCAGCGCTGTTGCCATCCGTTTCCGGCATTCAGACGCCTTGCAATCTTCTTATGGCAAATTCCAGCTGAAATTTCAAAAGGTTTTATTTAATTTATATCAATCATATGTTTTTATATGGTTAATATTAGTCATCATTCTGTAGGCTGCCACTTGTCCCATAAGCTTGAAAGGCGATTCCAGTTCTTGTGCAAGACTCGTAGACGATGTGTCCTGTCATTGTGCAACTTTCACTCCCGTAAAACATTATCATCTTTACATATTATTTCTGCACTTCTAAAACAATCTTTATATAGAGAAATTGGTCTGATACGAGGGCATTCTGTAAGGAAAATAATATGACGTTCCTCCGCATAGACAACCTCGAAGAAGACACGAAAGTTTACAAATCTTGGATACCTAATCATAAAAGTAAAACGAATAATTTCTTGTATGATATAATAACAACGAAATGATTGTTACATTATGACCACTTTTACATAGCATGGGGTCTTTGGATCGGTGCTTCAGATGAGGGCAAAGAGGGCCATTTCATGTGGGACAACGGAGAACAACCCATTTCACCAGGGTATACCAATTGGGGACCGGGCCAGCCTGACAACGCGGCAAATAACGAGGATTGTGCCCTCTACGGACCCTATGGGTTTATATGGAATGACATTGCTTGTAACACTTTAATAGGTGGCGTGTGCGAAGACCACCCGTAATCGCGCTATTTAGTATATGATATAGTTTAATGGACTTGTAAATTGATTATTGTTGTCTTTGTTTTAAAATGGTAGATGAATATATAATAAATCGATTGTTGTATAAAACCCGTTTTATTTGTATTTGTATTTTATTTTATACACACATGTATATTTTTTAGAAAATATAATGTTTTTTTGAAAAACCCCCAATAAATAAAAAAAAAAAATTATTTCTGATTTTTCGGCGAGGACGACTAGCTCTGTTGCCCCCGCATACTCTACGCCTATGCTTATGGGTAAAAAAAATAACTGGAGTGGTTATTTAGCTGTTTAAACTATATAAATGCTACATGGCTACCAATAAAGACAATAAAGATGAGATTTGTGTCACTCCTACTGATTGTTTTTGAATTTATAAAAAAAGTTAGGTAAATAATTGTCTAGGTCTTTATATTTAACGGCCGAGCCAATAGCAAGAACAATCCAAGAAAAAATACAATACAAAGTTTCCAAAAAAATCATCACTCCAATCCAGCGTGTTTTAGAAGCGCGTCGGGTGAAGTATTTATTTCATATAAAATTGTAACAAAAACTTCTAATTTCTTATGTTTGAACATAAATTAAATAAAGATAAAGCTAATAGAAAATTATTTTTTCTAAAATATCGCTAAATGGAAAATATTTTAACATAAAAAAAAAAAATAATAAAACTTAGATTTATGATACGTGCTGTTTCCACCCAGGATCGAACTGAGGACCTTCAGCGTGTTAGGCCGACGTGATAACCACTACACTATGGAAACATAATACTTTTCTATAATAAGTATGTATATTATCAAAGTCTGAAAAGGCTAACCCAAATAATCAAATTATCAAACTACTGTTGAAAATTAATCATAAAATATTAACACTGCATAGTTTAAAAACGAATCAATCAATTATTTAATTAGAATGTATTTTTTTTTAATTACGTCAAATTATCTTTATGTCCCTAATTGGAAGCAAAGCTCAATTTTGGATTTCATCTAGTCTACTTTTACGAAGGGCCAACAAGCGTTTGGTACCATAAACTGGTAGGCTTACACCGATGGTGGCTACCCAATGCCCGCAGTTGCTTGACACATCTATTCCTCTTACTGAAACTTATATACTCCATGTTTTAGGTTAGTAAGCTATTGGTATGTATCACTTATATGAACCGTTCAATAATGTAGTGGCTGTTATTTAAGTATCATTGATTGGTAACGCCATTCAATTAAAGTAGGATTGCAATGATCGCGACTTTGGCCTTTCTAGATGTATCACTATCATTATTAATTACTTATTTATGCAAGTTTTGGACTTCAGCTTGCACTCCCCTCAAAATACACGGAATCTCGACGAAAGTACTTCAAGCGCTGAAATATATATAGCAGCGAAGTAAAAATGTGCGTCATCACACATCCCTTTATATGCCGCACTCTTCATAATTATTTTTATACTTTTGATGAATCTTCTTGGATCCCTAAAATTTGGTCTGCCCTATTTTAATAATTATTATAATTATTAGACGCGCAGTTTAAACGCATCCATTGAATTTCAAACTTTTTATCCCCTTGCTATTTATTTTTTATTTTCCTTTTTTACATTTTTGAAACCAACGCTGCATAATATTTTTAGAAAATATAAAATGTTTATGAAAAAAGACCAATAAATTCGATTTTTTTTTAAACTATCATATTTTCTGATTTTCCGGCGGGGGCGACTTGCCCTGTTTCCCCCAAACAAACAAAAACTTGAGTGGCTATTTCCCCGTTTCAACTATGTAAATGCTACATAACTTCCAAATAAAGACAAAGTCCTTGTTTTTGAATTCATTAATTTAAAAAAATGAGGTTAATAATTTTCTAGGCCTTTATATTTGACCGCCGAGACAATTGCAAGAACAATCCAAGAGAGAAATACAATACAAATTTTCCAAAAAATGAATCACTCCAATCCAGCGTGTTTTAGAAGCGCGTCGGGTGAAGGATCCCGTCCTCGGAAGAGACGGAAAGTTTCTCCTGGATGAACTGCTCCACCATTGGCAAGCACGACTGTCCGGAACCGATCGCCCACACTCTTGAGCCCGGCACTATTCTCAGACGCCTCTTGAAAGGCGGAGAATAGGTCTGCAGCCACCATTTTAGCCCATAAATGAGAGTAGTACGCCGCTCCTAGATCTCCACTGATAATCTCGGTGAAATTGCACGGATGACTGTCGGATTTATCCAGCGGGAATGGGTAAAACTGTGGCCACAATCTCTTCACTATATCAAGCCAAAAGTCCTTCCTATAAAATTGTTGAAAAGGTTCATTAAAACTCTTAATTAATCAACATTTAGTAAGCTAATTACGTCGAATATAGTTCAATGTCGAGTGTGGCAAGATAGAGTTGATGGCAGAGGTCAGTGCCGACCATATGAGTGGCAGCAGCGTTGAGTCGTGCAAGCTGCTCTCGGCTCAGAGGCTGGCCAGTTTCAAAGTGTCCACTGATCCGGCTCATAGCTGCCCAGTCAGCGGTCCAGCACTGGAAAAATTGGGCTGTAATCTGGACGGCATCCCATTCCAGATTTGAGAGTCCAGCTACTTCAGCGTAAGGTGCTTCGGATAGTAAATGTTGAAGAGCGTGACCGACTTTATTTAATAAAGTTTGAACCTAGTTTGACAAAATGCATAATCAAATTTAAATAAATTACTGAGTGAAAGGTTTCATACTTGACCAAAAGAGAGTAATGAAGGGATTCCATGCAGTGGTGGAGTTAGATTGAGAACGACGGCGGCAACAGGAGTGTGCTTCTCGTTTTCGGGATGGAAAGCGGCTGATCGGTTCCTAACAGGAATCATCCAAGAGGCAGCTTCCCTGCTCAACAGTTTCCTCCCAACTCGAGCGTAAAGGTCAAGGTAGATGTGACCAATAAGTTGACCAGAAGAGTTGCGGACTGCGTAAAGAGTGGTATCCGGATGCCAGGTGCTCGCACCTTCTACAGCTTCCAGATGAATCCCAAAGACATCCTAAAACGAAATTAAAAAGCTTAAAATTGAGAGAAATAAGATTGAATGAAAGGAATACCTGGAGAAGTGAAGATATTCCAGAGAGCACCCGCGGAAGCGGGAAATATTCCCGAACTTCACCTTCTTCAAGAGGAGATAAGGATGAGAGCTGTTTCCTCCGCCAGTAAGGCACATCCCAGAGGTTCAGTGGTCCAACAAAGCCGCGCTCTTCGGCAAACATGGTCAAACTGGCCAACTCTTTCTTCTGGGCGGGTAGAGCACGCTCTTTCAAAAGTTCCAGTACTTTTAAGACGTTCTGCACACTACCAGCCATCTTTGTCGTCATGCTGTAAGATAAATGAATGAATTAAAAAGCTATTTTAAATATTATAATATAGAAAACTTACCTCATATCAGCATAAGTTGAGTAGCCAAGGTATTTCACTTGATCTCTTCGTTGAAAACGGACCTCTTCGAGGTGTAAACTCGTAGCTACTTGCTTATCTTGCGCATTGGAGCCTCTAGATCGATGCTTTTAAATTTAAAAAAATATATATATTATTATTATAAAGAGAAGAAAGAAAAGAATAATGATTACAGCACGATGGACGTTCCAGCGTAAGAGAGGATCAGGACAGTGTTCCATGAAAGACTGGTAAATGTGGGGCTGTAAAGTAATCTTCCACGGTCCTCGACTGGGTGCTGACGGATCTGCAGCAGTTGCACGGAGGAGCTCAGAAGGAAAAGCTCGTACTGCCTCTGGATCGGTTATGGTGTGACTGAACTTGGCTGTAGCCTTCTCCACTTTATCACGAAAGTGTGATTTGTGCTCGTCGAGTTTCCTTGACACCTCTGTGTAGTTCTTCATTGCTGATGGGCTCAGTTCAGCGCCGTTGAATCTTCCTTCAAGAACGTATTTATTGAGTAGACGCTGTTGAGCACCGTCCAGTGATTTTCCCTCTTTTAGTATTTTCTAAAATAGATAATTTAAGTTAAGTTTGCATTTATAATATTGATTTATGAAAATTTATAGATACCTTGCAAGCTTCATAAATTGGCTTGCTCTGAAATTTGACTGATCGGGCTTTCATCACTCGGTTGTGGATCTGCTTGTATGTTCCCGCAGGCATGAGCTCACTGTCTGTGACATAAAGTGTTTTGGAGAGGCCCCACGCAGCATCCAGAGGGGCTCCAAACTTTTCTAAAGGTCCCATTACACTCTCAAATGTTGCAGTATTCCCTGGCTCTAAATAAGAAAGAAACTTTTATTAATAAATTATTTATTTCTTAATTTACTTACATAATAACAACTCTGTGGTATTGATTTAATATTAATATGGATTTATTGTGCACTGAGTTCCAATCGTCAGTCAACTTTTGGCAGAGTGAGTTACCATTAAGTTTGTTTTCCAGCTTCCAGATGCCAGATTCTTGTTCAAGAGAGAGTTTGGCGACAGCATGTAGACAATCTTGATGTGAAACTGATTTAAAGTCGACTAATTCTTCAGTACGAAGAACACAGTTCGTTTCCCTAGTGTCCGGTGGTACCTCCGGCAACCTGTTTTTACGAAGGAAATAATGAATTAAACTGAAAGAAAACATGAAATTATTAAAGAACTTACAGCACATAGTAATTTGTGCGATAGACATTGCGAACCACTGAATTATTGCCGGTCAAAAGCCGGGAATAATTTTGAGCCGTGCTCCTCCAGAACGCAGCCATTTCTGATGTTTACAAACTAAATTCCGTCTGCTAAGATAAAGTTGCAAAGTTGCATAACAGTTTTAAATTAAATAATATAGATAATCCGCTAATTAAAGGTTATAAAATGTCGATAACTATAGTGAAAATAAATTTGATTTATGATTGTTGAAATAATTTTTGCAGGTTTATGTAACCAACAATGGATTTAATTTCCTATTATTTTCACTTTTCAGTCATATAAAATTGTAACAAAAACTTCTATGTTCTTAAGTTCAACTTAAATTAAATTAATATAAAGCTAATTAAAATTATTTTTAAAATATCATTAAATGGCAAAAAAAATCGATTAAAAAATAAATAAATAAAAACATTTGTTGCTAATATCTGTTTCCACCCAGGATCGAACTGAGGACCTTCAGCGTGTTAGGCCGACGTGATAACCACTACACTATGGAAACTTGTGGTGGGACGGAATAAAATAAGTATATAACCCATTATAGTCTATAAAGGCTAACCAAATTAGCAAATTATTAAACTGCTGTCGGAAATTAATCATGAAATATTAACACTGCAAATTTTAAAAAAGGAATCAACCACTTCAATTAAAATGTATTGCTTTAAAATTACGTCAAATTATGCCAATGTCCCTAATTGGAAGCAAAGTTCAATTTCAGATTTCATCTAGTCAACTTTTACGTCCCGAGAAAAAAATATCTTTAATATTAATTAGAATTTATAATCCCTCTCGTTATAAATTTATTTTTTAAAACTATGGAAAATAAAAATGTAAGTCATAAAAACATGCGGTAAAATAATGGCAACGCTGAATAAATTGCCGCGAGCATTTTGTTATTTTGGTTTTATGTTTTTATGTTTACTGTTTTGCATTTTCTTTTGGATAACCATCACAAGTCAGTCGTCGTCGGTGAAACGAATATCTTCGCTTATTTGAACGAGTGCTGTGCAGAATGTCGTCAGAAAATGGAAATCCAAATATTCTTACGATAGAAAATTTCATCGACGGAAGTTTCTGCGAAGCCAAGCGGTATCTTGACAGTTTCAATCCTTCAACAGGAGAAGTCTGGGCAAAAATTCCTGATAGTTCCTCTGAAGAGGTCGATAAAGCTGTCGAAGCAGCTCGGAATGCATTTCCTGGGTACATAACTTAGTTATAAAATCATTTTATAAATATTAATAAAATCTATTCTCAATTCAATTTCAGTTGGTCCAAAACAACAGCTGCGAGCAGAGCTAAAATCCTCTGCAAAATAGCTGATCTGATTGACGAAAACCTGGAAAAGCTTGCCATCGCTGAGTCCACAGACCAGGGCAAACCAGTTTCCCTGTCTAAAAGGATGGACATCCCGAGAGCAGCCTTAAACTTCAGAGCTTTCGCTGAATCAATTACTCATCATCTCAATATGTAAATAAATATTTTAAAAATCACTATAATAATAAAACTAATCTATAATTCTAATTTACAGATCAAACTCTATTCCAGAAATGGGTTGTATTAATTACACCATTAGAAATCCAGTTGGAGTTGCAGCTCTAATTAGCCCTTGGAATCTTCCTTTATATTTACTGACATTTAAAATTGCTCCTGCTATTGCATCAGGTAATGATTAATAAATGCAAATAGTTTGTATTTTTATATTCTAATTGGGAAACTATTTTATAGGAAATACTGTGGTATGCAAGCCCAGTGAAATGACTTCCGTTTCAGCTTGGATGCTTTGCCAATTGATGAATAGAGCTGGATTACCGGTCGGAGTTGTCAACATGGTTTTTGGGACCGGATCTTCTGCCGGAGAAGCGCTGATTAACCACAAAGATGTTGATGTAAACTTGGCTCTTTAATTATTAATTTAATTAATTAATTAAATATTTTATTTTGCAGGTTATTTCATTCACTGGATCGACTGGAGTTGGTCGTCATATCGGCCAAATCGCAGCTAAATCTCTGAAGAAAGTCTCTCTTGAGGTTCTAACTTTTTTTCTTCAGCTTTTATTAGGAATTATTATCATAAATATTTTTATTTTTGTTACGCAGTTGGGAGGTAAAAACGCTGGTATCATTTACGATGACGCAGATTTGTTCAAGGCTATTCCAGCTACCATCAATTCCTGTTTTCTCAATCAGGGAGAAATTTGTTTGTGCACTTCAAGGCTCTTTGTTCATCAATCTATTTTCGACGATTTTGTGCACCGTCTCGTAACAGAAGCAAAGTACATAATACCTTGTATAACTTTAATCCTTTTTATCATTTCTAATTTTTCATTTTCTCAGAAAATTGAAAATTGGCCCTCCAACCGATGATGTCTTTATGGGTCCACTAATCAGCCAAGCTCATCTGGACAAAGTTAGAGGTTACGTGATCAAGGCACGCGAAGGAGGCGCAACAATCCATTGCGGCGAAACAGTTGAAGAGCTCTCTCTAGCTGAATCTTATAAAAAAGTACCCCTTATTCAACTAGTTCTACCTTTATTTCGCACCTAATTTATTTAACCAATTTTCAGGGATACTTTATACGACCAACTGTTATTACCGGGTTATCCGACTCATCGCCTTGTATGCAAGAAGAGATATTCGGACCGGTGGTTTGCGTGGTTCCGTTTGAAACGGAAGAGGACGTTATCCAGCGTGCCAATAATGTAAATATTTAAAAATAATTCCAACTTTTTAAAAACCATTCTAACATGAACTTGAATTTGATTCAGGTGAAATACGGTCTGTGCGCCGCTGTTTGGGGCCGAGATGGTGGCAGGAATCTGCGCACAGCTCACCGACTTCAAGTCGGAACTGTATGGATCAACTGCTGGCTGGTGCGCTCTTTAGATATGCCCTTTGGAGGCGTGAAAGAGAGCGGATTGGGTCGTGAAGGGACCAGTCATTCTCTCGAGCTTTACACCGAAGAGACCACCATTTGTTACAAAATTGAATAGCTATACTTTTAAAACTCGTTATATCTTAGTCAATTTTAGTTGTTGGTTGTAATTGGTAAAAATCATGATATTAAGTTGGGATAAATACAAAAGAGTATTTTAAATGAGACCGTGGACGGAATAAAGGAACTTTTTTAATTTTAAAATAGGACGGTTTTAAATTGCTGAATGGCATAGTGGGCAAGAATGGCGAGTGAGGACGTCGTGCTCTGCCGCGCTGTGCTTGCAGACACGACAGCTCCACACCAAAGACGTATCCATCAGAGGTCTACCAGTAGCCACACAGGCAGCGAAGCGAGTATTACATTCCGGACAAGTATGAATCCTAAAACAAAAAGAATTCTTTAAATTCTGTAAAAGTATTTGAAAATATTTGAATTATTACCAATCTTGAATGTCAGTTCCACATTGAGGACATTCACTTTTACTATATCGTCCATCTTTTGGAGGATATTTAGTAAATATTTCCAAGGCTAGTTGACGGTAATCTTCGTGATCCGAAAGGCTGAGCTGTTTGAGAGAATAATATATTAATAAATAACAAATAAATAGCTGATTTACATGTTGTTACGTACATCTGGGATGGATTCCAGGCATGTAAAAGCTTTGGAACAAACACCAAAACATTTATTGAGGGCGCTAGCCAAGGCCACCATGGAGAAAACAGCTTCTTCATCCAAAATATCGACGTAATCTTGCAGTTTCATCGAAGAAGCCATAACTCCAGTCACTTTCCCCTGCTGGAACTGCTGTTGGCACAGTATAAAAAAGTGCCAAGCTTCAGCTGGTCGCCAAGGAGTATCTAAAAATCGTGAAACTTTATCCATCGTGAGTGAATTTGGATTCTTCTGAGTTTTCGCCTCTTCAGTGAGCAGTGCGGCTAGAACGAATATCTTTTTAATTTTAACTGGATCGTTCCACTTTTTCATCACCTGTTCTCCCACCTTTTAATAAAAAAATTGATTTTTAAAAATGTTTACATAAAATCTTGCTGTAATTAATTACCTGAAAGAGTAAATTTGCAGCTTGTTGAAAGCAATTAGCTTTACGAAAAAGTTCAACTGCATCCGAGATTTTGTTTTGACCCAATAAGCGCTCGGCGTGCGACATTAATTTAGTGGCGATATCGGGCACTTGGATCTGCTGAGAAAGTTCCACTGCCATGTTCCACTGATGAAGAGTCATGCAAGCATCTAGCGCAGCTTTCATTTGATTACACTATTTGAAAAAAAAAAAAAAAAATTAGATTAATAAATATAACTTCAAATTTTAGAAATAAATATTACTTTTATGTAACACTGGACAGCTTGTTGACAGAGACCTATCGATGTAAACATGGAGGCGATTTTCGGTAAAAGTTGATCACGCTCGTCCAGAGATTCAGCCAATTTTTCTAGAGCTTCGTAATCTTCCATTTTATAATAACAGTCGACGAGTCTTTCGTTATTTTTCGCTTGTTGGTAGTAGCGGCAAGCTGTGGCGTACTGGTGCCGGTCGCCAAAGTAGTTGCCCATCTGATTGTAGGTAGATATAGTCTCAGAGTCGGTCGAAGCGGCCGAATTTTGTAGTTCGGCAACTCGAGACCAGTCGCCTAATTTGCGACGGAGCGCTAGAGCCAAATCCCTGATTTTTATAAATATTCAAATTATAGAAAATATAGAAATAAAAGATTGATTTATAAAAAGTACCTCCTGTCGTTATCTAAATAGATTTTTTCAGCTTCATCAAATTTGTGGAAATAAGCGGAAACTTCCGCTTTTACGAGAGCGCTTCCAGCAGGAAGTGCTTTCAATTTGTGAAGTAATTGAAGTGCAGCGTAATCAGCACACCTTACGAAAGCAGATTCCGCGGCAGGTAGATCTACAAACAGTTTAAAATTATTTATAAAATAATAATACAAAGATACTAATTGATATTTTACCGTAAAGTTGAAGTGCCGATTCTGCTAGTAATCTCCAAAGTCTTGGATGCGAGTTCTCTTCGACGAACTGGACAGCTTCCTTAGCTCCAACTTTCTCCAGCAAGTGCCTCGAGTCCCTCAACGATTTCGTCTCCATGGCAACTAAATCTCTCTTTGAAGGATTCTCTGGATCTTTCAGTACATCACCCAAAGATACAGCAAAGATTTCCAAGTCCTGACAAATCACAAATTAAGTTTAATCGTTTACAATAGTTAGAAAGATATAGTACCTTGAATTGACAAAGATAAGCGGAGCAAACGACGGGCTCTTCTGGTTCCAAGTTACGGAAAATGTACATCCGTGTTTTCTCCATTAGCGCAAAGAGCTCGGGATTGTCGGATGCCCAGCAGAGGTCCCATACATCTCGACGCTCAAATCTATACAAGATAGATAATTACATTTTAAAAATAAATGAATTAAATTGATATTTTTATACGGTAAAAGATTTCCGAAATTAAATGAGCTTGTGTCGTGTTCCAGCTGAAGCATATGCAGAACACCGTTTTGATCTAAAATAGCCAATTTCCTAAAATACAAAATAAATCAAGTTAAAAATAAAATTTCAATAATTTAAAAAAGAGCGCTTACGTCGAGTTTGAATTGAGAAACATTTTTCTAGGTTCAAATCCCAATTGAAAATTGCCAACGTGCTGAATACTAGGCACATTAATATGGAATCCCAGTAGCCTTTTAGATTCCGTTCCAAAAATCAGGAAATTATCTCTGGCAGCGATTGAGCAGAGAGTATGTTTTCCACTCAAGTAGCTCTCAATTTCGTATATCTTATCTTTAGTCTCCCTTTTAATACCTGCATAAAATAATTTTTTTATTATTTGATTTAATTAAACTAAATTAAATATTATACCAGTAATATCCAAAGTAGTTTGAGATCTCGGAGTTCTATAGTGCCAAAAGATGAAACTAGTATCCGAAGCCGTGATTACGTGAGTGGACGTCATAGCCACTAAACGCGGCTCCAAGTTGACGTATTTGCTGTCCACAGGTGTGCCGAGCGCGTTGCACAGAATCAGCCCAAAGTCGCACTGCATGTTCACCTGAACTTCTTCGTCATCCAGCCTCGTAGCTAACACGCAATGATCGCCGCAAGAAGCAGTGCCGACAAACTGTTTAACTTGCTTCACGTACCGCTTTAATTCAAAAAGAAAATTAATTTTAAATTACTGAAAAGTTAAAGAGATTGAAATTTACCTCATTATTCTTCGTATCCCAGAACATGACGTAACTTTCCGGCTTATTACGCTTATTGAAATGGTAAACGAGGGTATTGGAGAAACAGGTCCACATGTAATCGTGCTTCACTTGGGCAAGATAGATAAATGAATCGATGGCGAATGCTAATCGAAGAGAAAAGCTCTCCCAAGTCAATCCAGAGATGACACTGCCAGGTAACTTCATGATTCTCAATAGTTTTCCCATCGATGAGTAGAAATGGATGGCGTTATTCTGAGAAGAAGAGCTGGCCAAGTCACCGGTGATGCGGCCGGCGACGGCCAGAATAGATCCATCGTGACTCCACTGGCAATCTACGGGTTTCAACTCGGTGTCGATCGTGATGGGGCTTTCATCTTGCTCGTTTTTCATCAATTGGAGTTTTCCATTGGTGAAGAGAATGGCCAACGATCGATTTTCCGGATTGAAAGAGTTTTTGAACCATTTCAATGAAGCTAAACTGCTGTCAGAGACTTTGGTTTCTAGATTAGACTATAAAAAGAATTAATTAGGGTTAAAATGTGTGAATAAGATGGGTTATATTACTATGAATGTTCCAGTATTGTCATAGAGGTGTACTTCTCCAGAATTGAGGCCAAAGAGAATCATTTTAGAATCTGGTGACCAGTCAACTTGAGAGAGTTGGGTGTTCTTCAGATCTTTCCCCCACAGACGATTGCCATCCACAGAGCCAACAATGACTGCACCGTCCTCATAGACTATGCAAATCTTCTGGCCATCCCCGTTCCAGGACATTCCAGTCACGATGGACTTGTTCCTGTTGTTGATCATCTCTTCATTCCACGATCCTAAATAAAACTTCAAACTGTTATAAACTGCATCACTTGGTCAACTCTGTGAATATTAAAATACCTTTAGAGAATACCCAGACAATAATCAGACCATTCTGATCGCTCGTGGTGAGTTTGTGCCCAACTTCATTCCACACAGCAATATTAACTGCACCATTATGGCCTTCAAGAGTCTGATTTACTGATAAATTAGATTGGGCTTGTACTGGTGCACTGGTATTTGAGTTGGGCAAATTAGAACTAGGTGAATCTAGGCGAACTATTTTCAGCAAACCGTCATCTCCACCACAGGCCAAGTACCCATTTTCTTTATCCCAAGCAATACATTTTAATGCAATGCCGTTCGGTATAGCAATCTTTTTAGAGAGGTAGACAAACATGGTTTAAATGATCCAAAGCACAACTGGAATTTTAAAAAGGTTCACTAATTTCGTTTTGTTTACAGATCGACGGAGGTGGCTTGTAACCATGGAGATTCTACACACCTGCATAGCTGTCAACAGGTGCCCTAATTGGCGGAAGTGGAAATGCGAGACGGGATACGTTGGAAAACAATTTTTTTTTTCAAATAAATTTAGATAATTAAAGTTTTAAATGTGTATTTATCCGAGTCACTTTTACCACGGTTAGGAAAACAACACGAATGGAGTAACCGAAAACAGAGATAAACGTGTCAAGTCATTGAGGAGAAGGAAATTTACTATTATTTTTTCTTGGGTAGGTACCGACCATTCAAATCAGACCGCACATTCAATTGATTGTTGAGACCACCAAAACAAGAGGGAGAGCAAAAAAAGATCGAGTGATAGTTTTGGTTCCTAATATTGACGTCCGCACGAGAGGAAAAGAAGAAAAAAGTTACATCTCTGGAATATGAAAAGAATACGGGGAGACATTTTTTTTCTTCCTCGCCAAAAGATGAATTACGAAATAAATTAAATGCCTAGCGTTCTCCGTAATCCCAGGAACGTCCACCTGTAATTAAAAAATAAAACAAATTAGTTAAATGTTTAGATTATTCTTTTTAAATAAAAAAGACAAACACAAGAACGTCATTTAAAAACTCAGGAGACTACGGGGCTCCTCACCGATCCGGCTGCATTCAGACGGTCTAATAACGTCCGGTGGATCCGTTCGTGTAAGGAGCCCCACCCCCGTAGAATGACGCTCCCGCACTCGTACCAGTCGGCCCAGCAGGTCGTGCTCCTCCATTGTAGAAAGACTTGCCTGAATTTCCACCATAGCCGCCACCACCTCCGTAGCCACCACGTCCACCTCCGCCATAACCTCCTCCACCCCAACGGCGAGCTGAAATAAAACGAAGAAAAATTAGTTTTCCGATTTAAACTAATTTTAATAAAAATTTCTTACCTCCACCACGTCCACCTCCTCCCCTGCTTGAGGTGCACAACTCGTACAACTTGGGGTTGACGACCTGGTTGGCTTCTGTGAGGACATTGACAAGATCTTGGGCCTGTTTAGCATTGTTGGGTGTGAAGAAAGTGTAGGCAGTTCCAGTGCGAGAAGACCGACCAGTACGTCCAATCCTGTGCACGTAATCTTCAGAGCAGTTGGGGTAGTCGAAGTTGATGACGAATTTGACGTCATCCACATCTAGTTGTCGAAAAAAATTGAATTAGATTTGAATATACTAAATTAATAAACCCAATCCACTTCCCATGTTAAATAAGGCCTTGGAGGTTAGTATTTACAAGGAAAAGAAAATCTACAAAAATTTTCCCCCAGTTTAAGACACCCGTGGAAAAAAAAGACCAAACTTTTTTTCGAAAGAGGTATCAAAGGCAACGAGACAGAAATCCGAGGATTGTTACCTGATGATGGGTACCTCATTCTGTATAATGCCTTGCACCTCTTAATTTCAAGTCTTTTTCCAGCAGCTTGATGTTTGTGTTGCTCCTGCTCAGTTCCGTCTCTCACTCCGCGCGCTTCATCGCCGGGGCAAAGGTCGCAGAGACGAACAACAGCAGCCCAGAAACAACAAAACATTTCAACTCCCCCCTTACATCCATCCCAAATTGAGGCAACTAGACGGGCACACATAATCAATGAGTGAGCCGTGTAAACAAGCGATGATGCCACTATCAAAGGGATGACGAACAGGTCCGTCCCTCTCTGCCATTTTGTTGTTGTTGCGCAGTTCTCAACCGGCCCTCCATTAAGTGTGGGAGGGAGGCCAAGACAACTTTTTTTTTAAACTTTTCTCAAAGTTATGACAGGAGAGCAAGAACAGTCCGCCAGTTTTCAAGTTCAAATCTCAGAGATAGTGAGTGGCATCAGCCCGCCGTTGCCTCTGTAAAAACAAAAGAAAAAAAAAGAGAAAAAAAAAGTTGATGACATTTGTCTTTTTAAAAAAAGTCATTCAATGAAGGGATACTCTTAATTTTCAGCTTGATGCCGGCCCAATCCGTAAATAAAAGAAAAAGGTGAACATAATATTGTGCTTCCTCCAATAATTGTGAGGAATAAAATAGTTTAAAAATGGGCACTTACCTAGACCACGGGCGGCAACATCGGTTGCTACAAGAATAGGCGCTTTGCCAGAGCGGAATTCATTCAAAACCCAATCACGCTCAGGTTGAGCTTTGTCTCCATGAATGCACATTGCGGGCCACCTGATAAATAAATGGTTATTAATTAATTCAAAATATTAAATAATAAATATTTACCCATCGCGGCGCATGGCTCGTGTGATGCTGTCAACTTTGCGCTTTGTTTCAGCGAAAATGATGGTTTTGTTCTCCTCCTCGGCTCCAATTTCTTGAAGCAGCGTCATCAACCTACAAAATAAAATAAATTAGTTTATTTGCAAGGATTTTTAGAGGAGAGAAAATATACTTGGTCTCTTTCTCATGCTCCTGGCAGACATCGATAATCTGGAGAATGTTGTGATTGGCTGCTAATTGAAGCGAACCAACGTTGATCTGCATGTAGTCGGTGAGGAATTCTTCAGCCAGCTGCCGCACCTCCTTGGGCCAAGTAGCGGACCACATGAGCGTCTGTCGATCAGGCTAAAAATAAGAAGTAAATAATTAAATAACTGGAAATTACTATGATAGATTAACAAGTAATTTACCCGAATCTGTTCGATGATTTTCCTAATTTGGGGCTCGAAACCCATGTCCAACATGCGGTCAGCTTCGTCCAACACGAGGTAAGTACAGCGACGCAAATTGGTTTTGCCGGCTTCGAGGAAATCGATAAGACGACCAGGAGTGGCAATCATAATCTCCACACCGCGCTCAATGTCTCGAAGCTAAATCAATTTTTACATAATTAGTAATGGATGTATAAAAAAGGACAAAAAAATTATCTATAAACATGAATATTTTATACGTTGTAAGATAAGTTAAGAGGAAGACCGTTCAGTATTGATTAAGACTGCGGCATCGAACGACTTAACTACCTTTCTTTCCCTCCATTGGGCATTCCCAAACGACCGATTCATGCAATCATCAGGGCCAAGATAGGAGGCAGATATTTCTTACAATAACTACTTTATAAAGAGAAATTTATGCACCTGAGGGCCTTTGGGAGCTCCACCGAAGACGCAAGTGTTGCGAATGCGGGAAGATGAGCCGAAATCGGCGGCAGTTGCAGAGATCTGTTGAGCCAGCTCACGGGTAGGGGCCAGAATCAAGGCAATCGGTCCATCTCCAGGCTCAAGATAAGGCTGGTGGTTGATGTGCACGATAGCAGGCAAAATATACTGCAGGAAAAAAAAATGTTAAATCACCCTTAGAGAATTAGAATTTATGAATTAAGTTACTCACAGCAAGAGTCTTTCCAGAGCCAGTCTGGGCAATTCCCACCATGTTGTTCCCGCTGAGAGCAATCGGCCAGCCCTGGGCCTGGATTGATGTGGGCTCCTTGAAGTTCTGGCGACGGAGCTCATTCATGACATAATCAGGGAAATTGGCTTCATCGAACTGGGTGATCGGGTAGGGGATGTCTCGCCCCTTTGTGGTGATCTCCTTGCTGGCTTTGTAGGCTTCAACTTCGTGGATGGACTTGGCAACCAAGTTGGGGTGAGGCTTGTAGAAATTCTTCTCGAAAGGGGCCAGCCTGTCCATCTCCCATCTGGGCTTGCGAAGCTTCTCTCCGGGCTGCATCTTCTTGAAATCACCTCCTCCACCACCACCACGTCCACCTCCAAAAGATCCTCCTCCATAGGAGCCTCCTCCTCCACCACCACCACGTCCACCTCCACGGTAGTCATTGGTGCTGCAAATAATTAAAAAGATAAAATTTAGTACAAGAAAGTAACATATGCACATGTATAGCCCTTGACATAGATACTAGTTTAAATGCAAAAATTGTAGTACAGATTACTGACAGAGTTGACTAGCAAAGGAAACTCTGCTAATTATCGTAATTCATTGGTTTTGCACTCGTATAGACCCACTAAGAAAATGTATCAACATCAAAGTGGGAATGTAGGGGAGTGCAGCAGCAGAGGGTACCCATTTTGAACATGAGGGAAAATAAATAGTTACCTTCGGCGGTCCCTGAAATTTGACATTTCTTTAGATTCTCTTCTTTCTTCTGTGCTGTAAAAACGGTGACAAATAGTTGCTGGAGAAGAGATGACTCGGATAAAGGTGGATGAAAGTCCGAGATTGGTAAAACAGGGCAAACGGGACACGGTGACAACTCGCCGAGCCAAAGACCACACTGCTAAAGAACGAAACATGGCGTCGACTTCCTTCTTTATGACTTGATGTCGGTCAACGCCATCTATCGAAAAAGGAATTAGGCCGCAGGCAATCACGCGCATGGTGAGCTACGTATGTGAGTGAGTTATATAACATATCTGAGGAGGTTTATTGCAATAAATGTCGGTGTAAATTGTAAAAAATAATTTTAATACTTAATTATATATACTATAAATTAGTTTTATGCATTCAAATTAAATTTTTAAGAATAATTTCTCAAAATATACATATAGGCCTACACCCCGCATACACATGTTAAGAGCGCCACAAATCGCTGGGTGGCGACTTCGGAAACTAACTCAAAAGGCGCCAATTCAAAATGTTCTCTTCAACCTACTGCTACAGTAATAGATTTATGTACTTTTTAACTTTTAATCTGTATTTCCCGGCGAATTCATAAAGCGGCCTGATGGACGGGTGTAGGCCTATAAGTATATTTTGACTTATATAAAACTTTATTGCAATTAACTTCCATCCATTTCTCTATTATTTATATATTTTTAAAATGCAAATTCGCATTAATTGAAATTTCATAAGAAAAAAAAGTATACAAATAGAACTAACCTTTAAAGGTCACATTTGATGATGCTATAAAACGAAATGTTAGAAATTTACACAACAGATGTTCTACTACGTGCTTGATTAAGAGGTTACAAACCATATTACATGAAATGCCAAATTATTATTAGAACAAGAAAGAAATATACTTCCTGATACTTAATCGAAATAAATGCTGCCAGATTTCGCAACAGCAGATGCTATATAAGCAAGTATCACACCAAACGTTTTGTAGCCAGTCTATTTAATTCGACTTTTAAAGCTTGATTTTATAACTTGCATCTTGCAACTTCACTTTTTTTCAGAAAATCTATTTATGTAGATAACACCTCGTACCGTAACTGGCAAACTCAAGAAGAATGGACAGAATATTAGAACAAATACAGTTCGGTAGAATTTTTCCACCCAGGGATGTTGTAATACAAATTGAAAACGACGATACTCCAATCGACAGGAATACCAATCGAGCCAGGGATATTTGTAAAACTATTCTAATCGTCTTGATACTCCTTCTATTATCATCTATACTCGCATACTTGGTTTGCTCCGTAGCTATTATGGCCTACAAAACAGAAATCATCCGCACCGCCGATAAAGATCCCAATCTCTCCCGAGAGGACGATGCAATCTGGTCCGGCTACCGTTTACAATTCTTTTTGGATGAAAAGGTGTCTTTCAAGAAAGCCGAAAGTGCCTGCGCTTCACGAAACGCGACCTTATTAACCTTTAAAGATGACCACCAAGAAGCCCTGTTTGATTTGTACGTCGGGACAAATTTTTGGGACGAGAAAATCTACAAGGAGCTACAATTCTGGACCGGTGGAGTCTTTACAATGTGGCAACAGAGTAAATTTAAACCTTATTACCTGTGGCCTGGTCGTCCCGAGATACCTTTTGAGGGAGATGGAAAACGGGAGTGTTATTCATGGCGGAGAGGACTCTACCAGAAAGGTGCCTTCAATGCGAAAACGGATTATATAACTGAAGTAACAGTCGTTAAGGACTATCAGTCAAGCAATCTAGTGGAAGATGACAAGAAAGATGCTGAGGGAAATAAAATCACCGATGATTCGATTCCGGGATGTTGGAATAGGGTGAAGAGAATCGACGTCGAACCGGATCAGTTTCACCGATTTGTCTGTCAATGTAAATTAATGGATGATGAGATTGATGGGAAGACGAAAGTGTGTAATCCTTACGAAATTTGATTCTTGAAAAAATAAATAAAACTACTTTGGCCTTATTAATTTAAAAAGTATTTCTAATGTTTTTTTTGAATAACATAATGTAAATGTACTGTATGAATTATTAAGGTTTCTTTCTTATTTGATTATCCTATTCGATTTTTCCATATTTTGAAATTTCTATTTTTATTTTCATTTATTAACATAAATTAAGAAGTAAGAACCGATAAGTTACGTGTTTATTCTTTATTGTATGTAATAGCTTTTGTTTGCTGTAGTTATTATTTTGCGCTATTCTAAATATACGATTCATGTGTATCCTTATATTAATTTTTTTAAATTACAGTCTCTTGACCTCTCTCAGCACCTTTGACACTAAAAATTTTGTTTTTCCGCATACATAAAATATATAATAGAATGTACATCACTAGAAACAAGCCTCTGTGGCGCAATTGGCTAGCGCGTTCGGCTGTTAGCAATAAAGTAAGATACCGGAAGGCTGGTGGTTCGAGCCCACCCAGGGGCGTTTCAGTTTTATACAGAAATTGGTGGTATGATTCCTGTGCTATATTTTTTACTAGTATTTTTTTTATTGCCACTATGAATCTTATGTACTATCAGAATCTCAATCGCATCGAGAAAAAAGAAAGTATTCTATCTCTAAAAACGGACTTATAATATTAAAGAAAAGTATTTACAATCTGAGGAATCTAAATTTAAATCACCATTGCTAAATGTATTACAACGCCACCAATGTGGGCAATACTTTAATTATTAAAAAACATTGTCAATAAAACTTTATTCAATGACGTCACCCCATATAACTCCGCAATAACTATTATACGATAATAGGTGTCAAATAATAAATTGTATCTCAAGGCCAGATAGTCTGAATTTCCGCCTTGAATAACTGTTTTACCCTACAAAAAAAATATCTCGTACAAATAAAACGTTCAATTGTACCACCACGTTTAGGTCCATTAAAACTTTTTCATTCTATCAAGTTTTTTAATATATTATTTTCGTTCTGTACATCCTCGGGCGTAATAACGGGACGGAAGACTGTGTGCCTGTGCAAACAAGAAAAGTTTGTTCTCTTTAAAAATGGCATAGATTATCTAAAGACACTCTTATTGGAAAATATTTATTAAGTGAACTACTTAAGAGATAATTTCTGAATCTGGCGTGAATCTGAGTTAAAAGGCGACCATACCCAAATAATTTCTTACTGATCAATCAAAATTCTAAAAAATCAAGATGACATTAACTTTGAGTTATATTGAAGTAAACCCAATTTACAAAGTTTTAATCAGCTTTGCGCAGTGGCAATATCATAACCAATGAGGGTCTCCCGAGGTGTGATTATTGCTAGTTGAAAACTTTAACCAATACCCCGCCTTGACGATGTGAAACACCATCGACAACGGCAATTTTTGAATGCTCGTAAGAGCACCTCATAAAAAGAATTTTAATACACATTCCAGCCTCATTAAATATGTTGTGCTTGTCCAATATCTTGGGGCGTGGAGTGACTGTTTAAAACAGAACAACTACAATGTTTTTTTAAACTTAGCAGACATATATTGTATTATACTACACCGGTACTTCATATTGGACTATGAATAATTTATTTTTCTTTGTGCCTAGAAGCGCTAATGAAGAAATAATATGTATTGATGAATAGGTAGGCCTATAATTAAAAAAGAGAGATTTTTAAAAAATGTTAGATAATGTTAGAAAAAGAAAAAAAGTGTATGCCAACAGCATCCCGTATTCCCAAGCGGTCACCCATCCAAGTACTAACGGGACCCGACGTAGCTTGACTTCCGGGAGCTGACGAGACCGGGTACGTTCTACGTGGTATGGCCGTTGACCGTGAAGGGCGAAAAAACAAGTATATATACACGAAGAAGTTGTTATTTGTGATACGGTACACTATTTCAAAGCAGGCAAATTCGACTTTTTACAAATAAATTATGAAACCATGTATGAAAAAAAAGAAAATCGAAGAACCGGACGATTTTTTTAAAAGTTTACGTTAGTACTGTACTCTAAATTCAAATTAAATATGAAAAAATATTTACTTTCCGCAGATCTTCTTCTATTGTGTATGAAAAGAAAGGTATAACATATAATTGTAAAGTTCATTTTTCGAAAAATAATTTATTGCTAGAAAAAAATTAATGAGTCGGATTTATCTTTAACTCAACTCAATTATGCTCATTTGTACTTATAAACGATTGATATTATATGCGATGTTTTATGCTGGTCATAAATACATTTTGTCATAATACGATGCGATACGAATCGCTCTTTATAAAAAGTTAAAATATCGGTTTAATATTTGTCGAGGATGGATCAACTCGGATCGCACTGGAGTAGCATAGGGTAGCGCTGCGTACTTCATGCTATTATAAAATGAGGTGCTAAGTAATAAATACAGTATATATGTAAAGAACCAACCGCTGTTCTACTTGTTTTACGATCACTCTGTGCCTTGCAACATTGGGTATGTTTTAGCGCGACACTCGTTTGCAACTCTTTTTATTTTTATTATTATCCTCAACACATCCAACTAATAACACTGCAATTGGCTATATAATCCTGATTTACTTTGCATTTCAAATGTATTTAACAATTACATAGGCTTATACAGCGATACCCAAGAATGTAATCTTTCTTGTTTTAATAAGTGATATACAGCGGCCGGCAGCTGGCAACAACAATCAATATACAAATCTATCACATTATAATAGGTAATGCATATCATATTTTAATTAGCTCGAATATTAGGGGTGTACTTCGCACACGCCACCTAATAAGTTGTTACAAGCAATGTCATTCCATATAAATCCATAATTTCCATAGAGGACACAATCCTCTTCGCATGGTTGTCTGGCTGGCCCGGCCCCCAATTGGTATAGCCAGGTGAGATGGGTTGTTCTCCGTTGTCCCAAATGAACTGACCCTCTTTGCCCTCATCTGAAGCACCGATCCAGAGAACCCGTACTGTAAATATGACCATAATAATGTAAAAATGACTTCGTTATTATTATCATACAATCAATTATTTGTTTACTTTTATGATTATTAGGTGTCCAAGATTTGTAAACTTTCGAGTCCTCGTCAAGGTTGTCTATGCGGAGGAACGTCATATTATTTTCCTTACAGAATGCCCTCGTATCAGACCAATTTCTCCATAAAGATTTTTTAAAGAATAACTGTAGAAATCATTAAATACGTGAAGATGATAATGTTTTACGGGAGTGAAAGTTGCACAATGACAGGACACATCGTCTACGAGTCTTGCACAAGAACTGGAATCGCCTTTCAAGCTTGTGGGACAAGGAGCAGCCTATAGAACGATCAAGAATATTAACCATATAACAACAGATGATTGCTATAAATAAAATAAAACCTCTTGAAATCTAAGCTGAAATTTGCCGTAAGAAGATTGCAAGGCGTCCGAATGACGGAAACGGATATATAGCAACAGCGCTACCATTCGAGTAATATCTGTCTTGAATCACGGCATTAGAGGAGTTGTCCACAGTTGGGAAAAGGATGGCAGATTCATTAGGGTCTGAACCATCGTAAATCTATGAGTTTGCAATGAAAAATTATGTAATTATTATCTATGAAAAAGAAGAAGAAAAAGTAAGTATTACTGTCAAAGTGTCTATTAGCTTTTTTTGACTCTCGGCATCAGGAAATGTAATAAGTAGGACCCTATTAAATTCGCCTCATTATCAACCACTCGCCATCCTTGTTTTTCAGATTCGATATAAATGGATCGTCGTTCACAAACAAGGCTTTCTCTGCAATTTGTTGAAGATATTTTAAATTATATAATATTAATTTAAAGAAACGATATATTTTAAGCTTACGTAATAATCTGGTTGACGTGTTAATGACGAAGCAGACAAAATCGTTGGGTAAACGATCACTGTAAAGATGAAAATATGAATATATGCACCCTCTCCCCCCCCCCCCCCCCGTTTTTAGCATCTTATGGGGTTAACTACAATTTTGGTTGAACATTTTTTATCCCTGAGGGTTAAGATTTACGTAGTAAATTACCGAAAGGTAGTTAATATTGGTATCCCTAGAGGGCGTCAGCCAGGGAGAGGAGCTGGGATGTTTTGTTTAATGGGAAAAAAAGTTTGACAGCTAAGGAGGGGCTGACGTAAAAACTATTGAGTGTTATGGCCTTTAATGTATATCAAAATTAATCTAAAAATATGCTGGGTGTAATAGGGGGGGTCTGGTAGCAATCAATTGCAATAAAAAATTGACATAAAAAATATGCGTCGGTGGTGTCATTTAAAGTTTGTAGGACCACTTCAAGATCTTGAAGTGCTATGTAAACATTGCTGTCTGCTGATGACACTCGGACTATGCGGCTATGCCTAGCGATCTACTAGCCGGGTAGCCTACTGCCTACTGCGAAGTAAATATTGAGAACAGCTACTTGATTTCTGAATTTGATGAGTAATGGGAGAACTTCAGTCTTCAGAAATATAGCTGACGCAGGTTTTAAGGTTTTAATGGTATTGTGTAGATTGAAATAGATTATATCAACTTGGGAAGCCGAGAACTAAGTCATTTTTATCAAAGTATTTAGTTGAGGGCCATTACTTTTTCTTTACAATACATTACATTTAACCACCATTGAATACAATACGATTTATTTAGAGAGGAAAAAGGCATTGAAACCAAGCTATATATTTTAAATGTTTGAGTTACATAAACTATTAGAACGAGATATTGACATAGGTTTATAGGGTTTACGCTTATGGTGTAAATCTATCATAACTTTTTTGGAATTATCAGTCTTATACATAAACACAGCTTTGTTTACGAATCTTTCGGTATCACTAGTGGCGCAGGTGGCTAAGCTATCGCATATTAAGTGTTAATGTAAGTTCCACTTGAGAGTTCGAATCTCGCTAGTACCTAATCATTACTGGAAATTTTGAATTTTTTTAAATTTTCTATGCTATTATTATATATTTTCATAAAAGTATTTAGTCGACGGCCACTATTTTTTATTTACAAATTACAATAAATTACAATCTACTACCATTGAATACAATACGATTCATTTAGGAGAGGAAAATGGCATTGCAGCCAAATTGGATTTTTTAAATGTTGGAATTACATAAAATATCAAAACGAGATATTGACATAGGCTTACAGGGTTTACGCTCATGGTGTAAAATGTATCTTGATTCTTTAATTTTTTTTTCGGGTAATTAGTTTTTACAAAACTACAGCTAGGTTGACGTATTGCTTTGAAGAATTAGTGGCGCAGGTGGCTAAGCCACCGTTTCTTCTATGTGGAATGGTAAGGAAGTTGAGAGCTCGATTCTACCCAGCGTAATTTATTACTGGAATTTTTAATTTCAGAATTTTATGGTTGGCAGAAGTTATTATTTATTTTATAAAATATAAACTGTTATATGGAATTTTTTCCAGGTTTTAATCAGAAAGAATATTCAACTACTTAATTTAACATTCGGGTTAAATAAAAAAAAATGGCTCTACACAGACCATAAAAAGGGCTCACCCGGCAAGCGACTTCGACCTTGCCGAGGGGGGGACCCGCGAAGCGGGCCCCTCGGCAAGCGGAAGAAGGAGTTTGCCGGGGGAGAGTTATTATGTAATGTATTGCTATAAATAACGTGAAACGATGCAAATAGCACTATTATCAATCTTAAATCATTAATAACAATATAGATCGTAAAGGTAAAATTTTGAAAGTTTATGTTGCCATTTTAAAAATATCTTTTAAAAAAATATCAATTCAACAATTTCAACCCGAAAGGTTGATAACAATAAATCTTGTTTTTATTTTTCGCATTCGGCGTGATAATGAATTTGCTTTCTGATAGTATTTTTTGTAACTTGCAGTCATCAAAGGCTATTGAGCTATTTATTGCGTTATCGAAATAGGGGCATCCCTATGTTTAGCCGTTTTTAACACGGGCCTTATGGACAAACGTCCTCCAAGACAACAATAATAACTTTTTACCGGAATAACTGAATACCGCCAAAGTTATGAGGTAGGCTAGCAATGTAATGAACTTATACTTGGGCAAATATCAATTCTTGAAGTAGTAAAATGAGTGAGTTCAGAACTTCAGATTTTTTTAAAGTTTTTAAAGGAACCTTCAAAAATTCTGAACTGATTCAATATGCAAAATTAAGAATTAGTTTTTACTTAGGTTAAAGTTCGTTATGTTTCTAGCTTACAGCAGTTACGATTAAAACTTCAAATCTTGTTTACTCGTTATTATTTTTTCAAATACCGTATGAGAGGCGATGAGAGGTTTACACTTATTGGTATTATAATTTGTTTTCCAATTTTTAAAAATATGCTGATCGTATATTTTTAAGTTCTTTTGCTAACCTATGGATCATGAATCTTACATAAAAGTCCCTCTAAGACCCTTTTTTGTGGACACTAAAACCGGAATTCATCTATAACAAATTCCATATTATGAAATTAGAAAGAAAGTGTTGAAGGTATTAGAGTTTTCTCCACATTTTCTCCCTTCCATCGCTAAAACTTTTAACCTGTTATTCTGGTGGTTCGTTGCAGTTATTAGTGCAAGTTAACAGGTCATTGACTTTCGTTCTTTACTTTCTATTATATTAGTTTTATGTTATTTTTTAATGTATTTTGTTTAAAATTAGTTGTTTTAAACCAAGCATAATTTGTAAACATAAAGAAAATTTAATGTGTCCCATTCCTGTTAATCATAACCCAGAATATCAGTATTTAAACATATTTATTGATAATATTGATAATAGGTTGCCCTTCAGGACCACGAAAATGGGTGAAGCGACCTGGTATAAAATAAATTAAAATAATAAAGTGGATTTTTTAAATCAGCACTTAAATATTTATATGAATTTCATTTTTTTTTATCAATTGATTATATTTTTTAAGGATTTTCATATTTATTTATTTCTGAACTTTCAAAATATTTTTACTTAAATAAATTCATTTATAATTCGAATCATTAAGAAAGAATCACAAAGATGAGCACTTGCAAATAAATTCAGGTAGATAGCAAAATGAGCAAACTTGTTTCTCCCTCATCGAACCAGTCGAATTCAGACTCACATTGTCGGAATGGATTGAACGATCTTTTTCCAATTCAGCGGCAGGTACATTGTCACTGAAAGGGTCCATTACTTTGGCTGTCGGTACTAATGGATACCACGGATTCTCTTTCAAAAATTCCGGATCCTCATACCAATTTTTGGGATGTGAAATGGCATGGGCTTTCGACGGTTCTGGAGCCCAATGGTATCGTCCTTCTCTCTGGGCCCTATCCAACTGAGGCTGACCATCAGTAGCAACACCTTGTCGATCTTTGAGGGACTGAGACTGCTGGTTTGAAGCGGATTTGAAAAGAATGGTTGCTGCCGTAAAGAGTCTTTTAAAGAGGGACAAGATTGATGAGATAAATCCTGAGATTGGATTAAGCTTAGCATTACTTGGCGGACTGGCGGACTTCATTGTTTCGATTAATCTTGTAGTTTCATCTAACTTGTATATGTAACTTTAGTTTCGTAGAAGTTGATTTGCTCCCCCCAATTTTAGTATTTCAAATTCGTTATAAAGTATTTATTCGATTTATGGCTGCGTGTTTATATATTTCTTATTTAAAATCTAATCTTGTTTAGAAGGGTCTATGGAATGTATTTAAAGAATTAGAAAATATAATTCAACATTTAAAGCATTGGTAATTAAGTGGCATCGTTAGACTTGAGGTGGCGAGTAGTATCAGCAGTGTTTAGTAGAACGTATGTTAAGTATATTTAGTCCCATTTTGACATCAAAATACGACTATAGTTAATAAAAAATAAACTGTGATGCTCATTATATCTCACTTGTTTATTACTATTATGTTATCTATGCTGGACAGTGGGCTATGAGTGGCTCTTATCTTGAGTTATCTTTATATAAGTCCGAATCAGACAGTCCATTTTTTCTATCATTCAAAGGAGGAATGATTTCTATTCCATTACCAAACTTAAATGAACTGAGCTTTAGTTGCATTCCAACTTCAGTGTTACACGGTTAGAAATTTTGTTGTTCAAACAAATATGGGGAAAAAGAAGTGGGCCTCGACAGAGAATAACAATGTGGTTATCCTGCACCAACTCTCTCCCGGAAGATTTACTCCCTGTACCTCACCGTTTGCTTTAAAACTAGAAACATATTTGAGAATGGCCAAAATTTCTTACCAGGTCTATAAAAAATTCTTACGAGCGCTCTATACCTAATTATTATGATTGTTTCTTGTTATACAATACAGAATGATTACAGTGAACCAATGGGTCCTAAAGGGAAAACACCTTGGATAACGTTAAATGGGGTCGATACTGCAGATTCTCAGCTTTGTTTAGAGTTAATAGCGAAGCATTTCAATAAAGATTTCAGTTCTCACTTGAAGGAACAAGATCGAGCGATAGCTAGGGCTTTGCAAATTATGGCCGAAGAACATTTATATTGGTAAAATTCTATAAAATAAAACCCAATTTTTTAGATTCTCAAAAAAATATTTTGAATATTAGGGTCGTTCTACTTTGGAGATGGGTTTACGATGAAGGAAAGAGTCTTCCTCGTATACAATCTGATTGGCCTTGGTATCTTCGTCTCGCAGCACCATTGATCCGATACAAACTAAAAGGAAACGCAGTTGGTCAAGGTATCGGTAGACACACCCAAAAAGAGGTGTACGAGATGGGGCTCCAGGACCTCCGTGCTCTTTCGGCTTATTTAGGCGAAAAACCCTTCTGTACGGGTCAAAGCGCTACCGAATTCGACTGTGCAATCTTTGGGTCACTCGCTCAATTGTTATGGAACGCGCCAGGGTGTCCTTATGAACACCTATTCAATAGTAAGACTATCATACACATTAAAATACGTATAATAAGTAAAAAAATAAAATTAATACACTTATTTTTTTATATTGTGGAATACATAGACGAGCTATCAAATTTGAAGGATTTCTGTCTACGAATGAAAGAGGCATACTGGCCAGATTGGGATAACTGCCTTAAACCATGAAAATAAAAAAAATCTGGTCATCAATTTCAGTGGATGATATTAGTAGACTTAAAAATTTTATACCTATGCGATATTTATACTCGATAAAATTGAGAATTTTAGTTAAGTTACAATAGCGCGTTTGATGCAAAAATTTCAAAACTGATTCCCAGTATAAATTAACATTTAAAAAAATATGTTGTGCGCTTGCCAGGGGTTTTAAGCCTAGAAGTTTTTCCCATTTAGAAACCATTTCTGATTATCATGGTATTTCACTTTCACGAGTGCTACAAGCGCGTTTGATGAGGAGTCCTTGCCAGGTGTTTCAAGCCTGGTTTTCTATATTGTTGTGCTACAAAGACTTTCTAATATAATAAGCGCTTGCCAGGGTTATATACCCCTGGTTTTTCATTTTCATGAGTGCTACAAGCGCGCGTTGTAAGAGGAGTCTTTACCAGCTTTTTAAAGACTGGTTAACAAACTGTATTTCTACGATTGTATTGCTTTTCTGTGCTTCAAGGACTTAATTATGTAGATGCAAAACATCTTCCCTCTGAATGAGTGTTACCCCTATTTATATATACTTACTAATCAAAATGTGGAGTTGCAAGCTGATTCCCACTTTCTCAGTATAAATTTACCTTTATTTAAACAAAAGATTCTGAATTTAGTTATAGTTTACTGAATACTAAGGTATTATCACGAGAGAGAGAGAGAAAGAGATCCTTGAAAATATTTTAATTTAAACATGATTTACTTTCCAAAATTCCCTGATACCACAACCATATAAGAAGTAATAAAAACGATTTACATTTTATTACGCAGATAGTATTATAGCACATGACTCTGATCCTACAGCTTAATTATGCGATACGTTCCCAATGATCCTTTATTTTTCTTCGTCGCCCACCGTCACATTTTATCGATTCCATTTTAATTTATAGGCCTAGAGCTGAAAATATAAGACTATACATATATATTATTTACCAACTGATTCGACATTCAGTCCATTTCAGCAGGCCGCTGGAACTATATAGGGCTATTACGTTTCACTCTATTAGCATATGAATCGAAATTACATCAGTATAAGAACAAAGACAAACTAAAATTTTTAAATGGATTGCTCGAGCATCTTCAATGTAATTTATTTGTTACTTCCAATATGGGTGATTGCTTTTAAGATAATTCTGGCCTCCAATTCATCGTCAACATTACCTATTCATCTTGTTAAGTGCTGTGACGTTGGTGAGGAATATGTGGTTGGATTCGATGAGTGTAGAAAAAACAGATCGCATGATGCAACAGAAGAAGATACCACTTCTTATCTACTGAATCATCTCAAAGTGCATTCTATGACAAGCGCCATCCACGTAGGATCTGATTCATTGCCTGATGCCGTAATATCTTATGATGGTCATCAACAATCTCTCTGTCCGGATGGTTTTATTCCAAACCTTTCAACCGAGTTTCTCCTGTTCAATAATGGGTCCTTATTGACCCTTCCTCACAATATCATCATTCCTGAACGAAATTTTTGTATTGATCAATACAAATGTTCCAATTCAAGTGCATTAGTGGCCCGCTACTGCCTCCCCAATCCCTGTAGTACTACTGATGGCCTGATGAACTGCATTCGAAAATGCTGTCCAAAAGGAATGGCATTCGATAGAAAGACACAACTCTGTGAAAAAATGTTGCTGCCAGAAAAAAGTACATACTTTCAATTAAGGGATGAATTTGGAGTTGCCATTTTTCCAGGATCATCACAAGATTTACCGATAATCCTCGAAGCAGCCGCTCCTACATGTTCAACGGTTGATATGATGCGTCGATTCGTATCGGATTCTAGCACCGACTGCTTCTCCATACTTCCAAATGGGTCCATGTTCTTCCCATTAAAAGGGAAACTAATTTCGAATGATCAATACTGTGTTGATCATGAATAATATGATGACGAAATTATGGTACAGAGCAAATTACCATAATATAATAACTTATATCACCAATCTAACTTAATTTATAATTGCAAAAGAATGAGATTGTAGGGATCATCTGTATACCTAACCTGAAAATGACTATTGGTGAAAATTGGTTATACAACGTATCGCCGTATTTGTGGCTCGCCTCGTCCATTTTCATGATCGCCACTTTCACCGTCTACGCCCTGGTTCCCGAGATGCGGAGCAATGTCCATGGGATTTCTGTCATGTGCCATGTAGCATCTCTGGCTATCACATACATCAGTTTAGCAGTCATCTGGATATGGAATCTGCTAGATGTTTCCAAAGGATTATGCATTGGTTTTGGTACACCTAACATAATTCATTAAGAGAGCCGACTTGCAAATAATCAAAATTTATGTTGTTGTTGTTTTATTTACTTGCACAATTGTATAGCCATTGTTAATCATTTTGCATCCCTCTCTGCGTTCACCTGGCTTAGTGTTATCAGTTTTGACATTTGGTGGACTTTCCGGTACAAAGGTTTATTGGTTATTCGATCCTGTTTCGTTATAACTTTATTTTTAAATTATTGTAAGTGAATAGAGATTTGAAACCAATATCGAAACCTGCAAAACAACGAGCTTCCGGCAAGGTTTACATCAAGGGTCGGCGACGACTGGTGCTGTATTCCATCTATGCATGGACCATCCCATTGATTTTTGTACTAGCCGCCGTCATAATCGATACGATTGTGGAAGAACCAGATAAAAAGAGGTGCTGGTTTGACGGTAAAATCTTATACCATCAATCCATGTAAATAGTTTACTCAACTTTTCTATATGTATTAACAATATAGATGAAGACGAGCGGCAAAGTTATCTGGAATCTAGATCTTCATTTGAAATCATCCGTTCTCGTTTTGTTGAAGGGCGTTGCTGGTTTTTAGGTATAATATAAATCCATTCCAGGTTGTAATACTTATTTCTTAAAACTTGATTAAACAGATACGACGTCTACGTTGATCTACCTAAACGGGCCAGTTTTTATTCTAATGTTTGTCAACACCGTTTTCTTTATACTAACTACGATCGCTCTTCACCGAACCAGCTCAGATGCAGCTCTAGCCACCACTGGCCATCAAAATAAAGCTAAACAAAAGTAAGATATGAATAATCATTGATTTCTGATGTTAAAATGAATTCAATACAGATTCCGAGTAGTCTTCTCCATCTTCGTGTTAATGGGACTGGATTGGATATTGGCAATTATATCGGACCAGGTGTCGGAGGTTGTGACTGAAAGCAACTCTGTCATTTGGATCGCCATCACTGATATCGCCGTTCTAGTCAGTGGACTCATCATTTTCATTACGTTGATTTGTAAACCAACTGTTTGGGCCCATCTTCAGTCGAATTTCCCAGTTTTGAAACAGATACTCTTTCTGTTGGACGGACTTGTCCCTTTAACAAGAAAACGAATTATATCTAATCTTCAAAATGAGTCATATTTCCATGACAGGAACTAATAAGAGAACTAAATATTTATTGCAAAATATAGCTATAGAAACCATATATATTGTTTATTGGTGCATTATTGCCTTCTAACCATCATTCGAACATAAACAGGTAATATATTACTAAACTGGCATCAGGAGTGACAGTGTCATTACTACTCTTTGATGCGCAAAATTTGCTCTGAGCTGGTATATCGTACAATTGAATAGGTTTAACTAAGTTCCTTGTCTCTTCGACATTGCTGCTGATCCTTGTGAGTGTAACAACTTGGCTGCCAAAATGCCAAAGAAAGTGAACAAGCTATTAAGTCTCATCGAAAAATACAGGGTTGTGGCAGTATATGTCGGCCAATTCCTTGGCCAATTGCATCACTTTTTAGTCTTCTTTTGGCCAAAGGAATCGTCAATGTTCGCATCAACCAGGGGACAGCTGAATTTTATTGAATTTTATCAAGGGTTTTCCCTTCAGTATAAACAAATCGCCATAGTACCAGGACCCTTAAAAGATGCGTAAAAAATATACCATTTGTGAACCATATAAACATCTAGTTCTATCAAAATACCAAAAGAGATGTTCTTCTATCATGATTTGAATGGCGCGCACAGAAGCTCGCTCTTCGTCTGTCAAATGCGAGCTAAGATCCTTGGCAAAATGTTTAGCCAACAGCTCCAAACAGAGTTGAGAGTGAGCAGTATCGATTCCACTGAACGTAATCCAAGGTGTCTTTCCTTTAGGACCAAATGGGTGTTTGAATTCGTTCTATATTAAAGAACAGAATATTTACAGGTTCTTCTACATCATGATAATATCTTTTGAATAATTTGAGAGAACTTAGTAAGTTATAGTTACCTGATAGGGAATTTTGGTAATCCTCATGTAAGTTTCCAATTTTAACAGATATATAGGGCGATATACTTGGAGTAAACCTGCCACGTTCAAACTGATGCAGAACAACTACGTCCTTTCCAGCTGAAGCCCATTTCTTGTTTCCCATGTTAGTGTAGTGCAGCACCAGCAGATTATAATAAAATACCTATACCATATAATTCTGTATATTCGATATCCTATTGATAAGTTAATTTTTCGTTTTGTATACCGGCCTATTATACAGGTCTCTTTATCAGTTATTTTAAGCATATGGTGCTGTCATTATCAAATGGTCAAAGTTTATATTACGTCTATATTTATTTTTCTATAAATATATTGAAACAAATAGTTGTAAACGGCAATGGAGTCCGTCTTGGAGATAATAACGTTAGTACATGTTATATTTGTATACATTTACAATACACTGTTACGTACATACAGTTTTGAATAATCAATACTACGTTGATCATCAATATTGTGGTGATTTCAAGGTAATATAACAGTACTATTGATTGCCTCAATACAATATTCGCAAACTACACCAATTTATAACATCATTTATCATTTTAACAGAATGAGATTATGAGGATCATCTGTAACCATATTCGGGAAATAACTCAAGGCGAATATTGGTTAAACAACGACTAAATAAGATTGTATGCAAAATTTAGCCAAAATATAATATATATTATTTGACGTTCAATTATTTTTTTACGCTTTTACTTTGTTAAACATAGATAGTATTATATTCAATAATCGAAAACCAAACAGTGGTATCAATGTCATTACTACTCTTTGATGCACCACCAATAAAACTTAATGGGTTTAGCACGATAGCAACTAGATCTGTTGCAATAAAAAGAATCTAGTTATCAGCTACTATATTTTAAAATTTAACAAGCTTTTTCGTAAAACTCAATAATTTTTTATATGATTTTAAAAATAATGGTACATAATATTTTTCAAATAATTATCAACCGTGATTGATTTATGCTGTATATTTCAATCCTTTTCGACACAAAATCTGGCTTATTTTTTTCTTTTTTATTATCAGGGAATGGATCGAATCGTATAAACTAGTATTATGATATGCAAAGAGTTTTTACAACAGTCAGCAGTCTTCTACGCTGGGACTTTAACTCCGCTGTAACAGGCTGGACAAGATCTGCTCGCGTTGGGTATAGGAGAAAACGCACCATTGTCTTTCCCTATAACAAATAAGGCAATACATTATACTTAGAACCTGTGTATTAAAGTATTTAACAATAAAGATGACTTACTCAGGCTTGAATTGGGATCATTCACATTCGAAACAGAGTCGCAACATTTGCCTCCTGCTTGGGCGGTAAAATCACAATTTCAATTGTACCAAATAGTAGTACCACCTTTATCAAATCTCATTACTAAGTCTTATAACTATAACTAATATACTGTTACTATATTCAACACAAATTATGCATATAGTATCGGGACATCTTATGCGACGACGAAGATACTTTTCCCTCTAAGATGCCACACAAAATTATGAAGATGGAAGAAAGCTCCATCGAGCCCTTCAACCAAAAAACATCAGTTTCCTTGTGCGCTGATCGGCATTGCTCAGCTTTTCGTCAGCGGCGGCTAAATAAGCAATTATTGTCACCAAATAAGCCTCCACTTCCCTCGGATGTGGCTCCTGGTAAATATTTACTTTTATTGTATGAAGTTATTAGCATAAAAGATTTATATTATAAATGTAGGCACATCATGTGTAGCTAATGAAGTGATCTCATATATAGTAGAGACTTGCGCTGTTATATCATAATAGAAGCCACATGTAACTTATTATATTCTTATTTGGTTATATTAATATCTGCGGTTATTAATTACTTTCAATGAATTTTTAGTATAGGTATAGACACAGTAAAAACATGATTACTAGAAAACAAAATAGTTGTGTACTGTCGTGTACTGTATACAATTTCTATATCTATCTAACCATATTAAATTGCCGATAATTATCTCTAGCTAATAAGCAACGTTTTAACTATATTCTATATATAGCTTTTGAATTCTACTATGCTTACGGTTTAGGAGGTAAAAGTCTCGAAAGACGAGGGATGAAGCTACTCCAGCAGGTATTACATCAACTAAGCACCCAGGACTCAACTAAACCAGCTGTTCGTCGTCATTTCCTTCGTCGTGGAGATGCCAAGCATACCACTGGATTTTTCTATCAGGAGACCAACGACGTCCCTAAAGAGTCCCTTGAGAAAGCCATCCTCGATGCTATTGCCGCCACAGAACAGGCCTTGAGAAGGACTGAGATGGCTTTGGGCACCATCAAAACCCTTAGACGTCAGGGACGCACCCTCCACGTCTTGGTCGACTAAGAGTCTTTCAACATCACGCTTTAAAGATTTATGTATGCGACGTAAAACTGTACTTCCGATTGTTTGTTTAAAAAACAAATGAAGATTTACCATCACAATTCCCATTTTTTAAACATGTTTTATATGATAACATAAAACGTATACGGTAAATTAATTGTTGGTAATAATATTACTCGAATGAATATGATTTATAGATATTTGTATTCAGAAGAACCAGCTTCAAATACGATTTAGCCTTTAGTTAAGAGGAGAGCAGGAGGTTTAGGTGCGCTATGACCGAACGGAGCTATCGGGAATGGGAAGACTCCTGGGCCTCCCAAAGGTTGGATTGGGCCGAAGGGTTCCGTCATGCCCGGCAGTGGAGCAGCAATGACGGGAACGGCCGGTAGCAGTGGGACCGGTCCGGCTTTGGTTGGATCCTGAGGAGCAGGAGCAGCATTGCCGTTCAAGAAAGTGGCAGCCAATAAGATGAAAATCTAAACAATACATTTTTTAAAAAAAGCTTTTAGAAATTTAACTTGATTTCTTACCAGTTGAATTTTGAGAGCCATTGTATTAGACGGATGGATGAGTGTTGAATGGTGCCTCTAAAGCACTTCTTCCGCTGTTTAAATACATTTTAGAATCACCCGTTGTTTATGTACGGCCAAGGTTTGTTATGTATAGTTAGGCCTTCAGTTAGATCCTGAAAGGATTTTCGTAAATCTTCTCAATGCCGTTCCTGAAGGTTGTATACTTTTCAAGTGAAAATATAAAATACGTAAGCTAGGTAGCTTGGGACACGCTCGTATGGCCTCTTCCTTAGGTGGCTCAATTCCAGCGCAATATTATTGAAAAAAAAATGAGATGAATGATTGTAATTAATATAAATGCTTACACATAATACCGTTCATCGATGACGTCGTACCATTCGAATTTACTCGTGAATGCACAGTATTAACTTGCCATGATATTAATTTCCCAGTATATACAGTATGGTCCAAATAAACTTGAGGAGCACACAGCACTAAACAGGTAAGGGCCCCTCAAGTTTATTTGAACCATACTGTACGTACTATGCTTGTAATAGAAAAAATTGAAGAAATAGATTCTGATTCCTTGAAGATGTCGAATAGCCACATCTCAATTACAATCATATCAGCTCAATAATTATAAATATTAAATAGGCCTAATTGTTTAATGAATTCAAAACATTTGAATAAAATTTGCGAAGAAAAACTTTGTCTTTGGGATGGAACAAATCTGGAGCCCCGCTATCGACAAAAAGTTAACCGACGTCGAGTTCCTCATCGGGGATCAGTTGCCGCCAACCGTTTCGTCCTCTCCGCATGGAGCTTAGTCTCCGTCGCAATGTTCAACACCGGACAAGTTCGCATCGATGACGACGTCGACCCCAACATCTTCCATTCCTTCCAGGAGTTCCTCTACGTCGGTGACTTGAAGTCTTTCAAAGGAAATGAGAAAGCTTTTTGCCCTGGCCGACATGTACCAAGTGGAGATGTTGATGGCCTTGTGTAAGCTGAATACCGAAAAACCGATGGATATTGACCGAGGTAGAATGATTGCGATTGCCACCAAACAATAAACCACAAAGTTAGAAACCTGAAATGAAAAATGAGCTTTAAAACTAAAGGTTCTAGCATTTCGGATAAATATAATTGGAAAGACACCGTGCCTAAACCATTTTTTATGATTGTCAAGTATTTCTCAACAATTCAGATGGAGAACTAGATTTTCAATTTAGTTCTTATAGACCCAATTTTGCCACAACAAGATCAGCTTTGCGCAGTGGCAATATCATAACCAATGAGGGCCTCCCGAGGTGTGATTATTGCTAGTTGAAAACTTTAACCAATACCCCGCCTTGACGATGTGAAATACCATCGACAACGGCAATTTTTGAATGCTCGAAAGAGCACCTCATGTGAAAGAAATTCAATATTTACTTTTAATAAAATGTAGCAAATAATGTATTGATTGCTACCAATGTAAAACAAATGAAATATCTACAATAATAAGTCATAAAGCACTGACTGAAATATCTTTTAAAAAAGACAGTCCAATTAAAAAGTAAAAAAAAAAAGTTAATGCCAACAGCATCCCGTATTCCCAAGCGGTCACCCATCCAAGTACTAACGGGACCCGACGTAGCTTGACTTCCGGGAGCTGACGAGACCGGGTACGTTCTACGTGGTATGGCCGTTGACGCTCAGGAGGCGAAAAAGAGGGTATATAAACAGTAAAATAGTTGAAAAAGAGAAGAGTATATTCAAAGGACGCTGTTAGCTGCTATTTCTGATAGGCATTGCATTTTAAAACAGGCAAACATCGACTTCAAAAATTATTAAACCATAATTGACATAATACATATAAAGAAAATCGAAGAATCGGAGGATTTTTAAAAAAGTGTATGATGGTACTGTACTTCTAAATTTTAAATTGTACATGAAATGTATACAATGTCCGCGGATCTTTTTCAATTATGTATTAAAAGAAAGGTATGAAGAAGAATTGTAATGTTCATTTTCGAAAAATATTTTATTGCAAGAAAAAAAATAATTGAGCCATATTAGCGGATATTTTATTCGGTAGCCTACTGCTAAGTCCAGGCAGTATTCCTGTTTATCCCATACCTTCTCACCACATGTAGAAAAGTAGCAGACGAAATGTTCACATGTTGTTTTGGGTCAGTTCTATTGCCCGGAGACTTCTCTGGGCAATAGCACTGAGAAGGCTATTGCCCGGAGAGCGGTACATAGCGCCATCTACCTCCTCAGATAGCAACCAATTATGAAAAGGACTTGCGCGAACATATTTTTCTTTTTTTAAAATAAAGAGTATAATGATGCCGCCAAATCAAATAATAGAAGAATAATTGGCGGCATACTCTTGCTTTGTCTTAGTTATCGTCTGCCAGTAACAAGGCAGCATAGCGACAGTGACTAGACAGCGACTGAAAGATATGGTTCTTTTATTTTAAAGTGCACGACCGCCATGGATCGTAAAATAGTAAGTGGACAATTGTTCAATTCGTTTGCAGAGGTGAAGGCTTTGAAAGATGAATTACGCAATATGGGTCATCCTGTAGTTTTTTTAAGCAAAAAAAGTGTAGCTGCTCACAACCGGAATGTAAGTTTCTATTTAAATACTCATAGCATATAGCGACAAAATGAAAAACAAATTATTTTTATTAGGGAGGGAAAAAAATTGATTTGAAATGGGAAGTGGAATCAGCCACCATTGGCTGTTCCCATAGTGGAAAACACCGTGATCGATCTACTAAAGAGGAAGGCAAAGGCAAGCGGAACGTTAATGTTTACGCATGCAACTGCCCTTACTCTTGGAGGGTTAAGTTTGATCACGTTTTTCAAAAGTACCTGGTGATGCACTGCAATCTCACGCACAATCACCCATGGGACAAGAAGCTGGTGAAAAATTATCAGGAAATCAAGTATTCATAAGACTATTTATAATAATTTAGAATGTATACAGTGCTCAATAACGATAATTTATTTAGACAAATAAGTTCTCCAGTGAAGACGATGATTGAAAATGAGCTTCGTGACGGTGCAAACGTTGTCAACATTCGCGCAAGAGTTTTGAATGAGCATGGCGTTCATCTCAAACCAAAGACCGTGCACAACTTGAAGCAAAAAGTCCTGGGTATGTACCTACGTTTCAATTTGTATCTATCTGTATACTTTGAATAAAAAAATATTATTTCATCGATGTGTACAGGATTACCTCAGCTTGAATGGGAGGACACACAAAGGCTTCTTAACGAAATTCGCCAGAGACCTGGTAGTGTGGTGGAAACGGTGCTCGACGAAAATCGAGAAGTCAAGATGATTTTCATTCAACTTAGAGAACAAAGAGAGCTGTACGAAAAGTTCGGAGAGCTAGTGCAGCTTGACGGTACCTACAAAATGGTTAAATGTGGTATGGCACTTTACACTATCTTAGTTGAGGATAATCACGGCGTCGGACAGCCGGTCTGTTACATTTTCCTGAGAGAAGAAACAAAGGATAGTATAACTGCGGCTCTTAGAGAGTTTGCCCAGGTATAATACGCAATCTTATGTGAAACATAAAAAAAAATTTCCTTATATTTTTTTTCTTTAAGCACAACAACATTGAGAAAACAAAAGTTGTGATTACTGATAAGGACTTTTCTGAGATCCGTGCTGTTGAAGAAGTCTTCATCCATGCTGAAGTCTTCCTCTGTTTGTTTCATGTCTTGGCCGCCGTTGACAAACGATTGACCGAGGCAAAGTTACCCCGGGATCTTCGGCACGAAATCTACGAGGAATTTAAGAAGGCAGTTTACGCTGACTCGGAAGAGGTTATTGACGGAGCCAAAACATATCTCTGCGCACTCGGTAGCCGATTTTTTATTTTTTTTTAAATCTCTTAAATCATTTCATTACTCTTTCTCAAGATGATGACGATGAAGAAAACGCCTTTGACGGGCTAGGCAGCTATTTCCGTGATTGTTGGTTTACTAGTGCTCAGTACAACATACAGGACTTTACCAAGTACTGGGCTAAATATTATCGACGGGACCACTTCACCATGGACAATGATACCAACAACCGGATCGAACGGTAATATTTCCATTTTTTTTACAGAATTTATACTGAAATTTAAATAGTATTTCTAGATAATTAAAGAAAACGATAACTTATTTAATTTGAATTACTAATTTACAGTGTATTGTGACGTTTAGTTTGAATATGACTCGATTTTTTTTATTCACAAAAAAAAATTATTTAGGTACCATTCAACTCTGAAGAAGACCACAAGGAATCGTCAAGTCAGATTTACTGAATTAATCCCGATGCTGACAAATATTATTATTCTTCGTGATCTCGATCGAAAAAAGAAGAGCGACTATGTGATCATCAAATTTCCCGTAAGAAGGGTCCATCCAGTCATAGAGCAGCTTCGAAAAATTTACACTCCACATGCAGTAGAAAAAGTTCAGGAGCAAATGGACGCGCCAACAACCTCGTTTTCCACAATCTACGGGGTAAAAAATAATTATTATTACAACTAAAAATCCATATTTGAATTGATTTGTGCTGACCAGGACGCAGGTTACGTTGTGGCAACCCATTCCGGGCGGTACCAGGTGAAAAATGATCTCTCTGAATGTTCCTGCATATTTTTCAAAAATTTCCATTTGCCGTGTCGTCACATCATCTTTGTGCACAACAACGAGGGATTCCGCCTTCCACTGGATGACTTCGATCAACGATGGAAAATCACTGAAGAGGTGAAATAGATTTTATACATTAACAAACTCTTTCTAATTTAATTTTTAAAACAGGCATTGGAGCTACCTGTCGGTGGTGAAGTGGCTGAGGCACCTGCTGGAGGAGGAGCGGAAATCCCACCAAACGACGGTGAGATGGGAGGTGAGGCTTGGTCCCCTATCAATCGAGGCGGACACCGCCAGCGCGGTAAACGCAAAGGTGTAGTCCGTCAGTGCAGAAATCGTGTGCGGGTTACGCGAGAAGAAATGTTCAATGAAGCACACCGATTAGCAAAGAGGCTCGCTGATACACTTCAGAATTTGCCTCTTCCTGCTTTTCAGGGTTATTTGAACGTTTTAGAAGAAATTATAGGCGTGATTCTCCGGAATGAACCTCTCCGTCTAGTTGTTGGAGGCAAAATAAATTACTGCCTCTTCCAGAGGTCCAAAAAAAAAATTATTAATATTTTTCAATACTGGTACAGGGGCGCCGATGGACGTTCCAGTCGATGATGAAGTTGTCCTTCAACCGGGTGTCCACGGTCAGCGGGAATTATCAGCAATAGAACTTGTTGGGCTGGACCATTCATATGGTTCCACGAACCAATCGTCGCCTCGACCGGCTCTTCACGGCCCACCCGTGAACCAATCTTCACCTCTAGCTGGTCCGTCCAGTACCACGAGTGAAAGGGCGGAAGCTCCGGCATCCACACTTCCTGTGGTACAGTTAGACCATTCGTATGGTGCTCCAAATCGCTCGGACAGCACGGGAAGTTGCAGCCGGCAAGTAGAACGAGTTCCTCCCGCAACAGTCCGGAGGCAAAGAGATGATTCAAACGATGAAGATGAGCTGGAAGGCTCTACTTTGCCGGCCAAAAGACGCCCAGGACGTCAGAGAGTTTGCCGGAAGCTAGACCACCATGCAAATCACCCTGCTCCCTTCCTGTCTAAAACAATAACACAAAGAAAGAAAAGTATTATCAGTTAAAAATTTTTATTTGAAATAATTGACAGTAAAATATTTTAATATTTTTCCAGTGTTCCTAACCTGGTTTGTAGGAGCAGATAATTCAAAAGTAATTCTGGCCACCAAAAAGTTGGTTGGAGAAGAAATGATTTTCCAAATTCCCGAGCAAGTTAGTTCAGCAGTGCAAGATCCTATCATCAATTTGAAGGATTTCCAGACAATGTTCGACCCAGATGCTTGGGAATCTGTTTTACAAATGAGTGAGTATTATGCAAAGTATATCATATTTTTACTGATATCGTAACACATGATTATTCTTGATTGCAGTTGAAGTAAAAAAGAACCAAAATGTACTCGTGTGTCACTGTAAGAAAGAAGTGAAGAAGGATGGAATTCGCTGTGACTCTTGTCTTGTCGTTAGTCACAAAAAATGTGAAAAACTGAAACCCGGCGAAGTTATCAGAAGCAAATATTTTACGTGTAGTCATTGTTTTCAAGCAGTTTTTTAAAAGTTACCATTCTTATGTTTGAAGTTGTGTTTCAAGTTTTGACTAGAGAACTAGTTTCTGTCACTTGTTGAATGGAAACAGTCTCTTTTTACTTTATAACGGAGAAAACGTAATTAATCTTTCTACTTTATAACAGAGAAAACATAATCAATCAATACACCTGTCAATTTTGTAAACAACTCCTCAAAATCAGATTATTTCCACTGTACACTGCGGAGAGTCTCCGTTAGATGTCTCTATAAGACTTCTCCGGACAATAGCACTGAGTAGGCTATTGCCCAGAGGAGTCTCCGGGTAATAGAATTGACGTCCCGCAACAGTCCGGAGGCAAAGAGATGATTCAAACGATGAAGATGAGCTGGAAGGCTCTACTTTGCCGGCCAAAAGACGCCCAGGACGTCAGAGAGTTTGCCGGAAGCTAGACCACCATGCAAATCACCCTGCTCCCTTCCTGTCTAAAACAATAACACAAAGAAAGAAAAGTATTTTCAGTTAAAAATTTTTATTTGAAATAATTGACAGTAAAATATTTTAATATTTTTCCAGTGTTCCTAACCTGGTTTGTAGGAGCAGATAATTCAAAAGTAATTCTGGCCACCAAAAAGTTGGTTGGAGAAGAAATGATTTTCCAAATTCCCGAGCAAGTTAGTTCAGCAGTGCAAGATCCTATCATCAATTTGAAGGATTTCCAGACAATGTTCGACCCAGATGCTTGGGAATCTGTTTTACAAATGAGTGAGTATTATGCAAAGTATATCATATTTTTACTGATATCGTAACACATGATTATTCTTGATTGCAGTTGAAGTAAAAAAGAACCAAAATGTACTCGTGTGTCACTGTAAGAAAGAAGTGAAGAAGGATGGAATTCGCTGTGACTCTTGTCTTGTCGTTAGTCACAAAAAATGTGAAAAACTGAAACCCGGCGAAGTTATCAGAAGCAAATATTTTACGTGTAGTCATTGTTTTCAAGCAGTTTTTTAAAAGTTACCATTCTTATGTTTGAAGTTGTGTTTCAAGTTTTGACTAGAGAACTAGTTTCTGTCACTTGTTGAATGGAAACAGTCTCTTTTTACTTTATAACGGAGAAAACGTAATTAATCTTTCTACTTTATAACAGAGAAAACATAATCAATCAATACACCTGTCAATTTTGTAAACAACTCCTCAAAATCAGATTATTTCCACTGTACACTGCGGAGAGTCTCCGTTAGATGTCTCTATAAGACTTCTCCGGACAATAGCACTAAGTAGGCTATTGCCCAGAGGAGTCTCCGGGTAATAGAATTGACGGTTGTTTTGTTTTGAATTTGAGATTTCGAGCTACCGCTTGAATGTTATCGGCCCATTAGAAATTGGATTTTTTTAGTGCAACTATTTCCATACCTTTTAATTGCTTACTTCCGTATTTGGTGAGTGGCTGGAGATTGCAGCTATACGTTAATTTTAATTTAAGCATGATGAACTCCAGGTCTACAGCTAATATATTTCCTTGAAAAGATTCCTCCATATGCTTCTTTAAAAATTAATTTATGTTTTTATAGATTTAACGCTACATTTTAATTAAAATTATGCAGCTGTTCAGTTTTCATACTTTTACAACAGTAATATGGGGCAAAGAGGCTCATCCTTAAATGGTGATTCTGATTCCCAACTTTCATCATTACCCGCAATGAAAATTAATTCTGAAGATGAAATTAAAACCAGACAAGAATCAGCACCTCCCATCATAAACCAATTGAATGCTGGTGAGAGGGAAAAGTACTACTACTTTGGCCGGAATAACAGCCAAAGGAAGAAATTCCACTACTGTGGTGACTGTCCATACAGAGCCTGGCATTGGAAATCCCTTATGAACCACACCAGAAAGATTCATCCTTCCTCCACTACAGCTCTTCCTCTCTCCAGAAAAAAAGCTCTCAAGAAGCCTAAAGAAAAATCCGGACAGCTAAACAATAAATCCATCATCATCAAACCTTTGAATGACCGGCATTGCAGCGCAAAGCTCAGCTGCTCTCAGTGTGACTATCGTACCGATATTCCTCATAAAATGAAGCGGCACAAAGTTCTGTGTCATCAGAAGAGATCCGATCAAGAGTGCTCTCTCCACTCCTACTCTTCTAATCGAAAAAGAGACTGTTCTCCGATTAAAAAATGGAAAAACTCCAGTATCGACGAGGTTTATATTAACATAATTGTGTGTTACCCTTTTTCTAAATTAACTAATATTTCTTTCTATTTAGAGTCCGCCAGTACCATCGGTTAAGGTTGAAGAGGCCTCTCTGATTCACAAGTGTGATGAATGCGAGTACGAGACCACGGTGAAAAAACACATGAAGCGCCATCGAGTGTGCCACAATGTGAAATCAGCTCACCAATGCCCGTGGTGCTCTTTCTCCGCCCGCAATCTGACTCGTTTGACCATTCACGTGAATTTGTATCATACCAAAATTGACAAGAAAGCTCTAGTCAGTGAAAATCAGGTATATTAAAGTCTATATTTACTTGTGTTTCTCTACTTTATCCTCCTTTTACTTTTATTTCCAGTCGACTCCAGCAATTCAAAAAAGCACGAAAGAGTGGTACTATTTCCGCGGTGGGAGGATTAGTTATAAGAATTGTGGGGATTGCGACTACAAAACAACGGACAAGAAGCGCATGATCGCACACATCAAGCTGATACATCCCTTCTCTACTTCGGCGTCCCAGCCTCTCATAACAAAGAAGAAAAATCCCCGTTTTCACTGCGCTCACTGCCCGTTCAAGACAAATAAGAAATGCAACTTCGAACAGCACGTCGCCCACCATCGGGATCATCATGCCGAACATCAGTGTCATCTATGCAGCTTCTCGCGTAACAATCGTGGTAGTCTGACTGTCCACTTGAAACTTCATTATCGGGAAATGGACGAGAATAACAACAACTTTGGTGACCTACTGGTAACTAATAATTCTTCGCTATTCAATCGGCTATAGATTCCTTATCATGATTTTTATCTTCTTATTTTAGAATATGGAGGATGTTAGAGGCAATAAAGGAGTTACTGGATCCTCAGTGAACAGACAAAGATCTCTTTTATCCTGTCGGGATTGCCACCTTTTCAAAACCACTTCTCGTTTTACTCTGAAGAGGCACGCCAAAAGGGTGCATCCCTTCTCTCTTTCGGCGCTTCCACCCGTGTACAATAAGCGCATAATGAGTGGCCTTAAAGTTGCACAGAAAACTCATCAGGTATTAGCTATTTAGATTTCTATTTGAATATTAATTTTCAACTTTTTATTGGTCATGTTTTTAGGCTGTAGGAGATGCTCTCGTCCAAAAACCGGAAGGAACTCGAGAAGAGTGGTACGTTCGATCAAGTGGGAAGAAGAGACAAAGATACATCTACTGCGGAGACTGTAACTACAGAACGACATCTCGGTACCACATAATACCACACGCTGAAAAGATGCATCCTTCATCTACTACGGCGGTTCCATCGCAACCACTGCAGACTCGGTTACTCAATTGTTTGGAATGCGACTTCTCTACAAGCAACGCTGGCAACATGAACGGGCACAAAAAGGCGCACCAAGCAAGCGGAAAATTCAAATGCTCCTTTTGCAGTTTCTCATCGAATTTCCGGTCTTCCATATCCCTCCATTTCAAATCCGGACATCATCAAAATTTAAAATCGACTCATATTGAGGTACCTATAATAGTACGCTTTGTTAACTAGGACCTTGTGGTTTACTACAGTTTAAATATTTTTAGGCGTTGTGGTCGGAAGTGAGACTGAGGAAACAGTATGGCATCAAAGAATGCCGTGTGGTTCTTCGTAACATCCTTACACCGTCACTCATCAAAGGTAACTAAATTCAAAAGAAATTATTTTTTTATTACGCTTCCTAATCACTTTCATGTCTTACAGTGTTGAACCTAAAAGACGAGGAAGAAGAAAATCCAGCTGGTAATAATAAATTTTTTTTTTTCCTAAACAGAATTTCTTATTAATGGGTAATTTTTATTATTTACAGATGAGATCCAGTTGCTGAAAATTCGATTGAAAGCGATGGAAGAAAAAGCGCGGATTGCCGAAGAAGAGGTGAAAGAAGTCTCGTCAAAGAAGATGAACCTCCAGAAGAGGATCGACGAGATAGAAAGAAGAAAGGTGATGATAGAATACTTGCGATCTCAACCATGTAAATTTCTTGAAATGAGTCTCTCTGCGCCCAATGCGGAAGTAGACTTTGATGGTATATTTACGAATCCGGTAGAAGAGAAAATCAATTGTTTAGAGACTGAAATGAAGCTAATAGAGGGTCAACTAGGAGCTCTGAAAGAAGAAGAAAAGAGTCTCGCTCTAGACCTCAAATGTGCCCAAGAATCTCACTTTGGAGTCGTTCAAGTAATCGAAGCGTTACAGTCTGAATTGGGTGGATATTGTTAAAACATTCTGTTTGATATTCGACATTCTATGAAATTCTTGTGTGCTTTTGATTCAACTCGCACAAATCAGCTCTGCCTTTGATTTATGAACGATCCTAGGCCATTATTATAATGCGATGTGCCGGTGTATTATGCTGGTCATAAATAAATCTTGTCATAGTAAAGTACGCTACCGGTATCGTTTATCAACTTATCACGGGGATACCGAATTGCTAGTGATTCTGAACAAATCTTGTTTTATAAATCATATTGTTTGCTTGCAACATAATGAAATGCAATTGTAATAAACAAGAACTCTAAAACCTTCGGTTGGTTCAATAGAAAAATTCAAATAGTAAAAGTAAGTGTATACGTAGTATGGCCTTTGACACTCTTTTAAGGAGAAAAAGCAAGCACCGTATTTTGTATAATAAAGAAAGCTTAAACTTTTGTGAAAAGGAAACTCTCGGTTCATTATTAGGACTCATCTTTTTGACCAGCATTTAAATCAATGGTAAAATCAAATGGTAAAATCAGATATCGGACGTAGAAAGAATCCAGCAATACCTACATTAGTTATAAACTACATTTAACTATAAAACTCACTTACGAATATTATACGAACAAATAAAACGTCGACTGTAGCGCAAAGAATTATGGTCAGGTGAGTCGGGAAATTCTTTCATGACAACACAAGATATTAACTATTACTTATAACAGGAAATTTAAGCTAGTAACCATCAGAAATAGCAATTATCTTTTTTGAAATTGTTTGGTGGCCCTGAAAAGGGCCGATTTGGTAAGCAAAAGATATAGAGCGTTTAAGCCTTGGCGGGTTTGTCGGTCTTCTTGGGCAGAAGAACGGCCTGGATGTTGGGCAAGACACCTCCCTGAGCGATGGTCACACCGGAGAGCAGCTTGTTCAACTCTTCGTCGTTACGGATGGCCAACTGAAGGTGACGGGGGATGATGCGGGTCTTCTTGTTGTCACGGGCGGCATTACCGGCCAACTCGAGCACTTCAGCGGCGAGGTACTCCATGACGGCAGCCAAGTAGACGGGGGCACCGGCACCGACACGATCAGCGTAGGATCCTTTACGGAGCATTCGGTGGATACGACCGACGGGGAACTGAAGTCCGGCCCTGGAAGAACGGGTCTTTGACTTTCCCTTGACTTTGCCTCCTTTACCGCGACCAGACATGATGAGTAGGTAGAAGAGTAAGTATCTGCTAAAGAACTACATGTAGCTCTCGAACAGTAAATGTAATGAAAGAGGGGGAAAGATCGGTTTATATAGCTTCTGACGCACAGAAAAGAGGAGCCAAAAGTAAAAAAAACTATGAATCTCATTGGGTAGCAAGCAGGAGCCTTAGTCGGCTCGGTACTTCACCAATGGGTATGATTTTTTCACCCTCTCCCGCCAAGATCGACAGCTGCTACCTTTGTTTGAATTTGGCTCCCCTCGTCCTCATGACCCTCTAGTCCCTTGGCTCTCTTTTTCCACATTCCTAAGGCAGAGGGGGAAATTTAGTATAAAGCTGTTCAGAAAAATTCAAACAATTATTCATTTTCTCATACCCGAGTAAACCGAATATGCCTCCCAAAGTCAGCGGAAAAGCAGCCAAGAAGGCCGGTAAGGCTTCGAAGAACATCGCTAAGGGCGACAAGAAGAAAAGGAAGAAGAGGAAGGAGAGCTACGCCATTTACATCTACAAAGTGTTGAAGCAGGTCCACCCCGACACCGGCATCTCCTCCAAGGCCATGACCATCATGAACTCTTTCGTCAACGACATCTTCGAGCGCATCGCCGGTGAATCTTCCCGTTTGGCTCACTACAACAAGCGGTCGACCATCACGAGCCGCGAAATCCAAACGGCCGTCCGTCTTCTTCTGCCCGGAGAGTTGGCCAAGCACGCCGTCTCTGAGGGCACCAAAGCCGTCACCAAGTACACCAGCACCAAGTAGATTTATCTACTGTCCGACCTTTTTCTAAAATCTAAACAAATCGGCCCTTTTCAGGGCCACCAATTTCCAAAGAAAAGAAAATCCTTACTTTTAATTCCAAGAACTTTGTCAAATCGAACTTGACGAAATCGTTTCAAATAAAAGAAAAACAGAACAGAACTTCGGTTTGAGCAATATGCACAAAAATCTAGGGTGCGACCATTTCGCTCTCCGTAGTAGCGGGGAGATGAAGGGAACAACATCTTTTTAAAATATTAATAAAACCAGAAACTTTCTCAAATTTTAATTAAATGCACTTTGGTTTTAGTTTCGAGGGACTCAGTTAATTGTTGGTACAGCAATCTTACATACAACATTTCTGTGTATTAAGTAAGCGGACAAAGAAATCGCGGGAAAAATCTTAACGCTGTAGAATATGTATTTTACGTCGAAACGTTTTGGCTAGCTACTAGTTCAGCACTGTATATTTCGTTTTTAGTACAGCGAAGATTATTTCTGCAAGAACAATGGCTGGCGGGAAGTATTCTTTTCATTGTAAAATACATATTTATTTATTTTAACGCATTAGCTGCCTTCCTGGCAGTGGGAGTAGCAGTTTAGTTTAAGGTTAACTTATAAAAACTATTGTTATAAATAATTCTTACGTTGAATTTTATAGTTCTTATATTGAAAAAGGAAACATGTTAAAATAATTGATCCATTAGGCGAGTCAAGTAAAGAATGCGTAACGATAACAAGTGCACTTTTAGTATTAGATTTTAATACTAGATAATCGGTACATCTACGAAATTTTAGAGCCTGGGCTAATATTTATTTAGGAACTAAAAACAGGAAAGCTAAAATTCATTTCTTTTGAGAATTGGTGGCCCTGAAAAGGGCCGATTTAGTAAGTTGGTCTGATGGTATAAGAGTTGTTTAGCCGCCGAAGCCGTAGAGAGTGCGGCCCTGGCGTTTAAGAGCGTAGACGACGTCCATGGCGGTCACCGTCTTCCTCTTGGCGTGTTCAGTGTAGGTGACGGCGTCACGGATGACGTTCTCAAGGAACACCTTGAGCACACCACGGGTCTCTTCGTAGATCAGACCGGAGATACGCTTGACACCTCCACGGCGAGCAAGACGACGAATAGCCGGCTTGGTGATGCCCTGGATGTTGTCACGCAACACTTTCCGGTGACGCTTGGCGCCTCCCTTTCCGAGTCCTTTGCCTCCTTTACCGCGTCCAGTCATTGTAGATATTCGAAGTGGTTCAAAACTTTGAATGAATTTCGACGGAAAAACAGGGCATTATATACTCACCAAACGCGACCCTTCTTCTCTCCCCATTGGATGAAGATGGATAATTCGCGCTTTTTCTCCCCTCCACCAATAGAGAACAATGAAAGAGGGTGAACAAAGACCTCCACCCCTCCCTCCACTCTACACCGTATGCAATCTCACTATAAAGACCCCTCATTTTCTAATAGTTTTATTCTACAACTTATTCTCGCCATGGCCCGTACCAAGCAAACCGCTCGTAAATCTACCGGAGGAAAGGCTCCTCGCAAGCAGCTGGCCACCAAGGCTGCTCGTAAGAGTGCCCCAGCCACCGGCGGTGTCAAGAAGCCCCATCGTTACCGCCCTGGTACCGTCGCTCTCCGTGAAATCCGTCGTTACCAGAAATCGACTGAGCTTCTCATCCGCAAGTTGCCCTTCCAGCGCCTCGTCCGTGAAATTGCCCAGGATTTCAAGACTGACCTCCGCTTCCAGAGCTCCGCCGTGATGGCCCTTCAGGAGGCCAGCGAGGCCTACTTGGTCGGTCTGTTCGAGGACACGAACTTGTGCGCCATCCACGCCAAGCGTGTGACCATCATGCCCAAGGACATCCAGCTCGCTCGCCGCATCCGTGGTGAACGCGCTTAAACTGACTACATCTCCCCGTCTTAACAAATCGGCCCTTTTCAGGGCCAGCATATAAATATAGAAAAGTAAATCAAATCATCTTGTTAAAAATTTTAACTCACATTCTTTCTTGCCTATTGTTTCCATGGTTTCTTTGATAATCACTTCTTACACTGTGTAACATTCAGTTTAAAATATATTCCTAAACTTTTCTAATTTTATTTCGATACCTAGTGAATAGGAAAGGTGCCATCGTATTTACTCATTTAAAAATCAGAAAAAATCCACGACTCTTTCTCTCCTATGATAAACTTGCCAAAGAAGTGTCATCTTTATTAATAAGATATTTTTTTGGCGAAGCCACTAATTTAGAAAAAAAACCTTCTGAGGAGAACTTTTTAAAGTAAGAATGTATACCAAAGAGTTATCATAATATAATTAATCTTTTCTATTGAGTTACATTGGAAACTTCATAATGTAGTTTTTCTTTGACTTTGGTCAACTGGGTACCTTACATTAACCTTGTATTTATAATTTCAAATAAACAAATGCAAATAAATCAGAGTTACATTGAAGAATAATAAACATTCCTTGTTCAAGTCCTTGTTTGTTGCTCGATGCCAAAATTCTATTTTCTTTTAATCCTATAGTTAAAATATTTCTTGGAAAGTTTCTACTGCATTTAAGAACTCACTAAGAAAATCATCAAGGAATTGATGGGTTCCCTTGAGTAACAAAAAAAATTAAGAATGCTACAAACTTTGATAAACGTTTTATTATCGTCATTGTTATTGGTTTCTGATTCGCTTGCCAATCATCTATAGCTCATCTACATTAATGTGACGATTCCCATTACTTGTCAGTTTAGTTTTGGATTCCGAGCGAAGCTCATTCACAACATTTTTAAATTCTATTACTTTTTTTTGTCAAACCTTTGCACTCCAAAGGTAAGCACTGTGATCAATCATAAAATTAAAAGTTATCTAATCCTTTTTTATTCAAATCCAGATGGAAGACGAGCAAGAGAAAAAGCCAACTTTAGCAGTTTTTGAATTTCAATGGAATCTGACCAACATCCCCAAAAAGACGGTGACCATTCTATCGAAAATGATCGAATTTCGAGGAGAGAAACTTTTCCGAGCAGGGCTGAAAAACCAGAATGAAGTGCATCATTTATACTCCCAAGCAGCATCATCAACTCTCCTTTTCATGACCACTGATCTTGGTAAAATGGGATTACGGTCAGAAACTGTTTGGTACAGCGATATGCAATCTGGAAAAGATATGCAAAAGATGGACTTGGTAGTAAAAAAGGTAGCGGACAATTTAAACGGAAAAGTCCAACTGTTTACAGCTCCATTGGGAAGTTTTGCAACTGGAAGCAAAAGCTTCAAGTTCCATGTTTACATCACTGGCGTTGTAGAAGACTTTCAATTCATTCAAAAGGACTCACTCATCAACGAGCAGCTGTGGCTGTCCGCTCAAAATCAAGTTGGAACGGATTTTGAAATTACTGCTGGGAAGAAGAAATTTGCTGTTCACAAATTCATCTTGGCAGCACGAAGTCCTGTTTTTGCGGCTCAGTTGAATGAAGAGAAGGAAGAAAAGTCTTACTTTGATGATTCTGCTTGCATGGAGCAATTTCTAAAGTTCATCTACACGGGACAGCTACAAGGGATCATCACCAATCCTAATAAACTAAAAGAATTGGCTACAACTTATCAGATCAAAACATTGGAGAGGATCTGCGAAGCCGCTTCTAAAGAAATGGATGAAGATCAGATGATCAAGTTTATTCTACAGTTTGAGTCGTTAATCGGAACCAGTTCTGTTGAGATAATGTAAGCATTCCTTGTAATATATTACTTTTATACCATCTCTTTACAATTTAGCCTAATTATATTCCAGGAAGGATACCATTTCAATCGTGCGTCATTCCTCAAATGAAGCGGTTCTCAATTACGAATGGAAGTGGAACAAGAACAAGCTTGTAACAGATAGTTTAGTGATGTCAACTGATGCGTTCGAGTACAAGAATCAAAAACTTTTTCGGGCAAAACTTAAGTCTACATTTTATTATAACGGCGGCCACGGCTACGCGTTGACGCTAGCCTTGTTAAGCTATAGTCATCGTCAACAGACTGGCTACAATTTACAACAAGTGGCTTTCTCCATGAGTTTTGGTGATGGTTCAAGATGGAACTGGGTCCTATTACAGGAGAAATTAGTTCCTCGGGAGAAAATGCTTCAAATGTTTTGTAGTGAGCAGAAAAATTACTCCAATTATTATCCCCCATCATCCCTCACCTTCCACGTACAGGTGCTCAACTTGATTGCCAACTATGATTTCAAATTCGTTGACTCTACTTGGGAAGAGCAAATCTGGAGTGCCGCTATCGCCAAAAAGTTCACCGACGTCGAGTTCTTCATCGGGGATCAGTCCTTTGCCGCCCACCGTTTCATCCTCTCCGCCCGGAGTCCAGTTTTCGCCGCGATGTTCAACAGCGGGATGGCGGAGGATCGAACCGGACAAGTTCGCATCGATGACGACGTCGACGTCAACATCTTCCGCACATTTTTGGAGTTTCTCTACGTCGGAGCCTTAAAGTCCTTTGACAGGAAAGAGGAGCTTTATGCCCTGGCCGACAAGTACCAAGTGGAAACGTTGATGGCCTTGTGTAAGCCGACTAATGAGCCACCGATGGACATTGACGACTTCACCAAGGCCCTTCTTGCTTATTGAAATGGTTTTGTATTATTTCATACGCCGTTTTGTTCTTTTCTACTGAGAAATAAATCAAATTGAAAATGACGGTATTTATTCTGATTTTGTCTACTAGATTACTCAAAACTATAAATCGTGGATAAATAACTATCATTCAAGCAAGTTGAATATACTTACAGTATAATAGCCAGATGCTATTTTCTTAAATTATACGGAAGATAATTAAATTCGGGGAGGCAGTAGAAAAGAATGCGCATAGCGGTTTCGAAAATTGAGTTTATTTAAAACAAAAGTTAATTTTGTGGAGGCTACATAGTTACTTTGATTTGAAAAGGCTAGTTAAGGTAGACCTTTAAAAACAAATCTAAAGAAATACAAAAATATGCCGTGTATATAACAGTATTTTAATTTTTTATCGAGAGTCAATAACTAATACAAGCCTTGCGATATTTGTAAAAAAATGTTATATGAAAATGCATTGAAATTATTTCCATATAGAAAATAAAAAAGGAGCGCTAAGTCGGTCATAATAATTTTAATTTTTTTTTTTATTTTCAAGAGACATGAATTTTGGAAAGACATTTTCTTAACTTCTTTTCAGTAAAAATTTACATTACTGAAATTCACGTTATCTAGCAGACTAGGACAGCTATAGTATTTTGTTGAATTCACAGCTTTTGAAGTTTTGATTTTCTTTTCGGGATAACTGTTTATAAAACCTAAATTTCAGTAGCAGCACCTACACAAATTTTATTTTAAAAATTGCAATGGTTTTTTTTATATGCGGGATATTAGTTACGATAACACTTATAAAAGACTTGGTTAATTCAAACAAAAATATTAGTTTTTTTTTTTTTAATTCTAGAAAGAAAATTTAAAAAATAAAAAGGATAAAAGTGTATGCCAACAGCATCCCGTATTCCCAAGCGGTCACCCATCCAAGTACTAACGGGACCCGACGTAGCTTGACTTCCGGGAACTGACAAGACCGGGTACGTTCTACGTGGTATGGCCGTTGACACCCAGAGGGCGAAAAAGCGGGTATATATATACAAAGAAAGCTGCTGCACATATTGAATCGCTCTTGTAATATATGAATTATGAAACAAAAGGAAAAATTTGTGATGTTGATTTGATAAATGTTTTATTGTAAGTGAAAATTTAAGCCAGATTTATCAGTTATTTAACTTGTTAACTGTGATTTTACAGATTTTCTATTTTTTTTTTGTGAATTGATTATTTCCATTTAGCTGAGTTACTGTTTATCCCATACCCTTTTGCTGGATGTGTATTGTTTTGTTTTTCAACCGTCTGTTTTTGATTGAAGAGGAAACTGTAAACAATCGTAAAAATAAAATTCAAACTTTATTTACAGCCTTTTATTGCTTCTTTCCGTTTGTAGGTCAGTAGTGGCAATTGACAGAGCCTAGTGGTTGTATACATTCTGTTTCAGTTTGGTGAACTGCAGAAGATTTGACTTGCTTATTCTCTCCCTGTCTTTTTAAAAAAATTGTGTATGACTGGTAAGTATAGCAATATACCTACATTTTAATTTAAATTATTTAGATTGAATTTTGTTGAAGATAATGTAATATTCAAACTTTTTTCAGGTAATTTTATGAAAATCAATGCAGAAATATGGGGCAGACGGGCTCATCCCTACTTGGTTCCCCACCATCATCGTCACCAACAATAAATCTAAAAACAGATTCTGAGAATCTGGAAATTAAAACCATACAAGAATCAGAACCTCCCATCATCAACCCATTGAATGCTGGCGAGAGGGAGAAGTACTACTACTTTGGGTGGAATAACAGCCAGAGAAAGAAATTCCACTACTGTGGTGACTGTCCATACAGAGCCTGGCATTGGAAATCTCTTATGAACCACACCAGAAAGATTCATCCCTCCTCCACTACAGCTCTTCCTCTCTCCAGAAAAAAAGCTCTCAAGAAGCCTAAAGAAAAATCTGGACAGCTCAACAATAATTCCACCACAATCAAAACTTTGAATGGCCGGCATCGCATCAGCAGTTCTCTATGTGACTATAGGACCGGTACTCCTCATAGAATGAAGCGGCGCAAAGTAGTGCTTCATCAGAAGAAATCCGATCACGAGTGCTCTCTTCGCTCCCACTCTGCTAAACGAAAAAGAGATGATTACTCTCCGATTAAGAAATTAAATAATTCCAGCACCAGTCAGGTTCAGATTTACATTCATCCTTTATTATCATATTTCTAAATTATTTTTTTATTTTTTTTTCTATTCGTAGAGTCCTTCAGTATCATCGGTTAATGTGAAAAAATCCACTCTGATTCACAAGTGTGCTGAATGCGAGTACGAGACCAAGTTGAAAGGACCATTTGAGCGCCATCGAGTGTTTCACGATAAGAAATTTGCTCACCAATGCCCGTGGTGCTCTTTTTCCGCCCGGTCGGCGACTCGTTTGACCATTCACATGAAACTTTATCATTCTAAAATCGACAGGAAAGCTCTAACCAGTGAAAAACAGGTATATTAAAACCTATATACGTTTATAACTATTCTTTATCTTCATTCTATTATTATTTTAAAGGAAAATTCAGCTCCTAAAAAGGATACAAAAGAGTGGTACTATTTCCGCGGTGGGAGGACCAGTTATAAGAAATGTGGAGATTGCGACTACAAAACAACTAAAAACTTGGCCCTGAAAAAGCATATCAAGCGGGAGCACTCCTTCTCTTCTACGACGAACGAGTCTCTGATAACAAAGAAGAGAAATTACCGTTTTCACTGCGTGCATTGTCCATTTAAGGCTAAACAGAGATCAATGTTAGAACAACACTATGCCTGTCATCGGAATCCATCTGCTAAGCACCAGTGCCACATCTGTAGCTACTCTGTAAATCATCGGGGTATTCTGTATGCTCACCTGAAGCTTCATTACCTGCAAATGAAAGAGAATAACAGCAACAATAACAGCATTGGTGATCATCAACTGGTAATTAATTTGCTGTTTTAAAATAAATTGTATTTTTGTATTAACCTTTATTATCTCATTTTAGAATATAGAAAAAGGAAGAGATAATAAAAGTGCTGCTGGATCTTTATGGAATAGTCAAAGATATTTTCTATCCTGTCGGGATTGTCGTCTATTCAAAACCACTTCTCGTTTCACTCTGAAGAGGCACGTCAAAAAGGCGCATCCCTTCTCTCTTTCGGCGCTTCCACCTGTGTCCAATAAGCGGCAAAAGAGTGGCCTTAAAGTTGTCCAGGAAACTCATCAGGTATATTTCTATTCAAATTTCTATTTAAATATTAATTTTCATGTTTTTTATTGGTCGTGGTTTTAGACTGTAAAAGATGCTCTCGTCTCAGCGCCGGAAGGAACTCGAGAAGAGTGGTACGTCGCTCCAAGTGGGAAGAAGAGACTAAGATACATCTACTGCGGAGACTGTAACTACAGAACGACGTCTCGGTACAGCATAATAGCACATGCTGAAAAGAAGCATCCTGCATCCACTATTACGGTGATTCCATCGCAACCACTACGTACACATCATCAGGATCGGGAAAATCCCGGTGAAAAGGTATTTATCTCCGGAATTAAGTTAATCGGCTCCTTTAGATCATGTTTTTAATCATTTATCTAGGAGGTGGAAGTAGAAAATGAAGAGGAAACCCCAAAAATTTTGAATCACTTTTCTACTCTTCTCTTCGGTCAGAAGAATCATTTACACAAATGCTCGGAATGCGATTTCTCTACAAAAAATGTCTGCAATATGAAGAGGCACAGAAAGGCGCACCAAGCAAGCGGGAAATTCAAATGCTCCTATTGTAGTTTCTCGGCGAATATCCGAACTCCCGTAATCCTCCATTTGAAATACGGACATCATCGAAATTTGAAATTATCTGAAACTTTTATCCAGGTAAAACTACTTTTTGATCTGTATATGGAGTTATATGTTTTACTAATATGGGTTACATAATTGTTTAGGAGGTGAGTTTGGAAGCAAGACTTAAAAAGCAGTTTGGCATCGAAGAATCCCAGGTGATACTCCATAACATTCTTCTACCACTTATCAAAGGTAATCAAAGAAATTATAAATTCATATTCAGTATTTTAATTCGTAATCACCTTGTTATTTGTATTCCAGCGTTGAACCTGGATTTAAATGGTAGAAATATTTTTTTTTACCCATAATAGTACTTTTTATTGATGCGTAATTTAAATTATTTACAGACTGCTGCCAATTTGGATGAAAACCATTATGGAAGAAAAAGTCGCGCTCAATTCAGAAGATCATTTATGAAACCAGTGAAAGGGATAGTGAAGATTAAAAAAATATTATTAGATGCTGAACTAGCAGCTTTGAAAGAAGAAGAAAAGAGTCTCGCCAGAGATACTGAATATTTTATGTAGTAAAAGTACTAAAAGCATTTACACTGTGAAATAAATGAGTTTTTCTTTGAAAATTATGTTTTATATGTGAAGTTCTGGATGAAATTTTTGTGTACTTTCGATTCGACCCAACTACTCTGCTCATTTATAATTATGAACGATTGATATTATATGCGAAATGTGTTATGCTGGTCATAAATAAATATTGCCATAATACCTTAATTTACTAGCGTTATTAACTGATCCTATTGTAGAGAATAGTTAGAGCTGGGTTCTCTACTTTGGTTCTAGTTAGTGAAGGATAACGCGTGTAGATGCTAAGGATAGTATATTGAATGTATATATGTGAAACTACAGTAAAGGAACTCCATCTATAGAACTCTGTCTATAGATGTATGTTAACTAACATCCAGTATGTGAACTCCGCAGAATGCGGGTTTGCAATAGGCTTATATAGCCTCTAGAATATAGGTTATAGAAAGTGTATAGAAAGTATTATAGAAAGTAGGCTAGCGGGACTTTCATATAGAAAGTCCCTGACCGATAGAGTGTGACGACCGGCCATAGCCGCGCCGTTCACCACACTATTAAGTCCGCCGTTTAAATATTTCTTAAAACTATTTGAGAATAGGATAAGCGTGGTAGTATATGTACACATAAAAAAGCTGATATAAAGAGTATGCAATAAATTGATGAAATATCAGTGACCAGTAACAAAGGTTGGTTCAGTTTAAAAAATGTGAAAAACTGAGAAAAACTTTTATGCCAACAGCATCCCGTATTCCCAAGCGGTCACCCATCCAAGTACTAACGGGACCCGACGTAGCTTGACTTCCGGGAGCTGACGAGACCGGGTACGTTCTACGTGGTATGGCCGTTGACACACATTGGGCGGAAAAGCGGGTATATATATACGAAAAAAGCTGCTGTGAACTTTTGATGCACTATAAGACCTTCTGTTTTTGACAATATTAACTATATAATTAGATGTATTTGCAGGGTAGAGACTAGAGAATTACTGTTTATACACGGGATAATAAAAATAATAACGATGGATGCATACCATTGCTGTGTTTAAGTTAAATTATAAACAAACGAAGTGCTTACTGCTTATATTGAAATGGAATTTTTATAAATCAGCTATGGTAAAATAGTAGCAAACAAATAACATCATATACCAACTAAAACCGGAGGAATAACTCACAGAATACGAGAGATAATCTTTTAAGTGATAGTCTTGGTGGCCCTGAAAAGGGCCGATTTAGTAAGCAAAAGATGTAGAGCGTTTAAGCCTTGGCGGGTTTGTCGGTCTTCTTGGGCAGAAGAACGGCCTGGATGTTGGGCAGGACACCACCCTGAGCGATGGTAACACCGGAGAGAAGTTTGTTCAACTCTTCGTCGTTACGGATGGCCAACTGAAGGTGACGGGGGATGATGCGGGTCTTCTTGTTGTCACGGGCGGCATTACCGGCCAACTCGAGCACTTCAGCGGCGAGGTACTCCATGACGGCAGCCAAGTAGACGGGAGCACCGGCACCAACACGATCAGCGTAGGATCCCTTACGGAGCATACGGTGAATACGACCGACGGGGAACTGAAGTCCGGCCCTGGATGAACGGGTCTTTGACTTTCCCTTGACTTTGCCTCCTTTTCCGCGACCAGACATGATGAGTACGAGTGGGATGATAACTCTAAATGAGAATGAAATAGAATTGGAAAAGTGCCAGTTTATATAGCCCTCGACGGTAAGAAAAGGGGAGCGAAAAGTAGAAAACTAGTAAGCTCATTGGGGAAAGAAACACAGTTGAGAGATGGACCAATCGTTGTTAACCGCGCACCCTCTCCCGCCATCTGACCCATTGTTTCCCTTGTGAGACACCAACAAATTCCAGCAATTGTTTCGGCTTGGCTCCCCTCGACGACATGACGCTCTAGTCTTTTGGCTCTCTCTTTCCTTTGAAAGAGGGGGACATTCGATATAAATACGGGTCACTCTACCGTACATTCTTTATTCGTATTTTCATCTTAGAAATACCGGAATGCCTCCCAAGGTCAGTGGAAAAGCAGCCAAGAAGGCCGGTAAGGCTTCTAAGAACATCGCCAAAGGTGACAAGAAGAAGAAGCGGAAGAGGAAGGAGAGCTACGCCATCTACATCTACAAAGTGTTGAAGCAGGTCCACCCAGACACCGGCATCTCCTCCAAGGCCATGACCATCATGAACTCCTTCGTCAACGACATCTTCGAGCGCATCGCCGGTGAGTCTTCCCGTTTGGCCCACTACAATAAGCGGTCGACCATCACGAGCCGCGAAATCCAAACGGCTGTCCGTCTCCTTCTGCCCGGAGAATTGGCCAAGCACGCCGTCTCTGAAGGTACCAAGGCCGTCACCAAGTACACCAGCACCAAGTAAATCCACCGAACATCTGTTATAACAAATCGGCCCTTTTCAGGGCCACCAATTTCTAAAGAAAAGTTAATCGCTTATGGTAGTATCAATCTATACTCTTGCCAAACAGACTCGAAAATTATATCAAAATAAAAGTTTCAAGAATTCATTTTCATTGTCACAGGTAGAAAAATCAAATGGTCCTGCGTCTAAATTACAGCTAAAAACTAAGAATTTTTAAAATATAAATTCAAAAAGGGCTTTGAAACTAAGAAGCCATTTGTCGTAGATCTCAGGTAGTCACTATAAACTAAGCAGGAGGATGAGGGGGAACCATTGTCGATGCTGCATTTCTTTCCCTTTGTCAGATATCTGCATGTTCTTGTGGGCATGATGCTAAGGACAAAGTGATGGCGGGAATATATTGCTATAAAGAAATTAACCTCAGCACAGAACTGGCTAGTGATTGCCTACTAGGCGGTACTTTTACTCAATAATAACATACTGTTGAATTTCTTTCGATGAACGATTTTTCACGCATGTTTACATAGCAGCCCTCTTTTTAGGAGTACTTATTCCTTTAAGACAGGAAGCCAATGTGCAGTTCTGAGACAAATACACAAAGTTAAAAAGGCTTACGCTCATTCAAACTAGGAAAGTATGCTGGTTTCGTTCATAAATTTAGTATTAAGTAAAAATCTGCAGGATAGCAATGAATCGCTTCTATTGAAATTTGGTGGCCCTGAAAAGGGCCGATTTCGTAAAGTCAGTTGGTAAAAATTTGTTTAGCCGCCGAAGCCGTAGAGAGTACGGCCCTGACGTTTAAGAGCGTAGACGACATCCATGGCGGTGACGGTCTTCCTCTTGGCGTGTTCAGTGTAGGTGACGGCGTCACGGATGACGTTCTCAAGGAACACCTTGAGCACACCACGGGTCTCCTCGTAGATCAGGCCGGAAATACGCTTGACACCTCCACGGCGAGCCAGTCGGCGGATGGCCGGCTTGGTGATGCCCTGGATGTTGTCACGCAACACTTTCCGGTGACGCTTGGCGCCTCCCTTTCCGAGTCCTTTGCCTCCTTTGCCGCGTCCGGTCATGGTAGATATTCGAAGTGGTTCAAAACTTTGAATGAATTTCGACGGAAAAACAGGGGGTTATATACTCACCAAACGTCACCCTTCTTCTCTCCCCATTGGATGAAGATGGATCTTTCCCGCTTTTTCTCCCCTCCACCAATAGAGAACAATGAAAGAGGGTGAACAAAGACCTCCACTCTACACCGTATGCACTCTCGCTATAAAGACCCCTCATTTTTTCCAACGGCATCATTCTACAACTTTCTGTCGCCATGGCCCGTACCAAGCAAACCGCTCGCAAATCTACCGGAGGAAAGGCTCCTCGCAAGCAGCTGGCCACCAAGGCTGCTCGTAAGAGTGCCCCAGCCACCGGCGGTGTGAAGAAGCCCCATCGTTACCGCCCCGGTACCGTCGCTCTTCGTGAGATCCGTCGTTACCAGAAGTCGACTGAGCTGCTCATCCGCAAGTTGCCTTTCCAGCGCCTCGTCCGTGAAATCGCCCAGGATTTCAAGACTGACCTCCGCTTCCAGAGCTCCGCCGTGATGGCCCTTCAGGAGGCCAGCGAGGCCTATTTGGTCGGTCTGTTCGAGGACACCAACTTGTGCGCCATCCACGCCAAGCGTGTGACCATCATGCCCAAGGACATCCAGCTCGCCCGCCGCATCCGTGGTGAACGCGCTTAAACATCTCCCCGTCTTAACAAATCGGCCCTTTTCAGGGCCACCAATGCAAATAAGGAAAGTCAATTCAACCGTTAAGCTTCTTGTTGAGGTATTTTCCCAGATACTCCTGTTTTGATTTTCTCTTCCGAGTAGGAGAGTTGAGTCAGTTGGTGGCTGAATGGATCAGTTATTGCTTTGTTCCAAATCCTGCTTTTGATGGTAGACTAGACTGCCACCTTCTCTACTCTTTATCAATGTCCAAATAGTCTTTAAATCCTCCAAAATAAAGTTACTTTAGGTTTAAAACTTTGCACGGATTTTTACCTTTGGAGAAAGCTCATGTGAAGAATAAGGTATTCAAGTTATTTACAACACAGTGGTCACCATAATAAAGATGTCGTATAAAATATAAATGCAGCCTTTACTCATCATTTAAAAATAATGAACCTATCATGTAGTATTCAAATTCATAATTCTTACAAGTTGAATTCTTTTTGAGTAAATATGAAATAGTCATCTATCATTGTCATTGAGTGCAGTTCTCATATTTGACAACTTTTGCAAATTCAAAAGTGAAACCTAAAAAAGTAGACTCTAATTTGGACATCTCATTTTTCCGGGATAAAGCCGCTAGGGCATCATGTTTATTAAGGCTAACTGTTCAAGAACGCCAAAATAAAATACAAAAACAAAAGTTATTTCTTTGTGCGCACAATGCGAAAACAAGTAAGAAAGAAAAAAAAAAAGATCATTTCAGTGTTAGAACATAAGGAACAAAAATGTTGATCAGAATAGCGCGACAATCTAGTCCACAACCACCAAGTGGTCGTAGTGTTTGCCCAAGGTATCCATCATCGTCTCGTAAGGCGAATTGAACTTGCCATTCTCGAGGAAGGTGCGCAACATCTGGCCGGAGAATCCAGAGACCATGGCCACATTCTTTTCTTGCTTCGTGACTGGTTTGGAGCGGCTTCCACCTCGCAAGTTCCAGAAGACGATGCCTAAAAATATAAATAAAAGATGTAAACATAAATTTATACTAAGAAAGTATAAATATAAATAAATTACCTGGCAATGGGTAGCCGGATTCAGCAAACTTGCGTTGGATGAGCATGTAATCCGTCTCGTACTGCTGTCCACCGCACTCGTCAAACTCCATGTCGGAGAAGATGAAGATCGTCTTGACCATCTCGCTGGGTTTCAACTTGGCAGCAATGGCCTTGTTCAGGATCAAGTTGAATACAGCCTGTAAAAATTCAAATTCATATTTTTAATTGAAAACTTAAAATGAATTAAGAAATATGTCAACGGACCTGCATGTCAGTATTCATTCCCCAATCCATGCATCGAGTGAAGTTCACCTTCTCCTTGAGAGTCGGTTGATTCACGGCGTGCAGCTGAGGAGTAGCAGAGAAAGAGCAGACGAGTCTGTAAATAATAAAACAATTTAATTTAAAAGAGTGCTTTTCAAATTAAATATAAAAGATGTACCCATCGAATGGTGGCTTGGAGAGAGCTGCAATGAGCAGGGAGAGAGCGATGGCCACATTCATTGGGTCGCCCGTCATGGAGCCGCTGACGTCGCACACTCCGAGGGCGCTCTCCAACAATCCGACCTTCTTCAAGTTGTCGACATAGCTCTTCCACTGCATCTCGGACACGTCCTCTAGCTCCTTCGCAACTTCTCCGCCCTTCATGAATTCGTTGACGATTTCGTGGGGAAGAAGAGCTCCCGAAGCGATCTTTTTTTCGCCCTTCTTGACAGCTTCGAGGAATCCAGTGAAGTGCTCTTCATCTCGAGCCAGGAAAATTTTCTTGCAGCGTTTCATAGCGACGGATGGGACGCGCTCATAGTTGATGTCAATCCACCTGAAATAGAAAATTTAAAATTAGTTCTAATAAAGAGCTTTAAATAAAAAAATAATATCTATCCGTTTGAAACCATTAAACGTTTAAAACTGATTAATTTTGAATATCTGGAAATTAAAAAACTACTGAGGCAAGTGGGACGTCATTTAAACAAGTATAAACTGTTCTAATTCAGTTGAACTCAAATTTTGAACTAAAAATTGAATCACTTAAAAGGTCTCTTACTTGCGCTTGGACATGTGCTTCTCCACAATGTCGATCGCGTCACGAAGAGGGCTCAAGTACTTTTTCTGATACGAGCTGAAGGCCTTCATGTCGTAATCTTTGGCAGACTCACCGGCGGTCTTCTCCCGGAAAAGAGAGCGGGCAATGCTCCGACCCAGCTGGGTAGAGACATCGAACGAACCGTCGATGGATGGAGCCCATTTTCCAGCCAAAGCGGTCGACTCCAACTTTTCTTTCTTGTCCAATACTTCGACATCCTGCTTCAAAGCTGAAAAATATAAGAATTAATTAGATAAAAATACACAAAAATAATTTAAAATATTAATTACCATTTGTGAAGATTCGGACCACGGCTTTATACATGAGATGGAACTTTTCATCCTTCTCCATTAAGTTGGCGATCTGACTAGTGACGTCATGCCTCTTGGCCGACTGCCTGGCCAAGGCTTCCTTGTGGCGCTGGATGTGAATCTCTTTGGTCAACTCCTGGATCTTCTCTTTGGCTTTCATCTTAGCATCTTTGTCGGGCAGTTGACGAAGGTAAGCCTTCCAGGTGACTTTACTGATCTGCCCGTCCACTCTCTTCCGAATCACCTCTTCCAGAGAGACCGTTTTGTAATCCAGCTGCGGCTCTTCCGTCTCCATCTGCTCGGGAGCGACTTGTTGCTTGGTCACAAGAACAATCTGGCCAGTCATCGTGAAGTGGACGAGCCAAAGAAGGTCCTTCCAGTAGCCGTGCAACGGCAAGTGCTCTAAATTCTTGAGAAGTGTCTGGAAGTGATTTTTGTAGAGCCAGCTCAAGCAGTGATAGAATTCCAATTTGGCCGACTTGCCACGACGGACGTCCCTCAGTTGGAAGATCAATTTGAGGGTGAGAGCTGCATCCTCCTGCCAAGCTGCTTCAAGCATTGTGACAATGTGCTCCGGAGAAGTTTTCTGCATGACCTGGAGAGGAAATAAAATTTGCATTAATAAGAAATTAGAGTATATGATAGATTAATGATTATACTTCAAAGTAGAAATCAAGGCAGAAGCTGGTTGTGGAGGCGAAGGTGTACGAGGCATTCTCGGTGAGAGTCATGTTTGGCGGCATGGAGGCACTCACACCGTCTGTTGAGGTGGGGGCCAGCCAGAAGTTACCACCTTCGGTAGATGCCATTTTGTGAAATATGCCTACAAACATCAAAATGTGAGCATGAGCATGACAACATTTATAATGGAAGAATATGAGATAAGAAAAATAAATTATTAGGCTTACCAAGGAGGGGTAGCTGCAAATGTAGAACTGAAGCTGACTGTTGCAGCCTAGCTAGTCAGGAACTGGGCAGCTGAGCTGTAAAAAAGAAAATTTACCAATAAGTCTATAGCCCAAGTTGTGAAATTTGCTCAAATTACTGAAGTCGTGGAGCTGATGCAATAACTATCGAGCGGTTGACGAGAGAATATTTGGAAAGAAAGTTCGATGAAGCAAGCACCGGTTTTGTACGCCGCTGTGGGTGCCTTATCGATGATGTACGTACTCAAAACGTTTGAACGACACACCCAGACACTACAGCAGGCTACACACCGCTGCAGTGCTGCTACACACACGTGAACATGTACACACTGGAATCCAAAATAATGCTAAAGTGCGGAATGAGGAAGCGTTGCGAAATTTAGCAAATAGTGGAATCGGTTTACGCAACCTGTCACTTGCGGATGTAAAAACCGATTTCTATTCTTTTTTCTTTTTTTTTTTTTTATAAACGCCTACCTCCAAGCGCCTACTACGAAAAGATTTTAATTTCTTTGCAATGGAGTTATTGTTATTACTTATTGCAATATCAAAGTTTTAATTTAAACAAGAATATTAGAATTACTAGCAAGTGCAGATGTAGAAAATAAAGATGATGAGATAGAGGAGAAATGAAAAAAAAATTAATGCCTATAGCAAAACGCAGTTAATCGTAGTCGGAATGTGGAAAAGCTGTATGAGGAATAAAAGATTACACAGCAAGATTACGTCATCACAAAGCTATTTTTGTATCATGTTTATTTCCTTCAGAATAATAATCTCTCGATCTCTACCTAGCTGTATTTGGCCTTTATCGCGGAAAACCATTACAAGGTGAAACAGATCAGCCCCATTGAATTATTTTAATGAAGGTCGACAATAATATAAGAAGAGAATATGACGGAAAAATAAAGGGGGAGACAGTACAACTAGGGAATTCATGAATAACAACTGTTGCGTAATAAATTCCCAGAAGAAAATTATCTTGATGGACAGCTTTCCTTATTGATGTTTTATCGAACGTTGTTTACGGAAAGTGATGCATTAATAATTTCGCAAAAGTTGGATCCCATTTCAGTCTTTCGTAATAATATCACCAACCCGGTCAATAATTTTTAAAATATACTGCTCTCGTAAGTTTTAAATTCGTTTGATCAAGTTAATCTGTTAATCAAGTTGAACAGAAATGTATATTAATCAATCAATCAAGTAGAACATTTCTTTTTTAAATATTGATAAGGAAATGTTAAATTAAATTATGACGGCATTACTCTGAGCACAGCAATTAATTTACTTCGGGTCAATCATCTTTAATATGAAAACATTACATATCGGAGCTATGCGACCGATATTTACAACGCATCAAAACATATTATATCCCTAGAAAATCCACTAGCTCTGGTGCTCAGCGCGTTCAATTCTCATGAATAAACAAATATAGAGAAGTAAGAACGTCATCATAGAACGACTCAACATAAAATGTGGATTTAAGTTAGTCCATTTTAACGGTTTTATTTCCCATTTAATAAATAGAAACACGACAAAGAATGTTTTTAAAAATTGTATTAATAAACCTTTTTTATAATATATAGATTAATAAAAATGATTATGACAACCATGGCACGCAACAGTAGCCTCCGAGTGCGGGATACTGCTTCCCACTATTGCACTTGTAAGCCTTATTATCTACGCGTAGAAAAGCCGGGCATTGCGATGACGTTTTCCACTTGCACTCCTTTGCTATACCATTTTACATATTTCAACAGAATATCAAAATCTGTATATTTAAATCTGTTGGAATTAATACGAACTGTTGAAAAGAAAATCAAGATGAAAAATTACATAGATTTCTTATGATTTCGATATTTAAAAAATAAATTACCCTTAGCAGCACGGCTGAAATGGAGCTACTCCACCGCCTACTTTTATCGGATCGGTTCTGTTAATTACAGGCTGCTGAATTGATCCATCAGCTTTAATGGAACCAATCAGTTCTAGCATTAAAATTACATTAAAAATCTGGATGGTGAAAAATTAATTGCCACATTATTGAATATTAAAATAGTTGTCGAAATATCTAATCACTAAATATTATACCTGAAAGTTAAAAATGAAAAGACATCATATAAGCGAGGCACTTACTACAATTATCTATATATTTGAGAGAAAAATGTATTAAAACTAAGCATAATAATACTATAATGTTGCAGTACTATCTGCAATACAAATTATATACAAACAATACCAATTGGCTCCGTAATTTAGTAATGATAAAGTAAAATCCGGCTACATACTTTTATCATTTCAAATATAAGAATGCAATAAAGCCAACACATGTTGTTGATGAGGTTATTGGACCCAACATTAATCCAGGTTTTATGATCAATTTAGATTTTAAAAAAATAGTGTACCTTACCATATTGCATTATTAATATTTATTCTGTAAAGAGGAGAAAGCTGTTTATTTTTAAAAAATAATAAGTTTTGCGTAATGGCTATAGCGATTTAAGAGAAACAGGTTGTTTTAAAACCAGTTTTATTATTTTTGCAGTTATTGTGTCGAAATAGATTGAAACTATTCCATCAAGTCTGGTGGTGCAAGCAGATATTCTATCACAAAGTTTGGGTTTTTTTAAACTTTCCGGGAAATTCGGGGATTAAAAAATATATAGATTACGTTCTTCCAGATGGCACCTGAAGAGAATGTGGCCCATCATTGCTGACTATATAAAACCCATGAGTTACAAGCAAAGAATCAACACACTCTCATCCATCCATCTACCAGCTCGGTCAGATTTTGAAATATAGTCATATACTATAACGGCCATATTCAGGTAATTTAAACGTTTACTAATACCAAAACAATTTCAACTAATGATTTGATTACTCATATTACAGAATGAAGTTGGTGCTTATTACTTTGCTGTTGGTTGTGGCCGCTTCCGCAAGAAATTGGCAGTCGGGAGAGAACGGATTGGTCCATTGGTCCTCTAATTGCTTCTTCCATGCAAGCGAACACGAAGTAATTGAAAGCAAGCCGAGCTTAGATAGCCAGTGCGGCGGTATCTGTATCGCGAACCCTCGGTGCAACCACTTCTCTTTTAACGGTAGCAAATGCTACCTGATCAGTTCAGGTGCCCGTACGCCGTCCGATTTCAACGGCGGAGTGTGCGGATTTGTTTCGTCTCGTGCTTGGTAATCAAACCATTTCACAATGATAAGGATTAGAGGCTGCCCATTCCTCTTTTTATATTATCCATACCACACATATGTTTTAAAAGCAGATAATACATGAAAAATTAAAAAAGAAATCAACAGACTAACTAATTAAAATAGGAGTAATAAATACTTATTATGACGATTGAGGTCGAAAAAAGGAGAAGAAATTATATCCGGGATTTGTTGCTATATAACTTCTTGCTTAATAGACTTAACAATAGGATGTTTTTCAAATAAATAGCACGGATGAAATATGACATAAGCTGAAGTAAAAATTGCTATAAACGATAAAGCTTAATAACTTTACTTTTGTATTGGTATTCAACAGGTAACTATAAAAACCAGCATTGGTTGGTAATAAATCAGCATTGCTGGGAAAACAATGAAAACAAATGAAATTGATAAATAAAAAGATTATTTCTACTATAATGAAGGGGCTATGGACCTCCTCAATATGAATATTCATGAAACACCATAATCGAGTTTATTAGGTGAATTAATTCCTTAGTAAGCCAGTAAATAAAGAGAGAGAGAAAAACATATTTTAAAATATATATATTAATCGAACTATTAACCTTGAATTAAACGGGCAAAATTGAGAGCGTAATTTGCCTAACTCGGAAACGTTCCAACACTGCCGGACGAAGTCAATTATAACTGTAATGGCTTCGGAAAATCCCATGGCCTTCCATCAAACAACCAAACACCTGCTCTTCTCTACCTTAATACGCACACACCGTTTATGTCTCTGGTTGAAATTATCGATGATTTGTTGCTAAGCGCTGTGCTACGCATCACACATCGTCTTTAAACCAAAAAAGTAGATAAAAAGGAGCAGAACTGTTGTAGTTTCACAGTTGCTTTCTTGATGGTCACATTTGCGAATCCTAAAATGATGTTATCAGTTACACATTTAAGTTACTTCTTCCTGGTTCTTGCTTATATTCCAGTGATGCTGGTATCTTGCCAGAAAAGTGACCAGTTTTATCCAAATGAAATAATTGGTAATTACATTTTTTTCTAAATATTTTATTTCATTAAATAACACTTACTATCTTATTACAGAGAATGAAGTATTGGAGATGCAGCATCGTTCAATGATAATCGACGAAGAACCATTATCACAAAAGATCGTAACCGACGATGAAACTAATACAATCGGATCCAAAGATGAGGTGACCGATACCATTACCGAACCTATTATCAAAACCAACCAGGAAGAAGTTATTAAGGAAACTATAAAGAGCACTTTAAATGAAGTATCAGCAAATATCCTTAACAAAAAGACGAGCGAACGACAGTTTTACCGACCGGCTGTGAGCAATCCTTACCTGCTATCATCCAGCTTCAACTACGCTGGGCTCGACCGACCTTTTGGTCTACCAGAAGAAGTCAGAGAACCACCATCTTCCATAATGATGCAACGGCCAATGATGAATTACCAAGATAAAAGCAAATTAAGCGCTGGTAATAATGGAATGCCGTTTTACCGACGACCAAGTGTCCATTTGAATCGAATTCCTGATCCTTATTATGATGATTATTACCTGGGAATGATGGCTGGTCCTCTAAACTACATCAACAACCCTTTCAATTACCTGAATAATCACGAGGGAATCCCATTTATTACGTTTCAATCGCATCAAGGACCATATGCTCGTCCAGCCGTGACTTTCCTCAGTCCTCATTTTGGCTTCTATTATCGAAATGATGGTCTACTAAGTAATCACAATAAGAAAAATTTCGTTGATGAAAAAGATAAGGTGATCGATTTAGAATAACACATTTCTTTGTTATGGATATGCATTGTTGATTGAAATATAATAAATGATGCATGACATTTGCTTTTTTTAAATATAAAAATTGTCTTTGTTTGGTGTGAAGTGATCAATCAAGCAGGAACTTGATGACGCGTAACGAGTTTTAGTTAGAGTGCGGTCACACTTCAAGGTAAAGCCGTTTTATATAATAGGCTTTGATGCGCACTATTGCAATGTAAAATATATGGAAAACCCCAGCCAGTAAAAAAGTAAGAAAGTCATGGTTTGTACAAAATCTTATTCCAACATTTAGGGCCAGAATTCAACTTCGATTTAGATTATTGCATCATGGAACAATAAATTTTAAAAGACTTCCGTGTAATTCTAAATATTTATTGGACGCTTGAGTGCAATAACCTCAATATCAGCAACATGATGTTTGCGCATTCTAATATATATATATATTGTTTTTAAACTAAAATAAAAATAACTGCATTTGGCCACCTCATTTAAAAATTACAAAGTCATTTGATGTAGATTTAACCTATTAATAATACTCAAATGTGCATTTATATCATTACATCGATTAGCAGAATTTGGAACGAACCTCATCCACAAGCAAGGTCATCATCAAACCAAAAAAAAAGTTTTTTTTAAACAGATTTATCTCAATAAGTTTTGATAAGTATATGATATAATTTTATCATTTGTAATCATTTCAATAGCTGGATTAATGTAGGTTCTATAACCTCATCGCAACAACAACATATGCTGGTTAAAGAGACCTAATTCCACGAAATTTAAAAAAAAGTATATAATTTTGTATGAACAACATTTGAAGCCTCATGAAGCATTGTATTCAAATCGGAGCATAAATGATATTGATGTTTAAAAAAATGATGACATTAAAAAATGATTGTTACACCCAGTAAAAGAGCAAAGCAAAGTTTAATGCTGAATTTTAATTGAATTGAACGTTGTCACCAACTTCGGTGCTGCCTCCTAAAACAGTTGAATCCTGAGACCCGCCAAGGACAACGGCTCCATCTGCGATCAATCCATCTTGCTGCTCTTGATCACGGAAGGCTAAGAAGAGTACATTCAGCGGATCGTCATGGTGTCCAGCATTCATCAAATTGTTATTAGGATAATGTTGATTCATCCCTTGATGACGATTCCAATTGTTATTCAAATTAGTTGGAGGGCAGACCATCATATTTTGGGTAGTAGTGCCATGCACTGGTCGTCTTATAGGGTACTGATGAGTATTAGAGTTCCATCCTAAATCAGCATTTATTAAATTGTTTTATTTTTAAATGATCGAGGTTAAATTTCGTAGGATTAATATTACTGCGGTATATTAAAAACAAATTCATTCGCAATAAAATTAAGAATTAATTCAAATTGTACCAGTATTGGATGATGGCCATGTTGATGGTCGATGATGTTGTCCTGGCCGTTGGTAATGTTGGCTTCCCCAACGATGACGGAAATCGGGTGATTGTTCATCAGCAGCACCTGCATCCTCACTTGACTTGGAGACGCTAGGGCGACCACTAACTGGATACCCAAAGAGCATCGCAATCATTAGCATAGCGCAGAAGAATTGAGTTGCTTTCGCCATTTCAGTTACTGAATAAGAAGTGTGTGATTGAGAGGAGGATTGTCAGTTCTTTTTATACTGTCTACGTCAGTTATATTCTGAAACGGTGATGAGGTTTTAATTAGACAAGTATAGGAAACCACCAAATGCATCTTAATAATGATTTGATCTGCTTGAGTACCTCTGTGGTATTATTATATAAAAAAAGTTGCATTCTTTGTTGACTTGGGTTTTTCTATTGATTATAATGTGTATATCAAAGCCTTTTATGTAAAAATGACTTAACCTTGGAGTGACGTATTATCAAATTTGTTCCGATCGTTCACTTAACATCAAACGGTGAGAATTTAATATGCTCAAAAAACGTGCATCACTTATTATTTCAAGTGATTCATATTTACGTGTCGGCTTGTTCCATAATATAAAAATTGTTTTGCTTGGTGAGCTTAACTGCATTTAATTATTTCTAAGTGAAACCATAAGAGATACCAGGTAAAAATCAGCACACTAATATCTCTTTTACAAGTCCATACATCTATGAACTTACTGTAAACTCATACAGGATTATCGGCAAAGCCCCTTATACAAATGTATTATGTTATTGGTGATTACTGACTACTGATCTTACGAATAAAAAAAAATGGCTCGATTACAAATAGATCGGAATCATCGAGTTTACAGCATATTTCTGCATATTGTTATATAGTTAATCGTTTGATTGCGTAAGTATATTATTCTAAAATACAGAGCCTGCTTTTATCTAGATGTATTCTATTTATTCTATTCAATTCAATTATCACGTGGGTTACTCATTAACAAACATCTAAAGCCTTTTTCGAAATCCACGCCTTTTTCGTAAGGGCTTTAGTAACTATATACCACTGTCGGTGCTGTAAGTGATTGCGATTTCTTACTTCCCTACTTAAATTCTAGATATCGCAGCATTTTTTACTGCATAATCTTGGCAATAACCGCAGCGAAGAGATATTAACGATTTCAGTTTACAACTGAAAAAAAATAACTGAAAAAAAATTAATAAAAGCATTCATCCTAATGATTATTTGATTCCTGGGCTTAATAACTTCCAATTAACCTCTCGTTAGCTCAGATTTATTGTATACAATATTTGAAACTGCTTCATGAAGCTTAAACTGTTATTAAATCAAAATTGCATTTTTTTAAATATTGTGGAATTAGTTCATTTTCATGTTGGAATCATTCATATGCTAAGTGATATGAATGACTGATAGATATTCATCTGGTACATACTGTATGAAAGAGAGGAATGGGCAGCCTTATTTTTCTGAAATTATACTGCGATTACCAATGACGAGAAAGGACGTTTCCGCACACTCCGTTGAAATCGGATGGAGGGGAACGTGGACCTGAACTGATCCGGTAGCAAATACTATGTTCAGAGTTATAAGAGAAGTGGTTGCAACGGTGGTTGGCGATACAAATACCGGCCCAGTGGCCCACTGGCCAGCTAGGCTTTTCTTGCTTTCAATTACTTCGTGTTCGCTTGCGTGATAGAAGCAACCCGCGGCCCAATTGACCAAACCGTTCTCTCCTTTCTGCCAGACCGGATTTCCTGCATTTTCAAATGTATTAGTTTATTATCTTGTTGAGATCTTATTATAAGGTTATTTACCACTGTAATATCGCGTATGGGTTTATCGCTGTTTCCGTCTGCTTTGCAGTCGTATAATCGACTTATGTACAGAATGTGTGTACCAATTATTTCGAAGTAGGACACAGGAAACCTCAATCATAACGTGCTTATTTCCTTAATATGTTGTGGTTGATTGCCATTGTAAATAAATGAATAAATGGTATATCTGGTCTTTTTGTTTGGGTAAAATTTTACTCTTATACCGAACCTAGCCATATATTATACAAATATCTTTATCGATACAAATTTCTACTGCGACATATGATGTTCACCTCCTATAATTGCCAGAGGAGTTGCTGTATAGCATCACGCACCTATGTAAATAAAATACTACGACGTACGTAGATTTTTTTCATTTATTTGAGCAAAATATTGGGCACTCACTTGATTCATATAGTGTATTGAAACAATTAGAGCAAAACGCAATGCAAATTTTCTACTAGCGACTACATGTCAAATGTAAATAATAACCATGCAAATTTAAAGTCCTATATTTATCAGATTTCATTATTTCAAACAAACTTATTAGGACTTTTGCATGATACATTGAGCCTATTGAATTGCGGTTCGAGTGCGGCCACTCCCAAGGTGAAGTCACTTTATTTAAGAGGCTCCGGTATACAAATGATAATCTATGGAAAAACCCAAGTAAACAAAGAATGATATTGCTTACATCGTCATTGAATAACAAAGAGCTACTCAAGCAGATCAAATCACTATTAAAATACTTTGTGTGGTTTCCTATACTGCTCTAATTAAAACCTCATCACCAGTTTGTGAATATATCTGATCAAGACAGTATAAAAAGAGCTGGCAATCCTACTTTCAATCACACTTCTTATTCAGTAACTGAAATGGCGAAAGAAACGAAATGCTTCTGCGCTCTTCTGATGATCGTAATGCTCCTGGAGCGACCTGCTAGTGGTCGCCCTAGCGTCTCTAGGTCGGATGAAGATGCAGCAGGTGCTCCTGATGAGCAATCGCCCGATTTCCGTCATCGTTGGGGAAGCCAGCATTACCAGCGACCAGCACAACATCATCGACCATCAACGTGGCCATCATCTAATCCTGGTACAATTTGAATTGGTTCTTCATTTTATTCCAAAGGAATATGTTTTTACTATACTACAGTATACTATTAGGCCTAATATGAAGTTCAACCTCATTTTAAAACAAAACAATCTGATGGATATTAACTTAGGATGGAACACTAATACTCAGTTCCCTATCAGACGACCAGTCCATGGCACTACTACCCAAAATATGATGGTCTGCCCTCCAACTAATTTGAATAACAATTGGAACCGTCATCAAGGGATGAATCAACATTATCCTAATAACAATTTGATGAATGCTGGGCACCATGAAGATCCGCTGAATGTACTTTTCTTAGCCTTCCGTGATCAAGAGCAGCAAGATGGATTGATCGCAGATGGAGCCGTTGTCCTTGGCGGGTCTCAGGATTCAACTGTTTCAGGAGGCAATACCGAAGTTGCTGACAACATACAATTCAATTAAGATTCATCATTAAACTTAACTTTGCTCTTTTACTGAGCACAACAATCCTTCTTTGATTTCACTGATTATTTTTTGCATCAACCGCTTGTTTGCTCAGATTCATTGAATAGTGCATTTGAAACTGCTTTATAAGGCTTCAACTTTTATCAATACAAAATTTAATATTTTTAATATTGCGGAATTTTAGTTAATTTGTATGTTGGGATCACTCCTACTCTAAGTGATAGGAATATGGATGATGACTAGGCTGTTCTCCTGGGTGATATATGAAAGAGGAATGGACAGCCTCTAAAACCTTGAGAATCCTAAAATGATGTGATTACCATGAGATGTATCTGCACATTCCGCTGTTGAAATCGGAATTTGAACGTGGACCTGATCTGATGAAGTAGAACTTGCCAGATGCAGAGTGAAAAGAGAAGTGGTTGCAACGGCGGTTATGCTTACTTTCAATTACTTCGTTTTCGCTTGCGTGAAAGAAGCCATATCCGAGGCCCAAGTGACCAAACCGTTCTCTTCTTTATGCCAGACCGGATTTCCTGCCAAGGGGGTATTACTTACTGCAGAAAATTTAACTTAAATCAATAGTTTAAACAGGTCAATAAAAATTATGTTCACCCGCTATTAGCTCTAGAAATATTGAGAAAATGCCTTTCAGTTGATGGATGCGGTTTAAATCGGACACATTTTTAAATTGTCAACTGTCAATTGAAAAATGATCATGATTTATATGAATACTTTTATATTTATTTGAAATTTGGTAGGGGCTCTTTGCATCAGGCCAAATCTATTCTGAAAAAAAAACATTAAAAGACCTGACATGACAAGACCTGAAATGATGGCTGGTCTTCTAAGCTATAACTCAATATCCCTTTCAATTACCTCAATATTAATCACTAGGGAATCCTATCTATTATAAGTTTCAATCGTATCAAGGGCCATATGCTCGTCCAGCCGTGATTTTCTCAGTTTTCGGCTTTTATTATCGCAATTATGATCTACTAAGTAATCAAAAGTAAAACCTCGTTGATGGATCGATTTAGAATAACATAATTCGTTGATATAAAATTGTAATACTATTGCAATATTGACGGAAATAATAAATGATGCAAGAAATTTGTTCCTTTAGATATACATTTTCTTTGCTTTGTATAGAAGAAGTGCGCTCAATCAAGCACGAATTTGATGACGCGTAACGAGTTGTGGTTAGATTGCGGTCATTTCAAGGTAAAGTCTTTTTATATAATGGGCTTTGATGCGCATTATAATCGATGGAAAAACCCAAGTCAACAAAGAATGCAATAACTTTTATATGAATAACAAAGAAGTATCCATGCAGATGAAATCATTAATAAGATGCTTTGTGTGGTTTTATAGCACTCTAATTAAAAACTCATCACCGTATTTCGAATTCCATCGATATGGACAGTATATAAAGAGCTGGAAATCTTCCTCTCCATCACACACTTCGTACTCTCAGTAAGTGAAATGGCGAAAGCAACTCAATTCTTCTGCGCTTTGCTAATGATTGCGATGCTCTTTGGGTATCCTGTAAGTGGTCGCCCTAATGGCGTCTCTGACGAGGATGCAGGCGCTGCTGATGAGCAATCACCTGATTTCCGTCATCGTTGGGGAAGCCAGCAGTACCACAGACCCGGACAACATTATAGACCATCAACATGGCAATCATCTAATACTGGTATACTTATTTTATTCGTCCTTTTAGCCAAAAATTATTTGAGTAAATGTGAATAAAATGTAAGACGTATTATATGGTTAACTAAAATAAATTAGTAGCTCAATCAAGTTTTACCTAATTTAAAGGCATATATAATTTTTTATTCTTCAAATTATTTAGGATGGGGCACTAATAATCAGTACTATAACAGACGACCAGTGTACGGCGGTAATACCCAAAACATGATGGGTTATCCTTCTACTAATTTTAATACCAATTGGAACCGTCATCAAGGGATGAACCAATATTATCCTAACAATTATAACAATGCTGGGATGAACCATCAAAACTCACCGAATATACTCCTCTTAGCCTTCCGTGATCAAGAGCAAGACGAGGCGATCGCAGATGGAGCTGGTATTGATGGCTCTCAAGATGCAGCTTTTTTAGGAGGCAACACCGAAGTTGGTGACATTGAATTCAATTAACATTCAATATTTAACGTTACTTAACTCTTTTTAAACCAAAATGTACTGTCTACCAATACCATATTCCTACTTTTGATACAGACTTTTCAAATTCAGCACTTTACTTGCTTATCATTCTTTATTTTGAAATCAATACAGCAAACTTTCATTTTAAGTGTTGTGAAATATTTTCTTCATTGGACGGTTATTGGAGGAATTTGAATCATTCTAAGTTCCCGTTCATGTGATGCCTCCTACGTTCAACATAGTGGATAGTGACAATAGTTAATAATTTTCCACGACGAATTCGTTAGGTATATTCTGTAATTTACTCAAATAAAAATTAAACAATAACTGTTCAGTTCCCTAAAGGAGGATAGATCTGTAAGAACAATATAAAACATTACGTATATTATAATTTAAAAAAATAAATTTATTTAAAAAATAATAATACAAAATTAAGGCATCAGTGCATTACCAATAACATTGTTTAATTATTTTAAAGTTCATGCGTTCTTCTTCTACCCGAAAAGTATTACCTTATCATATCATCCTTTTTTGGATTTTGGTTCCTTTCGTAATTTTTTTAAACATAAAAATAGAGCCAACATATGCTCTTGTTAAAGTTATAGGACCCAGAAATCCAATTTTAAACATTAAAAGATTGATACTGATTAAAAGACTGATATAATAAAACACTAACCTAAAATAGGCCGTAACATTTGCTGTAAAGTCAGTGATTTCGATCTATTTATAATCGAACCATGTTTCAAATACGTAAGCTTATGATTCAGCACTCAGCATAATACATTTTTGTAAGGGGGTAGGACGAGAATCAATAGTTTACAGTTACTTTGGTAGATGTATATGGACTTGATTATATGAGAGTGTGTTATTCTTAGCCTGTATCTATTATATTTTAAATAGAAAACCCAACCGAACAATATCTACATTGGAATAAGCAGACACGTTAATATATAACTGTAGACTATAAATTGAAATGCATGATTTTTTAAGTATTCATTCTCACTATTTAATGTAAGTGATCGATCAGCACGAGTTAGATAATGCGTATCGAATTGCGGCTAGAGTGTGGTCATTCCAAGGTAAAGTTGTTTTATATAAGAGGCTCTGATATACAAATTATTATCTATGGAAAACCCCAAGACAACAAAGAATGCAACTTTTTACATCGTCATATTGAATAGCAAAGAGGTACAGTACTTAAGCAGATCAAATCATTATTAAGATGCTTTGTGTGGTTTCATACTTCTCTAATTAAAACTTCATCACCGTTTCAGAATATAAATTATGTAGACAGTATAATACAGAGCTGACAATTCTCCTCTCAATCACACACCTCTTATTCAGTAAGTGAAATGACGAAAACAACTCAATTCTTCTGTGCTTTGCTGATGATTGTGATGCTCTTTGGGTATCCAGTTAGTGGCCGCCCTAGCGTCTCCATTTCGGATGAGAATGCAGGTGCTGCTGATGAGCAATCACCCGATTTCCGTTATCGTTGGGGAAGCCAGCATTACCAGCAGCCAGGACAACAACATTGGCCATCAACATGGCCATCATCTAATACTGGTACAATTCAAATTGGATCTTCATTTTAATCCGAAGGAATTTGTTTTCACTATACCACAGTAATATTAAGCCTACGAAGTTTAACCTCATTTTAACACAAAATAATTTCATAAATATTTAGGATTGAACACTAATATACTCAGTACCCTATTAAACGACCAGTGCATGGCACTACAACCCAAAACATGATGATCTGCCCTCCAACTAATTTGAATAGCAATTTGAACCGACATCAAGGGATGAATCAACATTATCCCAATAACAATTTGATTAATGCTGGGCAACATGACGATCCGCTGATTGTAGTCTTCTTAGACTTCCGTGATCAAGAGCAAGATGGTTTGATCTCAAATGGAGCTGGTATTGATGGCATCAGTAGGTCTCAAGATACAACTTTTTTAGGAGGCAACACCGAAGTTGGTGACAACATACAATTCAATTAACATTCAACATTAAACTTAACTTTGCTCTTTTACCGAACTCTGAAAGAGATTTGAATATTTGATACTACATCATAATGCTTAAGCTATCAATACAAAATTGAATTTTTAATGTTTTGGAATTTGTTTATTTTTATGTTGGGATCATTATAACATGTTCAGATTATTTACCAGAGTTAGGACTAACTACGGTCGATCCATCCGCAAGTTGTGCCTTCGAAAATGTATGCCGGTACTGAAGAATCGAACTGTGTAAGCTCACATTTACCACCATCCCAATTGAATTTTGTGCAATTCGGCAATGCAACGCAGTCAGCTCTGCACAAATCTGCTTGTCTATTGTGAATGGTTTCTAGGATTAAATCGTCCGGTCCGTAAAAGTGACAGGTTTTGGCCCATTTCATTCCTCCAATTTCATCTTTCCATTTGAAATCTGGCTTAGCTGGAAATAATTGGAATATTAAGCAATATATTTTTGTATTAAGCTTTATTTGAGTATCAATCCTACGTGTATAAACAATTTCAGGTTGAGTTACCCGACCGGAAATCCACCCACAATTGAATCTAGCAAAATTATCTGCAGTGGGTTTAGTTTCAAAGTGTTTCAGAGCGCATTCGAATCCGTTCCAGTGGAAGTGAGTGCACTCAGGATTATTGTAGCATTCATCTCTGCATTTCTCTTTCTTAATTGATTGAATCGTAGTAATGTCAGACCCGAAAAAATCACAAGTATATGCCCATTTTAGCCGTCCTCCTTTGTCACTTTGCCAATCCAAATCAGGAAATGAAACTGTTCCCGGCAACACTGTCAATAGCATAATATAAAACAATATGTAATCAGAGAAAACCGAATAGAATGTTGGTGAAGTAGCTAAATTAATAAGTGAGATTATTTAATAAGTACAGTATTTTGATAAATTCAACACGAATGTTTAGGTTTTTTAGTTTACATTCTACCTAAGCCACAAGAAATCAAAAGTTCTAATCTATTTTCACTTGAAAACACATAAAAATATTGAAATTTACTCGAAAGTTTTTAATAATAATCTCGATAATAATGTATTTTATGTCTTTTTAAAACCATTTTTTGCATTAAACAGCAGTCCTGGATAACATTATATAAATCGAAATAAATCGAGCTAATAATAATTATAGTCAATCTTTTTCGAGTAGCTTCTAAGTTTTAAGTAAAGTTGTAATAACTTTAATACCTGTAGTTGCCGACTGTGTTTTTGAGGCAGCCGTCGTAGTCACAGTTGATTCTATATTTGGAGGGGCACTGGTGGTGATTGATACTGCCGTACCTTGCGATGATTCTTTTGGGCAAGGTTGGCTACTTCTTCTTCGCCTTAAAATTGGATGCTGATTCTCCGCCCTATCGGACACATATCTCTTTTCGTGCTCTTTCCTTCTATAAGGGATGCAAGGATCGCAGTCTTGTCCGAGGGCTTTCCCCATCAGTCGAACTATTTCTTGCCGATTTGGATACTTCTTCTGGTTAGACAAGTATCTAGCGACGCTACACAGGTCGAAACGGTCCTTTTCAAATTGCTTGACCGCATAGTTCCCAAGGCGTATTTCATCCACTTGCTCCGATATAAAACGGAATACCTTCTTGTAGTGCGGGATGATCTGATCGAACTCGTCGTAAAAGGGCTCGCTCTGATTTCTCATCTTGTTTAGGTATAAAGTAAGGTTTGTGTCTTTCCAGTCAAGAAATTCGCGAAGTGCAACACGAAGGACTTCGTGGGCGTCAGCGATGAGGCCAGTCTGTCGACGAAAGTCCTCCATGATAGGGAAAGAAGGTTTTTCACCATCACGATTCTTTCGATCGAAATCATCCGAATCTTGTTTGGAATATACAATAAAGTAAAAAATATAGATTTTTTTGAGTGTGAAAGATATTCAATCTAGGAAAGCTAACTCCAAAAGCGAATGTAACTAGCTAGTTCTTGTATACCGTAGATCTTTAGAATTAAAAATCTTTAAATATGGTTATAAATATGGTGGATTTCATATATTGAAGTGAGACAATACTTACTAAAAGCAAACTCAGTAGTCACGTACTGTAACGTAACAAGCCAAATAGATGTGGTAATGAATAATGGTGACAGCATCGTAAGACACTACAACTTTCCAAAACACAACGATGCTTGGGGTCTAGAAGGTCACACAGAAAAAAAGAAGCCTTCAATTATAAGCATACAATTTATTATAAGTTGCATCAAATTGAAAAATACTAAGGCCCGGTATTCCTATGTAGCTACACTAAACAAGAGGAGAAAACGGACGATCAAAAAAATTTAAGAAAACTTAAGTGATAATTAGTTAAGGTAGGTACCTGTAGATCGCCTAACTATTTGTTTTATATTGGTGTAGTCACTAAATTTGACGCTAACTTAATAATTGGATGTAAAAGCACTAACACAAATACATCATCACTTGAATGAGCAATGAATGAGCCCAAGAAAAAGGATTTGAGGCAAACTAATGTAAACAATAATGCGAAGTGCAAACTAGTGGGAACGCAGCAGTCCTCTAGTCCGTATTGTCCTATACTATTGGTTGTCAAGAATAGCTTCTTCCAGAATCTTCAGTCTTTAAATCTTAATATGGCGGTTTCCTAATATGGGGCCAGAAAGAGATCCCTCAGGGCGAGTTTCTAGAAAGCGAATGACGTCAAACACGTGAATAAAGCATCGCAATATAAAGTAAAGTCATCGTGTTCTCCTCTCTCGTGTTGAACGTCTTTTCGGCGTATCTGGCCTTTAACTAACTAAGCAGGTTCTGGCCATATCTCTCCAGCCGCGCCAAGTCGGTCCGCATCATATAGATGTCTCGACTGACGCAAGACATCTGGAGTTTCTCAAGGCTCTACCCTTGGCCCCCTACTATTTTTTTTCTAAAATCGCACCCATCTACGACATCCTTCGCAGGCATGGCATAGATGTCCATGTCTTCGCGAATGTTGTACTTTAAATCCAATCCCCCTCAAAGGATTTTGTTATTACCTGTTATTGTTATGGTAATTAAGTTACAAGTACAACGGGTTTTTTTTGCATAAGAAATGCACTTTTCCCAAATTAATCGCCATGGAGGGTAATGTCAGACAGGTCTTTTTAAGATTTTTCAAAGAATATGGATACGTCTAACCGAAAGACAAAATACACCATCGTGTACAGCTTAAAAAACCCTACGTTACATTTTTTTTTAGGTTTTTAAAATCAGTCACTAAGAAGTTATTTAGAAAAAAACAGAAAAAAATCGGACTTTTTGTCTCAAATTACCCAGTTTGTATATATATATATATATGTTATATTGTATTATACTATGAAACTTATAATGAAATAATATAGTCTCAGTCGTAAAAGATATTTAGATGTATTACATAGATACCAGACCAGTTAAAACTTAAAACCTATACTTTCTATTTCATTATAACTTGAATAACTGGATTTTCCTTTTCCAACGGCTGTTTCCCGTTTTTGTACCATACATTTCACGTGGAACTCGTCAGTACATAGAAAGGAGAACACTCTGAAGGAACTCTCATTATTATTGACACCTTTTTCTGAGTGAAAGTGCACATAGTCTCCAAAGACAGCACAAGTATCGACATTAAACTGGGGTAAGAACTATTAGTTTTAAACAATATTTTAGCTATCATATTGAAGAAAAAAAACTACTCTTACCCAACGTTAAACATTGGTTCATCAATAATAAATCAATTATTATTAAAGAGCATAGTAAGTAAAGATGTCTATTAGCATGGAAAACGATTGCTTCACTACTTTGAGCCCCGAAATGCTAAAAAGAGCCAAAGAAGAGTTGGGCGAGGATGATCACTTGCGAGCATCAAGTGTCACAGCAATTCGGCAATGGCTTAAAATGCAGCCACACCTCAAATCAGCTTGCACAGGTAATTAGTCTAAGTATAGCAGCTAGATCTACTATGTTCATTTTTAACAGTTACATTTAATGTTAATGCTAATTGGTGGTGAACATCTTTGTTAAAAAAGAAGTTTAAATAGTTCGACAAACCAGTTCTAATGAGCAATAAAAGGGCATCTATAATCATTATATTTGAAAATTAGATGCCGTATTTTTACTTGCATTTCTTCGTACATGCAAGTTCAACTTAGAAGAGACCAAGCGGAAATTGGATTCTTTCATGACCTTAAAGAGTAAGTCTTTAAAAATTAAAGTTAAACGTAATATATACTTTTCCAATAATAATAATAGCACAATGTGATGCATTTTAACTTTCTTAATAGATGCTTTACCTGAATTCTATGGACAATGGGACCCCATGGAGTCAAATAACCAAACAATTCTTAGTTGCGGGTAAAATAAGTTTAACATTGTTTAACGCACTATTTTCACGAATTTTCTAAAACATTGACTTTCGCAAATAAATGTTTTTCTGGTTGCTTAATTAGTATTTCCCTTCCATTACCCGGTTACGATCCCTTAGGAGGCAAGGTAAAATACATTTGTGGCTTTATCAATGTATTAGTATAAGTTAATATTTCTATATATTTTTAAAATAAAGAAAACACTTAATACTTTTAAATAGGTGATAGTTTACCGCCCTGGTGCTTATGACCCCGATAACCTTTCAATCGATCATTTCATGAAAGCAGGGTAAGTTAATCAAAATGATTAAATTATGTGTCACTCTGTTCATAGACTATAAATAGGCTACTATATAAATCTATGTAAACGGTTTTTTATTAGTGGAATGATTGGTAGAGTGTTGTTAAACGAAGAGGAACAAATGTATATTACTGGACAGGTTTTAATACTGGACATGAAAGGTAAATACACATTTTATTTTAACACTAATTTTAGTGCAACCTTAAAATTTGTTTATTTATTAAATCCTATTATAGGATATAGTCTTAATCATTTTGCACAGTTGATCTCCAGGAGCGCAAAACTGATTTCACTTAATGAGGTATTTATAGGCTTATATTTCTCATGCTATAGTAACCTGTGGAATTTAATTAAAAAGCTAAATTAAAATAAATAAAACTTCAATATTCTAATTATAATATTATTAGGGCATGTATCCTTCACGTCCAAAACGTATTATTTTCATCAATACACAAGCCAAATTTAAGAAATGTTACGATTGGATAAGTTCTCTTATGAAAGAAAAAATGAAGCGAAGGGTATGGATGATATTAGGCTATGATAATATTCCTCATATAGGCTACAAAGCTAATTATAAACTCGTTTGTCCCTTTTACTCATTTAATTTATATAATATATATACAGGTAATCGTATGTGATGGTAATGACAATTATGAATCTCTGCACATACAAGTATCGAAGAGCTTTTTACCGAAAGATTATGGAGGTGACGGAATCTCTCTAGCAGAATTGACAAGTGAGTGATATTTTAATATATTATATTAAATGTTCTTATTTTATTATCGAAGAAAGGTAATAAAGATAATTGCATTTATAAACATAACCTTGTATAGGATATTGGAAGAAGAAAGCTGAAGAAAATCGGGATCTTTTGATGCGTGAAGAAAGAGTTAATAAAGCCGATGAATCCAAACGAGCAGGACATGCAAAACCATTTCGTGAGCTGTTTGGAATTGTGGGCTCCTTCAGAAAACTGAATGTTGATTAACACTAACATATTATATACTGCTACCATTGCCGTTGAGAACAGCTTCATCGAGTTCATAACTAATATTTTAGTACAAATAATATTTGATATAGCCCCTTGTGCCATCATCTTGTTCCAAACTTCAAAGAAGATAAACTTAAAAGAGGAATAATTGTTGGTAATTTTAGAAGGTTTTAAAAAGAAAGAATAAGATAGTTGATGATGAATGGAAGACCAGCATTGTTATTCAGATTGACGAAGTATATAGATTGATGATGTATAGATTGAAATCAGTTTTGATATATAGTATTGATATAGTATAGACCAGTATCATTAAAACGTTATTAGCTCACGTTTAATTTAATGGAGCTAGTATATGTTTTCTTTTCGAATAAAGGAAGAACCAAAAATTTAAAAAATAAATGAAGAATTTGTGATTCAAGAGGGAATAATCGAATACAGAGTGTGTGGTATGGATATGCCAAGTAAAGATGTCAGGAACTCGGGATAATATATCTAGACCAATTATTTTATCATCGAATTACGAACTTAAATCATATGAAATAGGGAATAAATAAAATTTAAAAAAATTAAATGTATATAGTGATACCACTGATACCCATGTTACTGAATTAGAACGCTACTTCGTCGATTTACAGTTAATAAAAACGAAGAGACTAATAAAAGTTTCACAGTAATGATTCCTATTCTTTCTCGACATAAAAGAGGAATTCCAAAGAAAAACTAAGAAGACACTGATGGGACTTGTAACTGGATAGATGATAACAACACTTATTTGAAACAAAATGAAGTGATCAAATAGTAAATCAGAAAAACAACAATAAACAAGTTATTTGGTTTCTGATTCACGAGTGAATAATAAGTGTTCGAAAAGATCGGTAAGTGGCGTAGAGCGCATGTACATAAAGTTAAAAAAAGTACACGAAGTACAGATCGCAAACCAATCACATGAGAACAAACAAGAGACATCAAGGGAAATAAAGGGTTTCAGACTCGCTGCGGAAGGGGAAAGAAAAAGCGGAAAAATAAGACGTTATAGAACTTTCTTTATCGAATAAGTTTGATCCAATCCGGGATAAACAATATTATCTTTGTTTTAATGCTTTGCATTAAACTACCGCCTGTTTCATTGTGGGTAGGTTCTGAGCTTTCAAGGTTTTGGCAATAGCAGTGATGATTGGGTTAGCTCCATATCCGCAAGTATTACGGAAATCATCATCACTTAGATTCCAAATCATTGCTCCGCCTAATCCCATCGAAGCCAAGTATTCGCTCTTGACAGTTGCGAATGCGGGGTCATCGTAACAAACCCACTGCAACGTTTTGGGCGAATAAGCATAGGGGCCAGTTTGATTCAACGAATCTCGAACTTCGATCCAACTTTCGTTAACAAGTTTGGAACAAATTTCGTAATAGCGTAGAACACCAGCTTGGTTACTGATGGGACCAGGTTCTCCTGGACCGCTGGCTGAAACATCAGGCGGGACCGTATTATCAGCTGATGTTAAAGTCCACGTCTATATTTTTAAAACAAAAAAAAACCCTGTTTACAATTATATCGCATTTAAAATTATAAATAAGATTTAAATACACTGCCGTAAAGTCGAATTCCCAAATTCATTTTGATGGTTGGAAAGCCTTTAGAGGTCCAATACTTAATGGAACTGTCGACGGTATTGGCGAATTCCCATTCCCAGGATCTTCGATAAAGTGGGGCGTGATGGTCCGCCTTCTCGCGCTCCCAACCAGGACCGTGCATATCGTACGTGTTTACATTGACGAAGTCGACCATCTCGCCCAGAATATCCACATCGAACCCTATAAAATAAATTCAATAAATAATTGTACAACGTAAATCATTTAAACAAAAATTGGATAACCTTTGTTGATATATTCCCTAGCAGATGGTACAAAGGCGCTTAGTACCAATCCTTTCGGTTTAAACGCTTTGCTCAAAGCCGTGATAAGGTTAGCGTATCCGATCTTATCGGAATCGTTGACGGTGTCGTCTGGCCACAGCCAGTAAATGTCGAGTCCATCGAATCCATATTTACCCAAGAAACTAAGAGCTGAATCGACAAACTGATTAATGGTATCCTCACTTTGGACCATGATTGAATAATCTTTAAAAGTCATCTGATTGTCCTGAACGGAAATTAAGGTTTTGATGGCTTTGTTGCGTCTTTTCATTGCCACGAAATCGGTGAATCCTCCTTGGTCGATGTTAGCGTAGCGATCGAATGGTTCGATCCTTGTACCGTTCAATACGGCGAATGCGTAGATGTAGTGCGTGCATAAATTGGGATCGATGTCCTTTACATGGAAAGCACCATTCCCTAAAATATTAAAACAAATAAAGAAACTAAAATACAACTAAAATGAAAAAAAAGAATCGAATGAACCTGGAATGTAAAGAGCCCAGCTGGGGAAGTAGCACACTAAACGGAATCCATCATTTGCTGCTATAGTGAGAGTTGGACATTTAAAAAATTACAAGAATGAAACGATCGATGCTGAATTTCATGTTGCTTATTCGATTGTTTCCAAATATCATCTAGCTTATTCTGTTTGCCAGAATAAGCCCAGAATAAAATGCAATTGAGTTGTTATGGCACACAAGAGTGATAGGGCATATTTTAGTTATCTATATAGGACATACTATATATATTGCATTAGATATAGGTATATTCATCAAATTCTAATCATTAACCGGCTACTAACATAGGCTTACTTAACTTAAGTTCTAAGTAAGTGTACCAATTTTAATGCCTGTGCTGGTTGTTGTTGAGGCAGTTGTCGTCGTCGTCGTCGCAGTTGATTCTTTATTTAGAGGGGTACTTGTGGTGATTGGTACTGCCGTTCCTTGCGATGATTCTTTTGGACAAGGCGTATTACTCCTTCTTCGTCTCGCTACTGAAATTGGGTGCTGGTTTTCCAGCCTATCGGACAAGTTTCTCTTGTCATGCTCTTTCCTTCTGTAAGGTATGCAAGGATCGCAGTCTTGTCCGAGGGCTTTTCCCATCAGTCCAACTATTTCTTGCCGATTGGGATACTTCATCTGGTTAGATAAGTATCTGGCGACGCTACATAGATCGTAACGGTCCTTGTCGAATTGCTTGACCGCATAGTTCCCAAGGCGTACTTCATCCACTTGCTCCGATATAAAACGGAATACCTTCTTGTAGTGCGGGATGATCTGATCGAACTCGTCGTAAAAGGGTTCGCTCTGGTTCCGCATCTTGTTTATGTATAGAGTAAGATTTGAGTCTTTCCAATCGAGAAAATCACGGAGTGCAACACGAAGGACTTCGTGGGCGTCAGTGATGAGGCCCGTCTGTCGACGAAAGTCCTCCATAATAGGGAAAGAAGGTTTTTCCCCATCACGATTCTTTCGATCGAAATCATCCGAATCTTGTTTGGAAAGTGCAATAAAATTATAAATATACGTTTGATTGATAAAACAAATTTAATCTGGGAAAGCGAACTTCAAATGTGAATGTATATAGATCTTAATATAACTAAAAATCTCTAAAAATGATTAAAAATATAGTAGGCAATATGCATTTAAGTGAGACTATACTTACTAAAAACAGACTGAGTGGTAACATACTGTAACGTAATAAGCCAAATAACTGTTGTAAGGAATGATGAAAACAGCATCGTTACATACAACTTTAATCACTGCGGAGTTCAAGTCCTAGAAGGTCACAAAGACAAAATATATATATAATAAGGCCTTCGATTATGGCGTGTAATTTATTAATCAAGATTGAAAAATATTAAGGCTCACTCCCATAATTTTAGCATTTACAATTAGGGTAGAAAATGGGCTTAAATAAGAACTATAGAGGAGTGATTATTAGGTAGGTACTGTACCTGTGGATCGCCTTTCTATTTATACTGTTTTGATGTATTCCCTAAGGTAAATTTGTTGATTATTATATATGTTAAAGCACTACCAAAAATCCTTTATCATTAGCAATACGTCAGTTCAAGAAAAAAAAAACACTTTAAGACAATAACTATAAACAGTGCGAACGCGTTAAAACACTATTGTCCTCTGGTCTGTATTGACCTTTACTTTTGGTTGTCAAGAGTAACTTTCTCTACCAGCATCTTCAGTCTTCTAATCCTAATATGGGGGCTTCCTAATGTGGAACCAGGAAGAGATCCGAAGATAATTCCTCAGGGTAAGTTTCAAGAATGCGAATGCCGTCACACTCACGCACGTGAAAGCGTCACCATATACAGTAAAATATAAACAGTGAGCGATCTCCTATAGAAAGCCGGGATTTTACCTTTGTTATCCTGACTTTTAGTCGAACTAGAGTAGACGAAAAAAGGTAGAATCTCCCTCTCAATTAGACACTTCATATCAAGGACAACTGAGTCTTAGTGATTGATTTAGAAGTGATTTTTCCAAATTTGGATGGGAAATTGCTGATTCATATTCCAGATTTTTTTTCTTTTGAATGCGCTAAATCCAGAAAACTTTTGAATGCCAGTAGAACTCGGCATAAGTGAAATTAAGAAAAATTAAGTAAGCAACCCAATTCTTCTGCGATTATTGTTGAATGAGAATGCAGGTGGTGATGAGAAATCATCCTTTGTTTGGCATCTAATGAGTCCGTCTAATCAAACTAATTCTGGATTGATCCGTCCTGATGAATCTCCATTAAGCAGCCGCACCTTCCAAATTTTGTGATGCTTGATTTCCTGATTTTGATGCTGCTTTCCTGATTATGATGCTGATTTCCTGATTTTGTGATGCTTTGACTACTCGTCCTTATGAAAATGTATCGGATTCATCGTCATTGGTAGATTTGATAAATCTCTGTATAATTCGATTTACGTGCTCATTATTAACGAGTAATACGCACCTACATGATAAATGAATTGAATAGTAATTGAATGCTGCATTCGAATATTAGCAGCAGTAGTATCCTTTACTATGAGTGGTAATAAAAATGATGCAATTAAATAAATGAACTATTATATATGCTGAATATGATGTAAACACGTTTAATATTAAGATCGGTTTAAGACCGAATCATGTTTGATCATCCCAGGTCAGCACGATGCATTTCTTAGCTGACTTGATGTAACAAATCTTAATATGTTATGGACTAGTTTCAACTAAACAGCGGGATTGACTATTTAATTAAATTTTAATGATGATATGAAGAGGTCATCTCTTTTATCCCATTCCAATTGAAGCGTATGCTCGTCCAGCCGTGAATTCAATAAGACATTATTTCGGCTAGCTTCTATATTATCGCATTTATAATAGTATCAGTAATGCACCAAGGAAAATATTGTTGATGGATAAGAAATCGACCTGAAATTACATATATTTCTTTTTTGTTATCGAATTGTGCTACTGCATTCCCATTTTGATTTTTTTACCCGTAAAAGTTGCGGTTATAGTGTGTGGTCGAGTGTGTGGTCAATCCAAGGTAATTTCATTCTATGTAAGAGGACTTTATATACGCTTTAAAATCTGTGGAAAAACCCAAGTCAATAACGAACATAATTTTTTTAGTCGTTATTTGAACAATAAAAAAGTATTCATGAATATCAAATCATTATTAAAATGCTTCGTGTGGTTTCCTATACTGCTCTAATTAAAACCTCATCGCAGTTTGTGAATATATCTGGTCTAGACAGTATATAATGAGCTGGCAATCCTACTTTCAATCACATACTTCTTATTCAATAATTGAAATGGCGAAAGTAACCCAATTCTTCTGCGCTTTTCTGATGATTGTGATGCTTTTAGAGCGACCTGTTAGTGGTCGCCCTAGCGTCTCTAAGTCGGTAGGATGCAGGTGCTGCTGATGAACAATCACCCGATTTCCGCAATCGTTGGGGAAGCCAGCAGTACCAGCGGCCAGGACAACATCACCATAGACCATCTACATGGCCATCATCTAATAGGCCTGCTGGTAAAATTTGGTTTCTTATTAATTGGTTCTTTAGTTTTTGGGGGACAGCATAACAAAATTATACCAAAGTTAAATCAGCAAAACTTTTTTGCCATAACATATATAATTGCTTACCTAAAATAAATTTACTAGTAATCCTATTTAATTGAGTAAGCTCAACCTCAATTAAAAAGAAATAATTTTATAAATGATTTAGGATGGAACACTAATACTCAGTACCCTATCAGACGACCAGTGCATGGCACTACTACCCAAAACATGATGGTCTGCCCTCCTACTATCTTGAATAACAATTGGAACCGTCATCAAGGGTTTCAACACTATCCTAGTAATTTGAATAATGCCGGACAACATGACGATCCGCTAAATGTACTCTTCTTAGCCTTCCGTGATCAAGAGCAAGACGGATCGATCGCAGATGGAGCTGCTGTTGATGGCCTCGGCGGGTCTCAAAGTGCAACTTTTTTAGGAGGCAACACAGAAGTCGGTGACAACATACAATTCAATTAGCATTCAGCATTTAACTTTAATTTTGCTTCGATTCGAATACAATATTTGATACTGCATCATAAGGTTTGCACTGTTATCAATACAAAATATGAATTTTAAATATATGTTATGGATTTATTTATTTTTCTATGTTGGGATCATGGACATATTAAGTTTATTTGCCACCGTCTGTTATGGGTATACTGCGGTAGATCGATCCGCAAGTTGTACCGTCGAAATTGTAAACCTGTACCGAAGAATCGTTTAAATGTATCAATTCGCATTCGCCACCTTCCCAATTGAAATTTGTGCAATTTGGCAGTGCAACGCATTCAGCTCTGCAAAAATCTGCTGGCTTATTAAAATGTGTTTCCAAGATTGAGTTGTATGGTCGTCTGTGATATTGACAAGCTCCGGCCCATTTCATTCCTCCTGTATCTTCGTTCCACTTGAAATCCGGTTTAGCTGGAAATAATTTGATTGTCAGCAATTAATATTTTTTAAACCTAATTTATATATTATCTTACGTGTATAAACAATTTCAGATTCAGGTACGCGACCGGAAATCCACCCACAATTAAGTTTATTAAAATTATCTGCAGTGGGAGTAGTTTCAAAGTGTTTCAGAGCGCAAGCGTATCCATTCCAGTGGAAGTGAGTGCACTCAGGTTTATTATAGCACTTATCTCTGCACTTTTCTTTCGTATAGTAGACGAAGGAATCAAAGTAATGTCAGAGCCGAGAAAGTCGCAGTTATAGGCCCATTTGAGCCGACCTCCTTTATAACTTTGCCAATCCAAATCAGGGAATGCAATTCGAGACGCAATTTTACCGGGAAACACTGTCAATAGAAGCAGAAATTAACAATATATTTTAAAAAGGAAATCATTTCTATGGGATATAAAAATGATGGTGAAGTTATAGCTATACAGCTAAGACTAATGGTTCTAGCTGGATTAATAAACGAAAAATTATAGACACTAAACTCAATTCAGCAATTTTTGTTTTGTATTTTTCGGTATTTTTATCCGCGGTGACTTAATATGATAGTGCAACTAATCTACATTTTAACTTTTAAGGCCACAGCATACAATTATCAAGCATCTAAAGTATCGCATTACATGTTATTGGTAAATAAAAATATAAATGCAGAACTTTTTACTAAAACAAAGCTATAGCTACCTGGCGCTTCCGTAGCAGCAGTAGTACTAGATGATACGGTACTGGTACTAGAAGTAGTGGTAAGTGCGGTCGTAGAAGACAACACGATGAGTGCTCCTCGATGGTCATAATCTTTACAAAGAACTAGACTTTCTTCTAGAGAGACTCCCTCTGGACTGATGTGGTCAGTGTTTGGGGCAATATTTCGATCGTGCTCCTTTCTCTTCTACGGTGTGCATGGATGACATCTATATCCAAGAGCATCACCCATTCTCTTCATTATACTTTGTAATAGGAAATAATCTCTTGATCGTGCTCATCTTTAAAAATTGGGTCTCTTTCGATAATCTCATTCAAATAGACTCCCAAATTTTCTTCTCTAAATCCTAAATATTATTTGTTGTAATCCTTTTTGCAAGATCTTGTTGGCATTTAAAATGTTGAAGGTTATTTGACGTCGATCTTCCTTTAAAGGAAATGAAGGTTCTTGTTTATCCCTCTTTTTTATATCCAATTCAGATTCTGGTGTGTATTTTTCTGGAATTTCACAAAACAATATAAATAACATAAAAAATGGTTAACTTTACAATTGAAGGTTGAAATACGTAGATTATTAATTAGTTTGTATATTTATATGCTATACCTGAAACAGGAGCGGAAACTGCTCCGAAGAAATGAATAATAATGAAAAATCCAAAAATGGCAAACATTGACGAATTTGGCTGTAGCAAGAAAATCATTTCGGTATAGATTCTTATATTGAACTGCGCCCAACAATCGAAAAAAGCTCTATATTAGCTAATATATTGAAATTTCTCTTTAATATAAAAAAAACCTTATTTCATTCAGATATTTTAGTTTATACCGGAAAAAACTACTTCTATTCAACTCCAGTAGTAAGTGTAGGGCATCTTATAGGTTTGCCGGCTTTAAGTTATTCTTTCTACACTACTTCACCTTCATTTAGGAGAAGCCCATAAAAGCAGACGGTACGTGCTTTGCATTAACAAGTTTCAAAGCCCGCCAGAAAAGAAAAAGAAAAATATATCCCTTTCGGACACATTTATTAGATTGGCACAACGACCTTGCATCGACAAACCAGTATTCCGACAGCTTGTCGACACAGCTTCGACACACAGGCAACTCAATTCCGGCAACTGTATTTCGCTCATAAGAGCATGCAAAAGCGACACAATGTCGACAGCTAAAAATTAATACTCTAAAACTGAAATAATTGTCAAATAAAAAAATAATCTAACTAATCAATCATGCAGACTATACAGTTTCACAGTTTGCCGACAATAGTCGTCCTTTTGGGACGTTTACAAACTACGGCCGCCTTTAGATACTAGCTTCACAATGGAACCAACCGTATTGAACCTGGTTAGATGCATACAGGAATGTTTTGTCAAGCTTTTAAAAGAATAAAAATATCCAAAGATAGTCGAAATTTCGTCACCGCTGCTGCTCGCTATTTCTTATAATTTATATTTATTTCATTTTTCATTTCTCATTCATTCTTTTCATTCATTCATTTTCTTATAATTATGATTTCTGATAAAAAGGTTCTTTTGTTTTTGGGGGACAGCATTGAAACATTATCCCGAAGTAAAATCAGCAAACCTTTTAGGCCATAACATACATAGCTTACCTAAAATAAATTTACTAATAATCCTATCAAGTTCAATCTCATTTTAAAGGAAATAATTAAAAAATGATTTAGGATGGGTTGACGGGACACTAATACTCAGTACCCTATCAGACGACCAGTGCATGGCACTACTACCCAAAATATGCTGGTCTGCCCTGAGCCCTCCAACTTATTTGAATATCAATCCGAACCGCAACAATCAAGATTATCTCTTATATACTTGAGAATCTTGTGCCTCTTTTCATACGTTCCTAATCTTTATTCTTTATTATATATATAGAGTTGAGGATCTTATTCTGTGAACCAACTAGAAGTTCTCTCTCTTTGTCTGTGTGTCACATATGTGATATTATGCATTCCTCCTCTTGCTGAAGGAGTTGAACAAGCAGTTCTTCAGTATTCTCCCTCTCTCTTTAGGTATCACATACAATCACACACCAATCACACATAGCACAAACAACATTCGTTTACTAATAAACAAGAAAAGCTTGGAAGAAAATACAACCATTCTCTTTCTTCGCTCATCCAATACTTATTACAGAATCAAAATTCAAATATATATATTACATATCAACGATCAAACAGATCAAATATGAATAAATTATGTGTATCCATATGTATAAAGCAGAAAGCTCGTCGCGAAAACTCGAGCCTTAGCACCAACGACCACCATTTCCTATACATATAAATAAAAATGTAAGTAAATATGTATTTTTTAACAAAACAAAACTTTAACTTTTTAACAAAACCTGTTTAGTATGAAGAGAGCTGCTTTATTTTCTATAACACCCGCCGGTAAAGTGGACGATCTTCAGATGGAAGAATTGTTGTCAATCGTATAATAAATTTTCCCCCTCCGAGACTCTTAGTTATACTCGGCAGTTTCTAATAAAGGCGGTGTCGAGAACCCTATTCTCTGTCATCTTCGTTTGCAACCTTGAGAGTCCATTTTTAGATCGAAGGTCATTTTACAAGACACTGTTCTAGCATTGAGAATAGGGAGTTTCCCAAGTTGGTTGATTTTGCAAGCATAATTTTAAAAAGGCAATCCAAACCTGATTAAAAATTAAATTTACACATACATTTGCATTTTGTTTATGAAGATGCCATGTTTGCTGTTGCCAACTGCGCAGTTTGCAGTAGTATTAGTTACATTATATTATTTGTTTACATTATATTATATAGTTACATATATATATAGTTCAAAATAACCAAATTTACATTTATTATCCTGTCATAAAAGAAATAGAATTTTTTATTCGAATCTAGTTTTTAAATGAATTTTCCATGTATATGCATAAATAATGGAAGGGTCACTGCCATCGGACAAGGCGTGATCCAGGAAGGTGTTATTGTATAACCCGTTTTTGGTTTTCTTTTCTTTTGCAAAAGTGAACGTCTTCTACAACGGGAATGATTAATACAGGAGCAGCTATGATGAAGCAGAATAAATCGATTTAATATAGTAAAGTAAAAGTATATTAGTTCAGCCAATAGCATAAAACAAGTTTACTATTAAACCTTTAAAGACAAACCCCATTTCAAAGAGAATAATTTGATAAATAATTTAGGATGGAACACCAATACTCAGTAGCCTACCCCATCAGACGACCAGTGCATGGCACTACTACCCAAAACATGATGGTATTCCCTCCTGCAGCTAATTTGAATAACAATTGGAACCGACATCAAGGGATGAATCAACATTATCCTAATAACAATTTGATTAATGCTGGACACCATGGCAATCCGTTGAATGTACTCTTCTTGGCCTTCCGTGATCAAGAGCAAGATGGATTTATCGCAGATGGAGTTGCTATTGATGCTGTCCTCGGTGGGTTTCAAGATTCAACTGTTTTACGAGGCAGCACCGAAGTTGTTGACAACATACAATTCAAATAACACTAAACATTAAACTTAACTTCGCTCTTTTACCGAACTCTGAGAGAGATTTGAATATTTGATACGAGGATTTGATACTGCATTATAATTCTTAAGCTTTTATCAATACAAAATTGAATTTAAAATGTTCTGGATTTCGTTTATTTCATGCTGGGATCATTAAAACATGTTTGGGTTATTTACCAGTTTCGGGGACTGGCTAACTACGGTCTATCGATCCGCAGATTGAACCGTCGAAATTGTATGCCGGTACTGAAGATGCGAACTGTGTAAGCTCACATTTACCACCATCCAAATTGAATTTTGTGCAATTCGGCAATGCAACGCAGTCAGCTCTGCAAAGATCTGCTGGCCTATTATGAATTGTTTCTAGGATTAAATCGTCAGGTCCGTAAAATAGACAGGCATTGGCCCATTTCATTCCTCCAATTTCATCTTTCCACTTGAAATCTGGCTTAGCTGGAAATAATTGTTAATATTAAGCAATATTGTTTTATATTAAGCTTTATTTGAGTATCAATCCTACGTGTATAAGTAACTTCAGGTTGAGTTACCCGACCGGAAATCCACCCACAATTAAATCTATCCAAATTGCCTGCAGTGGGTTTATTTTCAAAAAGCTTTAGGTAGCAATCCAATCCGTTCCAGGAGAAGTGAGTACAATTGGGGTTATTGTAGCATTTATCTCTGCACTCTTCTTTCTTATTTGATGGAATTTTAGTAATATCAGAGCCGAAAAAGTCACAGTTATAGGCCCATTTGAGTCGTCCTCCTTGGTCACTTTGCCAATCCAAATCAGGAAATGAAACTGTCCCCGGCAACACTGTCAATAGCATAATATAAAACAATATGTATTCAGAGGAAACAATTTTTACGAGTAATAAAGTGTTGGTGAAGTAGCTAAATTAATAAGTGAGATTATTCTGAATCCTTCAATAAAATGCAGTAAAAAAGTACAGGTTTTTGATAAATTCAATATGAATGGTTAAGTTTTTTAGTTTAAATTCTACCTAAGCCACAAGGAATTAAAAGTTCTAATATATTTTCACTTATACACACAAACAAAAATATTGATATTTACTCGAAAATTGGTTAAGATATTATTCTCAATATCTCACTACTCTAATAATCTCAATAATAATGTCTTTTTATGTCTTTTTCAAACCATTTTTTGCATTAAACAGCAGTCTTGGATAACATTATAAATAAAGCGAGCTAATAATAATAACAGTCAATCTGTTTCGAGTAGCTTAAGTTCTAAGTAAAGTTGTAATTTTAATACCTGAATTTGCAGATTTTGTTGTTGAGGCAACCGTCGTAGTCACAGTTCCAACATACTGGGTACTCCGACCAGGAATAAAGCCACAAACGTAGCCCGGCTCGTAAATTTCGGTCCAGCCAACGGTGGATCTCTTGAGATAGCATGTATTAAGCACCCCAAAATGGTTCGCGGCATAAGTGTAATGGGTGCATTGAGGTTCGTTATAACAATTTCGGCCGCATTCATAAGATTGTACTCCGCTTACGCTCGAAAGGTCATTCTCTTTGAAATGGCAATTTAAATCCCACTTGTCATCGAAAGAACCATCCCGCCAGTTGCGATCAGAAAACACGAAGCTAGCTAATAATAATAACAGTCAATCTGTTTCGAGTAGCTTCTAAGTTCTAAGTAAAGTTGTAATTTTAATACCAGTGGTTGAGGCAGCCGTTGTCGTCACAGTTGATTCTGGAGGGGTAATGCGGTAGATCGATCCGCAAGTTGTACCGTCAAAATTGTATACCTGTACCGAAGAATCTTTTAAATGTATCAGATCGCATTCACCATCTTCCCAATTGAAATTTGTGCAATTTGGCAGTGCAACACATTTAGCTCTGCAAAAATCTGCTGGCTTATTAAAAAGTGTTTCCAAGATTGAGTTTTGTGGTCGTCTGTTATATTGACACGCTTGGGCCCATTTCATTCCTCCTGTATCTTCGTTCCACTTGAAATCCGGTTTAGCTGGAAATAACTTGATTGTCAGCAATTACTATTTTTTTTAATTTAATTTGTATAGTATCTTACGTGTATAAGTAATTTCAGATTCAGATATGCGATCGGAAATCCACCCACAATTAAGTCTATTAAAATTTTTTGCTGTGGGATTATTTTCATAGTGCTTCAGAAAGCAAGAAAATCCATTCCAAGCGAAGTGAGTGCACTCAGGATTGTTGTCGCATTTATTTGTGCAGTCCTCGTTATTATTTGACGGAATCGTAATAATGTCAGAGCCGTAAAATTCACAGTTATATGCCCATTTTAGCCGTCCTCCTTTGTCACTTTGCCAATTCAAATCAGGAAATGAAACTGTCCCCGGCAACACTGTCAATAGCAAAATATAAAACAATATGTATTTAGAGGAAATAATTTCTATGAGTAATAAAATGTTGGTGAAGTAGCTAACTGTGGTCTATCGATCCGCAGGTTGAACCGTCGAAATTGAATGCCGGTACTGAAGATGCGAACTGTGTAAGCTCACATTTACCACCATCCAAATTGAATTTTGTGCAATTCGGCAATGCAACGCAGTCAGCTCTGCACAAATCTGCTTGTCTGTTGTAAATGGTTTCTAGAATTAAATCGTCCGGTCCTTCAAATAGACAGGCATTGGCCCATTTTATTCCTCCAATTTCATCTTTCCACTTGAAATCTGGCTTAGCTGGAAATAATTGTTAATATTAAGCAATATATTTTTATATTGAGCTTTATTTGAGTATCAATCCTACGTGTATAAATAACTTTGGGTTGAGTTACCCGACCGGAAATCCACCCACAATTAAATCTATCCAAATTGTCTGCAGTGGGTTTATTTTCAAAGTGCTTTAGATAGCAATCGAATCCGTTCCAGGAGAAGTGAGTACAATTTGGGTTATTGTAGCATTTATCTCTGCACTCTTTTTTGTTATTGGTTGAAATAACAGTAATATCAGAGCCGAAAAAGTCACAGTTATAGGCCCATTTGAGTCGTCCTCCTTGGTCACTTTGCCAATCCAAATCAGGAAATGAAACTTTCCCCGGCAACGCTGTCAATAGCATAATATCAAACAATATGTATTCAGAGGTAACAATTTCTACGCGTAATAAAATGTTGGTGAAGTAGCTAAATTAATAAGTGAGATTATTCGGAATCCTTCAATAAAATTTTAGGCTCTACAATATCTATATGAATTAATTGCTAATTTGATTTATTTGAAAAAAATAGCGGAACCTGTGTTAACCCGAAAGGATGATAAATTTAAGATCTTGTTCGGAATCCTTCAATAAAATGCAGTAAAAAGGTACAGGTTTTTGATAAATTTAACACGAATGGTTAAGTTTTTTAGTTTAAATTCAACCTAAGCCACAAGAAATTAAAAGTTCTAATATATTTTCACTTATACACACAAACAAAAATATTGATATTTACTCGAAAATTGGTTAAGATATTATTCTCAATATCTCACTACCATAATAATAACCTCAATAATAATGTCTTTTTATGTCTTTTTCAAACCATTTTTATTTTTATCTGTTTCGAGTAGCTCAAGTTCTAAGTAAAGTTGTAATTTTAATACCTGAAGTTGCAGATCGTATTGTTGAGGCAGCCGTCGTCGTCACAGTTGATTCTATTTTTGGAGGGGTACTGGTGGTGATTGATACTGCCGTTCTTTGCGATGTTTTTGGGCAGGGCATGCTACTTCTTCTCCGTCTTAAAATTGGATGCTGGTTCTCCGGCCTATCGGACACATCTCTCTTTTCGTGCTCTTTCCTTCTGTAAGGGATGCAAGGATCGCAGTCTTGTCCGAGGGCTTTTCCCATCCGTCCAACTATTTCTTGCCGATTCGGATATCTCTTTTGGTTAGACAAGTATCTAGCGACGCTACACAGATCGTAACGGTCTTTGTAAAATTGTGTGACCGCATAGTTCCCGAGGCGTACTCCATCCACTTGCTCCGATATAAAACGGAATACCTTCTTGTAGTACGGGATGATCTGATCGAACTCGTCGTAAAAGGGCTCCCTCTGATTTCGCATCTTGTTTATGTATAGAGTTAGATTTGAGTCTTTCCAATCGAGAAAATCACGGAGTGCAACACGAAGGACTTCGTGGGCGTCAGTGACAAGTCCAGTCTGCCGACGAAAGTCCTCCATGAAAGGGAAAGAAGGTTTTTCACCATCACGATTCTTTCGATCGAAATCATCAGAATCTTGTTTGGATATACAATAAAATAATAAATATAAATTTCTTCAGGGTGAAACATATTTAATCTGGGAAAACGAACTCCAAAAGTAAATGTGTATGGTTCTTATATATAGATCTTTATAATTTAAAATATATAAAAAAATGATTATAAATATGATGGGTAATATATATTGAAGTGAGACAACACTTACTAAAAGCAAGCTCTGGAGTCACATACTGCAACGTAATAAGCCAAATAGATTTGGTAATGAATAATGAGGACAGCATCCTAACACACAACAACTTTCCAAATGACAGCGATGTTCGGGTTCTAGATGGTCACAAAGAAAAAAAAAATATATAAAATGACGCCTTCAATTATAGCCAGGCCCGCCGTGAGCCTCACTGGCGCCCGGGTTAAAACCGTCATTTAAGCGCCCCATACGTGATGGATATCGAGCCCTGTGCGCCCCTGTCGGGCTGGCGCCCGGGACAAAACCACCCAGTAGACCCCCCTCACGGCGACCCTGATTATAGCGTAATTCATTAGTCGCAAATTGAAAAAAACTTTTAAGCCCGTCATTCCTAAGTAGCTACACTTAACAAGGGGAGAAAACGGACGAAAAAAAAACTTAAGTGATATTTAGTTAAGGTTTAGGTTATCCTGTAGGTCGCCTATCTATTTGTTTTATATTGGTGTAGTCACTAAATTTGACGCTAACTTAATAATTGGATGTAAAAGCACTAACAAAAATACATAATCATCAGCAATCAATGAGCCCAAGGAAAAAATTGAGACAAACTATAAACAGACCGAAGTGCGAAGAACTAGTAGAAACACTGTAGTCCTCTAGTCTGTATTGTCCTATGTTATTTTTGGTGGTTGTCAAGAGCTTTTTCTACCATCTTATAAGTCTCTAAATCCTAATATGGCGATGTCCTAATATGGAGCCAGAAAGAGATCCCTCAGGGCCAGATTCAAGAATGTAAATGACGTCAAGCACGTGAATAAATCTTCGCAATAAAAATATAATGAAGTTACGGAAAATACCGTAAAACACAGTGGGAGATCCCTATTAAAAAAACGAAGATTTACCTTTATTATCCTGACCTTTAGTCGAATGTTGAACGTCTTTTCGATGTATCTGGCTCTTCACTAAGCAGGTTCTGGTCAAATCTCTCCGGCCGCGCCCAGTCGGTTTGCATCATAGATGTCTTGACTGACGCAAGACATCTGGAGGTCGGTGTCTCTCAAGGCCTTACCCTTGGCCACATATCATTTTCTAACATCTCACCTATCTACGACATCCTTCGCAGGCATGGCATAGATGCCCTTGCCTTCGCAAATCTTATACTCTAAATTCATTGTTATACGGGGCGTAGCCTGGATCGCAAAAAATTCTATCAGCTCAGGAAGAGGCCATTTGGAAAACCACAAATAAAACATTTTAAATTATGTGTCGAAAATTCAGTTGAATAAAAATGGATAAAAAGTTTTGTTGATCTGTGGCAACAAATCTTAACCTGCTGTCGGCTTGCTTCAGCTAAACAGGGTTCGTCGGCTATTTAATTAGCTTTTAATGATGATCACGAAGGAATCTCTTTTATTTCAATTGAATCAATGATCATATCCTCAGGAAGCACGTTTGTTGGAAAGAAATTTCTATGAAAGAAGGCCCCACGATGCACCCCCACGGTTGTGTAGAGAGTCTGGGACGAGGGTACGTCACATGTCTTGGAGGAAAACAACGATTCTTACTACGGCGCTCATGGGAAAGCTAGTGACCCTCTTTCTCTGGTACTCCATATCCGTAAGAGCTAAATCATCATTTTTAGGACCATGAAAGATAATGAAATATTAGTGTAGCTACATGAATTGGCCCAAAATTCTGGTTCATCGATGTTATATTGATTGTTAAAGAAATTCGTTTCTGTGCGTTGCCATGGTAATTACGCGAAAGAAAATACTTTAGAAATAATACATGCGTCTAGGTACATAACGTAGAACGCGTGTACATAAAGAAAAAAAAGGTACAGATAATAAATAAAAGTGCACAAGGGAAACAAAGTACATAAATTACATATATCGCTGACCTATCAGAAGAGAGCAAACAAGAGATAAGGGAAATAAAGGTTTTCAGATCGGAATAACCAATAACATTTTGCTTTATTGCTTTGAATTAAAATATTGTGGTTAGTTTCTCAGTTTTCAATGTTTTGGCAATAGCTTTAATGATTGGGTTGGCTCCATATCCGCAAGTATTACGGAAATCATCATCAGCGAGATTCCAAATCATTGCTCCGCCTAATCCCATCGAAGCCAAGTATTCGCTCTTGACAGTGGTGAATGCGGGATCGTCGTAACATACCCACTGCAACGTTTTGGGGGAATAAGCATAAGGACCAGTTTGATTCAACGGATCTCGAACTTCGATCCAACTTTCGTTAATAAGTTTGGAACAAATCTCGTAATAGCGTAGAACTCCAGCTTGGTTACTGACGGGACCAGGTTTTCCTGGACCGCTCGCGGAGGCATCTGGCGGGACTGTGTGATCGGCTGATATTAATGTCCACGTCTACATATAATTAAAACTGTTTACAATTATATCCTATTTTAAATTTATAAATAAAACTGAAATACGCTGCCGTAAAGTCGAATTCCCAAATTCATTTTTATGGTTGGAAAGCCTTTAGAGGTCCAATATTTGATGGAATTATCGACGGTATTGGCAAATTCCCATTCCCAGGATCTTCGATAAAGTGGGGCGTGATGGTCTGCCTTCTCGCGCTCCCAACCAGAACCATGCATATCGTACGTATTGACATTGACGAAGTCGACCATCTCGCCCAAAATATCCACATCGAACCCTTTTTAATAAGATGAATAAGCAAATGTGTACCTTAAATCATTTTTAGGCTATAAAATTTAAAACCTTTGTTGGTATATTCTCTAGCAGATGGTACAAATGCGCTTAGTACCAATCCTTTTGGTTTAAACGCTTTGCTCAAAGCCGTGATAAGGTTAGCGTATCCGATTTTATCGGAATCGTTGACGATGTCGTCTGGCCACAGCCAGTAAATGTCGAGACCATCGAATCCATATTTACCCAAGAAACTAAGAGCTGAATCGACAAACTGATTAATGGTATCCTCACTTTGGACCATGATTGAATAATCTTTAAAAGTCATCTGATTGTCCTGAACGGAAATTAAGGTTTTGATGGCTTTGTTGTGTCTTTTGATTGCAACGAAATCGGCGAATCCTCCTTGGTCGATGTTAGCGTAGCGATCGAATGGTTCGATCCTTGTGCCGTTCAATACGGCGAATGCGTAGATGTAGTGCGTGCATAAATTGGGATCAATGTCCTTTACATGGAAAGCACCATTCCCTAAAATATTAAAACAAACAAAGAAACTAAAATACAACTAAAATGAAAAAAAAGAATCGAATGAACCTGGAATGTAAAGAGCCCAGCTGGGGAAGTAGCACACTAAACGGAATCCGTCATTTTCTGCGTATTCGGAGACAATAAAATTTAAAAGAATAAATACCACAATCCTGAATTACTATATAACTAAGGCGAGATAATACTAATAACATACTTGCGCTTGCAATATTAGTCGTTGTTGTTGAGGTGGTCATCGTCGTCACAGTTGGTTCGATATTTGGAGGGGTACTGGTGGTAATTGATGCCGTTCCTTGCAACACACACATAATAAACATACATTTATAAACTTACATACATATATTAGTATTGAAAATGTACTCGTCAATGGTTTAACATTTGATTTTATCGACTAATTTATCACAATAGTTTAATTACTTACTTCTAGTACTATTTTTTTTGTAGTTGAGTTTTGAATGACAATGACAAAATTGATTATGCGATTAATTTACTTCAAAATTTTTTCTTTGACTCAAAACTATTTAATTATGCATAGTAATAATAGGTTTGCTGGCTTTAAGTTATTTTTTCTACACTACTTCACCTTCATTTAGGAGAAGCCCATAAAAACAGACGGCACGTGCTTTGCATTAACAAGTTTCAAAGCCCGCCAGAAAAGAAAAAAATAAAAAAAAATATCCCTTTCGGACACATTTATTAGATTGGTACAACGACCTTGCATCGACAAACCAGTATTCCGACAGCTTGTCGACACAGCTTCGACACACAGGCGACTCAATTCCGGCAACTGTATTTCGCTCATAAGAGCATGCAAAAGCGACACAATGTCGAGAGCTAAAAATTAATACTCTAAAAACTGAAATAATTGTCAAATAAAAAAATAATCTAACTAATCAATCATGCAGACTATACAGTTTCACAGTTTGCCGACAATAGTCGTCCTTTTGGGACGTTTACAAACTACGACCGCCTTTCGATACTAGCTTCACAATGGAATCAACCGTATTGAACCTGGTTAAATGCATACAGGAATGTTTTGTCAAGCTTTTAAAAGAATAAAAATATCCAAAGATAGTCGAAATTTCGTCACCGCTGCTGCTCGCTATTTCTTATAATTTATATTTATTTGATTTTTTCATTTCTCATTCATTCTTTTCATTCATTCATTCTTTTCATTCATTCATTCATTCATTCTTTTCATTCATTCATTCATTCATTTTCTTATAATTATGATTTATGATAAAAAGGTTCTTTTGTTTTTGGGGGACAGCATTGAAACATTATCCCGAAGTAAAATCAGCAAACCTTTTAAGCCATGACATACATAGCTTACCTAAAATAAATTTACTAATAATCCTATCAAGTTCAATCTCATTTTAAAGGAAATAATTAAAAAATGATTTAGGATGGGTTGACGGGACACTAATACTCAGTACCCTATCAGACGACCAGTGCATGGCACTACTACCCAAAATATGCTGGTCTGCCCTGAGCCCTCCAACTTATTTGAATATCCATCCGAAAAGCAAAAATCAAGATATTGTTCTTATCTCTTATATACTTGAGAATCTTGTGCCTCTTTTCATACGTTCCTAATCTTTATTCTTTATTATATATATAGAGTTGAGGATCTTATTCTGTGAACCAACTAGAAGTTCTCTCTCTTTGACTGTGTGTCACATATTTGGTGTTATGCATTCCTCCTCGTCTTGCTGAAGGAGTTGACCAAGCAGTTATTCAGTATTCTCCCTCTCTCTTTAGGTATCACATACAATCACACACCAATCACACATAGCACAAACAACATTCATTTACTAATAAACAAGAAAAGCTTGGAAGAAAATACAACCATTCTCTTTCTTCGCTCATCCAATACTTATTACAGAATCAAAATTCAAATATATATATTACATATCAACGATCAAACAGATCAAACATGAATAAATTATGTGTATCCATATGTATAAAGCAGAAAGTTCGTCGCGAATAATCGAGCCTTAGCACCAACGACCACCATTTCCTATACATATAAATAAAAATGTAAGTAAATATGTATTTTTAACAAAACAAAACTTAAATATTTATTCACCTGTTTAGTATGAAGAGAGCTGCTTTATTTTCTATAACACCCGCCGGCAAAGTGGACGATCTTCAGATGGAAGAATTGTTGTCAATCGTATAATAAATTTTTCCCCTCCGAGACTATTATTTATACTCGGCAGTTTCTAATAAAGGCAGTGTCGAGAACCCGATTCTCTGTCATCTTCGTTTGCAACCTTGAGAGTCCATTTTTAGATCGAAGGTCATTTTACAAGACACTGTTCTAGCATTGAGAATCGGGAGTTTCCCAAGTTGGTTGATTTTGCAAGCAAAATTAAAAAGACAATCCAAACCTGATTAAAAATTAAATTTACACATACATTTGCATTTTGTTTATGAAGATGCCACGTTTGCTGTTGCCAACTGCGCAGTTTGCAGTATAGTATTAGTTACATTATATTATTTGTTTACATTTTATTATATAGTTACATATATATATATAATTCAAAATAACCAAATTTACATTTGCTATCGTGTCATAAAAGAAATTGATTTTTTATTCGAATCTGGATTTTAAATGAATTTTCCATGTATATGCATAAATAATCGAAGGGTCACTGCCATCGGACAAGGCGTGATCAAGGAAGGTGTTATTGTATAACCCGTTTTTGGTTTTCTTTTCTTTTGCAAAAGTGAACGTCTTCTACAACGGGAATGATTAATACAGGAGCAGCTATGATGAAGCAGAATAAATCGATTTAATATAGTAAAGTAAAAGTATATTAGTTCAGCCTATAGCATAAAACAAGTTTACTATTAAACCTTTGAAGCCAAACCCCATTTCAAAGAGAATAATTTGATAAATAATTTAGGATGGAACACCAATACTCAGTACCCCATCAGACGACCAGTGCATGGCACTACTACCCAAAACATGATGGTATTCCCTCTTGCAGCTAATTTGAATAACAATTGGAACCGACATCAAGGGATGAATCAACATTATCCTAATAACATTTGATTAATGCTGGACACCATGACGATCCGCTCAATGTACTCTTCTTGGCCTTTCGTGATCAAGAGCAAGATGGATTTATCGCAGATGGAGTTGCTGTTGATGCTGTCCTCGGTGGGTTTCAAGATTCAACTGTTTTAGGAGGCAGCACCGAAGTTGTTGACAACATACAATTCAAATAACACTAAACATTAAACTTAACTTCGCTCTTTTACCGAACTCTGAGAGAGATTTGAATATTTGATACGAGGATTTGATACTGCATTATGATTCTTAAGCTTTTATCAATACAAAATTGAATTTAAAATGTTCTGGAATTCGTTTATTTCATGCTAGGATCATTAAAACATGTTTGGGTTATTTACCAGTTTCGGAGACTGGCTAACTACGGTCTATCGATCCGCAGATTGAACCGTCGAAATTGTATGCCGGTACTGAAGATGCGAACTGTGTAAGCTCACATTTACCACCATCCAAATTGAATTTTGTGCAATTCGGCAATGCAACGCAGTCAGCTCTGCAAAGATCTGCTGGCCTATTATGAATTGTTTCTAGGATTAAATCGTCAGGTCCGTAAAATAGACAGGCATTGGCCCATTTCATTCCTCCAATTTCATCTTTCCACTTGAAATCTGGCTTAGCTGGAAATAATTGTTAATATTAAGCAATATTGTTTAATATTAAGCTTTATTTGAGTATCAATCCTACGTGTATAAGTAACTTCAGGTTGAGTTACCCGACCGGAAATCCACCCACAATTAAATCTATCCAAATTGTCTGCAGTGGGTTTATTTTCAAAGTGCTTTAGATAGCAATCAAATCCGTTCCAGGAGAAGTGAGTACAATTGGGGCTATTGTAGCATTTATCTGTGCACTCTTCTTTCTTATTTGATGGAATTTTAGTAATATCAGAGCCGAAAAAGTCACAGTTATAGGCCCATTTGAGCCGTCCTTCTTTGTCACTTTGCCAATCGAAATCAGGAAATGAAACTTTCCCCGGCAACGCTGTCAATAGCATAATATCAAACAATATGTATTCAGAGGTAACAATTTCTACGCGTAATAAAATGTTGGTGAAGTAGCTAAATTAATAAGTGAGATTATTCGGAATCCTTCAATAAAATGCAGTAAAAAAGTGCAGGTTTTTGATAAATTCAATATGAATGTTTTTTAGTTTAAATTCTACCTAAGCCACAAGGAATTAAAAGTTCTAATATATTTTCACTTATACACACAAACAAAAATATTGATATTTACTCGAAAATTGGTTAAGATATTATTCTCAATATCTCACTACTCTAATAATCTCAATAATAATGTCTTTTTATGTCTTTTTCAAACCATTTTTTGCATTAAACAGCAGTCTTGGATAACATTATAAATAAAGCGAGCTAATAATAATAACAGTCAATCTGTTTCGAGTAGCTTAAGTACTAAGTAAAGTTGTAATTTTAATACCTGAAGTTGCAGATTTTGTTGTTGAGGCAGCCGTCGTCGTCACAGTTCCAACATACTGGGTACTCCGACCAGGAATAAAGCCACAACCGTAGCCCGGCTCGTAAATTTCGGTCCAGCCAACGGTGGATCTCTTGAGATAGCATGTATTAAGCACCCCAAAATGGTTCGCGGCATAAGTGTAATGGGTGCATTGCGGTTCGTTATAACAATTTCGGCCGCATTCATAAGATTGTACTCCGCCTACGCTCCGAAGGTCATTATCTTTGAAATCGCAATTAAAATCCCACTAGTCATAAGAAGCACCATCCCGCCAGTTGCGATCAGAAAACACGAAGCTAGCTAATAATAATAACAGTCAATCTGTTTCGAGTAGCTTCTAAGTTCTAAGTAAAGTTGTAATTTTAATACCAGTGGTTGAGGCAGCCGTTGTCGTCACAGTTGATTCTGGAGGGGTACTGCGGTAGATCGATCCGCAAGTTGTACCGTCAAAATTGTATACCAGTACCGAAGAATCTTTTAAATGTATCAGATCGCATTCACCATCTTCCCAATTGAAATTTGTGCAATTTGGCAGTGCAACACATTTAGCTCTGCAAAAATCTGCTGGCTTATTAAAGTGTTTCCAAGATTGAGTTTTGTGGTCGTGTGCTATATTGACAAGCTTGGGCCCATTTCATTCCTCCTGTATCTTCGTTCCACTTGAAATCCGGTTTAGCTGGAAATAACTTGATTGTCAGCAATTACTATTTTTTTAATTTAATTTGTATAGTACCTTACGTGTATAAGTAATTTCAGATTCAGATATGCGATCGGAAATCCACCCACAATTAAGTCTATTAAAATTTTTTGCTGTGGGATTATTTTCATAGTGCTTCAGAAAGCAAGAAAATCCATTCCAAGCGAAGTGAGTGCACTCAGGATTGTTGTCGCATTTATTTGTGCAGTCCTCGTTATTATTTGACGGAATCGTAATAATGTCAGAGCCGTAAAATTCACAGTTATATGCCCATTTTAGCCGTCCTCCTTTGTCACTTTGCCAATTCAAATCAGGAAATGAAACTGTCCCCGGCAACACTGTCAATAGCAAAATATAAAACAATATGTATTTAGAGGAAATAATTTCTATGAGTAATAAAATGTTGGTGAAGTAGCTAACTGTGGTCTATCGATCCGCAGGTTGAACCGTCGAAATTGAATGCCGGTACTGAAGATGCGAACTGTGTAAGCTCACATTTACCACCATCCAAATTGAATTTTGTGCAATTCGGCAATGCAACGCAGTCAGCTCTGCAAAGATCTGCTGGCCTATTATGAATTGTTTCTAGGATTAAATCGTCAGGTCCGTAAAATAGACAGGCATTGGCCCATTTCATTCCTCCAATTTCATCTTTCCACTTGAAATCTGGCTTAGCTGGAAATAATTGTTAATATTAAGCAATATTGTTTAATATTAAGCTTTATTTGAGTATCAATCCTACGTGTATAAGTAACTTCAGGTTGAGTTACCCGACCGGAAATCCACCCACAATTAAATCTATCCAAATTGTCTGCAGTGGGTTTATTTTCAAAGTGCTTTAGATAGCAATCAAATCCGTTCCAGGAGAAGTGAGTACAATTGGGGCTATTGTAGCATTTATCTGTGCACTCTTCTTTCTTATTTGATGGAATTTTAGTAATATCAGAGCCGAAAAAGTCACAGTTATAGGCCCATTTGAGCCGTCCTTCTTTGTCACTTTGCCAATCGAAATCAGGAAATGAAACTTTCCCCGGCAACGCTGTCAATAGCATAATATCAAACAATATGTATTCAGAGGTAACAATTTCTACGCGTAATAAAATGTTGGTGAAGTAGCTAAATTAATAAGTGAGATTATTCGGAATCCTTCAATAAAATTTTAGGCTCTACAATATCTATATGAATTAATTGCTAATTTGATTTATTTGAAAAAAATAGCGGAACCTGTGTTAACCCGAAAGGATGATAAATTTAAGATCTTGTTCGGAATCCTTCAATAAAATGCAGTAAAAAGGTACAGGTTTTTGATAAATTTAACACGAATGGTTAAGTTTTTTAGTTTAAATTCAACCTAAGCCACAAGAAATTAAAAGTTCTAATATATTTTCACTTATACACACAAACAAAAATATTGATATTTACTCGAAAATTGGTTAAGATATTATTCTCAATATCTCACTACCATAATAATAACCTCAATAATAATGTCTTTTTATGTCTTTTTCAAACCATTTTTATTTTTATCTGTTTCGAGTAGCTCAAGTTCTAAGTAAAGTTGTAATTTTAATACCTGAAGTTGCAGATCGTATTGTTGAGGCAGCCGTCGTCGTCACAGTTGATTCTATTTTTGGAGGGGTACTGGTGGTGATTGATACTGCCGTTCTTTGCGATGTTTTTGGGCAGGGCATGCTACTTCTTCTCCGTCTTAAAATTGGATGCTGGTTCTCCGGCCTATCGGACACATCTCTCTTTTCGTGCTCTTTCCTTCTGTAAGGGATGCAAGGATCGCAGTCTTGTCCGAGGGCTTTTCCCATCCGTCCAACTATTTCTTGCCGATTCGGATATCTCTTTTGGTTAGACAAGTATCTAGCGACGCTACACAGATCGTAACGGTCTTTGTAAAATTGTGTGACCGCATAGTTCCCGAGGCGTACTTCATCCACTTGCTCCGATACAAAACGGAATACCTTCTTGTAGTACGGGATGATCTGATCGAACTCGTCGTAAAAGGGCTCCCTCTGATTTCGCATCTTGTTTATGTATAGAGTTAGATTTGAGTCTTTCCAATCGAGAAAATCACGGAGTGCAACACGAAGGACTTCGTGGGCGTCAGTGACGAGTCCAGTCTGCCGACGAAAGTCCTCCATGAAAGGGAAAGAAGGTTTTTCACCATCACGATTCTTTCGATCGAAATCATCAGAATCTTGTTTGGATATACAATAAAATAATAAATATAAATTTCTTCAGGGTGAAACATATTTAATCTGGGAAAACGAACTCCAAAAGTAAATGTGTATGGTTCTTATATATAGATCTTTATAATTTAAAATATATAAAAAAATGATTATAAATATGATGGGTAATATATATTGAAGTGAGACAACACTTACTAAAAGCAAGCTCTGGAGTCACATACTGCAACGTAATAAGCCAAATAGATTTGGTAATGAATAATGAGGACAGCATCCTAACACACAACAACTTTCCAAATGACAGCGATGTTCGGGTTCTAGATGGTCACAAAGAAAAAAAAATATATAAAATGACGCCTTCAATTATAGCCAGGCCCGCCGTGAGCCTCACTGGCGCCCGGGTTAAAACCGTCATTTAAGCGCCCCATACGTGATGGATATCGAGCCCTGTGCGCCCCTGTCGGGCTGGCGCCCGGGACAAAACCACCCAGTAGACCCCCCTCACGGCGGCCCTGATTATAGCGTAATTCATTAGTCGCAAATTGAAAAAAACTTTTAAGCCCGTCATTCCTAAGTAGCTACACTTAACAAGGGGAGAAAACGGACGAAAAAAAAACTTAAGTGATATTTAGTTAAGGTTTAGGTTATCCTGTAGGTCGCCTATCTATTTGTTTTATATTGGTGTAGTCACTAAATTTGACGCTAACTTAATAATTGGATGTAAAAGCACTAACAAAAATACATAATCATCAGCAATCAATGAGCCCAAGGAAAAAATTGAGACAAACTATAAACAGACCGAAGTGCGAAGAACTAGTAGAAACACTGTAGTCCTCTAGTCTGTATTGTCCTATGTTATTTTTGGTGGTTGTCAAGAGCTTTTTCTACCATCTTATAAGTCTCTAAATCCTAATATGGCGATGTCCTAATATGGAGCCAGAAAGAGATCCCTCAGGGCCAGATTCAAGAATGTAAATGACGTCAAGCACGTGAATAAATCTTCGCAATAAAAATATAATGAAGTTACGGAAAATACCGTAAAACACAGTGGGAGATCCCTATTAAAAAAAACGAAGATTTACCTTTATTATCCTGACCTTTAGTCGAATGTTGAACGTCTTTTCGATGTATCTGGCTCTTCACTAAGCAGGTTCTGGTCAAATCTCTCCGGCCGCGCCCAGTCGGTTTGCATCATAGATGTCTTGACTGACGCAAGACATCTGGAGGTCGGTGTCTCTCAAGGCCTTACCCTTGGCCACATATCATTTTCTAACATCTCACCTATCTACGACATCCTTCGCAGGCATGGCATAGATGCCCTTGCCTTCGCAAATTTGATACTCTAAATTCATTGTTATACGGAGCTTAGCCTGGATAACCGGTTGGGAGGACCATCGTCGTGTTGTCAACAAAATTGCGTACTGTGTTCGTATCATAGAAGAATGATTTGTTACAAATAGGCTTTGCAGGACGCTTTTATATATATATATGATTGTATTATTATTATTGATCTTTCTACCTCCCACTGTCTCAGATATGTGGCATATAAAAAATAATAATTTCCACAAGTAATAAAAAATGGAAATTAAAATATTTTCTATAATTTTTCTTAAAACAAATTATCATTAGTATTACGAAGATTGCTTAGACATGAAACGTCGTTCTATAATAGTAATTCGCAGCCAATAAAGAGGAAATGAGCAATAACATTATATCGAACCTATCGCAAAAAAATTTATCAGCTCAGGAAGAGGCCATTTGGAAAACCACAAGTAAAACATTTTAATTATATGTCGAAAATTCAGTTTAATAAAAATGGATAAAATTGTTTGTTGATCTGTGGCAACAAATCTTAGCCTGCTGTCGGCTTGTTTCAACTTAACAGGGTTCGTTGACTATTTAATTAGCTTTTAATGATGATCACGAAGGGATTTCATTTATTTCAATTGAATCAATAATCATATCCTCAGGAAGCACGTTTGTTGGAAAGAAATTCCTATGGAAGGAGGCCCCACGATGCACCCCCACGTTTGTGTAGAGAGTCTGGGACGAGGGTACGTCACATGTCTTGGAGGAAAACAACGATTCTTACTACGGCGCTCATGGGAAAGCTAGTGACCCTCTTTCTCTGGTGCTCCATATCCGTAAGAGCTAAAGAAGACATATTTAGGACCATGAAAGATAATGAAATATTAGTGTAGCTACATGAATTGGTCCAAAATTCTGGTTCACCGATGTTATATTGATTGTTAAAGAAATTCGTTTCTGTGCGTTGCCATGGTAACGAAGTGAAAGAAAATACTTTGGAAATAATACGTGCGTCTAGGCAGATAACGTAGAACGCGTGTACATGAAGTAAAAAAAAGGTACATATAATAAATAAAAGTGCATGAGGGAAAGAAAGTACATAAATTACATATATCGCTGACCTATCAGAAGAGAGCAAACAAGAGATAAGGGAAATAAAGGTTTTCAGATCGGAATGACCAATAACATTTTGCTTTATTGCTTTGCATTAAAATATTGTGGTTAGTTTCTCAGTTTTCAATGTTTTGGCAATAGCTTTGATGATTGGGTTGGCTCCATATCCGCAAGTATTACGGAAATCATCATCAGCAAGATTCCAAATCATTGCTCCGCCTAATCCCATCGAAGCCAAGTATTCGCTCTTGACAGTTGCGAATGCGGGGTCATCGTAACAAACCCACTGCAACGTTTTGGGCGAATAAGCATAGGGACCAGTTTGATTCAACGGATCTCGAACTTCGATCCAACTTTCGTTTATCAGTTTGGAACAAATTTCGTAGTAGCGTAGAACACCAGCTTGGTTACTGATAGGACCAGGTTCTCCTGGACCGCTCGCTGAGGCATCTGGCGGGACTGTGTGATCGGCCGATGTTAAAGTCCACGTCTATATTATGTAATAAAAAAAGAAACTCTTCACCATTAGATCGTATTATAAACTAATAATAAATAAGATTTCAATACACTTCCATAAAGTCGAATTCCTAGATTCATTTTGATGGTTGGAAAACTTTTGGAGGTCCAATATTTGATGGAATTGTCGACGTTGTTGGCAAATTTCCATTCCCAGGACCTTCGATAAAGTGGGGCGTGATGGTCTGCCTTCTCTCGCTCCCAACCAGGACCATGCATATCGTACGTATTTAGATTGACAAAGTCGAGCATCTCGCCCAGAATCTCCACATCGAACCCTTTTTAATAAGACGATTAAACAAATGTGTTAAACTTTAATCATTTAAATCAAGTTTAAAAACCTTTGTCGATATATTCTCTTGCAAATGGTACAAAGGCGCTTAGCACAAATCCTTTCGGTTTAAACGCTTTACTCAAAGCTGTAATAAGGTTAGCGTATCCGATTTTATCGGAATCGTTGACGGTGTCGTCTGGCCAGAGCCAGTAAATGTCAAGGCCGTCGAATCCATATTTACCCAAGAAACTAAGAGCAGAATCGACAAACATATTAATTGTATCCTCACTTCGGACCATGATTGAATAATCTTGAAAAGTAATCTGATTGTCCTGAACGGAAATTAAGGTTTTGATGGCATTGTTGCGCTTTTTCATCGCCACGAAATCGGCATAACCTCCTTGGTCAATGTTAGCGTAGCGATCAAATGGATCGATCCTTGTACCGTTCAATACGGCGAATGCGTAGATGTAGTGCGTGCATAAGCTGGGATCAATATCTTTTACATTAAAAGCATAATCCCCTAAAATATTAAAGTAAATAAAGGAATTATTATACAATTACAATTTTTTTAATCCGAAGAACCTGGAATGTAAAGAGCCCAGCTGGGAAAGTAGCACACTAAACGGAATCCATCATTTGCTATAGTGAGAGTGGGACAATAAAAATTACGAGAATGACGATTTCTATTTCTCCGACTGTTTGTAAATTCCAGCCGATTCTTTTTAACAAAAATCAATCGAAAGTTTATCGCACATTCAGTGATATAGTATAGGTGAGAGCGGGCTATTTTGGTCACAAATGTTAAAACCTCCTTTAAGTTGCAATTTCTTGTTATTTAAGTAAATTTTGGCAATTTTCTGAGTATCTTATTGTAGTCCGGTCTTTCTTCTTTATAAATCTTATTTTAAAAGCAAATTTGGTGTAGAGATTGCTTTGGTATTAATTGTTTAGCGAAATCATTTTTTTGGCCCAAATAGCCCCACCCCTGGTATTAAACGGGTTAGTTGAAAAGAAAATGTATGCTTCATTTTTAGGTCAACTTTGGACTTAAATAAATATAGTAATCAATCCAGAATTTCATTTCCTTTCTCGCAGTATGTTTGTTTTATAATTTTCCAAAGGATTCAGTAGTCGCTCAAAAATTTTATTCCCTAGTAAGCTCCGCCAAAATCAGCTGTTTTTCCCGCGAAAAAAGTACTAACCCAACTAGCCCCACTAAGAGACACTTCACATTTGTTTTGACTGTGAAGTAACCAAATAACACACTGGAAAAAATGACACTGTTTGAAAGGAAATTAATTAAGGGATTTTTTATGGTTTCAATTAAAAATATTTACGACCGAACATTAAAGAGTTTCTAAATTTTAACGCCAATAAAAAAAAAGATTTTTTAAAAATGGGAAATCACATTTCTTTGAATAACTTAAATAAAAATTTAGTAGGTTGAATTAAGTATTAATAGAAAATTAAGGTACACCAATGTGTAATACGGTTATACACCCTTTGGGTCAAACAAGGATCATCATGTTGATCGAGGAACACAATCAAAAGTCCACTGACCCGAATAGCCCCTGACTCAAATTTAAGCTCTCCCCTACTTTATTTGTCTATTGGATATACTATATATTGCATCGCATATGGGTGTAGGATATTCAATAAATTCTAATGCTGTCGCTTCATAAAATTAACCGACTACTAGCATACTTGACTATTTTAACTAACTTCTAAGTAAGTGTAAATTAAATGCCTTTGTTTGTTGTTGTTGAGGCAGTCGATGTCGTCACAGTTGATTCTTTATTTGGAGGGGTGCTGGTGGTGATAGATACTGATACCGTTCCTTGCGATGATTCTTTTGGACAAGGCGTATTACTCCTTCTTCGTCTCGCTAATGAAATTGGGTGCTGGTTTTCCGGCCTATCGGACAAATTTTTCTTGTCATGTTCTTTTCTTCTGTAGGGGATGCAACGGTCACAGTCTTGCCCAAGGGCTTTTCCCATCAGTTGAATTATTTCTTGCCGATTTGGATAATTTTTCTGGTTGGACAAATATCTAGCGACGCTACACAGATCGTAACGGTCCTTGTCAAATTGCTTGACCGCATAGTTCCCAAGGCGTATTTCATCCACTTGCTCCGATATAAAACGGAACACTTTCTTGTAGTGTGGGATGATCTGATCGAACTCGTCGTAAAAGGGCTCACTCTGATTTCGCATCTTGTTTATGTATAGAGTAAGGTTTGCATCTCTCCAGTCAAGAAAATCGCGGAGCGCAACACGAAGGACTTCGTGGGCGTCAGTGATGAGTCCAGTCTGCCGACGAAAGTCCTCCGTGATAGGAAAAGAAGGCTTTTCACCATCACGATTCTTTCGATTGAAATCATCCGAATCTTATTTGGAAAATACAGTAAAAAAGTAATTATACTTTCGCATGACAGTGGAACAAATTTAATCCCTTAATAATTTAAAATCTCTAAAAATTTGTATAAATATGGTAATAAGTAATGTGCATTTAAGTGAAACTATACTTACTTAAAACAGACTGAGTGGGCACACACTGTAACGAAATGAGCCAAATAAATGTTGAAATGGATGAAGAGAGCATCGTTACATGCAATTTTAATCCCAGCGTAGTTCAAGTCCTAGAAGGTCACAAAGAAAAAAATATAGATCAAATGAAGCTTTCAATTATGACTCCGATTTTTTTTTATTTGTTGGTTATTTATAATTATTAGTCACAGATTGCAAATTAAATATACAGACCCACTTCTATTTCTTCGAAAAAAAAACGAGATAAGGTAAGAAAATGGAGATCGTAACATTTTGAATTAAAGAATGATTTACTAATAACTATTAATTATGAAATACTGTACTTGTGATCCTCTATCTATTTAAACTCTTTGATGTAGCCACTAAAGCCGACGTTAATTATTATAGATATCAAAGCACTAACAAGAATCCTTCACCATTAGCAATAAGTGAGTTCAAGAAAAAAAAATTAGACAATAACTACAAACAGTGCGAACGCGTGAAAACACTGTTGTGCTCTAGTCTGTATTGACCTTTAGTTTTGGCTATTAAGAGTAACTTTATCTACCATCTTCACTCTTCCAATCCTTATATGGCGGCTTCCCAACCAGGAAGAGATCCGAAGATTCCTCAGGCTAAAGTTCAAGAATGCGAATGCCGTTACACACGCGAAAGCGTCACCATATACAGTAGAGTAAAAACAGCGAGAGATTCCCGTTAAAGAAGATTTTTATCTTTATTATCCCGACTTTAAGTCAAACGAGAAGTCGAGAATAGACGAAAAAATTTGGTATCTTCCTCTCAACTACGCACTTCATAACCAGTAACACCGAGTTCGATCAATGTTTTTTAATACTTCGACTACATGCCTATAAGAAAATGTATCAGATTCATCGTGATTGGTAGATTTGATCGACTTTTGTATAATTCGATTTACTTGCTGATTATTAATGAGTAATACGCACCTATATGATAAATGAATTGAATTGAAATTGAATTCCACATTTTACATTTTAGTATAGCAGTAGTATATTTATCTATTTTTGGCAATAAAAATTATGTTGATTAAAAATCAATGAACTGTGATGTATGCTGAAAAATGTTGTAAAAACGATTATTTATTTAAGATTGAATCATGTTTGATCATCCCAGGTCAGCAAGATGCATTTCGTAGCCCCCCTCCCCCCCCCTCCGTTGATGACAAGATAGTGCCATGATGAAGACTATTCCTAACATATACATAGTAATAGATTTAATGGTAATTGGTTATAACGATAATAGCATAATGATGGTAATAAGTTTAGTTATCGGGTAGATAAATATAGAATTGTAGATGAGATAATGAAAATATGCTGATTCTCTCATATTTTATAGTAAATGATGTCAGAACACATTCTTTATATCGGCCGAAAGCGCATTGCCGATAATAGCCGTAATGGCATTAAAATATCCTTTTGTAAGTCTACAAAACCTAACCAAATATACACTTCTGTTTTTGTTTTTTTAAATCTTAGTATTCACATAGTTTAAGCCGATGAAATTTAACCATAATTTTCTGCTAAACGAAGAGCGGAAGCATTATTACCTTTATTTAAAAAATAAAAGGAATGCATAGTTAGAATAAAAGGAAAGTTGTTTGTATATTTCCTAGATTTCCTCTGCTTGATGGCCATATTTGCGCAAAGAATTTAGTGAAGTTTTCCGTTGTTTATACAGTATTTTCTTTCTCGCTTGAAATTTTCTTTAGCTCTCACCTTCTCAGATATATGGCATCTTCTCAAAAATTAACAAATTGTCACAATAAATAAAAAAAAATTAGTATTCTATTTTTTTATATTATTGTATTTTATAAAAAGAAATAGTTATCATCATTACGGAGATTGGTTAGATATGAAACATCGCTCTATGATAGTCGACGAAAAGAGCCTTTATACTACACTATATGATACTTTCGCATCAAATAAATATGAAGTGCGGAATGCCATTATACTGCAATTAGACCTTATTCCGGCTAACTTCTTATCGCATTTATAGTATCAGTAATACTGGCTACACACAGAAAAGTTTAATAAACACTGGGTTTTAAAAAATAAACCTTAAAAATAAACCTTGATGTGAACGATGCATGTTTAGGTTAAACTTGGGTTTTAACCACTTTTATCCTACTTTTATCCACTCAGCTATGACAACTCTTAAATCTGATTTATCAGATTTTAGAAAACCAAAGCTAACCCACGCGAAAGGGGGTAATTGGTGTGAACGCATTCAAACATAGCGCCCGTTTTGCGCGGTTGTATTTAGGCTTTAAAAATTTATTTTTGATGATGAAAATTTATTATAAATTTTGCACTGCTGCATCTTTATTGAGGACTACGTCTGTTCGTCTGCTAATGGCTTGCTAGTAACGCTCTCGCTGACATAGGCACATTGTCATCAATGTGGATTGTTTTCAAATTTTATTTTTTCAAATTAATTATAGATTAATATTTTTTAAATTAATTGAATAGGTCAGAGAAAAAGGAGCATTCTGGAACGGGAAGTTCCCATTCTGAGTGGCCTTATTATGAAGCGTGTGCGTCATTCATGGACTCGATACCTCTTAATGATCACGAAACAGTGGATTCCTTGGAAGAAATCTTTCAGAATCATTAAGATTCTGAAGCGAGCTTTGAGTCTTCCAAATGCATTTTCGATTACTCTTCTTGCCCTACTGAGGCGATAGTTGAATAGTCTTTGAACTGCATCTTGTACACCATGGGGAAAAGGTTTCATTAAAATGTGCAATAAAGGGAAAGCGGCGTCTCCAATCAAATGAAGGGGCACAGTTATATGGTTCAAGACGGATCCAAGGCGCGTGAAGGTTCGACTTTGATTTTGTAGAATTCTATTCAGCCGAGAGTACTTAAAAATGAAGGCGTCGTTGGATTTTCCTGGTGTGCCAATATTGGCGTACGTAAAACGATACTTCGCATCGCAAACAGCAAGAAGAATCACACTGTAGTATCCTTTATAGTTAATGTAGTCGACAGCATCCTCTTTAGGCGGGCTGATGGGAATATGGCAGCCATCTACCGGGCCAATACAGCAGGGGTACTCCCACTTGTCATCAAAGTCCCTAGCAGTGCGGAGCAGCTCTTCATCTGACTGAGGCCATTTAATTTCATTGCTATATCTTGCAATCACTGCTGAAGTGAACTCGTACTGTATCTTGTGGACAGTGGACTTTCCTACGCCGAAAAGTTGGCCAATAACTCGGAGCTCACTCGATGATGCAAGTCTAAAAAGACCGATTGCGACCTTTTTTTCGACTGGAATATTGGTTCGAAAATTGTTCTGCTCACCGACCAGATATGGATGGAGATCAGCAACGAGAAGATTGAATGTTTCTCTTCCAACTCTGAAGTGTTCTTTAAATCCATCTTCTGACATCTGGGGCAAAATGGTGTCATACCAATGGGTTGATTTCGGAAGACTCCATGGGCGACCAAGAGGATCTAGGATTTTTACATTATTTGAATTCGTTTGCAAAAAAAAATTGAAAAAGAAATAAAATTTACGTCTATGCGCTATCTCTTCAGCTAGAAGTCGAGAGAGTAGTTCCTGATTTCGTTGTTCTAGCACCATCATATTTACAATCATCATTCCAATTAATATGACGAAGTAAAATGAAGCAAAAATTATCTAAAAATCAATTAAAAATCCCTTGTATAGCTGCTAGCGACATAAAAGTATATGGAGATACCTGCGATAATATAATAAATATTAAACAAAACCGAAAATTCATCGTTTTTACTATTTCTCCTCTTCCAGTGAAGTTCAACTCGAGAGTAGAAAACAATTCTGCTAATGTTTTTGTTTATAAACGACATCTGTCGACCAGACTTTTATCAACAAAGACTTATTATTCGTGGTTCTCCTTGGTACTTGATTTAAACCAACAATTCATTTTAAACTCGGCATTATCTTGGTGTGAACGCTATTTTAGTATAAAAAAATATGAAATTTGTCACTTTAAACTTTAAGTGTGAACGCATACTAAACCTGGTATAGTTATATCAGTTTTAGGCAAAAACTAAACTGGTTTTGCGTTAAACTCGAGTTTAGCGTTATACTCAAGTTTAGAGGCTCGGTGTGAATTGGGTATAAGGTAATAAGGAAAATATCGTTGATGGAAAAATATCGATCTGAAATTACGTACATTAAAAGAAATAATTTTGTAACTGATTTAGGATGGAACACTCAGTACCCTATCAGACGACCAGTGCATGGCATTACTACCCAAAATATGATGCTCTTCCCTCCAACTAATTCGAATAACAATTGGAACCGCCATCAAGGGATGACTCAACATTATCCTAATAAAAATTTGATAAATGCTGGACACCATGACGATCCGTAAAATGTACTCTTGTTAACCTTTCGTGATCAAGAGCAAGATGGATTGATGGCAGATGGAGCTGCTGTTAATGCTGTCCTCGGCGGGTCTCAAGATTCAACTTTTTTAGGAGGCAACACCAAATTTGGTGACAGCAACATAAAATTAAATTAACATTCAGCATTTAACTTTAATTTCGCTCTAAATTTGTGTAATGTAATTTTTTTTCAAAACAATCTCTCTTTTGCTCCGATTTGAATACAATATTTGATACTGCATCATAAAGGCTTAAACTATTTTCAATTCAAAATGGATTTGTTAAATGTTGTGGAATTATTTAATTTTTCATGTTGGGATCGTTGGGATCATATAAACATGTTATAGCCGTCAGCTATTATAGGTTTACTGCGGTAGATCGATCCGCAAGTTGTACCGTCGAAATTGTATACCTGTACCGAAGAATCTTTAAAATGTATCAGATCGCATTCACCACCTTCCCAATTGAAATTTGTGCAATTTGGCAGTGCAACACATTTAGCTCTGCAAAAATCTGCTGGCTTATTAAAAAGTGTTTCCAAGATTGAGTTTTGTGGTCGTGTGCTATATTGACAAGCTTGGACCCATCTCATTCCTCCTGTATCTTCGTTCCACTTGAAATCCGGTTTAGCTGGAAATAATTTGATTGTCAGCAATTACTATTTTTTAAACTTAATTTATGCACTAGTGCAAACTAGTGGGAACGCAGCAGTCCTCTAGTCCGTATGGTCCTATACTATTGGTTGTCAAGAATAACTTCTTCCAGAATCTTCAGTCTCTAAATCTTAATATGGCGGTGTCCTATTATGGAGTCAGATTCCAGAAAGAGAACCCTCAGGGCTAGTTTCCAGAATGCGAATGACGTCACACACATGAATGAAGCATCGTAATATAATGTAAAGTCATCGTGTTCTCCTCTCTCGTGTTGAACGTCTTTTCGGTGTATCTGGCCCTTCACTAAGCAAGTTCTGGTCAAATCTCTCCGGCCGCGCCCAGTTGGTTTGCATCATAGATTTCTTGACTGACGCAAGACATCCGGAGGTTGGTGTCTCTGAAGGTTCTGCCCTTGGCCACATACTCTTTTTTCCCCCAACAACTCACCTATCTACGACATCCTTCGCAGGCGTGGCATAGATGCCCATGCCTTCGCCAATGTTATTATACGCCATACGGGGTTAAGTCTGGCTAAAGCGGCTTGATTTCTTGTGAATACGTACAGGAACAGGAGAAAAACGCATTTAAGTTTTGGTGGGACATCGTCGGAATCTAGCGAGCCCACTTGAGTAGTAAATGTAAACAAACTGGCAACACAAGGTTTCTTCGAAAGTTTTTCTCAAAATGATTAAAAAACTTGCCCGTGTAATTAAAATTGTGTATAGTTCTCCCCCTCAAAGGATTTTGTTATTACCTGTTAAGGTAAATAAGTTACAAGTAGTGTTGTTTTTTGCATAAGAAATGCACTTGTTTTAAGTTAATTTCCACGGAGAGTAATTTCAGACAGCTCTTTTTAGGAATGTTAAAAAAATATGAATAAGTCTAAACGAAAGACCAAATATACCACCGTGTACAGCTTGAAATACCCTACTTTAAATGTTTTTTTAGTTTTTTTTTTTTTCAAATCAGTCACTGGGAAGAAATTATAAAAAGAAAAACAGAAAAAATCGAGTGTTTTGGCTCAAATTACCCAGTTTGTATACATATATATGTATTATATATATATTATGAAACTTATATTATGAAATAATATAGTATTAGTCGTAATAGATATTAAGATGTATTACAGGGATACTACACCAGTTAAAACTTAAAACCTATACTTTCTATTTCATTATAACTTGAATAACTGGATTTTCCTTTTCCTGTGGCTGTTTCCCGTTTTAGTAGCATACATTTCACGCGGAACTCGTCAGTACATAGAAAGGAGAACACTCTGAAGGAACTCTCATTAGGCCTATTATTGGCATTTTTTCTGAGTGAAAGTGCACATAGTCTACAAAGACAGACAAAAGTATCGACATTAAACTGGGGTAAGAACTATTAGTTTTACAACAATATTTTAGCTATCATATTGAAAAAAAAACTACTCTTACCCAACGTTAAACAGTGTTTCATCAATATTAATAATAAATCAATTATTATTAAAGAGTATTACATTTATGGCTTTATCAATTTATTAGTATAAGTTAATATTTCTATATATTTTTAAAATAAAGAAAACACTTAATACTTTTAAATAGTTGATGGCCGCCCTGGTGCTTATGACCCTGATAACCTTTCAATCGATCATTTCATGAAAGCAGGGTAAGTTAATCAAAATGATTAAATTATGTGTAACTCTGTTCATAGACTATACATAGGCTACTATATAAATCTATGTAAACGATTTTTTAATTAGAGGAATGATTGGTAGAGTGTTGTTAAACGAAGAGGAACAAATGTATATTACTGGGCAGGTTTTAATACTGGACATGAAAGGTAAATACACATTATATTAATACTAATTTTGATGCAACCTTAAAATTTGCTTATTTATTAAATACTATTATAGGATATTGTCTTAATCATTTTGCACAGTTATTCTCCAAGAGCGCAAAACTGATTTCACTTAATGAGGTATTTATAGACGTATATTTCTCATGTTATAGTAACCAGCGGAATTTAATTTAAAAGGTAAATTCAAACAAATAAAACTTCAATATTCTTATTATCATATTATTAGGGCATGTATCCTTCACGTCCAAAACGTATTATTTTCATCAATACACGAGCCACATTCAAGAAATGTTATGATTGGACGAGTTCTCTTCTGAAAGAAAAAATGAAGCGAAGGGTATGGATGATATTAGGCTATGATAATATTCCTCATATAGGCTATAAGGCTTATTATAATACCGTTTGTCACCTTTACTCATTTAATTTTTGTATGTACAGGTAATCGTATGTGATGGTAATGACAATTATGAATCTCTGCACGTACAAGTATCGAAGCGCTTTTTACCGAAGGATTATGGAGGTGACGGAATATATCTAGCAGAATTGACAAGTGATGAGTTGAATTAATATAATATTTTATTTTTATTTTTTATTATCGAATAAAGTTAATAAAAATAACTGCATAAAAAAAAATAACTATGTATATAGGATATTGGAAGAAGAAAGCTGAAGAAAATCGGGTTCTTTTGATGCGCGAAGAAAGAGTTAATAAAGCTGATGAATCCAAACGAGCAGGACATGCAAAACCGTTTCGTGAGCTGCTTGGGATTGTGGGCTCCTTCAGAAAACTGAATGTTGTTTAACACTAACATATTATATACTACCATCGCCGTTGAGAACAGCTTCATCGAGCTTCATAAGTAATATTTTAGTACGAATAATATATTTGATATAGCCCCTTGTGCCATCATCTTGTTCCAAACTTCAAAGAAGATAAACTTAAAAGAGGAATAATTGTTGATTGTTTTAAAACGAAAGAATAAGTTAGCTGATGATAAATGGAATACCAGCATTGATATTCAGATTGACGAAGTACATATAGATTGATGATGTATAGATTGAAACCAGTTTTGATATATACCATTGATATAATATAGACCAGTATCATTAAAACGTTATTAGCTCACGTTTAATTTAATGGAACTAGTACTAGCTCCATTAACCATTGAACCAAAAAATAAAAAATAAATGAAGAATTTGTGATTCATATGGGGGAACAAAATCTTTTATTATAGGCCTTCGGGTAAACTGGTATGAATAATGGCATAACATAAATGCTATAATTATACGGGGCTATTATAGTGGTTTGCGTTATTGCGTATAAAAGTAGCCTAGCTGGTATTTACTGTTCAATTAAAATTAATCAATGTGAAAAACTCGTCTACTTACCACAAAAAATAAATATAATAAAAGAAGAGTCGAATTGCGTGAGTAAAAAAAGTAATGGTATTTTTTTTTGTTAGTCCGCAGCTAGGTCCGATTACTTAAAAAAACCGGACCCATTCAAAGAGTCGGCTGTGCCCCCCTACGGAGGTCCCACCCGACCTTTGAACGTTCCCACCTATTGTCGTATTAAAAATAAGTAATTCATTAATTTTACTCAACCGTAAAATACGATATTTTCGAAATTATTTTTCGAATATACTCAAAAATGAGTTTATGATGCTAACGAAGGGGTCACTGCCGACTTTTTGAACGTCCACACATCCGATTCCTATAGCCATATTTGTTAGCTTATTTAATATTATAGTATTGATTTTCAATTTAAGTTTAAATAATAGTTAAAAAATCAATAAGATGTTTTTCTTTCCTTCCAACAAACTCAAGCATAGGCCTGTAGGAATGACTTCGTCTGCTTTAAAATCGGTTTCATCATTCAGCCGCATGCTTTCAGCTCGGTTTACAGTTTTTGAGTAAGGGGTGGTTCCTGGTCAAAGATTGAGTCATTGAGACTCCCGAAATGAAAGAGAAATGAAATCAAGAAAATGGAAATTCGTCTGCTCTTTGTTTTCTTCTGATGTTAAACGAAAAATGACAGTAAATGGTATTTTTTTGCGACAAATATTTTTCTAACTCTTGTATGGGCACGTAATAATTTATTGTGCTAATTATCATATAAATATTTCTTAGATCTATGGTAAACTCAATTTATCCATAGACCCCTACATGTCAAGACTCGGCCTTTTTCTTTGAGAAGTGATTTAAATTACTTCTAAATATGCGAATTTAATTTAATTACCACCAATAGTAATCTTTTGAATTTAGAAATCAATTTTAAGCGTAAAAAAAAATACTTTCATCATCTAAATTACAGTTTCAGTTTAGAATCTGTACCCTTGTTGGCCACTTAAACATCCCAGAGTCGCTCCCCGGCCCGAGCAGACGCTTATTTCCAGAGTATTATAGGCCTTCGGTAGATTTTTAGGAAAAATCTTTAACCCTCAGGGATAAAGAGTGTATGGTAGGGATATGCCAAGTAAAGATGTCAGGAACTCGGGATAATATATCTAGACCAATTATATTATCACCGATTTACGAACTTAAATTATATGAAATAGGGAATAAATAAAATTTTAAAAAAATTAAGTGTATATAGTAATACCACTGATACCCATGTTACTTGAATAAGAATGCTACTTTGCCGATTAGTTAAAAAACGAAGAGACTAATAAAAGTTTCACAGTAATGATTTCTATTCTTTCTCCAAATAAAAGAGGAATTCCAAATAAAAAGTAAGAAGTCAGCACTGATGGGGCTTGTAACTGGATATATGATAATAACACTTATTTGAAACAAAATAAAGTGATCAAATAATAAATCAGAAAAAAATAACAATAAGTAAGTTTTTTGGTTTCTGATTCACGAGTGAATAATAAGTGTTATTAGAAAAGATGGGTAAGTGGCGTAGAACGCATATACATAAAGTTTTAAAAAAAAAACTAAAAAAGGACATATAGTACATATCGCAAACCAATCGAAAGAGAGCAAACAAGAGAAAAGGGAAATAAAGGGTTTCAGACTCGCCCCAGAGGAAGGCAGAAAGAGCGGAAAAATAAGACGCTATAGAACCTTGTATCGAATAAATTTGATCCAATTCGGGATTAACAATACTATCTTTGTTTTAATGCTTTGAATTAAACTATCGCCTACGGCGTTGTGGGTAGTTTCTTAGTTTTCAATGTTTGGGCAATAGCTGTGATGATTGGGTTAGCTCCATATCCGCAAGTGTTACGGAAATCATCATCACTTAGATTCCAAATCATTGCTCCGCCTAATCCCATCGAAGCCAAGTATTCGCTCTTGACAATGGCGAATGCGGGGTCGTCGTAACAGACCCACTGCAACGTTTTGGGCGAATAAGCATAGGGACCAGTTTGATTCAACGGATCTTGAACTTCGATCCAACATTCGTTAATAAGTTTGGAACAAATTTCGTAATAGCGTAGAACACCAGCTTGGTTACTGACGGGACCAGGTTCTCCTGGACCGCTGGCTGAAGCATCAGGCGGGACCGTATTATCAGCTGATGTTAAAGTCCACGTCTATATTAAAAAAAAACCCTGCTTACAATCATATCGCATTTAAAATTATAAATAAGATTTAAATACACTGCCGTAAAGTCGAATTCCCAAATTCATTTTGATGGTTGGAAAGCCTTTAGAGGTCCAATATTTAATGGAACTGTCGACGGTATTGGCGAATTCCCATTCCCAGGATCTTCGATAAAGTGGGGCTTGATGGTCCGCCTTCTCGCGCTCCCAACCAGGACCGTGCATATCGTACGTGTTTACATTGACGAAGTCGACCATCTCGCCCAGAATATCCACATCAAACCCTATAAAATAAATTCAATAAATAATTGTACAACGTAAATCATTTAAACAAAAATTGGATAACCTTTGTTGATATATTCCCTAGCAGATGGTACAAAGGCGCTTAGTACCAATCCTTTCGGTTTAAACGCTTTGCTCAAAGCCGTGATAAGGTTAGCGTATCCGATCTTATCGGAATCGTTGACGGTGTCGTCTGGCCACAGCCAGTAAATGTCGAGTCCATCGAATCCATATTTACCCAAGAAACTAAGAGCTGAATCGACAAACTGATTAATGGTATCGTCACTTTGGACCATGATTGAATAATCTTTAAAAGTCATCTGATTGTCCTGAACGGAAATTAAGGTTTTGGTGGCTTTGTTGCGTCTTTTCATTGCCACGAAATCGGTGAATCCTCCTTGGTCGATGTTAGCGTAGCGATCGAATGGTTCGATCCTTGTACCGTTCAATACGGCGAATGCGTAGATGTAGTGCGTGCATAAATTGGGATCAATGTCCTTTACATGGAAAGCACCATTCCCTAAAATATTAAAACAAATAAAGAAACTAAAATACAACTAAAATGAAAAAAAAGAATCGAATGAACCTGGAATGTAAAGAGCCCAGCTGGGGAAGTAGCACACTAAACGGAATCCATCATTTGCTGCTATAGTGAGAGTTGGACATTTAAAAAATTACAAGAATGAAACCATTGATGATGAATTTCATATTGCTAATTCGATTGTTTCCAAATATCATCTAGCTTATTCTTTTTCTTTTGCCAGAATAAGCCCAGAATAAAATGCAATTGAGTTGTTATGGCACATAAGAGTGATAGGGCATATTTTAGTTATCTATATAGGATATACTATATATATTGCATTAGATATAGGTATATTCATCAAATTCTAATCATTAACCGGCTACTAACATAGGCTTACTTAACTTAAGTTCTAAGTAAGTGTACCAATTTTAATGCCTGTGCTGGCTGTTGTTTAGGCAGTTGTCGTCGTCGTCGTCACAGTTGATTCTTTATTTAGAGGGGTACTTGTGGTGATTGGTACTGCCGTTCCTTTCGATGATTCTTTTGGACAAGGCGTATTACTCCTTCTTCGTCTCGCTACTGAAATTGGGTGCTGGTTTTCCAGCCTATCGGACAAGTTTCTCTTGTCATGCTCTTTCCTTCTGTAAGGTATGCAAGGATCGCAGTCTTGTCCGAGGGCTTTTCCCATCAGTCCAACTATTTCTTGCCGATTGGGATACTTCATCTGGTTAGATAAGTATCTGGCGACGCTACATAGATCGTAACGGTCCTTGTCGAATTGCTTGACCGCATAGTTCCCAAGGCGTATTTCATCCACTTGCTCCGATATAAAACGGAATACCTTCCTGTAGTGCGGGATGATCTGATCGAACTCGTCGTAAAAGGGTTCGCTCTGGTTCCGCATCTTGTTTATGTATAGAGTAAGATTTGAGTCTTTCCAATCGAGAAAATCACGGAGTGCAACACGAAGGACTTCGTGGGCGTCAGTGATGAGGCCAGTCTGCCGACGGAAGTCCTCCATGATAGGGAAAAAAGGTTTTTCACCATCACGATTCTTTCGATCGAAATCATCCGAATCTTTTTTGGAATATACAATAAAATATTAAAAATACGTTTGATTGATAGTGAAACAAATTTAATCTGGGACAGCGAACTTAAAATGCGAATATACATATTTCTTGCCGTATATAGATCGTTATCGTTTAAAATCTCTAAAAACTATTATAGGTATATTAGGTCTATTATAGGTATATCTCCTTTATAAAGCGGGGATTTTTACCTTTTTTATCCTGAATTTTAGTCGAACGATAGTAGACGAAAAAAGCCGAAATCTTCTAATCTCAATAAAACACTTCACATCAATGAACACTGAGTTTTAGTCATTGATTTAGAAGAATTTCCCCCCAAATTTGGATGGAAATTGCTAATTCACATTTCAGTTTTTTTTCTTCTTTTGAATGATTGAATTCTACCAGTAAAACTCTGCATATTTTAAAGTGAAATGGCGAAAGATTAAGTAAGCAACCCAATTCTTCTGTGATGGTGGTGAATTGTGCGATGCTCTTTGTGTGTCCTCGGTGTCTTGTTAGTGGCCACCCTAGCGCCTCGAGGTATTGGATGAGAATGCTGATGATGGTGATGAGTCCGTCTAACAAAACAAATTCTGGATTGACCTGTCCTGATGAATCTCCATTAAGAAGCCGCGCCTTCCAAGTTTTTGGAAATGGTTCGTCGTATTCATATATTACATAGAGTATTCGTATACATAGGATTAATCGTCATTGGTGGATTTGATCGATCTCTGTATAATTCAATTTACGTGCTCACTTTTGATGATGAGTAATACGTACCTATATGATAAATGAATCGAATAGAGATAGAACGTTGCATTTAAATTTCAGTAGAATTAGTATATTTTGCTATGTAATATGCGGTAATAAAAATGATGCAATTAAATCAATGAACTATTATATATGCTGAAATAGGTTGTAAATACGATTAATATTACGATCGATTTAAGGTCGAACCATGTTTGATCATCCCAGATCAGCAGGATGCATTTCTTAGCTGACTTGTTGTAACAAATCTTAACATGCTATGTACTAGTTTCAACTAACCAGGGCTCGACAATTTAATTACCTTTTAATGATGATATCACGAAGGCATCTCTTTTTATTCCATTTCAATTGAATCATATGTTCGTCCAGCCGTGAATTTAATAAGACATTATTTCGGCTAGCTTCTATTACCGCATTTTCAGTATCAGTAATGTAACAAGGAAAATACCCTTGATGGAAAATAGAACGATCTGAAATTACATATATATTTTAATTTTTTATCGAATTGCGCTACTGCATTATTATTGCTAATTCCTATTTAAAAAATAAACAAAAAATAAATTCGTAAGAGTTGCGGTTATAGTGTGCGGTCAATCCAAGGTAATTTCATTCTATGTAAGTTCTATGAGGATTTTATATGCGTATCATAGTCAATGGAAAAACCCAAGTCAATAACGAACATAGTTTTTTAGTCGTTATTTTAATAATAAAAACGTATTCATGCATATCAAATCATTATTAAAATAATTTGTGGTTTTATACTGGTCTAATTAAAACCTCATCAGAGTTTGGGAATATATCTGGTCTAGACTGTAGACAGTATATAAAGAGCTGGAAATCTTCCTTTCAATCACACACTTCATACTCTGTAAGTGAAATGGCGAAAGTAGCCCAATTCTTCTGCGCTTTTCTGATGATTGCGATGCTCTTTGAGTATCCAGTTCGAGGTCGCCCTAGCGTCTCTAAGTCTGATGAGGATGCAGGTACTGCTGATGAGCAATCACCCGATTTCCGTCATCGTTGGGGAAGTCAGCATTACCAGCGGCCAGGACAACATCATCGACCATCTACATGGCCATCATCTAATAGGCCTGCTGGTAAAATTTGGTTTCTAATAAATTGGTTCTTTACTTATTGGGGGATAGCATTTAAAAATCATACCAAAGTAGGCCTAAAGTAAGCAAAACTTTTTTGCCATACCACACATAGCTTACCAAAAATAAATTTACTAGTAAACATATAAAACTCAACCTCATATTTTAAAGGAAATAATTTTATAAATAATTTAGGATGGAATACTAATACTCAGTATCCCATCAGACGACCAGTGCATGGCACTACTACGCAAAACATGATGGTCTGCCCTCCTACCAATTTGAATAACAATTGGAACCATCATCAAGGGATGAACCAGCATTATCTTAATAATAATTTAAATAATGCCGGACACCATGGCGATCCGCTGAATGTAGTCTTCTTAGCCTTCCGTGATCAAGAGCAAGATGGTGTAATCGCGAATGGAGCTGCTATTGATGGCCTCGGTGGGTCTCACGGTGCAACTTTTTTAGGAGGCAACGCCGAAGTTGGTGACAACATACAATTCAATTAATTATATTTAATTCAATTTTACTTCCTGACTCTTCTCTTAACAAGTAATCCTGCCCAAATGATATATTTTCGATTTCAAGCGGTTTATTCATATCATCCTGCCCATATCCATCTATCTTGCCCATAATTCCATAAAATAATATATGTGGAGCCTTTCGATTCCAATCAGTTTATTCATATAATATTCTCCTTTACTCCGATTTCGATGCGATGTTTCATAGATAAAACACAACAGGCTTCTATTGCGCTTATATCAATACAAACTTTAATCTTTTAATGTCTTCCAATACTTTAGTTCATTTGCATGTAGGAATTATTCATCTTAAGATAATGATCTTGAACATCGTCTCCCAACAAAATTCCAAGTTCTCTAACGAGCTGAGAAAAAGTAGGTCGTTTCTTTGGATCATTTTCCCAGCATTTAGCCATTATGTCACTCATAGAATTTGGCATAAATGAAGGTTTTTCAAGCCTCTCGTCATTCCGTAGGAAGTCCATCAAATCCTTCAGAGTAGTAACTTCTATGAATAGAAAAACTCGTTTAATTTAAATTCACATCCATGCTTATATATTAGCAAGGGTTGCATTCCCCTTGGTAATAGTCACCTGCATAAGGCATTTGGCCGAGTGAAAAGAGTTCCCAGAGAACGACGCCGTAAGACCACACGTCGGATTGAGATGTAAAGATCCTGTCCGTCAAAGATTCGATCGCCATCCATTTGACTGGTAGGGCCTCCTATTAGTAAATGCCATGATTTATTTAAACTGACAAATAAACTAATGTAATGTTGATCAACTTGCCTTTCCTTCTTTCACGTAAGTTCCGTCGTCGTATTTAGTTTGACGAGATAATCCAAAGTCGGCTATTTTCACCACATTTCCGTCAGATAATAAAACATTTCGGGCAGCCAAATCACCGTGAATCACCTGGTTTATTATTCGACCGAATAAAAGTATATATTATTTTTCAATGTGGCTGTATTAATATAATCTATTTGAGTATAACATATTTTAAAAATAAGGTGGGAGAACCTTTTTGTTTGCCAAATGTTCCATGCCACTCGCAACTTGAAATGACCAGCAAATTAAATCCCTTGTCTTGATTGTTCTTCTATTTGTTTGCGTCATTTCCACTCTTTCGAGAGTATCTCCGCTTGGTGACAGATACCCATCGTTGCGTAGCAGAATTATTTGGTCTTCATCGTACGAGTCTAAAATCAAGTACGTCATGTAGAATTCGCCGTTAAGTATCTCATTAATGTTAATAGTTTTTGTAAAAATGGTATATAAGAAATAAGTAGGTTATTTATGGTTGTTAAGCTATATTGCCTCCATTTAACTTCCTAAACAAAACCGAGTCCCTTGTTGCATTTTGTACGCCTGTTAAAGGTTCACGATCTGGAGAGGAAGTTTCGGTCTCGTAGGTTAACAGTTCAAGATTCTTTCCAGCCTGATCCAACGGTGACATAGTAAGATATCGCCCTCTAAAAACCAATATTCATTAGTGAGTCTGTAATTGTAATGCTGCTAATATCATTACTGATGCTGCTCTCGATGTGGATGTGAGTTAATGCTGTCATTCCGTTTATCGATGAATGAGTCCCTATTTGAAATCAGGTAATCACGAATGTTCCCATATTGGCAAAACTCTTCAATTACTAAAAGCTCCCCTGGTTTAAAATAAATCAATATGTTTAAAATGACTGGTGGATTATATGTAATAGACATACCATTGGCGATCTCTTTGGTACAAGCACCTAATAAGTTGACCACGTTTAAATGAGGTCCAAGGTGAATAAGAATCTTGAGCTCGGATGCGAGGGATTCAAGGGAAGTCGTATTCAAAGCGGACTTGACCATTTTGACCGCAACCGGTCTCACTTCATTTTTTTCTGGGTCATTCACAGTACCAATTTGTTTAGCTTGAACGACGACACCAAATTGACCGACTCCCAACTGTTTTCCTGTTGGTTGCGGAGTATTTAATAAAAAATAAGTTTTTAACCAAATAAAAATAGTATTTAAAAAAACAATAAGCTCACCAAAAATGATCCTGTCTCGTGGAAATTCCCATTTAGGATCATACGGCAGTAAATTTACTTGTTCTTCTAAAGAAATGTCTGGATCAATCCTTCCTGGGTCGCCGTTCAGAAGCCGTTCCCGAGTGAATCGAATTAATTTGTCCCTTTTCTAGCGGAATACTTTTTTAATCGAATGTGTATGGGATACAGATTGAACAATAAGAATAAAACCTTGTGTAAGTAGATACTTCGCAGCAAAAGGCCGAGAAGAATAAAGAAAACTGCAATCGCGATAGCAATGGCTACATATACTCCAGCGCTAAATCCCCCTTTATTAAGACTGATCCTGAAAGTCTTTCTAAATGCACCTTCCGAATTATTAAAATAACAAGTAAACTCTTCTCCACCAGAGTTGAAACCGGAGGTGACTATAAACATCAACGCTGTTTTAGATGAACCATTTGAATAGTGCATATGATTGAAACCATCACTAATCGGTTTTCCCTACATATTATACATAATATGAGCGCAATTAACGTAATATATAAAAAAATTAAAAGAATACATACACTAATGTCAGTCCAAGTAATGTCAGGTCTGGGTAAGGCATCCACTTGACAGGATAAAATCACGTTCTCTCCTAACCCAACGTCTAAGTTTCCAGATTCCGGACTAGATTCAGTTATAACCGGAGCTTTTGGTTCTATTATTAAAATATAATTTACTTCCTTTATTTAAATAATTTAGCTGCCTAAATAATATATACATGTATCAACAGGCTTGAACATATGAAAATATACTATTGACATCTAGACAAAAAGTGTTTGTGCTGTGCGTCGCACATAAGATGCACATAAGATAGCACATTATTGGGGGTGGGCCGTGGGAATGCCATTTAATCGAGTATTTTTACAGTTATTCTACTATTGAACTAAAGCTTAGTTCTTTATTTCCTACCTAATACGTTAATTGCATAGGTGGTTGTGAAATTCCCCTCTTGTAGAGAGTTAACATCGTAATGAAGCATACATCGGAATACGCCACTGGCTTGCTGCGTAAGGTTTTGGAATGTAAGAGTACTACTGAAAAACTTTTCAGGGTCCTCTTGATCCGACCCAATCCATGAGGTTTTCTCAGCACCTTTTGATAAATAATTATAGCAAAATTTTTATAAAATAAATATCTATTTTTAAAATAAGAGATTATATCTCATATCTTTCAATAATGACATGTCAAGTTACCCAAATAAAGGCTAAAATTTTCGTAATCCACCACCGGATTTTTTTGAGGCGTCCAATACCAGTCAAGTGAATCGGGGAAAGGATTATCGATCGTGCTGTGATATGGGAACTTAAAACGACATCTCAAAGAAAATTGTTTCCCTTGAATAGCTTGCGGAGCCGATGGGATTATTTCAATTCCTTTAAAATGATAAATTAACGTGATAACATATAACGTTTATACATAATATACCATTATACCTTCAACATAAATGGAGAATGGAAGTGTAAACTGTCTACGGTCGATAATACTGTCAAGCCAATTAGGATTGTGTTGGAATTCTCTCTCAAGTGATGCTTCGACGACATAGTCTCCAGCGGTTTTCCACGAAGGATTCGATAAAGTAAACCCCTCAAATAAGTTGTAGGACCATTGTTCAGAACTATTATCAGTCTCCAAAACAGGATAAATCTAAAAACAGTAAATATAATCATAATTATACAGCAAGGAATATTTATTTTCATATGTAATATTCTTTATTTGGTTATTATACCTGTGTTCTACTTCCACCCGATAAGCGATACAAGATCACATTAACCAATGGTGATGTCGGAATAATTCTAATCCAAACGGGGAACAAAAAAGAAGCTTTCACATTTACTTTGCCAGATGGTAGTTGGTAGAAATTGTGTGGGTTTGAGTTTCCTATCGATGGCTCAGTTTGGTAAGGTCGAAAAGTGAACGTCAACAAAGTATTCAGATCTACATTGTTATGTGGGTGTGGGGAGAGATGAAAACATTGTAATGATTATGGTAATGTGATTTTATGTGTACCTTGGACGAAGACATACAGTTCTGATGATAACTGATCATTCTCAACAGATTGGCAGGTGTAGTAGCCAGTATGACCATAAGTAGCATTTGAAACTGTCAGCATAAGTACTGTTTTATCGCTTGTAATATTCTTCCAAGTAGTTTTAATTGTTGACGCAACATCAATTTGAGATAAAGGTAAGAACCCAGTAATGTTTCCTATAGACTTCCTGGTTTCGCATGTCAGATTAAAAGTGGACCCAGGTTGAAACACGACATACTTAACAGTCGGACGAATCATTGGTTTATCCAACTGATTATCCATGTTATTGTTATAAGCTCTAGGCCTACTTTCTGTATAATATTGGAATCAAGCGAAATTTCTTCAGAAAATAGCACAATAATCCATTATATTCTTACATGGGAATATATACCTTGAACGAGGATGCTAAAGGGTTCACTAAATAGGCCTATTTGCTCAGATCTTAAAAAAGTTATTTCAATAGAGCATCTATAAATTCCAAAGTCTGCTTTGCTAAATGTGAATTCTAAGCCTCGAAAGTCAGTCGAATACGTCCAATTACGGATCCTTTCCTGGGGAACCTATAATTGATGATTATTATTAAGACATTAAGACATTTGTTCTTTTTTGTAGCATAGCTATCTCAGCGTACCCAGTAAGACTTATATGTTAGGATATATAGGCTAATATACTTATAGGTATCAATACAAGTATACCTGTACCCACTCTCTGCTAGCAAAAGTTTTGTGCTGGAGAGTAATTCTAAATCCAGTTACTGGTCGAAGTCCTGAATAGTTTACTATACAGGGGATCACCATTGAATACATTTCTGTCTTTTGTTCCTTCAATTCGATTGAATCTTCGACATCCACCACATAAAAACTTCTCATTGGGTCTATATCCCGCATACGTTCCGCACCTTGATTCCGAGAAGTTTGCCCAAATGGTATTCTCAATCCTAAGATAATGCAATAAAACTCAATTTTTCAAAAATGCTGCGCCTGTATTTTAAATGAATAATGAAAATCAGCACTAACCAAATGGAAAGATGTAGACGCGAGAGCTGATACTTTCATTCTGTCCATTGGTACTCCGACAGGTGTAATATCCTTCGTCCCACATTGAGAGGTTCTTAATTGTGAGGACCGAAGTGAATAATAAATCGCTTCCAGTTCGACTGGTAGTAATTTGAACGCGGTTGGGGAGATCATTTTGTTCTTTACCTTCGGCAGAAAGCAAATTGAAATCCTATCGCAGTTTGCGAAAATAGAAATATTAATCTTTATGTTTATTCTAAACTGTATATTTATTTACACGTTGATTGCTCAATTCGGCAAAGTTTAAAGTTGGAAAGTCCCACGTAATTTGGTAATTCCCGAAAGAGTTGTTGCATTTTAGAACAACATCAATTTGGCTTGAATGCTGTCCTGTTTTAGAATTACTTATATCAAATACCACAACAGGCCCTGGTGGATCAATCGTCAATTTTGAGGTAGCAGAACTGATGCTTGTCAGAATCAATAAGACATTCCAAGCAATGTCTTAAAAGTGAAACTATATTATTAGTATTTATGAAATATCATTGGATATAAATTATGGTACCTACCTATTAAAGGAGCTAATAGTATTCTGTGTGAAGTCGGCATGATGTTGAACTTTATTGACACCTCTTTCCAAAGCCCTTCCTAAATTTATGGAACTTTTTTCTAGTATATTGATATTAGGACTTGGCGGTTAACCATAAAGATACAGAAAATGAAAAAAAGATTATCACGGGAATATGGTACAATTCGGTTACGCACTATGAACCTCAAAACGTCGGAGGAAGGCAGCACGGGGAACTAGGGAGATAATCTTGTAGCATTTTCTTTTCTGGTTGGGCTCTTTAAACCGCAAACGGCAGTTATTTGAGGGCCATATTGTATAGAAGCAAAACTATAATTAACATAACAAAGGAAGTAATACAATTTTGACAAAAAGGCGACCTTTAACCTGAAACACATGATTGCTGATTAATATTTTGATGGTTTTAAAATTCTTATATCTAAATTATGTTATATAGTCCGTCAACATATCTAAACATTAGTAGATTACAATATGACCAGTGTATTTGGGTACCCATTGATAATTCTAAAAAATTTCTGATCTGTTGTATCAAATCTCAACCTGGTGTAAGCTAGTTTCAACCAATCTAGACTCGACCATTCAACTACATTATACGGATGATAATGAGGGATCTCTTTTATGCTGAATCAATTAAGTCAATGATCACATAATATATTCCAGCCGTGATTTTACTCAACTTCTTAAGACCTTTTTTCAACTACTATTATTCCAATGATGTTATCAGTAGCTAAACCAAGATAACAAGGGAAAATATTGTTAATTGAAATTCCCTTTCTTGTAATCCAATTGTGCAACTGCGGTATTTTTGTAGATTCACATATTTAAAATTGCGTAAAAAGTTGCGGTTGTGAAATGGGGACAATCCAAGGTAATTTCTTTTTATGTAAGAATACTTTATATACGGATTGTAGTCCATGGAAAAACCCAAGAAGTCCGTAACGAAAACTCTTCTGTCTAACTATTTGAATAATAAAAACGAATTCATGCAGATCAAATCATTATTAATAAGATCTTTTGTGTCGTTTCAAGCGGATCTTATTAAGACAATATCTAAAGAACTGATAATCTTTTTCTCAATCACACAGCACATGTTCGTAGTAAGTGAAATGACGACAATAACCTAGTTCTTCTGCTGCGTTTTTCTGATGATCGTGATGCTCTTTGAGCGCCCTGTTAGTGGTCGCCCTAGTGTCTCTAGGTCGGATATGAGGTTGCAACTTTATTGACACCTTTTTCCAAAGCCCTTCCTAAATGTAGGCAATTTTGTCTGCTATAGCATATTGATTTTAGAACTTTGCGGTTAACCGAATAAGGCGGCATAACAGGAAATGAAGAATTTTACACGATGATTTTTTTCGAATGTTAAAAAGGAAGTGTGTACAAAGTGCAACGTCCTACAACCTTGAACGTGCGCCAATTCTCATTTTCTCTTTCTCTCATTTTTTGTATCGTCAAATAATTCATCCATCATATAAAACTAATGTTCGATTCCTTCTTTAGTTGATTTTTAATAAATTCGATTCCATAACTCAAATGGTAACTTGCTGGATAGTACGGATACTTAACTTAACCGCCACTTTTCCAAAAAGGATTGAAGAGAGCATAATCCTAGTAGCTGTAAGATGTAGCCTGCAGCCTGTTGGAATGCAATTGTTCGTTTTTGCATTGACGGAAGAGTGGCATACACGATACTACTATCCATATGGAAATGCTTTGTTATGTGGAATTTTTTAAAGGAATTTAAATCGCTTTTAATGCTCATAGAATCATGCTGTAATTAGATTTATGTATATGTTTTACATGCAGGGGATGTAACTAAGAAGAGCGCTCGCTTCGCACATGAGAAATCTTGAGTTCGAACATCGGGCGTTTAAAAATAGTTGAAACAGTCATACAAGCCCAAAAGGGTTACACTGATGTTATCAATACAAGCTCGTACAAACTTAGCTTTAAAAAATAATAATATTTTAGTTCATTTGCATGTAGTTCATCTTCACTTAATGATCTTGGACATTGCCATCCGGCATGATTTAAGTTCGTTTTCGAGTTGAGTAAAAGTTGGTCGGTTCTTTGGGGTTTTTCCCTCAGCATTTAGCCATTACAGTATGTCGCTTGTAGGCGTTGGCACAAATGAAGGGTTTCCCAGTCTTTTTCCCCTCCGTAGAAAACCAATAAAATGTTTTAGAGTAGTAACTTCTGTATAAGGAGAAAAATGTCAACTTCATTCCGTATTTATGGATATTTCTATGTCTGTATTTTTTTTTAATCCCTGAATTAACCTGCGTAAGGCTTTTGACCAAGTGAAAAGAGTTCCCAGAGAGCGACTCCGTAAAACCAGACCTCGGATTAAGTTTTAAAGGCTTCGTCTGGTAAACACTCGATCACCATCCATTTAACTGGAAGTGCCTCCTAATAAATTAATTAGGTTATTTAAAAAAACTGGTATGTACTGATTGAATTATGTAGTGTAGATCAACTTGCCTTTCTTTCTGGTTCTGGTTCTTTCAGGTTCTGTCGAGGGTTCTGCTGATGAGCAATCGTCGGATTTCCATCACCGATGGGGAAGATAGCAGTACCAGCGGCCAGGACAACGCATCACCATCGACCATCTACATGGCCATCATCTAATAGGCCTGCTGGAAAAAATTGGTTTCCCATAAGTTGGTTCTTTAGTTTTCGGTATATGGGGGACAGCGTTTAAAAGTTATGGCAAAGTAAAATCAGAAAAAAACTTTTAAATTATAATATTATATTTAAATTATAACATAGCTTATCTCAAATAAATTTACTAATAATCCTATAAAGTCCAACCTCATATTTTAAAGGAAATAATTTTATAAATGATTTAGGATGGAACACTAATACTTAGTACTCTATTATACGGCCAGTGCATGACACTACTACCAAAAACTTGATAGTCTGCCCTCCAACTAATTTGAATAATAACAATTGGAACCAACATTATCCTAATAATAGTTTGATTAATGTGGGACACCATGACGATCGGTTGAATGTACTCTTCTTAGCCTTCCATATCAAGAACAAGACGGTTTGATCGCAAATGAAACTGCTGTTGATAGCCTCGGCGGGTCTGAAGGTGGAACTATTTTAAGAGGCAACAAAACCGTTACTTGTTCTTAACCATTATTTACTGAGTTATCTTGCCCATAATTCCATAAAATAATATATGTGGAGCCTTTCGATTCCAATCAGTTTATTCATATAATATTCTCCTTTACTCCGATTTCGATGCGATGTATCATCGATAAAACATAAGAGGTTGCTGTTGCGTTTAAATCAATACAAACTTTAATTTTTATCGACTTATTGCAATAATTTAGTTCATTTGGATGTAGGCATCATTCATCTTAAGGTAATGATCTTGAACATCGTCTCCCAACAAGATTCCAAATTCTCTAACGAGCTGAGAAAAAGTAAGTCGTTTCTTTGGATCATTTCCCCAGCATTTCGCCATTAGGTCACTCATAGAATTTGGCATAAATGTAGGTTTTTCAAGCCTTTCGCCATTCCGTAGTAAGCAAATCAAATCCTTCAGAGTAGTAACTTCTATGAAGAAAAAAACCGTTTAAATTTAATTCACTATCTATGCTTATATATTAGCAAGTGTTGAATTCTTCTTGGTAATAGTCACCTGCATAAGGCATTTGGCCGAGTGAAAAGAGTTCCCAGAGAAGAACGCCGTAAGACCAAACGTCGGATTGCGTTGTAAAGATCCGGTCAGTCAAAGACTCGATCGCCATCCATTTGACTGGTAGGGCCTCCTTTTAATAAATATATTGGGTTATTTAAACTGACATATATACTAATTCAACGATGTAATGTTGATCAACTTGCCTTTCCTTCTTTAATGTAAGTTCCGTCGTCGTATTTAGTTTGACGAGATAATCCAAAGTCGGCTATTTTCACCACATTTCCGTCGGATAATAAAATGTTACGGGCAGCCAAATCACCATGAATCACCTGTTATATTATTCGACCAAATATAATTTTCAATGTGGCTATTAATATAATCTATTTGAGTACATATTTTAAAAATCAGGTGGGAGAACCTTTTTGTTTGCTAAATGTTCCATGCCACTGGCAACCTGAAATGACCAGCAAATTAAATCCCTTGTCTTGATTGTTCTTCCATTTGTTTGCGTCATTTCCGCTCTTTCGAGAGTATCTCCGCTTGGTGACAGATACCCATCGTTGCGTAACAGAATTATTTGGTCTTCATCGTACGAGTCTAAAATTAAGTACGTCATGTAGAATTCGCCGTTATAAGTATCTCACTAATGTTAATAGTTTTTGTAAAAATGGTATATAAGAAATAAGTAGATTATATATAGTTGTTAAGCTATATTGCCTCCATTTAACTTCCTAAACAAAACCGAGTCCCTTGTTGCATTTTGTAAGCCTATTAAAGGTTCACGATCTGGAGAGGAAGTTTCGGTCTCGTAGGTTATTAGTTCAAGATTCTCTCCAACCTGATCCGATGGTGATATACCAAGATATCGCCCTCTTAAAACCAACATTCATTAGTGAGTCTGTAATTGTAATGCCATAAATATCAATTACTGATGCTGCTCTCGACGTGGTTGTGAGCTGATGTTGTCATTCAGTTCATTGATGAAATAGTCCCTATTTGAAATAAGATAATCGCGAATGTTCCCGTATTGACAAAACTCTTCAATGACTAAAAGCTCCCCTGGTTTTGAAAAAAAATCAATATGTTTAAAATGACTTATGGATTATATGTATAATAGACATACCATCGGCGATCTCTTTGGTGCAAGCACCTAACAAGTTGACCACGTTTAAATGAGGTCCAAGGTGAATTAGAATCTTGAGCTCGGATGCGAGGGATTCAAGGGAAGTCGTATTCAAAGCGGACTTGACCATTTTGACCGCTACCGTTCTCACTTCATTCTTTTCTGGGTCGTTCGCAGTACCAATTTGTTTAGCTTGAACGACGACACCAAATTGGCCAACTCCCAGCTGTTTCCCTGTTGGTTGCGAAGTAATGAATTTAAAAATATTATGGTTTAAACCAAATAAAAATAGTATTTTAAAAAATAATAAACTTACCAAAAATGACCCTGTCTCGTGGAAATTCCCATTTAGGATCATACGGCAGTAAATTTACTTGTTCTTCTAAAGAAATGTCTGGATCAATCCTTCCTGGGTCGCCGTTCAGCAGCCGTTTCCGCGTGAGTCGAATACGTTGGTTCCGTTTCTACCAGAACACTTCGTTAATAAAATGCATTTATATATATATAAAATAAAGATTGAATAATAAGAATAAAAACTTTGTGTAAGTGGATACTTCGCAGCAAAAGACCTAATACAATCGAAAAGATTGCAATTCCAATAGCAAAGGCAGCATATGTTCCTATAATTGTAAAACAGTGTTATTAAAATTCACACTAATATTTACACATAAATTGAGAGAAATAATGTATCCAACCTGACGGTGTTGCTTGTATGGGTTCGCTGCGATCAATCCATCCGCAAGTTGAGCCGTCGAAATTGTATGCCGGTACTGAAGAATCGAATTGTGTAAGCTGACATTTACCAACATCCCAATTTAATTTTGTGCAATTTGGCAATGCAAGACATTCAGCTCTGCATAAATCTGCTAGCCTATAATTATGAAATGTTTCCAGAATTAATTCGTTTGGTCCGAAAAAGTGACAGGCTTTGGCCCATTTAAACCCTCCAATTTTATCTTTCCACTTGGAATTCTGCTTAGCTGATGGAAATAATTGTTAATATTAAAAGGGAAATATTTATAAAACATTATTTGGATATCAATCCTACGTGTATAAACAATTTCGGGTTGAGATACCCGACCGGAAATCCATCCACATTCAACTCTATTAAAATCGTTTGCTGTGGGTTTATTTTCAAAGTGCTTTAGATAGCAAGTGAATCCGTTCCAGGTGAAGTGAGTACAATTGGGGTTATTGTAGCAATCACTTCTGCACTCTTCTTTCTTATTTGATGGAATTTCAGCAATATCGGAGCCGAAAAAGTCACAGTTATCGGCCCATTTGAGCCGTCCTCCTTTGTCACTTTGCCAGGTATCCAGATCAGCAAATGAAACACTCGCGAATACCAATGTCATCAGTAGCCACAATTGGACAAAGAATTCAGAGGAAATCATTTCTATAATGACGAGATATAAAATTTTAGTAACGTAGTTATTTAGTATAATAACAGTGATTAGGTAATAATACAGACTCGAAAGTTGATGCACGCTTAAAACACTCGCACACACTTGTTGCTAACATGAGCGGCTTAAATTAATTAATCCCTCGTGCGTCTCGAGGTCTCGACAAGCAGTCAAAAATTTTTTAAAGAAGAATTATACAACTATTAGGGGTCAAATCTTTGTATGTATATATTTTTCAACAGTATCAGGATAATTGACTTATACGCACACTTGCTATAGTATAATAAATTAAACTTACTTAATAGAGCTTATCAAACTTTGAGTGAAGTCGGCATGCTGCGTTGATGTTTATTTATTAACGCTTTTTTCAAGTCCTTCCCAAATTTTTATTATTTATGCTTTCCAGCATAGATTTCAGAACTTTGTGGTAAACCACAAGGCGGAACGGGAAATGAAGAAGATTACCTATCTTGGAATTTAGGGATTTTCTATATTCCGGTTGCGCACAGCACTTTATATACGTTTTTATATACGTTAACCCGGTCTTTTTCTAGTACATTGATATTCGAACTTTGCGGTTAACCGAATAAGGCGGCATAACAGGAAATGAAGAAAATTATCATGGGGCTATGCGGGTACAATTCGGTTGCGCACTTCAAACCTAAAACAGTTGGAGAAAGATTGCTCATTTGAAAAACCGCGATGATTAATATTACAATTTACAAAGGAAGTGTGTACTACAAACTACAACGTCCTACAACCTTGACCATTTGCAGCAATGCTCATTTTCCCTTTCTCTTATTTTCCGTATCGTCAAATAATTCATCCATACATAATTTTTGATTCCTTCTCTAGTAGGTTTTTAATAATTTCAATTCCATAACTCAAATGGCAATTTGCTGGATAGTACGGATACTTAACTTAACCGCCACTTTTTCCAAAAAGGATTGAAGGGAGCACAACCCTAGTGGCTGTAAGATGTAGCTTGCTTGAATGCAATTGTTCGTTTTTGCATTGACGGATGAGTGGCATACACGATACTACTATCCATATGCAAATTTTTTAAAGGAATTTAGATCCCTTTTAATGCTCATAGGATCATGCTGTAATTAGATTTGTGTATATGCTTAACATGCAGGGGATGTATCTAAAAGGAGCACTCGCTTAGTCGCTTTGCACGTGAAAAGTCTTGAGTTCGATAATCGGTCATACAAAGAAAACATAAAAAGGCTTACACTGCTGTTATCAATACAAACGCGTATAAACTTGGATTTTAAAAATATAATAATACTTTAGTTCATCTTCATGTAATGATCTTGGGCATTGCCATCCAGCATAAATGAAGGGTTTTCCAGTCTTTTGCCCCCCCACCCCCCGTAGAATGCCTATCAAATGTTTTAGATTAATAACTTCTGTAAGGAGAAAAGTGTCAACTTTATTCCGTATTTATGAATGCATCTATATCTAATATATTTTTTTAATTCCAAAAGTAACCTGCGTAAGGCATTTGGACGAGTGAATAGAGTTCCCAGAGACCAACGCCGTAAGACCACACGTCGGGTTGAGTTGTAAAGATTCGGTCCGTCAAAGCCTCGATCGCCGATTTTGGTGACAAGATACAATTCAATTAATGGTTTTAATTAAATTTCACTACCGGCTCTTTTCTTAACCGTTTTTTACTAAGTAATCCTGCCCATCAAATAATGTATAAGGAGCCTTTCGATTCCAAGCAGTTTATTTATATAATCCATTCTTTTACTCCGATTTCGATGCGATGTTTCATAGATAAAAAATAAGAGGCTGCTGTTGCGTTTACATCAATACAAACTTTAACTTTTATCGACTTATTGCAATAATTTAGTTCATTTGGATGTAGGCATCATTCATCTTAAGGTAATGATCTTGAACATCGTCTCCCAACAAGATTCCAAGTTCTCTAACGAGCTGAGAAAAGGTATGTCGTTTCTTTGGATAATTTTCCCAGCATTTAGCCATTATGTCACTGATAGAATTTGGCATAAATGAAGGTTTTTCAAGCCTCTCGCCATTTCGTAGGAAGTCCATCAAATCCTTCAGAGTAGTAACTTCTATGAAGAGAAAACTCCGTTTAATTTTAATTCACATCTATGCTTATATATAAGTAAGTGTTGAATTCTTCTTGGTAATAGTCACCTGCATAAGGCATTTGGCCGAGTGAAAAGAGTTCCCAGAGAACGACGCCGTAAGACCAAACGTCGGATTGCGTTGTAAAGATCCGGTCAGTCAAAGATTCGATCGCCATCCATTTAACTGGTAGGGCCTCCTATTAATAAATCAATAAATGGCATGATTTATTTAAACTGGCAAAGAAACTAATTTAACGATGTAATGTTGATCAACTTGCCTTCCCTTCCTTCACGTAAGTTCCGTCGTCGTATTTAGTTTGACGAGATAATCCAAAATCGGCTATTTTCATCACATTTCCGACGGATAATAAAATATTACGGGCAGCCAAATCACCGTGAATCACCTGTTATATTATTCGACCGAATAAAAGTATATATTATTTTTCAATGTGGCTGTATTAATATAATCTATTTGAGTATAACATATTTTAAAAATAAGGTGGGAGAACCTTTTTGTTTGCCAAATGTTCCATGCCACTCGCAACTTGAAATGACCAGCAAATTAAATCCCTTGTCTTGATTGTTCTTCTATATGTTTGCGTCATTTCCACTCTTTCGAGAGTATTTCCACTTGGTGACAGATACCCATCGTTGGGTAACAGAATTATTTGGTCTTCATCGTACGAGTCTAAAATTAAGTACGTCATGTAGAATTCGCCGTTAAGTATCTCACTAATGTTAATAGTTTTTGTAAAAATGGTATATAAGAAATAAGTAGATTATTTATGGTTGTTAAGCTATATTGCCTCCATTTAACTTCCTAAACAAAACCGAGTCCCTTGTTGCATTTTGTAAGCCTATTAAAGGTTCACGATCTGAAGAGGAAGTTTCGATCTCGTAGGTTAATAGTTCAAGATTCTCTCCAACCTGATCCAACGGTGACATAGCAAGATATCGCCCTCTTAAAACCAACATTCATTAGTGAGGCTGTAATTGTAATGCTATCAGTGTTCTTAAAATTCAAAAAAAAATCTGAATCGATTCAAAATTCAAATTCAATTTTTGTTTTTATTTTGAATTGTGTAATTCAGATTCATGAGTCTGAATTTTTAATCGAGATTCAACTCAAAAAGATTCAAAAATAATTCAATTTTTCGATCTATAACTTTAGTATATGTTTAGGGTTTAAGCCAAAAATTGGTTGATGGATCTGAGCAGTGAACAGAAAAAAAAGATTTCGTTCATGTTTGGACTCTTTCCCGACTAAAACTTGACTGAAATATTTTGTAAAAAGAATTTTCACTAATATGTGTGATGTCTCATGGGAACATTCCCATCAGTTACCATGGCAACACATTGAAATAATTCATTGGGGGAAATTTGAATCGATTAAAAATTCAGATTCACCTTTTTTAAAATTGAATCGATTAGATTCAGATTCAACGTTTTTTGAATTAATTCATGAATTAATTCAATTTGAATTAATTCAAGTTTGAATTTTAAGAACACTGAATGCTATAAATATCAATTACTGATGCTGCTCTCGACGTGGTTGTGAGCTGATGTTGTCATTCAGTTCATTGATGAAATAGTCCCTATTTGAAATAAGATAATCGCGAATGTTCCCGTATTGACAAAACTCTTCAATGACTAAAAGCTCCCCTGGTTTTGAAAAAAAATCAATATGTTTAAAATGACTTATGGATTATATGTATAATAGACATACCATCGGCGATCTCTTTGGTGCAAGCACCTAACAAGTTGACCACGTTTAAATGAGGTCCAAGGTGAATAAGAATCTTGAGCTCGGATGCGAGGGATTCAAGGGAAGTCGTATTCAAAGCGGACTTGACCATTTTGACCGCTACCGTTCTCACTTCATTCTTTTCTGGGTCGTTCGCAGTACCAATTTGTTTAGCTTGAACGACGACACCAAATTGGCCAACTCCCAGCTGTTTCCCTGTTGGTTGCGAAATAATTAGCTAAAAAATATTATGGTTTTAACCAAATAAAAATAGTATTTAAAAAAATAATAAACTCACCAAAAATGATCCTGTCTCGTGGAAATTCCCATTTAGGATCATACGGCAGTAAATTTACTTGTTCTTCTAAAGGCATTTCTGGATTAATCCTTCCAGGGTCGCTATTGAGAAGCCGTTCTCGAGTGATTCGGATCAGTTTGTCCCGTTTCTATAAATAACACGTAACTTCGTTATTAAAATACATTTATAAGTAATAAAAATAACAACCTTGTTTAAGTGGATACTTCGCAGCAAAAGACCTAATACAATCGAAAAGATTGCAATTCCAATAGCAAAGGCAGCATATGTTCCTATAATTGTAAAACAGTGTTTATAATTCACACTAATATTTACACATAAATTGAGAGAAGTAATGTATCCAACCTGACGGTGTTGCTTGTATGGGTTCGCTGCGATCGATCCATCCGCAAATTGAACCATCGAGATTGTGTGCCGGTACTGAAGAATTGAATTGTGTAAGGTCACATTTACCACCATCGAAATTGAATTTTGTGCAATTTGGCAATGCAACGCAGTCAGCTCTGCACAAATCTGCTTGTCTGTTGTGAATGGTTTCTAGAATTAATTCGTTCGGTCCGTAAAATAGACAGGCATTGGCCCATTTTATTCCTCCTATTTCATCTTTCCACTTGAAATTCTGCTTAGCTGAAAATAATTTTTAATATTAAGCAAAACATTTTTATATTAAGCTTTATTTGAGTATCAAACCTACGTGTATAAACGATTTCAGGTTGAGATACCCGATCGGAAATCCATCCACATTCAACTCTATTAAAATCGCTTGCTGTGGGTTTATTTTCAAAGTGCTTTAAATAGCAAGTAAATCCATTCCAGAAAAAGTGAGTACAATTGGGGTTATTGTAGCAATTACCTCTGCACTCTTCTATCTTATTTGTTGGAATATCAGTTATATCAGAGCCGAAAAAGTCACAGTTATAGGCCCATTTGAGCCGTCCTCCTTTATCACTTTCCCAGGTATCCAGATCAGCAAACGAAACACTCGCGAATACCAATGTCATCAGTAGCCACAACTGGACAAAGAATTCAGAGGAAATCATTCCTATAATGACGAGATATAAAATGTTGGTAAAGTAGTTATTTAGTATAATATCAGTGATTAGGTAATAATACAGACTCGAAAGTTGATGCACGCTTAAAACACTCGCACACACTTGTTGCGAACATGAACAGCTTAAATAATTAAATTTCCTCGAGCAGGCACTGGTTGTGCGTCTCGAGGTCTCGACCAATCACTTTTTAAAATAATATAAAAAGCCACGGCATATATTGAGAGAGTAATAGGATATTGGTATACTGTTTATCGTGAAAATAAAAATCTAAAAACCTGCTTTGCTTATAATCGTATTAAAATGCACAAGCTGCTGAGAAAAATTATACAATAGGTCTATTAGGGGTCAAATCTTTGTATGTATATTTTTTTTCAACAGTATCAGGATATTTGACTTATGCGCACACTTGCCATAGTATAATAAATTAAAGTTACTTAATAGAACTTATCAAACTTTGAGTGAAGTCGGCATGCTATCGATCTTTATTTATTAACGCTTTTTTCAAGTCCTTCCCAAATTTTTATTATTTATGCTTTCCAGCATAGATTTCAGAACTTTGTGGTAAACCACAAGGCGGAACGGGAAATGAAGAAGATTACCTATCTTGGAATTTAGGGATTTTCTATATTCCGGTTGCGCACAGCACTTTATATTAGATCGCAGAAACAAGAGCTAAAGAGTGATTATTCGTTAATCATTTGAAAAATGGATTGTGGGTCAAGTTTATATGCCCTCATTCCGGAATGGGTGACCAATTTCGTGAACCCGATCAATACCCCCAACCACCAACATCTAAACATATACGCACAAATCAATTTAATAGCTAAAAAAACATAGCCTACCACAGGGGTCTTTGCAAGCGCTATTGTAGCCAATATCCGATATATATGTCGGACTTTCCATAGCCAATAACCCTATATATATAGGTCGGAAACGATAGCGATTAAAGTGGCTACAAAACACATAAAATAGCGATTGAAGCAGCTACAAAACGCATATAATAGCGACTGAGTAAACTAAAAAAAAATTATTACCATAGCCATTGATTTCACTACATAACAGACCCACAGATTGATACCATAGCCATTGAATTCGCTAAATTACAAACCCAAAGACTAGCACCGTGGCCATTGATTTCGCTATTTAAACGCCCCAAAGACTAGTACCATAGCCATTGATTTCGCTATTTAACAGTCCCAGATTGTCGAACCAGAATACTTTGACAGCCGAATCACGGAACTAAATTTTCCTTCGTACACAGTTGCAGAATCTCCTCTCCCTATATGATTTTTGTGGTTGTAATCAAGACAGGATAACATAGGCGTAGAGTTCGTGGACTCCCGAAGGGGGCAAAGGACTAGAAGGCGGAAGTGGAAACTAAGAATTTTGTCCGTTTTCGGCGATGTATAATGATAACTTAATGGAGAAAAAGCAATGATTGCCGGCGGTTTTAGATTTGACAAATTTTCATGAAAAACGGATGGAACAAGTAAAATATTAGGTATTTTTCGGTATTTCCCGATTTTCCGAGGGGAGCGAAGGCAAGTCCGAGGGGGGCGAACTCAAGTCCGAGGGGAGCAACTGGCCCCCTTGCCCCCCTATACTCTAAGCCTATGCAGGATAAGGGAATCAATTTACTTGGTGACAAGATTGACAATGGATAAGTAATGAAAGGATTGGGAACTGTATAAACTATAACCGAAAGAGAAATTAGAAGAAATGTTTGCACGGCCGGTCAAATTTACGGCATACCTGACCAGTGGACCAGCAAAACAACATTAGCAGGGAAAAAATAAGAGGGAAGAAGAAGGATTAATGCTTAACAGTAACTATTTTTTCGTGCTCGCGGGCAGAGAGCCTTCATATAATTCGTAGCCAATTCAACCGCTACGAGCATCTCAGGGCATGTTATAGCCAATTCAATCGCTATGATCATAGTCAAAGGGCATGTTATATAGCCAATTCAATGGCTAAGGTGATAGTCACAGGGCATGTTATTTAGTCAATTCAATCGCTATGGTTCTAGTCTCGGGGCATGTCATGTAGCCAATTCAATTGCTATGGTGCAATCGTTATGGTGCTAGTCTCAAGGCATTTCATGTAGTCAATTCAATCGCTATGGTTTTAGTCTCAAGGCATGTTTTGTAGCCAATGCAATCGCTATGGTACCGTACTTGTTTCTAGCCCTGTAATTTAGCCAATTCAAACGACATTTAAGTATATGGAAATATAGCTGTATCAATTGCTATTTAATTTTTTTCAGCCAATTCAATCGCCATTATGGTATTGTGTAGCCATTTCAATCGCTATTGTGGTGTTTTGTAGCCAATTCAATCGCTACAAAAATTGACCTATATATAGGGTTATTCGCTACAAAATTATCGATTTATATATCGTTTCATTCGCTACTGTAGCGAAACCAAACGACCCCCTACCACATATATTGTAAGCTTCATCTATCATCTGAGATTTATTGTCTTCGACCTTTCTATCCTATTAAGTTTATTAAACTATAAATGTAAGTGCAGTATAGAGCAGTTAAACTGGGGGCCTGGGACATTACCAATTGTTGTAATTCATTTCGCCGACTTGAAATAAATTTATTGAGTAACGCTTTTTCACTATAATTATCCATAAAATTAGCTTTGCAAATCAGATAGTTTTGGTGGGGAACCTGCATGGGTTTGAACCCTGTTCTGTCCCATATTGTAACCATGATCAATATAAAACTTCTGACCTCAAGTTGTTGTTCAAATCGCTCTCGTTGAATAAATGGATCATTGAGCTCCGTGTACGAATTGCACACTTCTTTCTTCAAGATGAAAACCTCAAAGCGTTCAGTTAATCCGGGTTTGGATCGATGCCCTTTCGCTAAAGGAGACACAATCTGCGGGTAGTCACAAATGAAAGTTGGGTTGATGCACTGCTCTTCCAAAAAATGGCCGACGAGCTGATCACAGGAGATGAATTAGTATTTAGTGACAAAGAAAATTAAACATTTCATCGAAATATTTACTTTATCCAAAAGTCTTGAAAAAGTTCGAGGTTCTGGGCAGTCAACAGCGTGTAGAACGCAGAAATCGTCCAACTTTTGCCGGGATTCAGGAGTGTGAAATCAATTTCAAACGCACGACCTCTAAGACCATCAGGATGATAAGGCAGTTTGTAGCTACCATAGATTTCTTTGACCATTCCTATAAATATAGAGTTCGATAATCAAGAAAGGTAAAATGATATAAAAAGAGTTTGTATATGAAGGGTACCAGAAATCATAGTTTCAGTGACTTCCATAAGATCATTGTAGTCAGCGTAAGCCATGTAAAATTCGCAGGAAGTGAACTCTGGATTATGAATGGAATCCATGGCCTCATTCCGAAATGGACGATCAATTTCATAAACTCGATCAATACCCCCAACTACTAGCATCTACAACCGCAAAAAGTGCACACATACAATATTAGTGTAGCATCAATATACCTGTATTATAACCTTTAGATTGAGCTCGAGAGAAATCATCATAAACATTTCTCTGTTCAGATCGTTATGATGCGTTACGAAGGGCCTAGAATTCGCCCCTGAAGGAATTGTGTTCATCATGGGTGTTTCTACTTCGAGGAAGCCCATATTGTCTAGAAACTTGCGAACATAAGAGATGATCTGAGAACGTACGTAGAATTTCTTGCGCACATCCGAATTGATTAATAAATCAAGATAGCGCTGTCGGAAACGAATTTCCTAAAGTAAAGTTTAGAAATAAGGTGACTTTAAAAAATGAATCTATCTTGGGTTGCATGGTTAAATTAGAAATTTATTGGGGCTAAATCGTTAGCTTTTCTGGGGGGTAAGTGTCAAATACCGTTTATTCTGCCAATTTCCTCAAAAAATAAAAGAGAATATGATGGAAATATATTGGAAACCGGCACCAACGAAATTAAAAAAAGGGTAACCGCTTTTCCAATACATTTTCAAAATATTTCCTTTAAAATTTAATACGTATGTTGGCACGACAACTCGTATTTTTTCCAAAAAGCTCCGTTCTCCCTCACCCCCAAAAAAGTAAAACAAAAAAACCGCAGAGTACTCCTAAAATTGTGTGCTATTCGGGTACACATACTTCATCCTGTAGATCATGATGATTAGGAAGGACGTGCAAGCTAGGAGAGAGGAGCTCTATTTTCCTGGCAACGACAGAGAGCTGGCCCTTCTCAGTGAGTTTTGGATATCCCTTAACCCCGATAACATCACCTAACCTAATCTTGTCCCTATCGACGGCATAGGTGTCCGCAGATTCGTAGCTCTGCAAGTCGACCACCACTTGCAATTTAACACCCTCGCTGTACAAAACACAACAGATGAGTCTACTTCCCAATTCTCGAATGCTATGCACTCGTCCTGAAATTTAAAGCAAGTGTATAGGTATAGAATAAGATGTACAATGAAATAAATGTCGTATAAAAGTAATTACCAGCAACATTCGAAGAGATATTTTTCAAGAATCCACTGTTATTAGTGAGGTGCTGGTAATTGTTAATGAAGGTTTTTATGGACATGTCTACATGGTATTTGTGCGGATGTGGGGAAGAGTTTGAAGCCTTCATCTGCTGAATCAGTGTACTTCTCAGCTTAAAATATTCAGAGGGACCTTCTGCACCTAGTTGGCCATCTTTGAGTTCCTTTATGGAAAGTTCTTCTTTGGCCTTTTTCTCGTTATTGTGCCGTTCCAAGTGAATTCCAAGTGAGAGCAATTAGGGCTTTTTCCGTAACATTTGGCTTCGCACTGGTATTTCTTATTGGAAGAATTAGTAGTGATGTCATAGCTGCAAAAATCGCATTCAGATTCATATTGTCGAATGAGCCGTCCTTTATCATTATCCCAGTTCAAATTATCAATTGGATCGCCACTTTCAAGTTCTACCATTATTCATAACCACACTGGGACAAAGTATTGGGAGAAAATCATTTCTTTGCAAGATACAAAGGTGACAAGTATTAAACTTAAACAAAATACGCATGAATCATTTCACAAAGGACCAAACTAATTTCACTTTTTGTAAAATCGATTAAATGCAAAATAAGATTTGGGGGAAGAGTAGTTTTACCGTCAAAGATCTCTAGCTTTTTCATTTTACATTTGATAACTGGCACACATTTTTAAATCAAAGCTTTATATATAATAAAGAGCATCAAAGGAAAATGCGTCATCATTGGTATAGATATCGCCTTTCTGTAATTATATCTTCATCACGTCCGTGTTTAAAGATAGGATTTTTTATGATGAAATCAAGTGAAAGTTAACTCATTGTTAGCCTACAGACGTGATAAAAATTATGAGCTTTTTGAAATAGCAAAAGTAGATAAAAATTGTTTTGCAATTTGCTGATGGTCGTGATGTGCGTTATAATCCGGCGATAAGGATCGTCGCTCTAACGTATCTTTAAGTTGGATGGTATAGTGATGTATTCAACAGATTTCTGTCATCATTGTGGGTAAGCCAACTATCCCGCAGTGGCCTGGGATACACCCATTACTATCGACGAGGAAATCTAATACACAGATCGTTTAATTAATTACATATTATCGTTTTAAAAATGAGAGTTTATTTGTGGACATAATGCACCATCACCAATAATACTCAGTACACGACAAGATCACCAGTGTATGGCATTGTGTACTAATCATACTAACCAAAACATGATGGTTTGTTCAGCAACCACTTTTAGGGATTCGGCAGTATTTTCAAGAATTGAATCAATAATACCCTGTGCCAAATAAAGATCCACTGATTGTTCTCTTATATTATTATTTGCCTTATTCCGTGACCAACACAAGATCAAAATTAACTGAGTGAGACTGGCCGTATAGTAAAAGAAGCTGCGACGATGGCATCAGCGGTTCTCTTTTGGGTGTACGAAAACTTTTTTAAGTGGACAATCCCTCGGAAGCAGTGGCAAGGCCCAATGTTTAAATTAAATTAAGAAAATACTTATTATCCTAATTTGATCATATTATTTTAACTACATAGATATACTCTGAACCCTCAACATGCTTGCTATAAATTATTTCATCGCTGCTCGCGTGATAGAAGCAACCCGCGGCCCAATTGGCCAAGCCGTTCTCTCCTTTTTGCCAATTAAATGCGGGCGCAGCTATAGATTTTGAATTGTTAAAATTTTTGGGAATAAGTTTATTATCCTCTTAGGATCATTTATGTAAGGCGGTTATTTACTATTGTCAGGTATGGGTTTACTATGGTCGATCCATCTGCAAATCGCACTGTCGTAATTGAATACCGGTGTTGAAGAATTGAAATGTTCCAGATAGCAATTACCACCGCCCCAATTAAAATGTGTGCAACTTGACATCGCAACGCAGTCGTTTCTGCACACAGCTGCCGGAATATCATAACGTTGTTTTTTACGTGTACCGCCTCGTCCGTAAAATTGACAGGCTTTGGACCATTAAATCCCTTCAGTTTCATCTTTCCACGTAAAGTCTGGTCTTGCTGGAAAAGAATAATTGTTGGCATTTTCAAAATAATTAAGATATGTTGCCATATGCGCAATTCTTACGTGTATTAACAAATTGAGTTGGTAATTCAGCACGACTGAAAATCCACCCACAATTAAATACAAGATTTACAGTTATCAACCTTTCGGGTTGAAATCGTTGAATTATTATTTTTTAAAGATATTTTTAAAATGGCAATATAAACTTTTAAATGTTACTTTTATGATCTAGTTTGTCAAAATTATATAATATTGATAATTGTACTATTAGCATCTTTTCAAGTTATTTATAGCAATACATTACATAATAACTCTCCCCCGGCGCAAACTCCTTCTTCCGCTTGCCGAGGGGCCCGCTTCGCGGGTCCCCCCCTCGACAAGGTCGAAGTCGCTTGCCGGGTGAGCCCTTTTTTATGGCCTGTGTAAAGCCATTTTTTATTGAACTCGAACTTTACATTGAGTAGTTGCATATTCGCTGGATTAAACGTGACAAAAATTCTACATAATATTTAACAAAATAAATAATAATTTTGACTACCGAGAAATAATTTTAAAAATTAAAAATTCCAGCAATGAAAGTCGCCAGTTAGATTCAAACACTCAACTGCAACTGAACATGCGGTAGCTTAGCAACCTGCGCCACTTTAGACATGCAGGATATATACTGCAACAACCTAGCTGTATATATTTACAAGCTGATAACCCGAAAAAAATATTTTACATAATGAGCGTAAACCCTGTAAGCCTATGTCAATATCTCGTTTTAATGGTTAATGTAATTCAAACATTTAAAAAATCAAATTTTGCTCAAATGCCATTTTCCTCTCATAAATGAATCGCATTGTATTTAATGGTAGTAGATTGTAATTGTTGTAAATGAAAAGTAGTGGCCGTCGACTTAATACTTTTATGGAAATGACTTAAAACTCTCGAAGCGAAGTCACTTGCCGGGTGAGCCCTTTTTATGGACTGTGTAGAGCCATTTTTTCATTGAACCCGAATGTTAAATTGAGAGTTGTATATTCACTGGGTTCAAACCTTGACATAAATTCTAGATAATTTTGTTTTAATAAACAATAGAATTTTTCATCTGTGCCTCATTTAACTGGACCTTATAAAGTTGTGCAAAGGCTATACTTATGTCAACCAAAAAATTTAAAAAAATTTAAAATGTCCAGTAATAAAAGGCGCCAGCTAGAGTAGAACTCTCAACTGAAACTAATAACAACACCGCTTCGGTGGTAGCTTAGCCACCTGCGTGTGATACCAAATAACTTGTAAACCAAGCTGTATGTATGTATAAGACTGATCATCCAAAAAAAGTTATGATAGATTTACACCATGAGCGTAAACCCTAAAAGCCTATGTCAATATCTCGTTCTATCTCGTTCTAATAGTTTGTGTAACTCCAACATTTAAAATATATAGTTTGGCTTCAATGCCTTTTTCCTCTCGTAAATAAATCGTATTGTATTCAATGGTAGTTAAATGTAATGTATTGTAAAGAAAAAGTAACGGCCCTCAAATAAAAACTTTGATAAAAATGACTTAATTCTCAGCTTCCCAAGTTGATGTACTCTATTTCAATCTACACAATACCATTAGAACCTTAAAAACTGCGTCAGATTTATATTTCTGAAGACTCTCCCATTACTCATCAAATTCAGAAATCAAGTAGCTGTTCTCAATATTTACTTGACAGTAGGCTAACCGGCTAGTAGATCCCCAGGCATAGCCGCATAGCCCGAGTATCATCAACTGACAGCAATGTTTACATAGCATTTCAAGAACTTGAAGTGGTCCTGCAAACTTTAAATGACACCACCGACGCATCTTTTTAATGTCAAATTTTTATTGTAACTGATTGCTACTATGTAGTGTCTAAGCAGAAGAGGCTTCGCCTCTGTATGTGTCTACGTGTATGTGCAAGACGGAGACTGAGACGTAGTCAGTCAGTTGCGAGCGTACCTCCCGAGTAGACCTTGAATACAAGTGATTACCCTTATCCATCAGCATCGTATTTATTTATTGTCATCGTAGCTTCTTTATATATTCGCGAACACTAGACATTATATTGGCGACGACTAGAGTGCTCAGTGAAGTGTTTTCTCTTAGAAAAAGTGCCAGATGAACAACATCTTGGAGCACCTCATTGTGTGACTCACGTGCAACCTCCTCAAGGACAATGGCTACAGTACTTCCTACACCGTCTCTAGCCCCCTTCGACTTAGACCTAGACCGTTCTAACGTAGGCTATCGTTGGAAGGAGTGGGCTGAGAGATTCGAGAACTATCTAGTAGCCATGAACATCACAGATGACAGGAGACAAAAGGCTCTTCTACTACTCTACGGGGGAGATGAAATCTTCAAGCTCTCTAAAACCCTCAACATGACTCCACGACCAGCAGCTGGTGAAGGCGCAGCAGCGGTGCCTGCCGAGACTCAATTTGCAGCCGCAAAGAGAGTACTGACCGAGCATTTTCACCCCAAGGCCAACGCTCAATTCAACCGCCTCGCCTTCCGTCAGGCTAATCAGCAGAAAGATGAATCTCTAGATCAGTTCTATGCCAGACTGAAGAACCTGGCAGAGGGATGTGAGCACACCGACAACGATGCCGAAATTCGCACACAGCTCATGTGCGGCACCAGCTCTACATCTCTCTGAAAGCTCATCTTACAAGAGCCAACGCTCTCTCTCGAGCAAATCTTAACAAAGGGAAGAGCACAAGAAAAGGCGGACATCCAGCTCCCCATCTTCGACAGGCAGAATGGATCCTCATCTTCAGCTCAAACAAATGCTCTCCGTTCCAATTCCCGGTCCGGCAGCAACAACAACAATGGCACACGACCGAAGCAGGGAAATCGACGTAATCGTGACCGATCCCGCGGAGATAGCAGAGACAACCGGAACCACCATAAAAGCTCCTCATCGGACAAGTCATGTCCTTATTGCGGTGGCCAGTACCATTCTGATGGCCTCTCCACTTGCCCAGCCCGCGGGAAGAAATGCAGCCACTGCAAGAACCGCAACCACTTTGAGAGCCAATGCAGAGTGAAGAAAGAAGAAGAAAAGAAAAAGAAGAGTCATGCTCCAAAGAGAAACGTTCGGTTTACAACTTCGCGAAATCAAGACGACTCTTCAAGTGACGACGACGACCATTACACCTTCGCGACAGCAGCACCAAAAGAATGTTGCCCAAGCTCTTCCATCGTCATCAACAACAACAAGAAAGAAAAGTTCCTTCTCGACTCTGGCTCTACAAGTACCCTCATTGGCAGAGACGACTTCAATCGACTAGACAACGTCAAGCTGAAGCCAACCAACCGGAAGATCTACCCGTTTGGCCAAAAGACTCCTCTCGAATTGGATGGTTACTTTGTAGCTCAACTGTCTCTTCCCGGCTCTAAGAAAAGAGTGACAGAGGATGTGTATGTAACCTCTTCTAGCAACAGAGCAAATATCCTGAGCTGCTATGCATCACAAGAATTGGGACTCATCAAATTCGCGAATCAAGTTCAACTCAACTCTCTCTCTCACCAACTGAAAGCTCCTCGACTACAAGCTCCTCAAGAATCTACACAACATGCTCCTCTTAGCAAAATGACTGGCATCAAAGTTAAGCTCCACCTGGATCCTGATGTTCAACCAGTCGTTCAGCCACATCGACGTATCCCGTTTCACTATCGCGAATGGCTGGACAAGGAACTTGAGAAATTTGAGCAGCAAGGAGTAATCGAGCGGGTCACCGAGCCATCACCGTGGGTATCTCCTATCACGATTGCTGAGAAGCCAGGAAAACCCCTCCGCCTCTGCGTCGACATGCGCCAAGCAAACAAGGCCATCAAGAGAACCCGCCATGTTCTGCCAACCCTGGAGGACATTATCTCTCAAGTCACCGGCTCACAATTCTTCTCAGTGGTCGACTTGATGCAAGGTTATCATCAGCTCGAGTTAGAACCCAAGTCTCGACCAATTACAACCTTTTCTACACACAAGGGTCTTTGGCGACACAAAAGACTCTTCTTCGGCGTCAACTGCGCGAGTGAAATCTTCAACAACATCCTTCGCGAAGTGCTCTCCGGTCTCCCAGGTGTCATCAACGCAATGGACGACATCCTCATCCACGGTTGGACCGAAGCTGAACACGACAAGCGGCTACAAAAAGCTCTAGCTCGTCTCAACGAAAACAACCTCACCATTCGCGAAAAGAAAAGTCAAATTAAGCAAAAAGAAGTGAAATTTTGGGGCGTCATTCTCTCTGGAAAAGGAATCTCTATCGATCAGAACAAAGTAGCAGCAGTTTCCGCGTTTAAGCAACCCACAAACGTGAGCGAGACCAAAAGCTTCATCGGTATGACTAATTACTGCTCCAAGTTCCTCCATCACTACGCAGATCTATCAGCCCCTCTTCGCGAACTAGCCAACAAAAAGGAATCCGAGTTCAACTGGACCAAGCAGTGCGACACCGCCTTCAACACCTTGAAGAAGCTGATGTGTCAAGCCCCCACACTCTCTTTCTACGACACGAAAAAGAAAACTGAACTAGTGGTCGATGCCAGCCCTATCGGCTTAGGTGCCATCCTGATGCAGTACGGTACCGACGAGAAGAAGAAGAACGTTGTTGCCTATTCAAGCCGAGCGCTCACTCCGGTGGAACGACGCTACTCTCAAACCGAGAGAGAGGCTTTAGCCATCATCTGGAGCATGGAACTATTTCGTTTTTATCTTCTAGGAACACCTTTTGTGGTCTGGACCGATCACAAGCCTTTGGTGACGACTTTCAACAAACCCTCATCCAAGACAACACCCCGGATGGAACGCTGGATGCTGCGTAAACAACCCTTCAATGTCGAGGTTAAATACATGCCCGGCCAGTACAACGCAGCTGACTTTTTGTCACGCCATCCCATCAACCATCTCAAGAGCACTAGCCTAACGAGAGCTACGGAATATTTCGTGAACGCCGTTATTGCTACAGCTGCTCCAGTGTTACTTCCTCCATCAGAAATAGCACCAGCAAAAGAACAGGACCCGGATCTCCAATCAGTGATAGAAGCTCTCCAATCCGGAAAATGGTACAAACTTCGCGAACAACTACGACGCTCTTTTCAACATCTTCGTGACGAATTATCCTACAGCCAAGACGGTATCCTCCTCAGAGGAGAGCGGATCGTCATTCCATCATCTCTACAAGCTCGTGTCATCAATCTGGCTCACGAAGGTCATCAGGGCATCGTCCGTACCAAGAAGCTCCTCCGAACCAAAGTTTGGTTTCCCAACATCGATTCAATGACAGAAGAATTCATCAAAACATGCACAGCCTGTCAACTTGTTACTCCACAACAAAATAGAGCTCCACTCAAAATGTCAGTCCTTCCAGAGAAACCTGGGACTGATCTCAGCACCGACTTCTACACTTTCATTGTGTCATCGGCAAGCGAAGAACTCATTGTTGTCATCGACGACTTTTCCCGCTTCCTGATTGTTGAGCAAGTAAAAAGCACCTCCTTCAAAAATGTCGAACCAGTTCTCAACCGGATTCTATCCACCTTCGGCATTCCTTCCGTCATCCGCAGCGACAATGGCCCACCCTTCAACGGCGCAGAGTTTGCAGCTTTCGCGAACAAAATGGGATTCAAACACCGGAAAGTAACCCCCGGATGGCCGGAAGCAAACGGAGAAGCCGAACGCTTTATGCGCACCATTGGCAAAGTCATCAAAACAGCCAAAGCAGCAGGTCAACCATGGCCTGTGGAACTCAACAAATTTCTACGCAACTACCGGTCAACTCCTCATCCAGCTACCGGTAAAGCGCCTGCCGAGCTCCTCTTCAACCGTCTTCCAGAGACCCGACTCCCGCATCTACAACAGCACGACGGCGAGTACAAAAGAAAGATGAAGGAGGCAGCTGACAAGAAAAGACGAGTACACGATCACGATCTACAAGTAGGCGACAAAGTTTATCTGCGCCGAGACGACCCAATCAAGAACAAGACAAATCCTGCATATGAAGCTGAGCCGTACATTATCAAAACAATCAAGGACAACATGATTACGGCAGTCAACAAGCTTCGCGAAACTACAAGAAACGTTTCCTTTTTCAAGAAAGTATTGGAACGACCAGCTCATCTTCAAGGGGAAGAAGAAGAAGAACATCATCACAATCCGGAACCGGCCGAGCCAGCCGCAGCAGCAGCAGCTCCAGACGTCAACATCAACAACAACCCGCCGCCGCCGGAAGCAGCTCCCCTCCGCCGCAGCCAACGAGAGATAAACATCAATCCTTATCTCCGTGAAAATTATGAGCTGTAGTAAAGTTTATATCTTCATGTATCCTTATTTGTGTAACCTCAATCCAGCAGTCTATCACCTTCCTATTTGCCTCTTAGCAAATCTTTCAGTGCTATTCTTTCTTTAATTAATTACTCATTTGATTCAAATTGGGATGGTGATATAGTGTCTAAGCAGAAGAGGCTTCGCCTCTGTATGTGTCTACGTGTATGTGCAAGACGGAGACTGAGACGTAGTCAGTCAGTTGCGAGCGTACCTCCCGAGTAGACCTTGAATACAAGTGATTACCCTTATCCATCAGCATCGTATTTATTTATTGTCATCGTAGCTTCTTTATATATTCGCGAACACTAGACATTATACTACTAGACCTAGCCTATACCACGCAGCGTATTTTTTCATGAAGATTGATATAATTTAAGTCTCTCAATACTCAGTAGTTTTAACGTCAGCCCTCGCTCCATCTCAAAATATTTCATGCCATTAAACATCCCAGAGCCTCTCCCTGGCTGACGCCCTCTAGGAATACAAATATTAACTACCTTTCGGTAATTTACTACGTAAATCTTAACCCTCAGGGATAATACTTAAATCGATTGGAGGGGGTTTATTTTCAAAGTGTTTCAGATAGCAGCTCTATGCATTCCAGGCGAAATGAGTATAATCAGGATTTTTATAGAAATTATCTATGCACTCTTCTTTCTTATTTGTATAAAAATGTTTGTTTGTTATATGTTTAATGTTAGTATTGCCAGGGTGGGGAAAGTCGCAGTTATATGCCCATTTGAGCCGTCGTCCTCCTTTATCACTTTGCCAATCTAGATCAGAACATGAAACACTCGCACATACCAATGTCATAGTGTCATAGTAGCCACCATTGGAAATGGATTCTGAGGAAACCATTTCTATGATATATAAAATGATGGTGAAGTAGTTATTTAAAAGTCAGATGGTGATTAGATAGGACGTCAGGTAGTCGTCTTGATCCCAAGATTGATACACGCTTAAAACTCTCACACAATTGAAAGAGACTTACAGAAAATTTGAAGTGAAGTCGGCATATTGCTGTTGAAAGCTTTATTGAATCTTTTTTTTTTTCAAAACTCTTCCCAAAGTTATATTGTCAATGCTTTTTGGTATTATTGATTTCAGAAATGTGTGATAAGCCATAAGGCAGCACAGGAAGTTAGGGACGCTATCTTAACATTTTTTTTTCTTTTCCGGTCGCGCTCTTTGTATCACAAACTGCAGTTGGTCATTTCAAAAGCTATTTACATCAGAAAGGAAGTCGGTAGAATTTTTACAAAACGATGAGCTTAAACTTGAAACACATAATTCATTGATATTTTTATACAATTTTAACAGCGCGTCCTCGAGAAACCGGAACTTTTGAAGCTTTTGTCTTAAAAAAAAGTTTCAAAAGCACTTGTATTCCGGTTGCACACGATGGACCTCAAGCGCAGTTGGTATCGCAAACAGTAGCAAATAAGAAATAAGAAATCATGTATATACATCATGTGCAATTTTTCATCTAAATTAGTTTATACAATCTAATTATGTAACTAGATTAGTAAATTATAATGATAATTTTTATAATCATTTAAATTATGAGTTTTGTGAGTCTTTTTTTTTAATGAAACCAAATTCATTTGCCTTCGCAGATGGTTTAGAGATGTGTGTATAATCGGGCAAAAGCAGAAAGACGCTGGACCCGACTGTTCTGATTTTCTCATCCATCTGGGTCTGAGCTTTTGGTTCTTCTTTGATTTTATCCACCACCACCTTTTTCGAACAGGATTTAGGACATAGGTACAGGGGGCACAATACCAGTAACAAAGATACATTGACTTTTTACGCTGATGGATGAGTGGCATGCATGCTACTACTATCTATAAAGAAAATGTTTTATTGCGAAACTTGCAATGCTTATGGGTCATCATGTTATGAGATAGGCATGTGGGTGATACGGGGATGTAACTCAGAGGTAGAGTGCTCGCTTCGCATGTGAGAAGTCCGGAGTTCAATCCTCCGCATCTCCAAAGACTCTTTTTCCTTCTTAATCAACCGTAAAATTTGATACAATAGAAATGATCACTGTAGCTTCGGGATTTTTTGTCATAAACAATAAGACGATCCAAGCCATACATGAAGCCATATCTTAAATATAATTTCATAATTATCATTATTATTAGTATTTATTACCTTATTCAATTGGTTCTAAATAATGTAATCTACCTTGTAACTGTGTAATAAATAATTATGTATGTATCGGGCTGTCGGCATATGATGTTAAACTTTATCGACACCTTTTTTTTTAAATCCCTTTCTGAATTTATCCTGCAGCTTTCCGGACTGGTTTTTAGAACTAGAGGTATTAAACCATTTCATACGCGGATAAGAAATCAAGAAGATTATCATTGGGATTTGTATTCCGGTTGCGCACTTTGGACCTCAAACAGCAGTTATTGATATGGGTGGCAGGTGCTTTTAAAGTAATACTTATGCTCGTTATATCGAGCCATTGTATTGACGCTTGAAGACATGAATAACAAGAAGAGCAAAAAGCTTACGATACAAATATAAAAAAAAAATATGGTGAATTAGGCCTACTCGAGAGTAGGTAAAATTTAACAAAACTGTGTTGGAAGAGGGAATTTAAGATTTTTAAAAATTATTTTCATTCTTAGGCTTATTCTTATTTTAATTCGTATTGTTTTCCACCACCATAAATTTATTTTTTAAATGTTAATAGGGCCTTTAGTATTAGTACACAACTATAATATCTTTCAAAAGTAGTCTTCACACATTTTGTGGTTGGGATGAATAGTCGACTGTATTTATACTGCATAAGATATTAGTGTATATATTATTTGACATAATCTCACGTGTATTTACCATTATTTTAATACTATTATACTTTTATATCCTGCCAACTCTTCTTTTTATATATTTTAAGAGAAAACATATTTTAATTATATACCATTCTATATCCTGCCAACTCTTCTTTTTATATATTTTAAGAGAAAACATATTTTAATTATATACCATTCTATATCCTGCCAACTCTTCTTTTTATATATTTTAAGAGAAAACATATTTTAATTATATACCATTCTACACAAATGCTATTTTAAACTTCAATTCCCGTTCCAAGAGGCAAGCTGCCTATTTAGACCGAGCTTCTAGAGTGAACAAGATTTCCAGGCAACCAAGAACGGGAGCGGTTGGTAAAGCACTGCTGGTTAATTCGAATATCCCACGGTAATCACCCTATATGATTTATTATCAATATATATATAATTCACCGATTTCAGAATAACTATTGCTTTAATATATGACTTACATTGGGTCCGTCTGGAAGTAATTCTTCGTTCAGCCATACTTCACTAAAGGGGATGGAAGCATTCAGGACTGTAAAAGTACCTCTTGGAAGGGGGCAACCGCAAGGCAACTCTGGAGGGAAAATTGGGCAGACGATGTCCTCAAATTGATTCAAGAGTTGGCAAAGCGGAATAGTAGAACTATACAATTGTTTTTTCATTATTATATTTTTATTTTGTAAACAATTTTATTCTGGTAATATTAGCCTTACCATGATCCAGAAATACCATTACCCAGACATGGCACTCGAACTTCAGTACCATCAGGTTTAATTTGAAAAGTGGTAACCTGGACGTTGACTTTATCGCCAGTTTCCTCGTCAAGTCTTAGGGATATGTCAAATTCGCCTTCGCCAGGAACAAGAACGGGGTCGGTTTTGAACGTGCCATTAAAGTGAGCAATAATGGTTGTTGGATCTTTTGGCAGAAATGAATTAAGAGTTTAAGTATATATAAGTAAATATAAGTATATATATAAGTGAAGGAATCATACGTATATACCAGTAATATTGCAGTCTTTGAAGCCAGCTATTCTTGGGGTTCTTCGAGCAAAAGTAGCCCTTGAAAAGAGTACTACTGCAATAATAAGAATGTGAAATTTCATTTTGAATTAGGCCACTTAATAGAGCTGTAATTGTAATAGTTTCAATAAAACGATCCGCTTCGTTTATATATAGTTGATGACGTACTAGGAAGTAAACAGTATAAGAAACAGCTTATCAAAGTTCAAAGGTATTAAGGGTCGCCACATGATCATCGGATGACGTACTAGGAAGCAGCAAATAAGGAAGGCTTACCGCTAGCTATGATAAAAAATAAACTCAGCAATTTACTATCTATCTCTCTTCTGATATAACTTTGATCACTTCCCGTCGAGTCGGCTGAAATATATATTTAAAAAATAGTCGATTGCATTCATGTTTTACAAGATGTATTATATATGAATTGTAAAGAACTATAGAACCAGCCCGGTTTGCCGTCTTCTCTTAAATGGGTTTACTGCGGATGTGAAGGACTATATTTAGACTATATTTAATTCGAGTTTTGGATAATTCAATTGCATTGAAAAAATAATTTTCATTAGTCCTTTAATCATCAAGGTACATTAAAAAGGAATATTATACATTGCCTTCTTTTTTTTTTAATAAGTATAGGCCTATAGTCTTTTTTTCTAATATACGACAAAGAACAAGTAGCACTGTTATTAGACGACAAATACCAATTAGAGGCTTCAAGTATGGAAGTAGGAAACCCAACGCGAATAAATGGTGGTGTGATCACTACTCGTGATTTGATTTATTGATCGTTTCAAATTGCGAGTGGAATTAATCATGTGGCAATAAAAAAGTTCTCTTAAACTCTTATTAATAAATGCTTTATTAACAAATACTGTTCTTTAACAACAGCATTAAGATCATATCCGAGGGGTTGCCCACTTGATTTCTCATGGTTCAGTCCGTGAGAAATATCTCCTATCTTTTAACAGGGGAAGTGAGAAAAGTGAGAAAAAAAATGAGAAATTATACATGTGAAATTTTTCTCATGGTTCACCCAGGAAAAGAGTGGGCAACCCCTCGATCATATCAAATCAAGGTAATTCACGGTGACTTGGCGGCCCGTAGCGTCTTGTTAACCGACGACAATGCATGGTGAAAATTGCTGATTTCGGATTGTCCCGTCATACAAAATACAGTAACGGGATTTACATTAGGAAAGGAGAGGCTAGTTTATTGTTAACCCATTTAAGAAACTGTTCAGCATATTATATAAGCATTGAATTAGGATGCCCTTCCAGTCAAATGGATAGCAATTTAAATACAAGAAAAAAAAGTTATTATTCAATTTCATTTAATGAACTTTGAACGATTATAATTGTATGTATAGAAACAGCAAAATTTATTGATGTCGAGCACGGTGCCGAAGGTTATAACACATTTTTCAATTAGATATGTAGGTCAATAACGAAGCACACACGCGAGCAGTAGTGCGAGTAGCACACTGATAAGCGGCAAGTTCTGTGGCGCATGCGCATGTACTTATTACATTTCTACATGCGTCTAGAATCTTTGAGAAAATCGGAAGGAAGTGAGGGCGGCCGTGTCGTGCGATGTGAGCCACAATAATCCCTTCGTGTCTATCAATGAACTGCGCGCCAAAAGCGCATCGACTCCCCGTTGGTGGGGACTCTTCTCTCGGCCCGGTTTTTTCTTAGCACGGCACTGCAGAGTCGTTACTAATCCCTTGGTAGGACGCTAGTATATAAGCAGCACACTTTGTACTGTTTCCTTCAACGACTTCTTCCCTGCTCACTAATATAAGGAACCATCACTCCTAGATCAACAATGCCGAAAGCCTGCTGCCAAGGTAAGACACTATTTGCTTTTAAATTTAAGTCAATATACATGTTGAATGTTATCTATTTATATATACACTTATATGTATATAGGAAAGTGTTCGTGCGGCGATAGCTGCCATGTGACTGTTGTGGGAAAGACTGCCGGAATGGACTGTAGAGAATCAAAATTTTAATATATATATCAATGGCAACAACAAGCGTAGCATCTTAAAAAAATCATGTATACATACTTTCCTATATTGTAATCAGGATTGAACCGCCTTTTAAATTATGCTTGCGAAATCAGCCTATTTGGGAAACGCTCCATTCGGGAAATCCATGATCGGAGATTTGCAGGGTTTTACATTAAAATTGCATTACAATTATGACATTACAATTACATTACAACAGGGCTTGAGATTGAGAGCTTGATTGCGAGCGTAGCGAGCTTAATAAGTCATTCCTTCTTCTATTATGGGCATATGTATCCTATAGTAGTCCTCTCAGAACTTTCTGGACCCCTGAGGCGTGTTTGTGGTTCCAGATTATTTTAGCCTTTCTGGGATTTTTCTTTTTAATAAACTATGGTTCATTCGAAAGGGACTTTCATTATCTAGGTCCATTTTGGGGGGATTTTCGTTTAAATAAGTAATACATTTGTTTTACCCGTTTCCTTTTTGGTCCCATAACGGCCCACGCAATTTCAGTGCCTAGCAACCGTGGAACTTCCACTTCCATGGAAAAGATAGGGGGAATGTCGTCTGCCTGCTTGTTGATATACACATACATAGAGCAACTCGGTATCCAAGTACTAGTTACCTATTTTGTACAGTACTTTGACTGAGGCTTATGAGAAATGGACGTAGTGAACGAACTAAAGACCATTTAAATTTTTTTTAACGAGTCATAACGCGTAAGCTTTTAATATCAATCAGCCACACAAAAAAATAAGTGTATATCAACTCATTTATATATAGCTTCTTTATGGGAAATAAGATGAACATTTATAGGCCTAAAAAACCACCCTCATCAAAACAATCACTTCCAATTCTATTCAATCGAAATCCATCACGTCTCATTAAGATTAATTCAGGCGGAGCGTGAATTATGCTATTAACCGCGAGCAGAAAAGCTCGCTTTACTATCTTATTGAGAAAGACCAGATATACGGTTGCTATAATTCGAAAGAACAAAATTGGGATTAATTGTCAAATCATAAAAGTAATTGAATGTTTTACTCGAATGCCGATTTCAAATAGCTTTGCACTTTGTGTATGCATATATCATGAAAGCTCCAAGGGTCGTTGCCAGCAGAGGACGAGAAATAATACAGGAAGGTGTTCATGTATAACCCGTTTCTGGTTTGCTTTTGTTTTGCAATGACGGGAAAACCAAAGTTTCGCCAGCTTTATTCTTAAAACCTGTTGGTTGTATAGAAATGTATCACGTATAATATTTTTAAAATACTTTTTTATGTTTCAAATAAATAAAAAATGTCCCACTCTTAAAACTATATTTCGTAAGTTTTCATTTTCAAAATACTTATTAGAGAATCAAAATTTAAAATAAATAAAATGATTTTCGGCTTTTAACTATGTTGATAGCGACAAAAATCGGACAATAACGACGACACAAAATAATATATGGAAATCTCACAATCGTGTTAGCGGATGAATTCTATTGATACACTTGCGGAAGGTACTAGAGATGTTAACAGGATGTATGCTTAATAAGTCATGCGCTATACGGGGTAATCTATTTCGCATAATCTAATTTGTGTTATTAGTAAAATAATTTAAATGATACGCACTTTCGGACTATAATATAAACTATTTATTAAATGTCTGTTCTCGAATCAATTTGAATTTGTTTTGCTTTGTGTATGTATTTTATCGAAGGTCGAAGAGTCGTATTGCTAGCGGAGACATTATACAGGAAGATGTTCCTAAATAACCCAGCCGTTTCTAAATTTCTGCAATGACGGAAAATCAAATTTCATCAACTCTCCTTTCAAAACCTGTTGGTTGTATATAAATGTTACTAATATTCCAAACTACGCAATGTAACATTACAACAGAGCTTGAGATTGAGATTGAAATAACTAAATTTATATTAATTATAAAATAATAAAAGTAATTTACTGTTTTACTCGAATGCCGATTTAAACTGACTTTATTTGTGTGCAAATATAATCGAAGGTCGGTGTTTGATCTGTATAACCCGTTTCTGGTTGGTTGTTTTAATTTTGCAATGACGGAAAAAGTTTCGCCAGCTTTCTCCTTAAAATATGTTGCTTCTATATAGCAATGTATAATGTATACGTTGTTGTTTTTTATGTTAAAAATAAAATTAAAATATTCCACTTTTAAAATTGATTTAAAATTGTTTTTATTTTAAGATACTTATCAGAGAAGTATATATATACATATATAGATGGATATATATACTGTAGAGTGTAGATATACATGGCGGACTATCTCGCAATTGTGACAGTGGATCCATTTTATCGAAACACTCTCGGACGGCAACAATTAATGCGTTTCAGTGTATGTAATTAGAAAGTAGGTTTTGCTGAATACAACCCGTTTCTGTGCATACCACGCCGCCATACCAATCACTGTATACTGCGCAGTTGGCACACATTTTTTAAAACCTGCAGATGCAAATATCTTATTTAATAAGGTTTGAGTCGTCTTGTAAAACCAACTAATCTGGGAAACGCCCGATCCGGGAATTACCCAATTGGGGATTAACCGGGTATAAAAACTCGAGAAAATCTCATCCAATTCATACTATTCTACCATCATTCGTATCTACTAATTTGAAGAGCAGCATCTACCACTTACCAGTACTCGTACCAGCATTCGACAAAATGAAGGTAATTTTTTAAAATTTATAATCATTTTCCTGAGTTTAATTGGCAATATAGTTACAATTTAAATAATTTTTTTTTGTATCAGTTGGCGTTGATTTTCGCATCGTTAGGCCTACTTGCGGTTGCCTTTGCTCGTATTGAAGTCACCCATCAACTGGATGGAAGTATGGCTGAAATTATCGACGACGTAATTAGTCCAAACCACTTTAGAGGTAACCTATAACTTTAAAGCTTGTTAAATTATAAAATATTTCATGATTTTTATTTTTAAATGTAAAGATGGCCCCGGCATATTGAAAAAAAGTGTCCCTGAAGGTGGGTTAGATTTTGGAATCAGCAGAGAGCGTAGAAATGCGAGATGTAATTGTTCATATGACCCCTGTTTTGACCCGTACTGCTGTAAAATATGTAGAGGAGGCCGGAGATAGTTTGCCTCGCTTTTTACATCCCGCATTCTCCATCCTACCCTAATTAACATATCATAATAAAAATTGATACATTATGGTAGATCAATATCTATTCTAAAACTGTGATTGGAGAAGAAATTATAAATATACACTTGTTCGGGTAGTAGTTTGCGTTTTATTACGACACCTTGAATGGGAATCTTACAACGAGGCCGGGGCAAGTTGCCCATGTTCGAGGTGTAAGAATGTTAATGTGTAAGAGTGTTAATGAAATGTTAATGTTGGCGCGCTGATTCACGCAGGGGCGCAGGGCTCGCTGCTTATTGATTTCTATATAAACTATGCGATAATCTTTCACCAAGTACTGCTGGCCACATGTTGAATTCCCCACTTAATGTAATTAAACTTGTATGACGAAGTTGAATGTGCGTCATTGCTGCGTCCGCACTATTGTTGATACAATTATAAATTTCAGTAATTTGTTTATTGCTTCAATCGAAGCATGACGATCTCTCAATAACTTGAATGGCTGATGGTGAATCAAGGAATGGTGGATGGGCAAGCAGATATTCTTCCACAATAACTAGCAAATTCTTTGGATGACAAAAAACTGAAGGCTGTAGTCAAAACTATCTTGGTTCTCAACTTTTCATGTTACATATTTAAAAATATGTGACAGGTACCCTTGACAACCATGGTATTTCGAAATGCTTCGAGGCATGCTACTGGTTACGGAGGTCCCATGTATGAGGCATTACTTTGGTTAGCCCATCGGTTAAATTTGAGGTAAACAATACATAGACTAATCTATTTCAATCCGAATTTTCAACATTTATTAAAAATAGTACATATATATAAGCTATATTGAAATAATATATTTTTTCTCCATGTAACATTTTCAATAATTAAAAAACAAGATCCGCTCCTCTAATGTGTTTGTTGCCTGGATGTGTTTCTCTTTTCAAAGAAAGTGTGCCAACGTTTCTATATTCGGTATATTTTCTCAAACGAAAATCCAACCTTGATAATTGAATATCAGATGAACTAGGTGGAGAATTAAAATTGTCAAGTTTCAAATCACACAATTATAATTTCATGAATTTCCCAAGGGCTGTCGAATGCTGAGGCACTTATTGCTCATCTGGAATGCTAGATAGTGCGCATAAATATAAATAAACAGCATAGACGTGTCGCACCTGCTGCGTTCGGGAAGGTCGAACGTAAGCAATTTGAACGGCCAGTATTCAATACTAACAAACTATACCTTATTGCCTTGTACAGAAAACGCAATTTCCCATAGTCCCGTTTTCGTTCTATTATTGGTTATTGCATCATATACACTTCATTTGAAAAAAAAATGTATAATAATTAAAATAAATGTATAATATTGCAAGACAAGTATATTTCATAACAAGAACTATTAATTTGAATGCATATTGATGCCGATTTATATATCATGGTTTCCAGCAGTAGAAGCCATTAGGATTCGTTCGAATTTCGAATGAAACTTATACTAGGGGGAACTAGTGGGACCATCAGTGGGAGAATCAGTGGGAGCATCAGTGGGTCCATCAGTGGGGCTATCAGTGGGACCATCAGTGGACCCATCTGTGGGACCATCAGTTGGACCATCGGTGGGGCCATCGGTGGGGCCATCAGTGAGACCATCAGTGGGGCCATCTGTGGGACCATCAGTGGGGCCATCAGTGGGACCATCAGTGGGAGCGGAAGTTGTGGTAGTACGACGGCGGCGTGTAGTACGACGAGGATGGTTGTTACCGTCATCCTCATCACTATCACATTTATGGTGGTGACCAGCAGGGGAGCTGATAACTTGGTCAATCAGGAAAGCAACTAATACATAGATATAAAAGAAAGAAAAGAAAAAAACAACAACAGTTTATTGATCGTCATTAAGAAGAAGTAAATTCTGTTAAGTCAAACCTGCTACGAAGATGAGAAAGAGCGATGTCTTATTCATGATGCTGGCTTCTGAATTGTATGTTTCTAAATAACTATTTATAAATAAAAAAGAAAGAAATGAAAGTGATGATTATAGGTCGAAATCTAATTGAGATGCTTTTCAAATCAATCGTACAGTAATTACATTAACAAGATAGTGAAAGACAAACCTTTGGTTGGAGTCAAAATGTTGATACTATGTAGTTGTCTTTAAAATCCTGCCTTTTTATATCTCATTTTTCAATGAAAAACGGGACGTGGCGTTTTCCGATTTATCCTTGAAACGCCGGTTTTTAAAAATATTTTTTTTTCGAAGTATATAAACAATTAAAAACCCACTAACAGATGTGGATTTCAAAACATATCTCTCCTTTTAATCAATGCGTCAACTATTCTAAATTATTTATGCATTTTTATATGACGCAGGCTGTTGAAAATGATGATTCATCTTTAACAGAAAATGGAAACGTGCGGCGACGCAGCGATGAAGAGGAGGAAGAAAATACACAAGTTAGTTGTAGGGTTTATTATTAGCACATTTCTCTTTGCAATTTTAAATTTTACGTAATCTTTAATAGGATATGAGGCAATCGAAGCCGATATGATTTCTTACGGGGAAAACTTAAAGGGCAACAATTTTAAAAGACTTGAGAAATTGAAAAGAGAAAATGTCAAAGATTGAGGTAGCTGTAACCAGAGATAAGCTAGGAAAACGAATAGCCCATCGATTCTTACTATTATAATGAGGATGACATGATTAAACTAGGAGAACGGAAAGAAAAGGTTTCAAAAGCATCACTTGTTGATACCTTGAATTGTATATATGTACTTCTTTTTTAAATATCATTCGAATTTTCACCAAACATACATATTGTTGCGGCTAGAAAATATTTTTTTCAAATCCTAAAAGTCTCCAGGACAGTATATAAAATACATAAAATATGTTATCGCCTACCTAGTGGATAAGTGGAACTAATAATAGTAATACTTTTTATAATAAAGTTGTTGACTATGAAGGACTAGCACGCATCCCACACAGCACCGCGTTATACTAGGATTATTTTATTTTTGTTTTTTACTCCTAGGATAATCCTGCCAATTTCCGAATTATTTTTGGACAACTGTATTATTTTTCCCATCTTATATTTTTACTCCCATCACTTTGATCATTTTAGGATGACTTCTTTTTGTCCAATTTTCATTTAAATAGAACGAGTGTGATAAGATTGTTAAGCTTAAGGAAAATAACTTATAGTTATTTCTAGAAGATATTTTTTCTCCTCGTTTAGAAAGAGAACTTTAAAAGAAATAGCAAGCCCGTGGTATCGAACTGAGTATACCAAAATCTGAAGTTCGCCGCTCTAACCACTACACCATGAGATTCTTAAGTATAGTGTGCTTTTTTAGCTACATAAACTTGAATAGTTGTCTAAAACGATTAAATGGATATTTGGACACAGCCGAAATTCTGGTTTCCTTTGATTTTTTTTTTCTAAGTCCATCCGTTGATTATTTTCTAAGTCCCGCAATTCGGTTTGGCTTGAATTTCTTTCTAAGTCCATTCGGTTGAATATTTTCTAAGTCCATTGTTAACTTGTAATTTCCATTGAAGGAGTAGGACTCAGACAAATTTTGTGAATAAAAAGTTAGACGAAAGTAACGAGCTTCGACCCTCGGATCTCCAGGCAGGCAGTCCGATGCTGTACCAACTGAGCCATATGGTTGTATGGAACAGGCAGCAAGTTCAGCTATTTATACACGTCTCATTTAAAGCGCAATCATTTCGGCAAGATTGCCAGCATCCATTTAGTTGTAACAGAAGAATAATATTTTAGGACGTTACGTGTTATAATTTCATTAGTCAACACTTAACCGTGTTGTGTCTTCATCATAATACGATATTTTAAAACTCTTGACTGCCATCTACTGATCATATCGTCCACTTTTTCAAAGGCTGCCATGGCAACACATGCCGTTTATTGCTCTAGTCTGCTTACAAAATTTCAGTTGTCAAAATAAAACTCTTGATTTGGTTCCTTCAATTTATTCAGCTTGATTTTCTCCACTATGGCGTCACAGAATTCTAAAAGAAGAAAAGCTCGTGATTACTCCAAGTTTCAGGAGTTTCTATTCGAGTCAGGAAGTGATACACGGAGTGATATGACCACTGACGACTCGTCAGACCCGGACGACGAGCAACTGGATGAGCCCATGGTATTTTGTTTCAATAATTAGTCTCTTTTAATTAAGCAGAAGTAATAAATATACTCTTTATTGGGCATAGAATGGAGATAATGAAGTTGAAATTCCTAACAACTGCTTGGAGGGAGAGAATATTGAGCCAAACAATATCCAGGTACTATTACGTATCACTTTTGAGACTTTTGAATCAAAACAGATAAATGGAATTGCTGACGGGCAAATATCAAATAACTTTCTCACTTCGCCTGAGTTTCTACTCTAAATAATTAGATTTATTATATGCAGGGAAAGAATAGGAAGTTGTTTCATAAAATTAGCAATCATCAATCCTAACCGATCCTAACATTTAAATAGAAAATAATTGCCTGGCTGGAAATATAATTGTTTTTACTTTTCATTTAAACTTTTATTTAGGCGAGTAGCTGAGCTGGTGTTTAATGGTTTTGTCAAGGGCCTGTTTGTCGCTATTGACTTCGTCTCTACAAACTCCGATTTCTCGATCCGGCCGAAATATAGAAATTACCGCATCCTACCCTTCATACCATTCAACCATCAACACATTTTATTGCAAATTATATTAAGCACTGATTGAGAAGATTTAAAATTCTATTGTGATAGAGATCCTATGTGAATTTTCGTCTAAAATATCGATATCTTCTTGTGATTTAAAGATCATTTTAATGATAATATTTTCCATGATTATGCTCTTATTGGAGAACTATGTAAAGACATGTAAGCCGGCTGTTATAATGATGCAAAGTTTGTTTATTTAAGACGATTGCGCTTCTTAAACAAAAAAAATTGTGTTGATTTTACGTTACGTACCCACTCAAGCACATCACATTTTTTTACCACCTTTAAAAAAAAAATCTTTATCATATTCACCGGACGAGGTGGGTCGTGAAGTTGGAGCAGAGAACACGTGTACGTCTACGATCAATGACAACACGATAATGCTTCTTCCACTTGAAATATTGATTTTAATGAAAGCAATTTCCGTCCATATTATGAGGATAACTCTTTGTAAGCTGAAATCTCGGACGTTGATGTAAGATCCGGTCATCCGGCTGGGTCAAACCTGAACAGAATGTCGTGCATATCCAGCACATTTCTGATGACATACTTCCGGTTGAGGAAGAGCTTTTCTGTGTTGTAATCCTAGCGAAAATATTCTCAGAGGCAAATTTTTTTTTAAATCTCGCTCAACATTCATAATGTAGTTGTAGACTATGACGTGCCTCTAGAGCTGTGGAACGTTATCCTACTCTCCGTTCTTTGATTTGAAAACATTGTTAATGAATTACATTTTTTCGAATCTCATTTGACGTAATTAATCTATATTACCCTTTCAAAAATAATTTGAGGGAATAAAGGCTGTATTGAAATGTGAGAAAAAAATATGAAGGAAACTTTTTTTTGTTTTGTAAATGATAGGAGGACCATGATTATTCATCCGACAGCGATTCTGATGATGCCTCAACAATTTCGGAAGCTACCACCATATCAGTCGATGGATATTTTGACTTGGATGATGGAAACAATGATGAAATGGCAGCCCCAGCACTGTGTGATGAGGGAGAGCTACCTCCCTTGATAGAGAGACTACGACTTTGGCATCTCAGATGCCGTTCGGAATTGGCACACACAGACGATCTACTCAAAAATGTACTTCATCCAGATCATCCGGAACTTCCATTGTGCATTCGGACAATTATTCACACTCCACGTAGCATTCATCTTCAGGTCATGGAACCTCCACCAAACCCCTTGAATCCGCATGTTCCGTTGACCCCAAGTTTATATTATCATGCTGGTCTCGAAGTAGGAATTAAGCAAACCCTTGCACCGTACCAAGTGGATCAACTTGACAACCGGCTAGAAATCTTCCTTGCTGTCGATGGTGTTAGCTTAGTTAAGTCCTCTACGAGCCAGTTTTGGCCAATCGTTGCTTATATCCCGTCCCTTCCCAAGTCTGCACCCTTTGAAGTAGGCATTTTTTGGGGTCTATCGAAACCCTACGATTCCAACGTTTTTTTGAAACGAGCGGTGGATGAAGCGGATCAGCTTTCAAGGGATGGAATGATGTTTCGTGGAAAGCATTTTCATGTTTTCATTAAAGCTTTTGTATGTGATGCACCTGCAAGAGCTTGGATTACCTGTACGAAGTCACATTCGTCGCGTCTACACGGATGCTCCAAGTGTAAAGGATCAGAAACAAAAGTTGGTGCACTTAGAACTGACCACTCCTTTAGAAATAGTCCCGACCCGTTTCATCATCACCGTCGTTCTATTATAGAGATTCTTATTTACCTTAATTGTATTGACGCAGTGGTACTGGATGCTATGCATTTGTGCGACCTCGGTATTATGAAACGAATCCTAGAATTTCTATTCCGAATTGGCAAGAACGTTTCTATCCCTGGTGTCACTCTCAATCCTGCTACCGTAAGGGCATTAAACTCTTTTTTGCAGTTCCTTAGACCCTACATTTCTCGGTTTGATTTTGCCCGAAAACCTCCTAAGAGTATGAGTGATATTCCTCGTTTCAAAGCGACTGAATTCCGTCAAATTCTTCATTATACTGGTGTTGTCCTTTTCAAAAAGTTCTTAGAACCTAAAGTTTATGAGCATTTCCTCCTTTTTCATGTTGCTATCCGTCTCTTGTCATTCAAACCGTGGTGTGTTGACCAAAATGCCAAAGCCCACGAGCTCCTTGTCAAATTTGTAGAAAAGTCCCCTGAAATTTTTGGAGAACATTTTGTTTGCTATAACCTCCACGCCCTTTTGCACTTGGCTCGAGAGGTTTTAATCCACGGTCCACTGTACTTCTTCTCAGCCTATAGATTTGAAAATTTTTATGGATATTTGAAGAAATTCTTAAAGAAAACGGATAAACCGTTACAGCAACTTGTCCGTAGGTTAAATGAACGTGGGCAAGTGAGGCATGAACTGAACAGAAATCTTACTGGCTCAAACGAAGAGATTCATTTTTCTGTGACTCATCGTGGAGGCCCCAGTATCGATGGTTGTGACGGACAGCAATTTAAAAAGGCAGAAAAGAGTGGATCCTGGATATTAAAATCTTCCGGTGGAGATGCAAATGGGGATGATTGTGTTTTCCTCAAAGACCTTACTATAGTTCTGGTATCAAATTTTGTGAAACATAATGGAATGAATGTATTGATTGGTCGCAAGTTCCTCTCTCGATGTGATTATTATAAAGATCCTGTTCCATCGTCTTTCATTTACGAATACCTAGTTTCCAGCCCATCACCTCGACTTGAAGCTTGGAATATGAATGACATTCTGTTTAAAGCTGTAAAATTGCCTTCTGACTTCCCGAACGTAAATGAATCCTTTGTCGTATGCCCGAAAATGATGCAATAAACTCCAAATTACACACCTTGGCCTTAATTTGTTTTCTTTTGAAATAGTAAAAGAAAATTCCAGATTAGAAAAAAAAAAGTAATTGAAGAAATATAGCATGGAAGTTTCGATTTAAATTAAATATTTATTCGAATGATCTCTGATAAAAATGGATTTTGAATTTAAGTTTGTATAAAAAATAGTTTCCGTTTCGAATGTGAACATTTATTTATTAAATTTATATTTGCTGTAAGAATTCGAAATAGAAAACGCAATTAAATGTAAATCATTGTCCGTAACGGCAAATTTTTTGTTGTTGAAATATTGGCAACACTGTTTGTTTATATATTTCTTGTGAATTCGCGAAAAACGTTTGGAGTATCCCGGCTGCTCCTAAACATAGACTCAACGTTTATTGGAGGCTTGGAGCAGATCAGTAGACCACTGCAAATTAAACCACTAAAAAAAGGGGAAAGAGTGTTTCATGTTGATGCGGTTTGCATTTGTTGGACGTAAATTGTGGTCTTGATCGTCCATGGTGTGACGGATACAGCCGTCATCAACATATCTACTGTCAGTGTCGTCCTATTTTTCATGGAAAACAACTTAACAAACTTGTGAGCCCCTAATCCCCTTCTTATAATTTATTTTCAAATCTTCAGGTTGTTCACTCTTGATAAATTCATTGTGGTGGAATTCTTGATAAATGTCAAGGTGGACTTTCGGTGAAGAGAAACAAGAATTACGGAGAGGCCAGTTGTTCTCAACCCTATCCAGAGCTGATCCTCAAGCCAAATCCAGAAACCTTCTGTCAGCAGCAGCAACAACACCATCACTATTGATGGTCACGAGAGTTGTAGCCCAAACACCACAAGCATCAGCCAGAGAAAATGGGTCTGCAGGACGAAATACTAATGCTGGAGCAATATAGGCCCCCTCTCGAATTAAAAGTGACTCACCCTGTTCACTTGGTAATTTTTATTTATACTTTGAAATTTGTTGTAGATAATTATTAATTTTTTTTTTTTCATTTTCAGGTGACTGTTGATATTATTGTGAGAGTGAAAGGGTTGTATTCTCATCCCAAGGTTCGCTTTTACTTGAGAAATTGCCTGCAATTTGATCCTAAATCAGATTCCACTGCACTCGCTAAAGAGTTCATCAAGTATACCTTAATCATTTTTTTCATTTTAGAGCTCAATTTTAATTTATATATATTTTTTTAGAATCCGAGAGGAGAAATTATCGATTGGGTCCTTAACGGTTTCTGAATTTCTCCGTCTTCATCTCGTTTCCTCCGATGGGAAGCGCAGTGAACTACATACCAGGTGGCTCTTCCAGCAGCACGTTGGTTACTGTGCTGCCGACGATCCCGGTGTTCAACTGCTTCAATATCCCCGCATTCTACACCCACTGGCTCACAGCACTGTCTATGAATTCATTGATGACTCGATGAAGATCATCAAATTGTTTTGCCTCCAAATCATCACTAATGTCTCTATCCGAGATGTTTTGGAAGAGAAAGCGAGCAAAGTAACTTTTCTTTTAGAAATATTTGTGGTTTTTTCTTTAAATTCATTTTTTCCGTTGCAGCTATCTAATTTACGTGAAGAATTAAGACCTCCCGACACCGGCTTACCGACGGAAGGAGAGAACCCGACCAACGTTGCTACAAAGAAGCGCGTTACGGACTTGGCCTGCGCGCTCCTCCAGCTGGCCCAGAGTCTTGAGATGAAGTATCTTAAAAAGCCACTAGGTATCTCTTGTGCTGAATTCTTTAATTGTTTGTATTTATCTAAATTTAATTTCGTTGCAGATGAAGATGAGAAGGAGAAGAAGAGGAGGCTGAAAGCGGAAGAATCAGTCATGAAATGGGAAGGCCATAAAGAAGTGGACAGCGTAGAAAGTAAGCGAAAGTTTATCTTATCAACAAACACTTGAAACTAAATTCTTTTTTGCAAATAAGCTAAACCTAAAGCGGGTCGTACACCGTTGGAAAGGTGGGTGTTATCACTTCACTCTTGTACCAGTCTATCTCAAATTAATTTCCATATAGCATTGCTCGGTAAGTGTTACTCTTTTATTCATTTTATATTTACATTTAAACTTACTAAAATATTTTCCCCAACAGATAACAGTATTACTTGGAACCGCTCTGTGATAAACGCTCGCTGTCGCCTCAGCAGGCAAATGGGTGGCCCAGAGAAAATGTTACTCTTTGACGGCTGTGACCGAGGGCATCACAGGTACTGTTTGAAATCGCTATTTACCTCAATTCCGGATGGAAACTGGTTCTGCGACGAGTGCATACATCTTCGAAAGGTTCCAGGGAGCAATCGGTCATGTCCCTGGTGCAAGACTCCTTCTCAAGAGAAGGAGCGAGGAAAACTCATTGAACACGGTAAGTTTTCAAAATTAATTTGAAAAAGAAACCTGAAATTGTATACTTACTTTTTATCATTTCTTTAGAATCGGCTAAAATATCGAAGTCGTTCCGAGGGCTGGATTTCGATGACGATGCTAGGGAGGATGTTAAACACAATAATCGAGGAAGAATCCATACGGATCCGATCCAGGTTCGATATCTGACCCCGGGGCAGCGCCGTTTCGCCGCCGAAAATGTTGGCATGATTGCCAACACGTCCAAACGACTCATAGGCGACAGCAACGAAGGAGAGCAAATTTTTTACCGCCATATCGAGATGATAGTGTGGGTGACAAGATTCGATTTGGTTCAAGGATGTTGGGGTCTCTTCCACCCGATACTGAGCCATTTCGCGGCAGGAGAGGGCAGCGAAGATAATGCCTCACTCCTTGAGCGCCATCCGTCTGATACCCGAACTTCTAAAGAGTTTGTAACAGCCGCGCAGATTGTCCTTCTTTATATCCTTACGGAATGGTACGGTATGACGGTCGGCAAAACTGCGCAGTCCGCAAAGAAAGATGTAAATCATCGAGGAGACGGAATCAAGGTTATCATAATCAAGTTTTTTTTAATGAATCTTGTTATCTAATGTTTCTTTATATCCTCTTTAACAGTTTCCTTTGTCACAATTGCTAGACTATCTAGTAATAATTTTCATGATTCACCGAGAGAAAATAATAAAGTCATCCGACTCTTCCGAGCAATCAGAATGTTCTTCACCCTCCTTCTCTCCACCTCTTCCTCATAATGATGAAGACGCCTTTAAATATTTGTATGTCAGCAACGTAGACGTTGCGTCGGACACCGTCCAATTTGGTGAACGGTGGGAAAAGTACCGTTACTCTACGGAACTACGAGGACGGGAAAACGACAATCTCTGTCTTAAAAATGGTAAAAAAGTCACCCCTAGATTGGCCGACCACCCTCTTTACCGCACACCCCCCCCCCCCACACCTTCTTTTTCTTTTTCTAAAAAATTTCAAGGTTTTTTTAAAAACAGCATTCATCGAGGTCAAGTATCCTTGCGGGTGCCATTTTTACCTAGTATATAAGCGGGGAAGGGTCACGGAAACTGGCCAGTAGTAGCTTTGCTTCTAACACGTCAGGTAGCTATCTGAGAGAAAATTTCGGAAATGAGTGCTGTTAGTTTTTTGATTGTCAATTTAATTGAAAAAGATGAGTGTGTCATTGTACCAAGTAATTGGGTGCATGACGGAGTAGCTGTGTATCCAACGAAAGGAATCGAAAAGAAAGTAAAAGATAGGGAGATGTTTCAATTCAGCTGGCCTAGACACGACGTTAAAGTGCTCTCTCATCACAGTAATTAAATAATTATTTTTATTTATCCCTTTAGCTTCACTTTTTGTAATTATCATGCATTAACCACATCCAATTTTTTCCTATTTAAAAGGAACGTATGCTGAAGCCGAGGAACGATTGAACACCGGACCCATGGAGTCTTCTTCAGGAGCCACTTACGTAATAGAAATGTCGACCCGCAGCAACCGGAAGAGGCAGCAGCCCGAGAAAACCGTAACATTTCAAGAGGAGGAGGAGGACGAGGTGGAGGTGGAGGTGGTAAGGCGGCCACCGTCTAAAAGGGTCATACTGGAGCCTACTGTGGTAGTCGCGCCGTCACGTAGTCGCCGAACTGCTCCACTCAATCCATTGGCTTCCCGGAACCCCACGCCATCGGTGGTTCCCCTTACTTTCAGTTCAACGCCAACCCCAAAATCATCTGGATCGGGATTTTTGTTTGATGCTCCCAACTATTGCGGTATGAAATCCAATCCATAGCGTGCGAGTATGTATTTTACGTTGCTTTATTTTATTTTACTTTCAGATGGTGAGTCGCAAGTGTTGTTCTTAGAGAGATGCCGGCGAATGGAAAAAGAAAAGGTTCCGTTAGAGGAAGTTGATGAGAGCGACGGCGATGGAAGTGGACACGTCCTCGATGGAAGCGGAGACGTGCTCGATGGAAGCGGAGACGCGCTTGATTTAGGTGGAGACGAGCTCGGCGGAGATGGAGACGAGCTCGGCGGAGATGGAGACGAGCTCGGCGGAGGTGGAGAAGAGTTCGGCGGAGGTGGAGACGAGTTCGGCGGAGGTGGAGATGCGCTCGGTGGAGGTGGAGACGCTCTCGGCGAAGGTGGAGACGCGCTCGGCGGAAGCGGAGACGCACTCGATGGAAGCGGAGACGCGCTCGATGGAGGCGGAGACGTGCTTGATGGAGACGGAGATCAGCTTGATGTAAGCAATGGAACGCCTGGCGGAGAGAACAGCAGCAGTCTATCCCGTAAGAGCTCTGCTGTTCGCTCAACAAAGAAGAAAGAAGATCGACCAGACGTTATTGTGGCTCTCGCAGGCGCCACACCTATGGAAGCACTCATCTACAAGGGCTTGACGAGTAATATTTTTTCGACGAATAAAATATTTTTTTATTACTATTCCACTTATTCATATATATTTTTTCTTTAGATCTGGGATCGTTCGTGCGTGAAAACAGCCGGCAAATCAAGAGACAGCGCAATGAGACTGGCGAGCTCCGTAAAATGCTGGAGCATACACCAGCCACCGCCGCTAGGTCGAAACCACCTATCCACTCGATGTTTCAGTTCAAAAGGGAGAATCATATGCCCTTTTTAACGGAGAAGGCCTACAAGGACTTCAATGAAAAGCTGGATGACGATCCTTCCAAAGTTGACGAACTGGTAAGCGTGTTTAGATTTCTTGTGCAATTGATGTCCTTAAACATTTTATTTTATGTCCATCATTTTAGATTGTTGGTCTCCGCCTACTGGGTGGACACACCTTCAAGGAGGCTATCCGTCTAATGTGGAGGAATTGCCTATCTGACGAGCTTCTGGTCCTTGGGACCTACACCGGGTCCCTAAAATCATCCTCCTCTCCTGATAAAATCAAGGATCTGAAATTCAAGAACTCTCCTCTAGAAAAGGCGTTCATACGTAAGTTTACATTCCAGCAAAACTTGAAACAGTTGAAAGCAAATATTAATTAAATATTTTGCCTTCTAGAAGCTATTCTCATTGAAAAATACATCAAAGAGGGAGCTACCGTCGAACTCCTCCAGACGGAGGGCCATCAATACGTACTGAAGGCGGGTACCCGACTCTATGGTCCTCAAACATCGGGCGCAATGCAGCCACCACAAAACAAAGAGGCCGCGAAGGTTACCAAGACTAATGGCAAGGGAAAGTCTGTGTAGATTGACTTTCCCTTGTTTGGTTCATCGGTTTTTATTTTATTCGTAACGTCGACTAATGATGACAATATTTTCGAATAAATAAACTGATTTTTCCTTCATCTCTTGTTTTTGTAACATTTTTTTGTCAAAGAGTTGTTCGAAAATACGAAATTTTATTGAATTTTCTTTAGAACAACAGAAATCGCAGAAAACTTCACTGAAGTATAACTAGGACTCGGATTCAATTCAATTTATGCCAAAACCACTAATTCAAATGAATTAAAAAATTAAAAGATTAGAATTATGGCTCGGAATCAATTTACGCTCAAACCCCAAATTCAAATGAATTACAAAATAAAAATTCCTAATTTGAATGAACTTGAATTTGATCTAATTAGTACTCTGAATCAATTCGCGATAAATAAAAAATATCCGAATGAATTGAGAAAAAAAATCTCAATTCCAATGAATACGGAATTGAATATTGAATTTGATTCGTTTTTTTATTCGACAAAAAATTGTCTAGTAAGATGGGGCTTCTTTGTTAAGGCCTGTATTCCCCGATTGACAGCTGAATTATCGTCTGCTAAAAGCTTCCATCTACCAGCATGTTTGCGTCGTAATCGCGTGGTTTCTCAATTAAGTGTCTTACATCAAGATTTGATTAATTTTTTATTGGAAAAGTAAGTTCCTTACTTTGATGTATACCTAGGTGATTCTAAACTGAGGTTACAAGTATATTTTCAATTTGAGTCGTGTATACTTTAGCGAAAATGTTGACCTTGAAATATAAAATTTGTCTCGTTTATTCGCCATTATCTTAAAATATCCTTCAATATAATTATTCACACACACTTTAACTTTTTATCAAATGCATTCCATTTTATGTTTTACAGGATTTTTACTTGAAACATGGAAACTGAGGATGATGTACGGGAGGACAAGGCAGGCTGTAGCATCAGCAGCAGTGCTGCGATTTCAACCATAATGAAAGAAAAACCAGAAGAAGTACTCACACTTGATGCAGCTGTCAAGAAAGTTGTTACAGAGTGCTGTGATGAAGCCAAATGGATAGCCTATGATGACAAGGAATTCGAGTTTCAATATATGGACTTGAAGGATGACAAGGGAAGCTCCTCAGGCAACCCAAAGAAGAAGAGAAGAAGGAAGAATGATACAAATCTCTGCCAGGTTTTTTTTTTAAATTCCCCTTAAAAATAGTCATCTAAATTATGTCATAGTTATTGTTTAGTGTAGTGTATGTTTATTATACTTTGCTGTAAATTTCTTAGTCATAGTTATTTACATTTCAAAATACTTATTTAGATTTGCCGGGCTAGACTAGATGACCTAAATTTTCGGTGCTTTTCCGGTCCACCAGCTGATGCCATTGAGGAACTCATCGCCCTCATAGATCCGTCTTTAATTGCTCAAGTAGTGCCCACAAAGGGAGACGGCCCTGTCGGTAGCGAGTGGAATCACCGGCCAATCTTGCGTCTTGCCCAGTTCTGCATCTACGACGAGCCGGGCGGTCACTTTTGCTCTGTCGATGGCGTTACCATCGAAGCCGACCACTTCCTCCACGCATCAGGCTACGTCAAGACGATTTGGAACGACTCGGTGTACATTGAAGGAGGCATCGCTACTAAAGAAATCGATCCCATCAATGGATGGTTCATCAGCGGATTCGATGGCTGGCTGAAAGCCATGTTATGTAAGTTGTATTTTCTCAAATGCTACAAACCCATTTATTATAATGCTCTTGTTTTCTAGGTATCACAACTTCTTATGCCGATAATTACTTAATGGCTCCAACGGAAGATTGCGCTCTCCTCTACAAAGAGATGGAGGAGAAAATGGATATTAGCAAGACTGTTATCGAGCTGTTTATCGAAAGCGATACGGCCGAGTACGAGGACTGCGATCAGCTTCAAGCCCGCCCGATACCTGACGGTACTGCCGTCGCTGAAGGTCCTTTCTTCCGCAGGGCTCAATTTATTTGTGACCGAGTGTACCAGTACCACTTTGACCCAGGTGGTAACGAGGACGAGCCTACGCTAAATCTCAGTCCCTGCATGAGGATTCTGATCGAGCTTTCCGGCACCACTTTGGGCAAGAAGAGAGAAGCAAGAAAGAAGGAAAGGTGTCCAGCTAAACACAAGAAAGTCACTTGGACTAATGCCACTACCAATCCACTGGTGCGCAACGTTTTCGGTGTGTATACCTCCAATCAATCATTTATATAATTTTGAATTCTAATCCTTTTTATTTTTATTTTATAGAATCGTTTTTTCAAGACAAACTGAAGGATGAATGCAATGCCTGCCGGGATACGGTAAAGTTCGGTGGTTCCGGCCGGAGCAAGCAGTCTTGCGTCCATCGTAAATGCTCCAACATGGCTTTTCACATGGGCGAAGATGATGAAGATATAGATAACATCCTGGGTGAGTCGGACCCCATCGAAATCATCTCAATAGACCATGAAAACAAACCAGACAAAAAGGTTAAAAAGGTGACGGATTTGATTGAACTGGACAGCACAGTCTTCAAGGTAATATTCTTTTAAATTTACCATAATTTGTTAAAATTAAAACAGGTGGTTTCGTATTTTAGGTAGTGGATGGTTTAACTTCTTACTCATCCGCTGTCGTCAACAGAAAGAAAGTTGGAGGGCACGTCACCATCGATGCCAACGAGCCCAATAAGCCCACACTCATCGCCGAAGTAGTGGCACCCTTTCAAGACGGCAAGATCGGAGAGAAGCTCTTCCACGCCCGCTGGTTCGCTCGTCCCACCGAAACATTTCTCGGAGAGACTTGCGACGATCCCAAAGAGCTGATTGTAAGCGACGACTGTGAAGACGTCCTCCTCTCTGCCGTCGTCCAAGTGAGCCGAGCCCAGTTGGGCATCTCTGATCCCGTTAAATGGAAAGAACAAGACGGATCGGAAGAGGCTGTCGTTCATCCGGAAGGTGATGGAGATGCGCCTTATTTGTATCGTTACTTATATCGCGTAAGTTTCACTCTTAGTTTTCCATAAAATCTATACTAAAACTCATTTTTATAGGGAGGAACCGGCCGATCTGAGAATCCACCTGTAAATCCGGATGTGGTGAACAATATCCGCGGATGCGGCTGCTGTGACCGCTTGGAAGAGATCCGTCAGCGTGAGTACCCCCAGGTTGGGGAGAAAACAGATGACGGTAGCAACTACAAGACCGTTACCTGGCACGGAATCATTTGTAAGTTTAACTTAAAAATTTATTTCAAAACATTGAAATTAATCATTTATTGATTGTCATAGCTAAGAAACTCTCGCCTCAAGAAGTACAGCTCACTTTGGTCCGGATGTATCGTCCCAGTGATACTCATCTCGACAAAGAAGGGGCCTTCAGGAGTGACTGGAATAACGTCTACTGGTCTCAAGATGAGTGCAACTACCCTCTTGCCAAGGTGGTGGAAAAGTGCGTCCTAGTCTGCAGCTCCGCACTTGACATGTCCGTCCGTGAGTTCGTGAAAACCGGACCGAACCGCTTCTACTTTGATAAGATGTACGTCACATCATCTGAGAAGACAGAAGAGCCCTTTATTGTTCCTCTCCCGGACGCTGCCAAACGTATTGGAGCCGCTCTATCTAGTAACTCCGGCAAAGGAAAAGGGGGAACCAACAACAGCTGTAAAACTGCCCAGCAACTGGCCCTGGTAAGCAGAATCGATTTTTTTTGCTGAATTCTTATTAATTATGAATTTTGATAGTTGCATCCAGCTTTGCCTTTACTACTACTATATTTTCAGGTGGAGTTTCTAGTCGGTGGACCAGCTAGCCAGATGGGTTACCAGTGCATCTTTGGAGTCCTTCAGGTAACTTGAATTCTAGCCTCTTTATTTTTTCACTCTTTCTAATAAGTAATTTATTTTTATTTTTATTCAAGGTTTTAGATGGTTCAACCTTATATCCACCCGCTATTGTCAGTGGAAAAAAAGCCGCTGTGGAAACCCTTTCACCAAATCGTCTCTCAAATAGCAAAACGGTGCTGATGTCAACAGTTTTCACCCAAAAACAAACCGGTTTGTAGATTTAAATACTAAAATACCAGTTAACTGAATATTTATATTTTAAACCCACACTTTTTTTTATTTACAGATTGTGTTGCAGTTATTCACATTCACCATTTTTTTCCGAGATTTTGTCATTCTATTTTTGTATGCATCTTCTTATTTACCTGTGTAAACTCCACACTGCCATTTCGAAATGTTGTCTCGCCCAATATTGTTCAATCTGTGCAGTGTTATTTCCCACCAAATTAGAGTATTCGTTTTTTTTCTATATCCGGTGTACAAGTACCCAAAGAAACGTTGCATGATTTGATCCTTTAACTTGAAATCTGATTGTTTGCATTAACATTTTTGAATTTTGACAGGGACTAATCCAACACTCAGGAAATGTACGTCTCGTCAAAATACGGCAAGTTATTGATTCAGTTTTGTGGGAAATTTCTTCTGTAATCGTTATTTCTGTGTTAACTTTGTGCAATTGTTTTTATATTTATAAAATAAACAAGTGAACGCCATCTATCAACTACGAATTCTACTTTATCGATTTGGGTGTGTAGCATACAGACTCTCCAGGTTAATCTTGACAATGCAGATCAAACAGATCAAAAAGATAAAATATATTAAAAAATAAAATAAAATAAAATCCCTTCGGGAAGAATATCGCATGTATAATATGGATTAAATAACCATGCTCACGCCGGACTGAGCAAGATTATTCTAATATAGTCAACGCGACGGGCAAACCTCATAAACATAGCCTAAAAAATAAGCAATGATAGGCTATTCTAAAAATATACCTAAGTATAAAAAAAAAATATCCCTAGCTTAACCTGGTGCTGTGTGGGATGCTACTACTATTCTATAAAGAAAATGTTTTATTGCGAAATTTGTAATGCTAATAGGATGATTATGTTATTAGATGGGCATTTGGGAGACACGGGGATGTAACTCAGAGGTAGAGTGCTCGCTTCGCATGTGAGAAGTCCGGAGTTCAATCCTCCGCATCTCCAAACACATTTTTTCCTTCTCAGTCAACCGTATTAAAAATGTGTGCTTTCTCAGTATTTTCCTATAATAAGAATCAAATTATGAGAGAAAATTATTTTTTAAAATAATAACGTCACTAAAAATCCAAAAGGGCACATTATTTCATACGCTGAATTCCGTTTTGATACATAAAAAAAAATTATATTATATTTGTTACCCGAATATTTATGAAAAGCCGCACAAGTGTTAGGCGGTCATGCGCATTCATCAAATAGCCTAGAGCGCTCAAGTTTTTATCGCTGTTCTTAAAACTGGAATCTTGGAATCCAGTTCATAACGCCAAACTATTAAAGTTCTTTCTTCAATCAAAAGGTGGAAAACCGGTTCTTTTCTCCCATCATCATCAAATATGATATATATTATATGATGTGATTTAGGTATACACGTATTCCATAATTTGTACTCCCGTCATATTCTCCATATGTAGTCTAATAGACAAACTTCTTGTATTTTACTAGACTTAACCACAGTGGTGTACATAAGGCAATGTAATATATTTAGGCTTACGGTAAAAAATAATAATAATTAAGCATATGAGTATTTACTATATTGCATCCCTCTTAATTACACCATCGTAATTCGAAAAATTGATTATCGTACTTTTAAAAATATGTATACGCTACATTTTGTAAGTATTTTTTTTTAAAGTTTTCCTTCATTGTATTTATTTAAAATATACGAATTTGCTACGAGTTCGGAAAAATGGACGGATTGAATTCGTGAATATTTTATTTGTACCTAACGATTTTATAAATCAGAAGGGAAATATTTACTATAATATATAATATATATTGGTATCCAAGTGACAACATCTTCGGCGTCATTTCTCTTTACATCTTATATATAAACAAAACACATAAATAACTTACACCAATAAATAACTGTATATATATATATATAGAACTAATTTGGTTGGCTAAATTTTGGACACGGGGCAGGCTAATACAAAGAAAATGGCTTTTCAGCTTTGAGGCAACAAAGTTATTACAAAGGTCCGGATTTCCTTTGGTTTCAGCGTAACGCAAAGATCGTTTTCAATAGTTTTAAATGCTTGACTGTTTACAGACTGACTGTCATGATTGTCCCTCCATACTAATCGTTTCGAGTCTTCTTTCCATTCATTTCCTCCTAGCATCGTCTCTTGCATCGTTTCGATTGATAAACCACTAAATAAATCCTTTAAATAAACAGACGATGTCTCAATGATTTAGTTGCTCTTTTGTCATTTGTAATGTAAAATATAATATGTACTTTAAGATCAACAGTTGTTGAAAGTGATTGAATGTCATTCTCATTTGAATAATCCTCGAAAGTACTAAGCTCTAATCGAAGAAGGAAAGCTCCATCTGATCTGGGCTCAAAAGTGAGAAGATTCACGTTCTCCGGAAGGTCACGATTCAGTAGCTTAACCTTTTACATAAAAAAAAATCAAGATTATTTGAAAATAAATGGGTGAAATTCCCTGTAAATCACCTCAGCATTGAAAAGTTGAGACCATTTCTCAAAAGAAAGTTTTGTCTCGTAGAATGACAACTGAGGTTGCTTATACATGTTTTGACTCAAAGATGCGACCAGTTTTGCCGCTTTGTCGGCCCCACTGAGAGTGATATAATGAGAACCGCGGATCGTCAATCCTCGGCCGTGAGCAACTTCATCCAAGATTTCTCCGATACCGTTTCCATCTTCGTGAGTGAGCCTCCGATGAAGCATTAGTTCTACTTGACCATCTTGAAGACTAGAGCCTCCTTGAGATCGATCTACAAAGACAGTCAGCTGACTGTTTCGAGCAGAATCTTTGATGTAGATGTGGGAATTGATCGGATAGTAGTTGCCGGCTACGGGCTCTGTCTCGACGTATTGAAACGACTCTCTTATAGCTCTCCTTCGTTTCATAGTTTGTCGCCCATTTGAATCAGTGTAAAAAGTGTCACCGTTGGATAAATCTGTCTTGTAACGAGTGATGACTTCTTTTCCAAGGCCGTCTCTACTTATCGAATGCACAATTAGTATTTATAATCGAATATACTCAACATGTAAGACATACTCAGTCGGAATAGGGCCTACAACCCAGTCAAATTCGACATGATCTGCTCCTTTGTAGAGTCGGATAACTTGACCGATCCATTCGTTATGATATTGATGCACTTCTTGTACTAACTTTCCTATATATTTACATAAGAGAAAGTTTACAAGGTTCAAATTTAAGAGATGTCCCTCTGTGTACCTTTATAAAGATATTTTGTTATAGCTGGGCTTTTATTTGACTTCTTAATAGTGGGAGTTGCATCCGACGACAAGGGACGGAACATGTAAGCACCCGATGCACGCCTATCTTTGCCGTCACTTCCATTACTTGCAGGATACCACAAAAACTCTTGTTCTAACCGACTTTTCAGTCCATTGTATGAATTGCTAAACGATTTCATCAGTCCCGTTCGCTCGTCTATTTTTATTTCAATTTTCTGGTAGTGGGATTAGAATAATTATTATTATAATAATTACCGCAATAATATACCGCATTAAACCGGCTTAATTTAGTTTGTAATAGCTACTTCATTGGAGATGGTTATGTCTTTCAAGTCAGTGGATTCGTTAATTTCGGGAGAAGCAGATTCGGTTCCGTTTTCCGGAGGTCCAACATAAAACGATTTACTTCCTAATGGAGGTAATTGAGAAGCGAATAAAACCAAATCGTGTGTCGCTTGACTGTCTCTTCCAGGAAGATTCTTTACAAATTCCGGTAATGGCAACAGTTCCGAAGCCACTTTTTTCCCTGATATTATTTTAAATCCCAATTAAAAACCAAATTTGACGTAAGTTGAAAACAGCTAATTTACCGTTTAAATCCAGTACTTCAAAGCCATAAAAGGCTAGCATCCCGTTAATATTAACAGGAACGCGAACGTACTTATCAACAGTTCTGGGAATAGGATTGTACACATTGACAATAAACCGGTCCGCATTTTCCGTTACATTACACTGGCTAGTGTTAAGCTGGCAGAAAGAGACTTGAAGATCAACTTTTGAATTTTTGGGCAAGAAGTTTCTGTGGAAATGGGAAAAAACTACTCAAACCATCAGATAAATATTTAAATGAGTATTGAACTTACCTATAGAAAGAGTTTTGAATCTTTTGACATTTTTCTACTCCTTGGTGAAGAATACGAACGTAATCATCAGCCACGCGCTGCTTTTCAGTACCACTCACCGCATCGGTGTGCTGCACTACCGCCATGGCCTTTTTCATAACCGAGATATCGCCATCGTGATTGATTCTTTTCACTTTCAAAGCAGAAGCCATTTGTTTGCAACTTTGGAGTAAATTGCTTCCCTGACGAACCATGTGCTTCAGGGACGGACGCGATGTAAAGCAGCCGGTCCAGTACTCGTAGTACGTACTCCCATAAGGGAAGAAGTCGTCTGTTTTCTTCGACCACGATTTCTTATTAGCAGGACTGGCTTCATTCTGATGATCATGCAATGCTTTAAGATAGCATGCCGGTGTTGAATAGAATAGGTTGAACTTGCTACCGCTATCTCGACGGCTGTTAGCGGCCCTATATTAGAGATGTCAAGATACGATGTTATTCTATAATGTTGCTCAAACCATCTACACTCACTTTATGAGGACGTCCATTGAGTTAAACCAAGTTCTCGCATTCTGATAGGCAAAGTCATGACCCATAGTAATCATAATATTATTTGTCCCAAAAGATTCCGCTTGACGTTGAGCATAGGTTAGAAATGTACCCACCTGTTATAGATTAAAATGGATAGTTATTGTACGATATAGTTTTGCTATGCTATAGAGATATTACGGTACCCTTTCGTCCAAATGTAAAGTGTCTTTTGCTAGAAAGAATAAAATAAAATGAATTTTAGTTGTAAGATATATGATTTAGACAATGCATTTTCGAATAATGCTTTTAATTAAACAATACCCATGCGTGAAAGTGATTAATTAATTCCTAAAATTATGCTACTCTTTGTTATACCATTGAGTGATTTATCGTTGCATTGAGTATGAGATGACTCATCGAAACAGAAGCCAGCAGGGGCAGTGTAATGATCATACAATATTCCAGTAAATATGTCTCCATCGGCTGCTATCAATAAAAATTAGTCTCAATATAAAAGAAATAAACCTGTTGGTGACAAAGTAATAAAGTTGTCAAACTAGAACTTTACCCAAAGTGTCACTTCCTGACCACATCATTTCCATGTTTTTCTCCGACATTCGCTGATTCTTATCTTGGAAATCAATCCGACTTAGAAACATTCCATCGAATCCCTATTTTATATATTCATATTAATAGTATATTTGTGGATAAAAGATTTTTTATGCACTGAACTAACGGTAATCATTATATATATATATATATATATATATATATATATATATATATATTTTATATCATCATATATATAATATATATATCATATATATATATAGTTATTGACAAACGCAAAATAGATTACCATTTGGGCCGTTAAGGAGGCGTGTTCTCGCGAGTGACCAAACGAGTTTATCTGCCAAGCAACTTTTGGATTTCCACATTCGCCGAATGTTTTGTTCAAGAAGCTATAACATGTTTAAATCCGTTAAGCAAATAACTGTTATCATAATATGAGAAAATAAAATCATTTAGTGAAATGTTATACTCGAGTCCGAGGGACATTTGATCGATGATATCGACGTAGTGGGTGCTGCCTTCGTCGTTCATGCACCAGCCGCCGTTGGCGAACTCGAGCCGACCATTGGCCACCAAATCTTTCACAATATTCTTTATATCTTCTTTCTGTTCATCCCACCACCGCTGGAAGAAAGCTATTTCAGCGTAAATGAACCTGATGAATTAAAAAAATCAATAGGAGGTTCATATTCATGTAAGAATCTGTGATGACCTACTTGCGCGATGGATCGAGTAGGAGTTGGTCTATGGCGCTGTCGATGATTTTGGCAACGCTTACGTTGTGAACCGTGTTTATACTCCCCGAGTAATACTCATCCATTGTGTTGTGCCAGCCGAGATCGTCATGAGAATCTTATTTGCAGCCACAAAGAAAATAGTTTTTAGTAATGGGCCGCAAGCAATGTATACTCTCGATCGTCATACGTATTTATTTCTAAAGATAGTATATACATGTAGAAACGATGGTATGAATTTTTGCAATGGTACTTATTTTTAAAATTAGGATTTTAAGGTCTGATTTGAAATTTTAGTTAATATTATACTTGGAATTTTTAAAATATCTAAGCTTATAGAACCAACTCATAACCTCGTGAATGCTTTAAGGAAAATTTGTTGAAATATTGAATACTTAAATATTCATAAATATAGGTTAATAGCTTTGAATGTAAAAACTGTACGCGACTATGCCGCAGCATATTAATATGCATATATGTTATCAATCCAATCACTACTATTATCCATAATCAGAAGAAATTAGTTTTCCCGTTTTTGTATTTATCGGTCAACGTCGGCTGAAGGCTGTTGAAGGAAAACTCGTTTGGTGTATATACGCTAGGAAACTCGTTTGATTACTATACGAAGATTAGTTTTTTTTTTTGCATTTATTTGTAAGTTGCTCGCGCGATCGGATGTCGAAAGTCATTTTTTAAATATGTCTATTATTAGAAATTCGGATGATAATAAAGAAACTAGCTATTTGCAAATAAAATTTAAATAACTGAGAGATAATGTAAAAACGGGGTTATTTTCTATTCTCTCTAAATGTTATACCGCCAATCTATGAAAAGTATGATATACATATATATATATATATATATACATACGTATATTAAAAAGGGTATGATATTTTGCAATTAAAATCTGGATTACAAAAGGGGGGGGGGGCCTTTGTCCAATCAAGCTGGATTTAAATATGCTTTATTAGAAATACACACTTGGTCTTTCTAGTTCTTTAGTAAACACACGACTTATGAGACATAGCTTGAATCACAGCGGAGATCTGTTACTTTATTTAGATAGTAAGGGTACTTTAAAGTTCTTTAAGGTCTTCTCTTTTAGATTCAGTATCTGATTCGGCATTATCACGGTACTGAATCACCGAAAAAGAGTACCCGACGAAACATCGAAATAAAGTACTCGACCTCCGTTGTGAATGTAGGTAATACAACCAGAGAAAAAAAACTGGCTCTTGTTGAATTCTTAACGGTTATTTTCTAATGAGGCCAGAGTACTTTTGTAGAATGTATATTCCCCGTGCTCAAACCTAATGGCAGCAATGCCACACAAATACATCGCATTCTTATCGCTAATGGTGCATTAAATTAGCAGGTTTTCGTTGGTCCATATTTAGATGGTATGGTCAATCGCAGTCAATGCTCTCACCGCACATTTTAGCCGAATAAATACTGAGAAATAGTTCTTCTTCGTGCATGTTGTGGAATAAATGCTTTGGGCATCGAATTATTTGTCTGTAAAGCATGTTGTCAATGTCTATAAGTTTTAAGTTCAAAACTTGTTTTCTGTTTATACCAAAATCGATTATTGCTATGGGCAATTTCAATAGCTTCTGGTGTGTCCACGAAAAAACGGGTACCCTTTCTGATCGTGGTATTGCAGTCAAACTGACAGGGTATAATGGTCAGGCCCCCCCCCCCCCCCCCCCCGTCACGACAGCGATTCCAAAACAAAAAATAGTTGAATAACCAAGAAGGAATTTGTGGGGTTTCTTGTTACAGCTAATAATTAAGCATGTTCTTATATAAAACTTTTGTCAGCAATGAAAACAGTATTACCACAAATGTATAATATAAAAGTATTACTATTACTATTTCTATATGCTCACTGGAAATACTGTACTAATAGAACATAGTTTTCACATATTGGATTTGAAAGAGTAGCCTAATCTAAAACGCTGATTACTCATCGTAAAAACAGAAGACAAAAGATTCTTTAAAATATAAAGATAGCAAGTTTCGACTTAAGTTTACCCATTTATATTACTTGGGATATGCTATTTAGTATTATCTACTGCTTACGAGGAACAAGGTGCACATTGATAAGTCCTGGTTTAGTCTTCGGACAACTCTGTATAAGAAAAATATTTTTAATTTTAAAAAAATCAGCACTGATCGTCACATAAATGATCAAATTCAAACCTGATATCCACAAAACTTATAATGAATCTCTTTCTGGTTTCCTTTGACAACGTTCATCTTAGCACCAGAAGATAGTGGCATCGAATATTCTTCAGATTTTTCTCTTTTCTGGTTGGGCGAAATTTGAACATTAAAGAGGTTCGCCAGTATCAAAAGCAGGGCGTATGCAGCCAGCACTTGAAAAAAGACGCGACGTTTTATACCGATTCTTAACATTGTGCACTCTATATATATTTCGGTATATTATTCGTGCGGGTATGTATTCAAAACAAGAGCACACACCAGACTGCCCGTTCACGATTAAGTTTCTTTGGCTAAGGCATCTGCACAATTAGAACTTGAATATATAAACTGTACGAAGGCTTATATGCATACTTGATTTGTAGCTTTTTCACATTATAACCAGTTGAGTTACCACACCTTTTATGCATATTATAAGAAGAAATCTAGATCATATTATTTGCTGAAAATTCACGCGGTCCGAAATGTCAAAACTGGTTCGGCTCTTTATTCTCATTGAACTTGACGACTTCCAATAATGTGATTTCGATCGTGCTGGGAGGCCAGAAACATATATTAGCTATAAAAAGTAGGTGAATTGATCCCCGTGTACTGAAACAACTATATATTACTACATGTTATATAGCCTAACTATGTGTAACAGCAGATGATTCAACCCCGACTTTGACAAATGATTATAAACTTCGATGTATTATTTTGTGAACACAGCTTAACCAATGCATATTACTGGTTGGTAACTTTATGTCGGCCCAATCATAGGCCTATGTTTAATTAAACTTCTTTTTTAGGCTAAGTAGGCCTAGGTATATAGTTAAGTAAGTAATACATATTTCCTTTTTTTAAACAAACTTGACTGCATTTTTTTCCCTGGTTCAATTCGTTTTTTTAGACTAATGTCAAATTATAAAAAAAAATGAAAAGCGTTCTTGAAAACTTGTTATTGACCTTTGGAAATATACGTATAATATCTTTAAATTCCAATCCTCAAGTCACGAATTAAATGTCAAGCTAAAGCCAGCTCAAATTGAACATTTATTTCATCCAGAATGTGTTTATTTGATTAGAAACCAGATCAACAGTATTCTTATTTGGTACCGGTATGCATTTTCCTTTCTCGCGTTCACATGACTGATGCCCATCACTTTTTGTTGGGCATTGAGAGATGCTCTCGCTTTGCCGGTTTCCTGTTTGTTGTATGAAACCGTCGCATAGATGATGAGTTGATAAATAAACTGGAAAGTATGGAATTATTAATATGATCCCCACGCCTATGTTCAGGTTTGGTAAAAAATGAAAACTATTTATTATGGGTGGGGCCGTTACATTTATCTTATACGACAATCACATTTATAATTTTTTTTTCATATTACTAATCTATGCATCAAAGATAGGAATTCCGACGAATGACGGTTATAAGCTGGATTCCGTTATTCTTATTTTATTTAAACTATAACGGTCCGATGTGGTCAAGTTTACATGAAATTTGGCAATCTTTGCATAGAAATGTATTCTTTAATACCTTTTTATTGACTATTGTAATAGAGCTGTAGCTCTAGCTGTTGTGCTTTTTGAAATTATTGCTAGTATATAATAATAGTCATATACATTTGTAATTCGGTGTTTATTGTCACTATAGACATACATAGAAGATAAATACATGAATATTTTCTGAATTTCTGAAAGCATTTTTGTTTCTACTATTGATTTCAAAAGAGACCTTAATTTTCAAATGCTTGGGAAAGAACTTGACATTCGGAGGTTAAAGTTGCAGTGGTTACACAAAGAGGATTCTGAATTGGATTTGGACCCTTCTCTAGATCGAAACAGGCTTTAACATACAGAGAAGGCATCACATGATGGCCCCTATGTTCGATATAAATTCCAGCCAAGCCTAGCTAAGAGGGTACATCAATTGAATCTGTAAAGTAGCTGTTGTATGCGATTGGAGAGGTACGAGACTCAAAATTTCATGTAGGTATGTATAACGTTATGCAGCTCAGTCAGTAATGATTTAGCATTCTGACGAAAACAGCCAGAGATGAAAGTTGGTTGTATTACCATGAGCTATCTAAATAAATTTCTTGAAAAAAGGCGCAATAATTACTATTTCCCAGTTGAAAATTTCCTATAGTATTTCTATGGTTTTGTTTTGCCTTTTAGTGTTCTTTATATTAATTTCGTCTTCTATAGAGTGCACTATATAGCGCGCTCGCTATACAGATTATTCCGTATGGATAAAGTCACTGTGGAACCTTCGGGATTGGGAAATGTAATAGTGTAATGTAATAATGTAATATATATACGATAGCCCTCAGGGAAAATAAATCTAGATGGTTTTTAATGCCATAACATTTTCTTTCATTTCAGTTAGCGTAATTATTATGAAGATAGATTATTGTTAAGTGTCCAGAGGCTTTAATATAACTCGAAAATTATAATTTTGGAAATTAAAATAAGCGTTTTTTGCATGATATTCGCAGATAATTATATTATTTTTGCAATTTGGAAGCAACCAATTAAAAACAAATATGTGGTAAAATGGTAAAGCAGAAGTAAAAAAAAAAAACATTTTGTAAAATAAAATGGTTACTTCAGCCATTAATGCTTACGCCACCAAATTCGCTCCAACGACCGTTCTATCGACTTTTAGGTTAACTGGAAACAATCGAATTTAAAAAAAAACTTTTTTTTTACTCTCGCAGATCGAAACTCATTATTTAGACCCTTGTACTAAATATTTTTTTATTTTCAAAGTAGACATTTTTTTTTACTAAATGTGGAAAATTAGTTTTAGTTCCAATATTGATTTATATTAATGACAGTTAAATGGTACGTGACATTAACGGTTAAGGACACTCTTAAAGGACGGAATTTCGGGACGAAAAAAAATCCCTTTCCTACTGAGAGATTTACGATTTCAGCACAAAAATCCACGATTTTTTTTAAAACTAAGGGCACCATATACCCCCCCCCCCCCTCCTCCTTCCAACTTTCATAATGCACAAACACACGATTTGAGCATAAATTGCAATTATTATTCATTACAAAACAGTTTCATCATAATGTAATTTCATTGTGCATTAAACCAAGTTTATCTATTTCACATTATAGAGTTATACAATATTAAGAGATATGATAAAGTGGTTTACAATAATAATTAAAACATACACGCCTTATGACGCTAATCAACAAATTCAATATCGAATTTTAGATATAGTAGTACTTATATTTAATGCCAACAGCAAATTTAAATAAAGGAGTTACAAATGTATAAACTATAAAGAGAAAAAATTCCAATTAGTTCAAACATTTAGAAAATAACCTGCTATAGTGACATAAAGATCTATGTTTTATGGATAAACTTCTTGATTTTATGGTCTATTATTCTTCTCTGACTTTAGCCACGACGAATTCTTACTATCTTGAAGCGAATTTTTTCAATGAGAAAAACAAGAAGGGAGACTCCGCATCCCAAAAGTAAGATCACAAAAGCGCTCGAAAGATCTATCAATGTTAGAACTCGGATGCGAGGGACATTCTTCTTGTAATCTTGAAGGAGGCAGCCCTTTGTAGGCGGCTCGTATTTCTTGATCCAATGCATGGCCAGGCCAGTATCACTCCACCACTGCATTCTTCCATTATAATAAATTTTCAAAAGTTATTGTAAGACCATGACCAAAACCATCTTATTTGCCTTGTGTAATAATACATTATAATTATAATATTTGAATAAAAGGCCTACTTGATTCTGACTGCGTCTTATCTTATTTGCCTTGTTTAATAATACATTATAATTATAAGTTTGAATAAAAAGCCTACTTGTTTCTGACAGCATCAGTATAACGCCAATGTTTTTGATAAAGGAATACATAATGGGTATCCAATATGTCATCTACGTGTTTAGTCGAGGCCGTGATTTTACAGTAACCAGCCTTCTCATTCAACTCGTTCATAAGTGAGTAAAAATTATGTTCGCCCTTCGAAGATATTTTAAGAGAAAGCATTACATTACCCTCGTACTTTTGTATGAGAATATGTTGTGGTATGTGTCTTACTAAACCATGGACGAAACGTCCAGTAAAAAGAAAATCAAATCTCTGTTGAGCTGTGGTGAATAGCCACTCGGGATGCCGTCGGTACCTATCTGCAAAGAATTTCGCTCGTCTAAACAATTTACTTTTTGGATCAGGCCGGCTCGTCGAAGTGCCATTAACGGCAGCCTAAAAAACATAGCATGTATATTTAAAGTGAAATTGTGTTCAAGTAAAAATAAGATAATTGCCTATAATTATTGATGTTCAAAACTAAATGGATATTATGTTAAGCTACTACACTTACAGACATCATGGCGGTAGTAACGCTGTTCCTATCTGTTAATGACCCCAAATTCTTGAACATGGGATCAAAAGCGAGATCATCGTAATTTTTCGGTACAGGCAGTAACGTTGGTATGGTTAAATAAGAAATTAAGAGAGAAGAATATGCATTGACGAGGACCAAAGTAGCCAAACACCAACTTCCTAATAGAATCCTGTAAAACAACTGTTTCCCAATCGGCCAACTCCCTTTAAATATTTAATAAATACGATTACATTTCATTTCTATTTTTAAAAAATCATGATTGAATTAAGCTTTTGTTACCTGAGTGCCCCGTTATATTTGCCACAATGGCGTGTAATCGATCACCGATTCTATTACCGGCAAATGGTCGGTTAACGTTATTGTTAATAGTAGTAAAGAACTTATCATATAATCCGGGTAATCCAAAAGAAAACCATGTCATTGTTACCATGGCAAGAAAGAGACTCAACCAGACCTATATTATTATGTATTAAGTAAATAAAGAGAAAATTATAATTAGCAGTGAAAATAGAATTATAATGAAAATAAATTATGTATCGTCCATCTATTTAAATGAAAAATAGTAACTAGTAGCTGAAAAGGGCGAATCAGAGCTAAAAGGCGGCTCTCTTCATCCGGCCAAGGAACCAATAGGGCCGTTCCCGCACTGGACAATGGAATCGAAACATCTAGCCTGATGAAGTCTTGCACAGTAAGTGCGATACGAGTCACTCCAATATCTGCTTCCTAATATGGCGCACCATCACCAGATTAAATTATATTCTAAAAATAGGTAAATTAGTTATTTCATATAATATAATACGTCTCTCATTAGAAAATTGGCTTCCGTTTCTCTTGGTCCCAACTTAACTAGATCTTCCGTCCGCGTGTGAACAAAGGAAAAACTGTTGGGCACATATAGCTCGATAATAAATTATTACTTAACAAAAACCAATTTATTAAGGGTTTGAAACATATCTTACTTGAAATGAAACAATTCGGCCATGTATTGGCAAGCATCTACAGCGTAACCGCTGTAGCTAAATGTTCCGTCAGCATTCTTTGTTATGGTCATTGCAGTAGGGAACTAAATGCAATAATAATGATAATAGTCATATAGTAAACATTTTCAAACTCGACGCTTTTTTAAAGAAGGGAAACACGATGTAATAACTTGTTTTGCTTACGTTGGTTGCTGCTATGCGTAGATGAGCCCCACGCAGTTCTTCAAGTAGGACCGAATACAAAGTCTTCCAAAGTTGACCAGTCCCTAAAACTACATTTACAGAAACATCATTTGATGCTGATGAAAGCACGAAATCAACAATGGCTAAGATAAAAACAAGAATATTTTCTGAAAACATTTTTTTTTCTATTGGTTTCTAAAGAGAGTTTAATTTTCAAATGCTTGGGAAAGAACTCGAATAAATTCGGAGGTACTAGTTGCAGTGGTTATACACGAAGAGGATTCTGAATGTGATCTGAACCCTTCTCTAGTTCGAAACAAGCTTTATAATATTATAGAGAAGGCATCACATGATGACAACTATGCTAGATATTTATTCCAGCCAAGCCCAGCTAGGAAGGCACAGCATAAATCCAATCTGAAAAATAGCTGTTGCATTCGATTGGAGAGCTACGAGAGTACGAGACTCAATATTTCATGTATGCATGTGTAGCGTTACGCAGCTCGGTCAGTGATCTAGCATTCTGACGGAAAAGCCAGAGACGAAAGTTGGTTGTATTACCATGAGCACTGTTGTTGTTTTGAATATGTGCTTGATTCCATGGAAACTACCAACACAATTCTATGCATACTATGTAACAACGCCGGATTACTTTATGAATTGGAAATGTTATCAAGTTTTTTTAGCTCGAAAGACGAGTTCAACTCGATCAGTGATGTAGCATTTGGGCGCAAAAGCCAGAGGCAAGAGTTGGTTGTATTACCATGAGCTCTGTTGTTGTTTTGAATATTGGTTTGATTCCATGGAGACCATCAACACAATAATTGTTGATTGACAATATTCTCAAGTTCATTTTTAGTTTGTAATAAGGCAATTTCAGCTCCATCAGTGATCTAGCATTTGGACGGAAAAGCCAGAAGCAAGAGTTGGTTGTATTATTACCATCAGATCTGTTGTGGTTTTGAACATGAGTTTGATTCCATGGAAACCACCAACACTATTCTATGTAAAAACTTCGGATGACTTTATGAATTGGTAATATTCTCATCTCTATATTCATATTTTAGATCGTAAGAACTACGCTGCTGGCTTCAAAAGGTATTTTAAGACCCCTGGCCTTTCGGTATATATCTTGGGGATGGGATAATATTCTTTTTTTCCACTTCATAATTTGAATATATTCGTATAAATCGACACAAACAAATTCCCAAAAATTATATATAATTGTATTGTATTGTATTGAATCAATTTGTATACCGCACTCTCCACACGAAAGATCGAATGACGGTTTAAGCAAGGGAAGGGGTGCAGCCTTACATGGCGCAACTCAGGTGGGATTAGAAACAGCTTTCGCAACCCCGGGAATCGAACCCGGGTCAACTTGGAGGAATAGTGTTGTTCCAGACCACTCCGCCAAGTCAGGGGGAATTCATAGGTATTAATGGTTGAATACCTTAATGGCTAGTTCTTATTGTTATAACTTATAACACGAAGTCCAAAAATGTTTTCTTACATTTTCCCATAGCAGAAAATATAATAGATTTATATATATTTACATTTAGAAAAGACCATCAACCAAACTATTATTAAACAAAACTTTTAAGCAATGAAATTATTTCTCGTATTTGACACCCCCCCCCCCCCCCCCCCCGAGATTAAGTGGATTAACTTGCAAATTTTAATTTATGAATTAGTTTACTAACGAATATTAACTCGGCTCGGAAAAATGTTCAGTTCTTTTCAGTTTTGGGTTTTAATGAAATTCTCAGAACTCTTAGGCTCCTATTATATCCCTCGAATCGGTTGAAATTCTCAACAGCCAGAGCGTTACCCAGCCTGAATCGATATCATTGTCTCGCATTTTGCGTGAAATCTAAATTCCGACCACCCATCGTGTACAAATCTGGAAGGCACACGGTGTTTGGCCGAAGATTTTTTTTGCAAATTTGGTATCGACGATTCACAATTTAAGAATCAATTAAAGCCTAAGTTTTAATAGTTTTCGCAATTACGCAAATATTAAACAATATGAAAACCGGCTGGTTACTTTTCATTACCTGCTGTTGTATAGTACGAATGTAATAAACGGATATAAAATGGAATAATAAACACATAATAATTGAATGGAGTTGATTGTTACATATTATATATTGAAAAAATAACTATACACAAATGTTTTACTGTCACTTGCAAATATATTTTTTTAATGGCGTATAAATAATTGACTCGTTTATTTTTATTTTACTGATTTCTTGGTTATTGACTGTATAACATAAATAAAGGAACAAATTGTTTTTATAAAGCCCATAAGAATTGTTGGTTTATTGTGTATGGCATTATCCAATGTTGATTCGTATTAAATCATACAGTTTACATGGGGCTGTTTACTGGGTAATTCGTAACTAGGCGCAACTACTGTATATTAATAACTAATAATGACACCAAACACCAAATTCAAATTGAAGCTAATAATGCTAGCAAATTACAACGTAGAGAACTAATTCAAGCTACAACCAGAATTGAAAAAAAAATTATTCAAAAAGTAAACTTTTTGTAATAAATAGCCTTTAACGGCAAACTACTTTTCGATCTTAAATCCCATCTCTTAATTGGATATTCAGTTACTCAGCCACGGTGAATTCTCACTATCTTAAAGTGAATTTTCTCAATGAGAAAAACAAGAAGGGAGACTGCGCTCCCCAAAAGTAAGACCACAAAAGCGCTCGAAAGATCTATCAATGTTAGAACTCGAATACGAGGAACGTTCTTCTTGTAATCTTGAAGGAGGCAGACCTTTGAAGGTGGCTCGTATTTTTTGAGCCAGTGCATGGCCAGGCCAGTATCGCTCCACCACTGCATTCTTCCGTCATTAGTATACATTTTAAATAATTATTGTAAGTATAAAACCATATTCAAAACCATGTTATCAGCCTCCTTCAATAATTAATAATAAATAGAATATTTGAGTATAATGCTTACTTGTTTCTGACTGCGTCAGTATAACGCCAATGTTTTTGATAAAGAAATATGTAATGGGTATGCAATAAGTCTTCTATGTGTTTAGTCGAAGCCGTGATTTTGCAGTAGCCGGCCTTCTTATTTAACTCGTACAAAAGTGAGTAAAATACATGCTCACTCTGAATCCAATGTATGTCAAGAGAAAAAAAAATCGATTATCCTCATACCTTATTTATTATCTTTTATTTATTTATTCGTATTGATTGATGTTGTATGTGTCTTACTAAACCATGGGCGAATTGTCCAGTAAACAGAAGATCAAATCTCTGTTGAGCTGTGGTGAATAGCCAATCGGGATTCTGCTGATACTTTTCTGCAAAGAATTTAGCTCGTCTAAATAATTTACTTTTTGGATCAGGCCGGCTCGTAGAAGTGCCATGAACAGCAGCCTAGCAAATAAATGTTTACAATAAGATCAGATATAATATAACAAATACATTCATAAATATATTATACTGACAGACATCATGGCAGTGGTCACACTGTTTTTGTCTGCCATGGATTTCAAATTCTTGAACATCGGATTAAAAGCCAGATCGTCGTAATTTTTTGCTGAGGGCATCAATGTAGGTATGGTTAAATAGGAAATCAAGAGAGAAGAATAAGCATTGACGAGGACCAAAGTCGCTAAAAACCAACTTCCTAACAAGATCCTGTAAAACCACTGCTTCTTAACCGGCCAATTCCCTATAAATATTCAATAACCACGACCAATCATCATTTCAATGATAAAAAATTATGTTGTACATCAATTAAGTTTTTAGCTACCTGCATGCCCCGTTATATTAGCCACAATGGCGTGACATCGACCAACGAATCTACTGCCGGCGAATGGTTGGTTAAGATTATTGTTGATGCCACCAAAGAACTTGTCGTAGATCCCAGTTAATCCAAACGAAAACCATGCCATAGTTACCAAGGCAAGAAGGAGAATCAACCAGACCTATTATTTACAAAGGTTTACACAGAAAAAAGTTAAAACATAATTTGAACATAAAAATAAATAGAAAAATACTAATAACCGTGAGCTGAAATGGACGAACGGTAGCTAAAAGACGGCTTTCTTCATCTGGCCAAGGGACCAATAGGGCTGTTCCCGCACTGAACAATGGAATCGAAATATCTAGCCTGATGAAATCTTGCACAGTAAGTGCGATACGAGTCACTCCAATATCTGCTTCCTAATATGGTGATCCATCCAATCATATTTTCAAATTGAATTATCATTTGCATAAACTAATATATCTATATATTTAAAAGATATATATTACGTCTCTTAAGAGGAAGTTGGCTTCCGTCTCTCTTGGTCCAAACTTGACTAGATCTTCTACCCGCGTGTGGACAAAGGAGTAACTTTTTTTACGTAAGTAACATGATCGATGTACATAAATTACATTATCAGCTATTGAACCAGTCTACGAAATTTGCAGAATAAATAATAGGAGTATAAAATGTCATACTTGAAATGAAATAAATCGGCCATATATTGGCAAGCATCTACAGCATAGCCGCTGTAGCTAAATGTTCCATCAGGATTCTCAGTCATTACCATCGTGTTGGAGAACTATAATAGTAGGAATTTACTCAACTCATTATTCTTTTTAGGCTGAACTTATATTATTTTTTTGGCTTACGTTGGTTGCTGCAATCCGTAGATGAGTTCCACGTAGTTCTTCAAGTAAAGTGGCATACAAAGTCTGCGTAAACTGATCCAACACTACAAAATCTTTCGAACCACCAGTCAATACTGATGAAAGTGCGAAGTTTACCATGACCCAGAAAAAAACAAGCATTTCTTCTGGAAACATTTTCAGAAATTTTTATTTTTCAAAGCTGAGATAAAAACTCTCTCAAAATTCGGAGGTAATAATTGGCGTGGTTATACAAAGAGGTTTCTGGAAATGGTCTGATCCCTTCTGGTTCGAAACGGGCTTTTATATAATAAAGAAGGCGGGCATCACATGATATGGCCATAAGGCCCATAATGCTGAGCAACGTGATTGTCTGTAGCAGTCAGTGATTTTTTTTTTTGAGAATCGTCGTTATTGCTTATTTTAATATGCTGGTATAGACGTGTTGTTAGCTGAAGTTTAGGAACGAGAATAGTCAAATAGCATCGCAAATGAGCTTATTGCCCACAAATTTTCCAGGTACATTCTATAGCCAAGCTTGCCTAGCCACGAAAGTACCTGACTGGATTCTGTGAAATAGCTGTTGGATTCGATTGAAATGCGACGTGAGATTAAATATTTCAAGCAGCTTTATAGCCCGATCAAAGCTCTGCTAGCATTTTGACAGAGGAAACCAGACAGGGAAGTTGGTTGTGTTACCAGCCTTTGTTGTGTTTCTGAACGTCTGTTTGATTCCATAGAAACCACCACCACAAGTCTACATATTAATTACATTCCATATGAAATGAAGGAATGGTATAACATAAAAATTAATGATCGATGCACTTTGTTCTGTATAATTTAAACAATCAAATATTTGTATTTGAGACTCTTCTTTTAGTATATAATACATGATTATATTGCGTTGCACGAATACTGTATGCTAGCTTATGTATGTAATGGCTACCAAATGCATCGAATGACTAATTAACCATTGTCAATCATTCAAATTTTCATCAGAAGTAAAGGATACTGCAGAGATCAGCGGCCAGTTTAGTCTAGTTCTAGCACTTTGCACTTTTTTACAATTATTTGGACTGTTTCGCTCGGTATTCGATTCGGACAAGGTCGGCTACTACGATACGATAGGTATATCGTAGTAGCCGGGTATATCGAGTGTTGGTTTTACCTCTATACTATGTTTTTCTCTTAGTATTCTCAATAAGATCTTGTTTTACAGTTGGTACATACCATCAACCTTATAGTAGTATATTAGCCTTGTAATAAATTTAAAAGGGAATAAGAATGGTATGTGTATTTGTCACATATAATAAATTTTGATTTCTTTTCTGAAGTATCACTCTCGACAATAGTAAATCGCTGTGGGGGATCGGATACTATTATACTATAATATGGATACTTGAATTCAATATTGCCACAATATGCCAATAAACTAGCAGCCTCCAAGGATCCAATACAATACATTTGAGTTGATTATTGGTTTTGAACAGGCTTTTATTAATACTGAATTGGCTGGTATGCTGGGAATAAACTGAAAGTTTAAAATTGTAAACATTTTCAATAGGAAAAGAAATCGGGCACCAAACATTTCCCAAACTGAAATTGTGATAATGCAGCTTTTGTATATATACGTGCATTGATGTACACATGTACTGTACGTGTTTGTGAATATTCGAACTGAAACTACGTGAAATATTATGCAAAAGGGTGTGTGCTTATGGTGCAAAACTGCAAAAGCCCAACCGGATTATTCTCAGATTTATAATTACAAATTTCAATGGGTACGATTTTAAAATTTAAATTTTAAATCGAAAATTGGAATGAATATTCGCATATTCGAACATTCAAATTTGTCTCTATTTGAATTAAATATCTATGAGTGTTGTAGCAGCCAATTGTTTTTGTCGGAAATCGCATGTTATAGCTTGCTATGATATGCTGGTAGACTAGTTGCGACTTGCGAGCTATAATATTTAAACGAAAAACAGTCAAATGACATCGAATGTAAGCTTACCATCTACCTACTATTCATATTTTCCAGCCAAGTACAGCTGGTAAAATACCAAACTTGATAGCGGTTGGCCTGTTGCATTCGATTGCAATGGTACGAGACTTAATATTTTATGCAGCGATCAGAGTTCCAGCATATTTTGACAGAGAAAGCCAGACAAGTGCTATAAGTTGTATTAACAGTTCTGTTGTGGTTTTGAACTTTTGTCTGGTTCCATGGAAACTATAACTACAGTTCAAAATTACTTTCTTCGTATGGGGATGAACTCTGGCTGAGCTTTTGCATGCAAAGCGAACATCAGGCTACCACTGAGATCTGCCTAACTAAAATTTTCTCTATTTTCAATTACTATTTAGTATTTTACAGCAGTTTAACGCGTATATAATGAATGATGGTGTCAAAATCATTGGGGCCACGATCAACCTCTATTCCTTTGATTTCATGATGGGTTCATGCATTATACAGGTACAGAAACAAGAGACGTATTAAAACATCTTATAATTATTTTATTTATTGTGTTTTGTTCCATGTATTTTCATATAACATGTCATATAGATTACAATGATTACTTATAGTGTGAATATGTGATATACGCTTAAAACCAAATTAAATGTAGTTAATAATACTAGATAATAATTAAACAAATACAACTCAGTAATAATTGAAAAAAAAAATAATATAAATAATGTGCTGCCATTCTCAATTGATGGTATAATTTCAAAAAGTATAAAGAAAAAAAAGTATAACTACTTGATTCTAACGTTTCTTTTCCTTACTATATTAAACAATTCAGCCACGACGAATTCTTATTATCTTGAAGTGAATTTTCTCAATGAGAAAAACAAGAAGAGAGATTCCGCATCCGAAGAGCAAGACCACAAAAGCGCTAGAAAGGTCTTTCAATGTTAGCACTCGGATGCTAGGGACGTTCTTCTTGTAATCCTGGAGGAGGCAGCCTTTCGTAGACGGCTCGTATTTCTTGAGCCAGTGCATATTAAGGCCTGTATCGCTCCACCACTGTATCCTAATACCATTGTAAAATATTCTCGTTACTTAGTAATAGCATAAGCAATTTATAAAATAACCCTGTCGTAATACTTGTTGTGTACACAAAGAAACTGGCGCGTTTAAATAACTTATTTTTTGGATCAGGCGGACTAGTAGAAGTTCCACTTACAGTAGCCTAGTAATGACATATTGACACGTACAGTATATTTATATTTGAAGTAAAAATGTCTTGTAATAATATAAATAAAATATGCAAAATTAGTCTAATGAACTATAAAATCGGTTATTTGCTGCTCTTAAAATGGTTAAATATCTAGAGATATACTACTGAGTTACTGACAGATATCATCATGATGCCAATGATGTTCTTGTCGGTCATTGATCTCAAATTCTTAAAAACGGGATTGAACACCAGATCGTCATAATTTTTCGGGGACGGCATCAATGTTGGTATGGTTAAGTATGAAATTAAGAGAGAAGAATAAGCATTGACAAGGACCAAAGCAGCCAAACACCAACTTCCTAGCAGGATCCTGAAAAACAACTGTTTTCTAACCGGCCAACTCCCTTGAAATATTCAACCAACGCGATTAATTAGTAATGTTTTCTTTTACCAATGACATTGTTTAAAAAGACCTGGGTGTCCAGTTATATTTGCCACAATGGCATGAACTCGATCACCGAATAATCTACTGCCGAAAAATGGTCGGTTATAGAATTATCATTGATGCCACCAAATAGTTTGTCGTAGATTCCGGGCAATCCAAATAGAAACAAAGTCATTACTACCAAGGCAAGTAAGAGAACCAACCACACCTACATATGAATTTCATATATATTTTTAAAGTTATATTTTAAAAGTTATATATTATTAAAAATAAATAACCGTCGGCTGAAAGGGGTGAACGGGTGCTAAAAGACGGCTCTTTTCATCCGGCCATGGGACGAGTAGAGCATTTCCCGCACTGAACAATGGAATCGAAACATCTAGCCTGGTGAAATCTTGGAGATTGAGTATGATACGAGTCACGGCAATATCTGCCTCCTATTATATCGGGGTATACACTACATTACATAATAAATTTTTAAATATATCTTCGTATACATTTCTCAAGAGAAAATTTGCTTCCGTCTCTCTTGGACCCATTTTTTCTAGGTCTTCTACCCGTGTGTGGGCATAGGAATAGCTGTTTTAAGTGAATGAAAGTTATATACATAGCATATATTACAAAATAGTTTAGAAAATACTTGAAATGAAACAACTCGGCCATGTATTGAAAAGCATCAACAGCATAGCCGCTGTAGTCAAATGTTCCGTCAGGATTTTTTGTTATTATCATCGTATGGGAAAACTGATAATTTGTAATTTTCACAAGTCAAAGAAGATGACTCTTAAGCATTTTAACAGTTTTGCACTTACATTAGTTGATGCAATGCGTAGATGAGCTCCTCGCAGTTCTTCAAGTAGGGCCTCATACAAAGGCTGAGTAAGTTGATTCATCTCTACAATATCCCCCAAATCATCAGTTAACACTGCACAATAGCCAAGAAGGAAAACAATTATTATTATTTCTTCTGAAGACATGTCATTCTATATTATACCGTTGTAAGGGATTTTAATTAATTTTTACCAATGGAATTGCTGCAAATGCGCGGAGGTGTAATTAGTTGGCGTGGTTATACAAACAAAGAAGAAAAAAAAAAGATTCTGGATTTGATCTGAGCCTTACTCATAAGTCCAAAACGGGGTTTTATAGATCAGACAGAGTCATAATTATACGATGGTTACATAGCTAGACTGTTCCCTTCTGTAGCAGCCAATGGCTGTTGTCGGATATCGCATGTTGCTTCAATGCTTCTCATGTGCTGTTCGATATCTGTTGAGCTGAATTTTCTATACGGAAGCTGTCATTTAACATCGCAGAGCCTGCTATCCACCAACTTTTCTGGCTACATATATTCCATCCAAGCAAAGCAAGGGCGAATATTAACATAGCAAAGTTTACCTATAGTACTAGCTGCTGTGTTTTGTGTTAAATAGCTATGTAGCCTCCGATTGATGGGATGGCACGAGGTTGAATGTTTCATAACGCATTAGAGCTCGATCAGAATTCAGAGAACAAGCTAGCATTCTAACGCAGAAAGTGAGAAAGCCAGATGATTTTCAGATTAAGGCTTTGTTGTGTTACCAGTTTTGTTATGTTTACCAACTTCTGTGAGGTTCCATGGAAACAGACACCGTCATTTAAAACAAATTATTGGTATTTTTGATAACTCTTTTACAATAGATAAATGCATATAGGTGATTGTAGAAGTATGTATAGTGTACAGGAAAAAGCTATAGTATTATAAAATAATTTAAACACTAGTATTTCTGCTTGTGTTAGATTAAAAAAGTTAATGACGGGAGTCTGAAATCAGAAACATTTGAAGGATTGAAAGACGAAAGAATATCCACTGTCTAACATTATCATAATTAAAACTTTGTTAATGTAGCCTACGTGTTTGCAAATAATAAATTTTCTACTGCGTGTGGCTTATTTGGAAACACAAATATATATTGTCACACTCTAGGGTGACATTTATAGAATTGAGGAAATGCAGTATAAGTTTAAAGTAATGGAATTTTGAGCAGGATCATCGTAGATAGAAAATAAGGCGGAAGGAAAAGGGGCGTTTTACATCTTCCCACTTTGACTGCTATTTGTTTTTCTCCTTAGCTGTTTTGCCACCCTTACTTTCGCATCCACCCTTGGAAAGTTAGATAACGCCGATGACTGTGACTCGTATATAAGCAAGTTGAAGTGAGAGTTAAATTTTCAAATACACTCTGTTTTTAGACTACACCAGCAGTTACAACATCTCCGTGTTCTAATTTGAGCAATTACGCAGCAGTGTCACAAAATTAAACGAGTCCTATATAAAAATGCTACCTACTGTTGGGGCAAAATCACTTATTTACAGGCGTTTTCTATATTCTACATACTTTAAAATGAGCTTTAAACAAATATTTAGGTACCTTATTTATTAATGACTATATAGGCTACATGCTGTTCACTGGATTGCGGTTCCATATATGTTTCGTTCTGTGATAAAAAATCGAAGATCGAATGATCGATTATTGTTTCAATCTTACTACGGGAGGTTTTGGGTGACTTATAAACCTAGACACACTCATCAAAATATGCAGCAGTTATATCACTGATATGGTCTTTGCTATACATTACGGACTACATAACAGCTAGGGATATTTGAAGTTCTGATAACTATAGTCTAGTACCGTAACTTTCAGGTTTTGATGCGTCAGCAAACAAAATGAAAGAAAAATTTAAAATAAGTGAAAGAGAGTAATTTTCAATTTAAGAATAACGATATTTCTTTTGCAAATGCTTCCCACATTAAGCCTTGCTGAGGGGATGTTTGGTGCGGTAAAAGATACAACCGAGATAGGGGAGACCGGTTTAGTTCATATTACATCGTCCATCCTATTCCTTATTTGGCTCGCTTGAAAGCGATTGTTTTTTCTTGTAAGCGATTCGGACAAGGTTAGCAACCACAAACAGTAGCGGTATACAATTTTAAATGCACCACTTCTAACTATTGAAGGAAAAAATACATATTTTGATTAATTGTGGGAATGTGATGGAATATATACGTGTGTTATTCTGCAGTAGACAGACTTTCCAGTTCCGCACAACTCGTCAAGAAGAGAATTAAAACTTGTCCAACCTCAAATCATTTTTGAAGGGCACACATTACGGCGTATATTATTGCGCATATTTTAATGCTAATTTTTTATTCGTTAATTGTTTTTCTTGACATTCTCTCTATCGATCCATGCAGTAAAAAAACTTGTTTTGGGGGAAATTCCCCATCAAAAGTACTGCCTCAACCTTTACCGCACCCAGTATTGCACAGCCTTCTGATGACATATATGTATTTTTGACCCTGAATTTAATTCCTGGTTAGCCACTATAAAAGCTAGGAAAATTTGTAGCTCAATGTATGAGTTGTCCGACGTCAAGGACGAGGTGTCAGGAGTTCTGGCAATTTTATATTTGTACCATGAACAGCTCATCGCCTAACAGCATGGTGTTCGTTTTACTCATTTTCATCCCAACTGCATTATTGTATGTTTGTGAGGCTCAAATGGTTACAACAACGTCAACTGTTGGTATATCGACAACGATGACAGAGACATCCACCAAGTTTGTTTTGGGGTTTTGTATTTCTCAATTAGATGGTCCCTGCACACAAAAAGCACAGCATCGCCAACCATATTATCCATCGCTTCATGAAACAATATTTCCTCGGGACAGTGGAGCCTTTTTATACAACCCATCAGCCGTTGAAAAGTATTCATCTTTCTTTTCTTGATTTTTTTAAAAGATTAAATCATTTGAAATTTTGTTCATTCAGATTGGAAGTGACTCTAATTGATCCAGGAAATGGAAGATTGCCGTTAAGAAATCATGAAAATTATATAATAACCCAATCATCTTTAAAAGAAGAAAATCTTTTCGACAACTATTATGGATCATCTTTTGGAGTGCTTAAGCAACCAACTGCATTCTTCGTCCGTCCGTTCGCGAATCTATGGAGCTCTTTAGCTAGAGCCACCAGTACAGTATACCAGACCGTTACATCGACATTTTTGACCACTTCGTACGTAGAAAGCACAACTTCAATTTCAACTTTATTCATCAAGAAGTGCGAAAATTCAGTCGATACCAAAATTCTTCAGAAAATGTTACCCAAATGCCAACAGGAATCACAAACAGAATCACCAACAGAATCACCAACAGAATCACCAACAGACTCATCAACGACAGAGCCTGGAAATTCAACAACGAGTAAGACAATTACTTTTACGTACAGATCCGGGACTACATTTTTCTCATTTATAATTAGCATTAGCTTAAGCAGGAGACTCAACAATGAGTAAGAAAATTACTATTAAAGAACAAATGGTTTCATCTATAATTATATTCCTTTATGATACTTACTTTAGTAACGCTTCTTTTTAGTGGGAAAGTGCCCAGGAACACCGGAACAATTGATCGCCACCAGCTCTTTTTGTGACACAAAAGTTAACTGCCCAAATGCTACGGATGAGATCGGTTGCTCCTGTCGAAGCAGACTTGAAAAGCTAGTGGTTGCTCCGGAAAGAAGTAGGCTTTGCGACGGGATATTTGATTGTCCAGGCGGCGAAGATGAAGCTGCTTGTGGGGGTACTTCTTGTTTACAATTTTAATTTTTTAAAACTTATTTTAAAACTTCTTCTACAGGATGCGATGAGACGGAATTCACGTGCGATACAACAGATCCGATTTCGAAATGTATTCCTTTGGACCAACGATGTGATGGCGTGAAACAATGTAAAAACGGAATGGATGAAGCCTTGTGCAACATCCTCTCGCCTACTCAACAACCAAATGCAAATGAAGAAAGTTTATACAAATACTCATCATAATTCAAAATTATAAAACTAATTTATTTATTTATGAATAATTAGATCCTTGTTCCGAAGTTCAGCTCTGGATACGTGATGCGCAATATCGAGGGAGAATGGTATCCACTTTGCGTCGATACTTCAAAAGATTCAAAAAACATCGACGAACTTGCGTCGCGCATTTGCTGGATGACAGTCGGTAACAATAGCACTAACGGGTAAGTTGTTCAAGTCTTTAAAGTATTTTCTCCCTCTCCCTCTATTTATTTGTCCCCTTAATTTTTCACAGAGAAATCGAATCCGAAATTCAAATGATCAATCAGTCCGAGTACGATGGAACGTATGCTGTTTTCAACAACGATCCTTTTGGACACCCCTTCCTCGTAGCCGATCATTGTCCCACATCACAGCTTCTTTCCGTCTCGTGCCCAGATCCAATCTGTGGCCGTAATGCCCCAACCCTTAAAACAACTCTGGAAGCAGACGCCATCTTTAATAGCGTCCCAACCACCACATCTTCGAGTATTCCATTAATCAATTTATAACTCTACTCATTTATTTATGTACTTTAAAATAGTTCGGAAAAGACAAGACGAAATGAACGAGAGACCATTCGACGATTTACTTAGAATCGTAAATGGAACTAACGCTGCTGAAGGAGCTTGGCCTTGGGTTGTAGCCATTATTGTGAATGGCGGAGGAATAAATTGCGGTGGGACATTAGTTAGCAGTCGCTGGATAGTCTCAGCCGCACACTGTTTTGTAGATGAAAAAAACCCCGAATCGTAAGTTTCTCTTCTAAAAACAATATGTGGTTAGTTAAGCATGTTAAAAATATATATTTATTCTTTTGTGTGCTTTCAGTTTGGAGAATAATTATTATGAAGTCCAGCTTAGTATGCTCAGGCAGACTTCACTCTCGTCATTAGAGCAAATCCGTGCTGTCCACAAAATCTTCGTGCCTCAAGAATATGAATTTCCGGCTCACGACATTGCTCTTTTGGAGGTCAACGAACCCTTCCAGTTGAACCAATGGGCCGCTCCTATCAGCAAAGAAACTGGCACGTTTAAATAATTTACTTTTTGGATCAGGCCGACTTGTAGAAGTTCCATTAACAGCAGCCTGAACAGAAGTGAAACAATCTTAAATCTTAAATACAACTACGTATAAAATAATGGATGGACGATTATATTTGAATGTCTAAAATCGGTATAATATTATTTTAATGATGCACTGACGGACATCGCAGCGGTGCTAACGCTGTTCTTGTCAATAGTGGATCCCAAATTCTTAAAAACTGGATTAAAAACCAGATCGTCGTAATTTTTCGGTACGGGCATCAATGTCGGTATGGTTAAATAGGAAATCAAGAGAGAAGAATAGGCATTAACAAGCACCAAAGCTGCCAAACACCAACTCCCTAGCAGAATCCTGTAAAATAACTGTTTCCTAGTTGGCCAACTTCCTTTAAATGTTCAATAAGAGCAATCACTTAAAAATGAAATCATTAATAATAAATTATAACTGTAACAATAAAAGACCTGAATGCCCCGTTATATTGGCCACAATAGCATGAAATCGATCGCCCAATCTAGTTGGGGAGAATGTTTGGTTGGAGCTACTGTTGCTACCGAAGAATTTGTCATAGATTCCCGGCAATCCAAACAAAAACAACGTCATTGTTATCAAGGCAAGAAAGAGTATCAACCAGACCTTTTATGTATAAATGCACCACAGGGTAATAAAAGAATAAATTATGGTATTTCTTGATAATCTATGCATAAAATCACCGTCGGCTGAAAGGGGTGAATGGGGGCCAAAAGACGGCTCTCTTCATCCGGCCAAGGGATAAGTAGGGCATTTCCCGAACTGAACAATGGAATAGAAACATCTAGTCTGTTGAAATCTTGCAGATTGACTATGATGCGAGTAACAGCAATATCGGCTCCCTATATATTACGTTGAATCTTATTTTAGCCGCGTACAGATTGTTTAATGAAACTCATTCACGTATCATGTTAGCAAGATAGTTATTATATGTTTTGTAGTAATATCAAATATACGTTTCTCAAGAGGAAATTTGCTTCAGTCTCTCTTGGTCCAAACTTTTCTAGATCTTCAACTCGTGTGTGAACAAAGGAAAAGCTATTGAACAGAGAATTATTGTCGTCCGTTTTGAGGAAAGTTATATACCAAGAAGTATAAAAGACATACTTGAAATGGAACAACTCGGCCATATATTGGCAAGCATCTACAGCATATCCACTGTAGTTAAATGTTCCGTCATGATTTTTCGTTATTATCATTGTATTGGGAAACTATAATAGTAGCATTAAGTCGCACACAATATTCACTTTAAACATGGAAGGCGAACAACAGATTTTTTTCAACTTACGTTGGTTGCTGCAATGCGTAGATGAGCTCCATGCAGTTCTTCAAGTAGGACCGAATACAAAGTCTTTGAAAGTTGACTCATTTCTAAACCTTCTCCCAAATCATCAGTCGATGAAACTGCGATAGCAAGAAGTTAATAATTGTCAAGAAGAAAAAAATACTTTCTCTGAAAAAATGCTGTAATAAAGAAAAAATTACGAAAAGAGCTTTTTTTATTTGGGGGTTTGAATTCGTTGATTGGTTTCACAGAGAAGTCTAGATTTGATCTAAGCTCTCATCTAGTTCAAAACGAGCTTTTAAGTCACAAGGAAGGCATTGTAATAATATGACTACGCCCGTTGCTGGACGACCCCTCCTATATGTTATTACAGCCAATCGGTAATCGTTTTTGTGGGAAATCGCATGTTGCTTCTCATATATGTGGATATACGATAACTACCAAATGTCATCGCAGCGAGCTTGCTATCTACACAATTTCATTTATTCCAACCAAACATGGCAATAAGGAGTCAAGGATGACTAGCAAAGTACAGTTCCTAACTTTATTCGGTAGCATATAGCTGCTAGCTGCTGCATTCGATTAGAATGGCAGGGGCTTTAATATTTCATAAAGGGTTATAGCTCGATCATCATCAAGTTCGGAGAACATGCTCTAATATTCAATGCCAGAGAAAGCCACTGCGGTTGGCACGTTATCGGCTGTGTTTTAGCAGCTCTGTTATGTTTGAATTTCTGTTTGATACCATGGAAACCACAGCCAGTTTCAATGAATTTTATCCTACTTTTTCAAAGAAAAATTAAAAGGGAAATAAAGAACATATGTATAAGTAATTCACAATCCAATACATATGATCGATTCATTCCCTCATCAGTCATCAATCATATAAGAACTTCTGCTTCAGTGACACATTTCCTTATTTTTTTGGCCAGGCACAGGCGCACTACGTGTAATCAGTATACTATTCTTATGTCTGAGATAAATGGATAATACATTGATACGAGAATGGTGGAGAGGTTTGTTAAAGGGTATAAGAGAGAAAATAGTTCTTTTGCACACCAACACATTTGGAGTTGTATTAGACCTGAAATAATAAGCCATTTATTCGCCTATAGTAAACTTTAAAAGGGCGAATTTGTATTACAAATTATTGCATTATTCACAAATAATACTCGACAATAGTGAATCGTTGTGAGGGATGGAATACTATCATACTACATCGATAGTTTATTTGGTACAATATTATTTCAATATACAAAATAGCTAGCAGTCCCGAGATTCCAATGCTACATTTTAGTTGATTATTGGTTAAATTGAAGAGGCCTTTATTAATACTGGATTGGCTGGTATGCTGGGAAGCTGGAAGTTTGAAATAGGGGGCATTTTGTCTTGTAGGCTACGTGTTCGCGAATAATTAAAAATCTGTCATCTATGAGTTATGACTTATTAAAATATTCACCGAGCTGGGAATAGTAAACAGCGTCGTGTACAAATTCTTTGTGCCTATGGGGTAAAACTGTAAAAAGCACATTCGTATAATGTAATAGGCGATTCAAATACAAGTGACTAATTGAGGTTGAAATTTACAAGAGTCGCATCCATTTTTTAATTAAAATTTAAAAATATAATATAAATATTTGCACATATGTGCGTACCTCAATAAATAATATAGGTATAGATCCTTTATGAAGTTTATGAACACAGAGTCAAATTGGGTAAATAATGTTATAAAATATCAAATGCTATCGCAGAGCTTGATACCTACAAACTTTCCTCATATTCCAATCAAACACAAGGAGGGTCGATGAATCTTGATTGAGGTTTTTGAAACGAAAACAGTCAAATGACATCGCAGATGAGCTTGATGATACCTGCAAACTTTCTGTTAACCAATCCCAGCTAGAAAAGTATACCTACCTAGGATCTTTAAATTAGCTGCTAATAGCTGCAATCAAATGGAATAGGGCAAGAAGTTTAATATTTCATAAAGCGCTATAGCTCGATCATAATTCGGAGAGCTCTGCTCTAGCTGGCACTCAATGCTACCAGAGAAAGCCGAAGCCATATAAGCTCTCTGTTATGTTTTTGAACTTCTGCTTGAATCCATGGAAACCAATGCCATATCAAAGCAACAATCTAAATAACTAAATAATGCCCTCTGGAAAAGCTGTTTTTTTTTCTCACTATGAGGGTGTCTTACTTTGTGAATCTCTACTGCGTTTTTTGTTTTTTGTTTTGAAGAGGATTTTATTGATGCTTGATCTACTGGGAAACTGAGAGATTTTAATCGGAAACATTTTGAAAGCTGAATAAAGCCAAATAATTAATTGGAAAAAAATGATGGCCAACTTACTTTTAAAAAAAATCTTTTTAGCTTATTTTTTATCCGTTTTTTTAAATAAAAAAGAGATCAGAGTTTTTCATTTGGGACTAGTATTTACATAGGAAGTTTTGTCATTCTTTCTGCTTTTTAAAAATGAGCTATTTAGATAAGTTGTAGCACTTTTCCTTCGCTCGTAATTTATTTAAGCACATCAGGTGCGTTTTTGTTGCAAACTCGGTTTCAAAGTTAACTCGTTTCATGGTACGCACTCTTGTGATACACAGGAAGAAAGGAGGTAATCAGGTAAGGGTAAGTAGGAAGGAGGTACAAGAGAGGAGTATTGTAGATCGCCTCATCATTTGAAATAAAAACTAATTTGTAAAAAAGGACGAGTAGCATGCCAGGTACTACTAGAGTCATATAAAAACACTGTATTTGAAAAGCATTTTACTGTACAGGAAACCGAAAACATTATCAGTATGCTTAATAAAGGGACATTATTGTGGTATTTATATTCACAATCTTTTTTTTTTATGTCTCAGGGGATGTAACTCAGAGGTAGAGTGCTCGCTTCGCATGTGAGAAGTCCGGAGTTCAATCCTCCGCATCTCCATCGTAATTAATTTTTTTCAGAAATTTACTATTATGATACAATTTCAACGTAGAGAAGGTTTTAGACTATTACTAGAAGCTTCCCAGAAATTCATATTATCTGTATTCGATAAATCTTAGAATAAACAAAATTTTTCGCCAAATTATTTAATTCAGGTTCCATCACCCTCTCAATTTTAATTGCATTATATTACTGGGGTGCATCAGTATCCATTATAAAATGGAGTCGAAGGTTTGCTTTTAAAAACATGCGGTGGATATTTTCTTTTATTTAGCCTTGCTGAAAGATTATTTCCCCCGGTAAAAGAGACGGTCGAGATTGGCGATCGGTTTAGTCTATATGGTTCTTGCATAGTTGCATACAACATTATTCATATACAGCAGTTTAATTGACCGTATTTGAATTTATGATAAACAATTCAATACAATTAAGGTTATAATAAGCATAGTTTAAGGCTGCACTGAGAAAACAATTTACTACCTCTGACAAAATTGGGGGTGTCGCATTGATTCCAACTTTTATATTATATTATATGTTTTATATACAATAAAAATGTTTGCACTATGCCCTAAGTAAACGTTTGCACACGAAAAAGTAGACCACTAGGCTATGCTGGATCCTCTGTGTGGCTTGTAGGCTTTAATATATATTTTGATAAAATGCTAGTATTTAATAATAAACCAGCTTCATGGCGTTATTTCGTTTCATTGTGCAGTGCACTATGTTTATTTGAACATTCACATTGTTTAATTATGTAGTGAAAAAGGGATGGTGTGAGCAGCAGTCGTATGTAATAAATACTAAATAAAATAGGTCTCATGCCGCTAAACTACGGTAGCATTGTAGCTAGTAAAATAGGTTATAATGCTTAATAGAGCTACAACCCCATGACAGTAATTTTTAAAATTAATTAGAACATAATTAAGTGGATTAACCTAACCTAACCTGCTCATAAAAATGCAAAATACTACTTTTTGACTAACTTCTTGATTTTGTCACCCGTTTTTTTACCGTACTGAATTTAGCCACGGTGACTGTTTATTATCTTGAAGTGAATTTTCTCAATGAGAAAAACAAGAAGAGAGACCCCACATCCCAAAAGCAAGACGACAAAAGCGCTCGAAAGATCTTTCAAAGTTAAAACTCGGATGCGAGGGACATTCTTCTTGTAATCCTGTAGATTGTAGAAGGCAGCCTTTAGTAGGCGGCTCGTATTTCTTAAGCCAGTGCATGACAAGGCCAGTATCGCTCCACCACTGCATCCTACAATTATAAAATATGATTTCCGTTAAGCTATAGCTTATAAAATTTTATAAAATAATCATGTCATAATACTTGTTTCTAATAGCATCAGTATAGCGCCAATGTTTTTGATAGAGAAATACATAAGTGTTTTCCAGTAGGTCATCTACGTGTTTTGTCGAGGCAGTGATTTTGCAGTAGCCAGCCTTCTTGTTCAACTCGTAAAGAAGAGAGTAAAAAAAAATGGTCACCCTGGAAATTTTTTTTGGAGAAATTTATTCTTATGTTCTACAAGTTATATGCTTTTCTCGTTCGCGATTATTAGTTTGCTGATAATTGGTTCCATTTTTATTACTGAATTATGGACGAAGCGCCCAGTGTACAGAAGATCAAATCTCTGTTCAGTAGTGGCAAATAGCCACTCGGGATGCCGCCGAAACATATCAGCAAAGAAACTGGCACGTTTAAATAATTTACTTTTTGGATTAGGACGACTTGTAGAAGTTCCATTAACAGTTGCCTAGTTACATATATTTGAAGAATAGAAAATTCTAATATTATAATGTTAGTAAGGATTTGAAAAAGATAGATATCGATGATAATATAATCTTGTCTAAAATTAGTCAAGTATTATGTAAAGCTAAACTGACGGATATCAAAGCGGTAGAAACGCTGTTCTTGTCAGTTGTGGCTCCCAAATTCTTAAAGATGGGATTAAAAGCCAGATCGTCGAAACTTTTCGGCGAAGGCATAATCAATGTTGGTACGGTTAAATAGGAAATTAAGAGAGAAGAATAGGCATTGACAAGGACTAAAGCAGCCAAAAACCAACTTCCTAGCAGAATCCGAGGGGTTGACCACTCACCATTTGGGTGTACGATGCCAAAATTCCAATGGAATTTTTTGGAATTTTTGGAATTTTTGGAATTTTTTGGAATTTTTGGAATTTTTTGGAATTTTTGGAATTTCTGGAATTTTTGGAATTTTTCCGGAATTTTTGGAATTTTTGGAATTTTTCAGGATTTTTTTCTGGATTTTTTCGTTCTGATCCCCAAATTTTTAATAATTTTGGCATCAGAGCTTAAATAAGAAATGCGTCGATTGTAAATATTTATGGAATAGAAATATAATTATATAGAAAATGATGGCATAGGTTATTAAGTTATTTAGTTATATTTAAATTATAATATAATTGAACATGATAGAGCGCAACCTATATTGTCCAGCCATATGTTCTTCAAATATTGTAATGTAAGTGTTGAACTAGTAACTAGAGAATAGTTATAATTTCTTGCGCTATACTTCCATCCCATATCAATGCTTGCATGTTGTGTATGTTTCGTTTAAGTGATTTGGGGTTTTAGTTTTTATTAAGTAAAGAAAATACTAAAAGATAAATATAGGATGTATTAAATTAAAAGTATTTTTTTAATCATCAGTTTCTGAATTCTGCCCAAAGAAGAAAGACATGTCACTCCCATTCAACTCAAATTCATCAATCTATCATATATTCAATAATTTAACGTTGATTTCAAAGCCCCTTCATCTAAATGTATACTTAACTTTGAACTTGAGATGTAAGTTATTCGTATTTCGACGAATTATTTCAGTATAAATCAAAACCAATAATAGTAAAAGTTTATCAGAACTTTCAAAAATTGCGCAAATATTTACTGCTTCTAATTCCCCCATAGCTTAACTCTTTGCCTTTTGCGTTTGAGTTTATTCACGATAACATTGATATAGAAATAATAACAACGGAACTGTTACTTGTGCAACAACTCCAATTGCACTGTGTTTTTTTAAACAAGTACATTTAAATTACAAAAGGGGAATTAGTTCATTTGATTATAGAGCGATTCATATTTTCCTAAAATTCCCTAAAATGAATAAAATCGAATCTATATTCAAAAAACATGAACGCGGTATCCGAAAAACCACATTAAAATATAACGAATCATTATGTTTATGGTTTTATTTTTGTAGACTACGTACCTATATCACTTCTTTATAGACTTATACCACCCAATCGACCCCCCCCCCCCCTTAACTCCTAAATATTTCAATCATCGGATAATTTTCGGTATATATTTTTGCTATCAATTGTACTTTAAGTTTTATAACCGGTATACTTCTTAAACTTAAACAATACTATGATATTAATTTCATTTTTCCGTTTGGTATTGTGTTTGTTCTGATCTTTTAAGTTTAAGTTAGTTCTATTTTTTCGATTACTTAATAATATAATCGGCTTCAACTGGGAATCACAGGAACAAAATTTTTTGCTATGAGTCGGTTACTAATGCAGTCTAATTGAAAAATATTTAATCATTAATTCAATTCTGTCCAGTACGTAATAAGCAAAATCGTCGTTAGTGTGTATATCTTCTCAATAATTTAACATTTTGGAAATGTTCATCAGTGATTTGTTTCCCCCTACATGCATTCAATCAAACCGAGTAAATAACCTATTGATATAATTGAATATAAAACACATAAAAACTAGAAAAAAGTTTAAAATTTATGAAATCATAACACATATTTGGAGAGATTTTCTGGATTTTCATCCAAAATTTTGGAATTTTTGGAATTTTTGGAATTTTTGGAATTTTTGGAATTTTCGGAATTTTTGGAATTTTTGGAATTTTTGAAATTTTTTGGAATTTTGGCATGGAATTTTAGGGGTGTACGAAGAATTTTTTGAGTGGCCAACCCCTCGGCAGAATCCTGTAAAACAACTGTTTCCTAGTCGGCCAACTTCCTTGAAATGCTAGTAGTAACAGCAATCACTTAAAAATTTTATTTTTAAAAACATCAAAATAATGCATAATAGCTTTAAAACCTGAATGCCCCGTTATATTGGCCAAAATGGCATGAACTCGATTGCCCAATCTGATGGCGGAGAATGTTTGGTTAGGGTTAGTGTTGCCACCAAATAAATTATCGTAGACTCCGGGAAATCCAAACGAAAACAACGTCATTATTACCAAGGTAAGAAAGAGAATCAACCAGACCTATATATGATTTTTATGTTTAAAAAATTATAAGAGTAAACACGAATAAACTTATAACAAGTCGATAATGGTTCTATTTTTCTCTATTTAAAAAAGAATTACTAATAACCGTCGGCTGAAAGGGCTGAACGGTAGCTAAAAGACGGCTTTATTCATCTGGCCATGGGACCAATAGGGCCGTTCCCGCATTGAATAATGGAATCGACACATCTAGCCTGATGAAATCTTGCAAAATAAGTACGATACGAGTCACAGCAATGTCTGCCTCCTATTATATGATATGATATGATCGATTCAATCATATCATGTATAACATGATAATTTAGTTTGCATAAGCTGGTATAATAACATATACGTCTCTCAAGAGGAAATTGGCTTCCGTCTCCCTTGGTCCTAACTTAACTAGATCTTCTACCCGCGTGTGGACGAAGGAAAAGCTTTAATATGGAATTAACATAACACATATATAATAAGCATTGTAAGCTATTGGAAAAAATTATATAATACGGGTATAATATGCCATATACTTGAAATGAAACAATTCGGCCATGTATTGACAAGCATCTACAGCATAGCCGCTATAGATAAATGTTCCGTCAGGATTCTTAGTTATCATCATCGTATTAGGAAACTAAAACAATTTATGAAAAATTGTTAGTTTTCTTAAGAAGACTTGAGTGATATAGTTTGTTTAACTTACATTGGTTGCTGCAATGCGTAGATGAGCCCCACGCAATTCTTCAAGTAAGGTGGCGTACAAAGGCTGTGTAAGTTGGCCCATCCCTACAACATCTACAGAAACATTAGATGATAGTACGGAATCAAGAATGGCCAATAAAAAAACAAGCATTTCTTCTGAAAACATGTTTGTTCTGTAATCTTTGATTTAAAAGACTTGAATTTTTTAAAGTAATACAAAAAAAACCCCTCAGAATTCGGAGGTTTGTACTTGTGTGCTTTCAAAGAGAGGTCTCAATCTGATCTGGACCTTTCTCTAATTCGAACCAGACTTGATATATAAGACATTTAAATATCATACTACGTTGCTGGACCTGCTGCAATATATGTGGCAGGCAATCCTTTTCTCGGAAATCTCATGCTGCTTCTCATATGTTGATGAACGAAAACGGTCAAATCCCATCGCAGAGCGCTTGATATCTACAAACTTTTCTCATATTCCAACCAAATACGCAGCAAGGCCCCAGTAGGATGACTAGCAAAGTACCTAACTGGATTGAAGTTTTGAAACGAAAACCGTCGCAAATGGCATCGCATATGAGCTTGTTATATGTAAACTTTCTGTATATTCCAACCAAGTCCAGCTAGGAAAGTGCCTAACTCTGTAAAATAGATGCTGCATCCGATATTGGGATGGCACGAGACTTAATATTTTATGTATCGTTATAGCTCGTTCAGAGCTTGGAGAAAACGATGTAGCGCTCGCTGCATTCAAAGCCGGATAAAGCCTCAGTATATAGATGCGGGTTATTTGTGTTATAGCGCAGCTTTGTTTGTTTGGCTTCTGTTTGATTCCATGGAAACCACAGCCAGTCTAAATTAATTTAATCGTTTACTTTCAATTAGGGGCAGGAGAAATAAAAATAATATTTTTAATTCATAACCCAATATACATTTATTGCGAGCGTAGCGAGCCTAATAATTCATTTCTTCTCCTATTCATTTCCCCTACGGGTATATGAATCGTATAGTAGTCCTCTCAGAACTTTTCGGACCCCTGAGGCATGTGGTTCCTTCCAGATTATTCTAGCCTTTCAGGGATTTTTCTTTTTACAAAATTATAGTTCATTCGAAAGGGAATTCAATTATCTAGGCGCGTTTTTTTGGAATATTCAATGAAATAAGTAAAACTTTTGTTTTAACCGATTCCTTTTTGGTCCCATAACGACCAACGTATTTTCAGTGCCTAGCAACCGTGGAACTTCCACTTCCATGGAACAGACGGATCCGTTTCTATGGAGAATTTTGTCTGCTAGCTTCACCCAATGTAAACACAAGATTTGATGCCTATTCCATTTAATATTTGTATTTCTTCATATTCCTAGAATGAATATTATTTTCGCTTTCTCATTTTTCGAATTTATTTTTACATCCTTAATAATCGAATTTATTTAGTTATGCGATAGTGATCTACTCGGTCACTTCGATGGGATAGTTAGGCGACTTAACATTTTCCTTATGATTAAAAAAACATGAAGCTTTATTGACCTCGTTATTATGACCTTTGATGATTTAGGTTAGAATTGGTTAGGTTATATTACATCATTCTTCAATTCTTCATTAACTATAATCAGTGTTTGGAACCTTAATTCGTGGAGTACCTCAAATTTGACGGAACCTTATGAGGTTACTGGACATATATATCATATTATATTATAGATGTCCAGTCAATGAAACAATGCAACCTAGATTACATTCAACAAAGTCATAATAATCAAATCTATACAAGAGGGTTTGGCGAAAAGTCATTAGCACATGGGATAGGTTAGATTAGGTTTGGTTTATTTTATGATTCCTCAGTCTTTAATTCAAAATAAGCGATGGAAGGCAATAAACCAATACCGATAACTATGGCTATACCTAAATCTTTCAATCCATTAACTAAAACAAATACAATTATTTAGCACTTATATAAAAATAAGTCAGAAAATCGAATCATACATTTTAACCACTATTTCCTACAACAATCAAGTCCAATCAATTTCATTCAGCTTCCATCTAACGAAATCCAAATCATCTCTTTATTAAGATTAATTCAGGCGAAGTCTGAATTATGCTATTAACCGCGAGCAGAAAAGCTCGCTTTACTATCTTATGAGAATAATGGTGTATATAGACACGCATAGGCGAATTCGAGCCCGTGAAATAAGGGGATAGGGCGAGCAGGAAATCATTTTTTAAAGACTTATTTAATGGGGAAAATAGTTCTAATTGCTCGAAAGAGCGCTGAGCAAAAAAAAAATATGTGTTACTATTTTCGTGAAAGATATATTTTTAGGGGTACTGAAACTTCTTTTGAAGAGTGCCTTGAAAGGTTTCAATAAATCCAGTCCGAATATAAACTTATTTAAAAGTAGTATTGTATTTACTAAATTATTTATCTTAATATAGTATGAAACTTACACTCAATACTGTAACATCTAAAGAGAAAAAAATAGGGTGCAGAAGTGTTGGTCAAGATTTTGAAGAAAGAAGCAACAGTACCATTATGTACATCCCTATCTGTGTTAAAATCCTATTATAGACACAGGCACTGACATTCTTTTACTATAAATTTATCAGAAATACCTAATATATCAGAAAATAAATTCAACACGGATGATATGACACTACATATCGAATGGCTATAACTATTTTCGACAACTAAAGTGTATACCAAATACCTATATGAAATACATTGATTGACATTTATACATAGATAACTCGCTCATTCCTTCTATCTATTCTAAAACATAGCTAATTTAGTCATATAATATTAATTATTTTCTATTCATTATTCTATGCGCAATTAAGATTTCTTATACCAGCATTTTAAACTTGAAAACTTTTATTTTCGGAAACAGCATATAAGCCGTACCACTAGTAAGCATTGCAGTTTCGTTTTACTTTGCTGGAATTTTATTCATTTTCGGTCTTTAAAAGTGATGATTATCTGTATGAGCTCTGCACATAGTTTATAACCGTTCAACCAAATTTTCGTTATAGATTAGTGATATGTGTGACCTAATAATAAGGATTGACTAAAATAAAATTAAAATGACTTTGCCTAATTTTTAAATACAGTTCAATCACTTTTGCGCTTACAATTTAATTGCATTACGACTGGGATGTATTATAAGTATCTCCGTACAGTATCTATAAAACGAAGTTGAATATGAGCTTATAAAACATGGTTTTAATACCCTTTTTTTAGCCTTGCTGAGGGAGTGTTCCTCCCGGTAAATAAATACGACCAAGATCGGCGACCGGTTATTTGAATAATAGATCTATTGGGCATATCATATAGTTAACGTCGTCGGATAAATATAAATGTTGTTTACTAATTGTGGTGAAACTGCAAAATCACATATTAGAATATAGGTGATTCAAATACGGCATTCAACCAATTAGAGTTGCAAATTGCATGCGATAGCCATCTATTTTTTTATACTTTAGTACAATTCTCTTGAATTGTGGTTGCAAAAATGTTGAGTGGATAAATACTGTTTTTTTCATTTTACTGTATCTATAATCGAGATTAAGTTTTGCCTTTTTTGAAAATGATTCCATCCTTCACCAGAAATTAATTTGGCAAATCCGGGTAAATCGGGCATGTTTTTAACGCTATTTTTTCTATTCAAAAAAGGTATTACTAATATATTTTTTATCCTTCATCAGCATTGTTGACTCAAGTCATGGAAGATTAGAACAAAAACACGTGAAGTGATACATTAACATGCTCGGTACGTTTTTTTCTTGTTTAGTTTTAATCATTGTATTTGGTACGGTACGATGCGTACAATAAGACACAGTAACAGAATAACCAACGGGGGAAATATATGATAAGTACGGTATATATACATCATATGCATTCTCATGATCATGATTTAATTGCATATATACTGGGGTGTATCAGTATCCATAATAAAATGAAGTTGAAGATTTGCTTTTAAAAACATTTGGCCCATATCCTTCTTTCATTTAGCCTTGCTGAAAGAGTTTTCCACCCGGTAAAAGAAACGGCCAAGATTGGCGCTCGGTTAAGTCTATATGGTTTTTGCATAATGGCATACACCATTATTAAAACCGTATGTGAATTTATGACAAACAATACAATATTATAAAAGCATACTTTAAGGCTGCGTTGAGAAAAAAACAATCAATAAATTTACTATCTGTTACTACCACTGACAAAACTGGCGGCGTCGAATTCATGGCGACTTTTATATTAAATTATTTATACATAATATAAAAGACGACCGTTTGTACGCTAAAACGTAGACCATGCTAACAACAATACTAACAACAGTACTAATATTTAATAATTAATCAGCTTCATTGCAAAGTTTATAAATAAAAAGTTAACAAACAATTATAGCATGTCAATGATGGTCCCTTATCTTTAAATACAAAATAATAATAACCGTCAGCTGAAAGGGGTGAACCGGAGCCAAAAGACGGCTCTCTTCATCTGGCCAAGGGACCAATAGGGCCGTTCCCGCACTGAACAATGGAATAGAAACATCTAGCCTAATGAAATCTTGCACACCAAGTGCGATGCGAGTCACAGCAATATCTGCTTCCTAATATGGTGAACCACACAAGCATATATTTATTTGATTATGTATTAAATGATAAACTCATTGGTATAAACTATCATGTAAAATGTATACGTGTCTCAAGAGGAAATTGGCTTCCGTCTCCCTTGGTCCTAACTTAACTAGATCTTCTATCCGCGTGTGGACGAAGGAATAGCTTTAACGAAGTTACGTGCGATATACATAATTTAAAATTGATTCAATCTATGAAACTTGCAGAATAAATAAGCGTATAAAATGCCAAACTTGAAATGAAACAATTCGGCCATATATTGGCAAGCATCTACAGCATAGCCACTGTAGCTAAATGTTCCATCAGGATTCTTAGTTATTACCATCGTATTAGGAAACTATAATTTAGTAGAAATTTACTCGCAATTCATCAGTCTTTTAAGACTAACTTTATAATTTATTTTGTGCTTACATTGGTGGCAGCAATTCGTAGATGAGCTCCACGTAGTTCTTCAAGTAAATTGACATACAAAGCCTGCGTAAACTGATCCAATGCTACAAAATCTTTCGAATCACCAGTCGATACTGATGAGAGTGCGAGGTTTACAATGACCAAGACAAAAACAAGCATTTCTTCTGGAAACATGCTGATTCTAAGATTTTAATTTTCAAATGGTGAGATAGTAACTCTCAAAATTCGGAGGTATTAGTTGACGTGGTTGTACAAAGAGGATCTGAAAATGAACTGATTCCTCTAGTTTGAAACGGCAGGCTTTCATATAATAGAGAAGACCTCACATGTTATATGGCCATAATGCTGGGGTTCGTGATTCTCTGAAGCAGTCAACGATTTTTCTCGGAAATCGTCGGTAGTTACTTTTTTATCTTTTTAGCGGTTTAGCAGAATTTTGATGAGTTTTTTTTCGGAACCAAAAAGATAATATAGTTTTTCGTTTGGGACTTTCTTCTTTCAAATGAAATATTTAGAAATGCTGTAGCACTTTTCCTTCGCCCATAACCTATTAAAAAACAGGGTGCGTTTCTGTTTCAAACTCGGCTTCAAATTAACCCACACATTTCAAAGTTACTCCGTTTGACGGTATGCACTCAAGTGTGGTACAAGGGGGTAAGGTGAAGTAGGAAGGAAGTACAGGGAAAGGGTATTATCGATCGCCTCATCATTTGATATAAAATCTAATTTGTAAAAAAGGACGAGAAGCATGCCAGGTACTACTAACGTTCTATAAAACCGCTGTATTAGAGCATTATTACTGTATGCCGGACCAAACATGGGGATGTAACTCAGAGGTAGAGTGCTCGCTTCGCATGTGAGAAGTCCGGAGTTCAATCCTCCGCATCTCCATAATAATTTCAGGTTTTTACAGCCATTTACTTTTATAATGATCCAATTTCAACCAAGAAAACAAATTAGATTATTGCTAGAAACGTTCCAGAAATCCATATTTTCTGTATTTTTATAAATCTTATAATTTTTCTTTGTTTGCCAACTTATTTAATTCCAGTTTAATCGCTTTCATAATTTAATTTCATTATTACTGGGGTACCCCGCCAGTATCCATTATAAAAAGTTTAACCGTATTTGAATTTATGATAAACAATACAATATAATGATAAGCATACTCTAAGGCTGCGTTTAGAAAAAACAATTTGTTGGTGTCACATTCATCGTAATTTTTAATAATAAATCAGCTTCATTGTGTAATTTTGTTTCATCGTGCACTGCTGCGCACTATGTTTATTTCAACATTGACATTATACAGCTATATAGTGAGAATAAGGATAATGTGATTATATTATGTGAGCAGCGATGGTACGTTATGAATACTAAATAGTATGGGTCTAATCATCATAAATAAGTAAATAGTCTGATAATCATAAATAGTCTGATTCCATCATATATATTGATTTTTAAAATCATACTATGAGTGCAATAAATTGTTTTAACAGGCCTACTTGTTTCTGACAGCATCCGTATAGCGCCAATGTTTCTGATAGAGAAATACATAATGGTTTTCCAGTAGGTCATCTACGTGAGTTGTCGAGGCAGTAATTTTGCAGTAGCCAGCCTTCTTGTTTAACTCGTACAGAAGAGAGTAAAAAAAATGGTCACCCTGGAAAAAATTGTTACAGAAAATAATTCTTATGTTCTCATATAAGTTATACGCGTTTATTGCTCGCAATTATTTGTTTAGCGATAATCGGTTCAATTTATTATTGTCAATGATTACCAAATTATGGGCGAAGCGCCCAGTGTATAGAAGATCGAATCTCTGTTCAGTGGTGGTGAATAGCCACTCGGGATGCCGCCGAAACATATCAATAAAGAAACTGGCACGTTTAAATATTTTACTTTTTGGATCAGGCCGATTTATAGAAGTTCCATTAACAGTAGCCTATTTCATATATTTGAAGTATATAATTATTTCTTATCTCATAATGTAAGTGAATATATGTAGAATAATAATAGATCTGTGTTAAATTTATTTTGTTGAAAGTCTAGTTGAAAATATGTAAAGCTGTACTGACGGACAACAAAGCGGTGGTAAAGCTGTTTTTATCAGTTGTGGCTCCCAAATTCTTAAACATGGGATTAAAAGCCAGATCGTCGAAACTTTTCGGTGAAGGCATCAATGTTGGTATAGTTAAATAGGAAATTAAGAGAGAAGAATAAGCATTGACAAGGACTAAAGCAGCCAAAAACCAACTTCCTAGCAGGATCCTGTAAAACAACTGTTTCCTAGTCGTCCAACTCCCTTTAAATGTTTGCAATAACAGCAATCACTAAGGAATTTAACAAAATCAAATCACTAGTAATGTGCAACTTCAAAAGACCTGAATGCTCCGTTATATTAGCCACTATGGCATGAACTCGATCGCCCAATCTGGTGGAATAGAATGTTTGGTTAGGGTTACTGCTGTTGCCACCAAAGATTTGGTCGTAGATTCCGGGCAATCCAAAAGAAAAAACCATCATTGTTATCAAGGCAAGAAAGAGAATCAACCAGACCTGTATGTAAGATTTATATTTAAAAATTATAATAGTGAAGAAGAATATAGTTAATATAAGAAGTCAATAATGATTCCATCTATTTATAAAAAGAAATACTAATAACCGTCGGCTGAAAGGGGTGAACGGGAGCTAAAAGTCGGCTCTCTTCGTCCGGCCAAGGAACTAATAAAGCCGTTCCAGCACTGAACAACGGAATAGAAACATCTAGCCTGATGAAATCTTGTAGACCAAGTACGCAACGAGTCACAGCAATATCTGCTTCCTGATATGGTGAACCACTCAATCATATTACATTCATACATGATACATTCACTTTCACAATAAACTATAGTATCGACATATACGTCTCTCAAGAGGAAATTGGCTTCAGTCTCCCTTGGTCCCAATTTTACTAGATCTTCTACCCGCGTGTTGACGAAAGAAAAGCTTTTATATGGAAGCAGCATAATGTGTATACATACATAATTAGCATTATAAGCTATTGGAAAAAAAAACTTAGAATACGGATATAAAATGTCATACTTGAAATGAAACAATTCGGCCATGTATTGACAAGCATCTACAGCATAGCCGCTGTAGCTAAATGTTCCATCAGAATTCTTAGTTATCATCATCGTATCAGGAAACTAAAATATTTGATGAAAAGTTACCCAACTCATGAGTCTTTTTAAATGATAGCTGAATATATAATATTATTGGTTTCGCTTACGTTGGTTGCCGCAATGCGTAGATGAGTTCCACGCAGTTCTTCAAGTAAAATGGCATACAAAGGCTGTGTAAGTTGGCCCATCTCTACAACATCTACAGAAATATCAGTTAATGAAACTGATGATAGCATGGAATCAAGAACGGCCAATAAAAAAACAAGCATTTCTTCTGAAAACATGTTTTTCTATTGTTGTTGTGGTTTTTTTTCAAGAGATTTTTCTAAATTCGGAGGTTTGTATTTGTGTGGTTTCAAAGAGAGGTCTCAATCTGATCTGGGCCCTTCTCTAATTCGAACCAGATTTGATATATAAGACATTTAAATATCATACTACGTTGCTGGAAGCGATTCCTTCTGCAATATATGTGGCAGGCGATCATTTTCTCGGAAATCCCATGCTGCTTCTCATATGTTGATGAACGAAAACGATCAAATCCCATCGCAGAGCGCTTGATCTACACACTTTCCTCATATTCTAACCAAATACGGAGTAAGGAGCCAATAGGATGACTAGCAAAGTACCTAACTGGATTGAAGTTTTGAAACGAAAACAGTCGCAAATGGCATCGCATATGAGCTTGTTATATGTAAACTTTCTGTATATTCCAACCAAGTCCAGCTAGGAGAGTGCCTAACTCTGTAAAATAGATGCTGCATCCGATATTGGAATGACACGTGACTTAATATTTTATGTAGCGTTATAGCTCGTTCAGAGCTTGGAGAAAACGATGTAGCGCTCGCTGCACTCAAAGCCGGATAAAGCCTCAGTATAGTTGCGGGTTATTTGTGTTATAGCGCAGCTTTGTTTGTTTGGCTTCTGTTTGATTCCATGGAAACCACAGCCAGTCTAAATTAATTTAATCGTTTACTTTCAATTAGGGGCAGGAGAAATAAAAATAATATTTTTAATTCATAACCCAATATACATTTATATGAGAATGGTGTATAGACACGCATAGGCGGATTTAGCACTCTAAACTGGTTTTCAATAGTTTTTATATGTTACCTTATATTTTAACATGGGATAAGTACATCACGTATTAGCTTATTTTTTAACAGTGCTAGAACTTCATAATTTTTCTTATAGTGATTCAAATGTCCTTAAATGTCAAAACTTAGTCAAAACAAGAGTCATAATATGTAGTTTGTTCTTCCTTTTTATTCGGTTGCTGCCTTGAAAAGGACTAATTTAGAAGAAAAAGAGATATAAATTCCGAATATTTTGGGATCTATTTGCTGATAACTGATAGGTTTATTTGACAACTGCCTTGCGGTGCGCTGGTGGTCTAAAATAGGAGGATAATGTAAAAACGTATCATTTACGTTTTCAAATCATGTGTAAGCCAGAAAGGGCTAACAAATATATTTAGGAAACCTGATGATTGGGCTTATAATTTTTTTATTAGTGTTACACCTTAACATTTACAAGTGCTTTTACCTTACTGTCATTAAGCACCATTAATCTGGATTAGACGAAATAAAAATTTTAACACGAGGTCAAGGCTTATTCTCTCTCGTAGCTACATGGGGTGGATTTATGCAACTTTAAACAATGCTGCCTGTATAATATTTTAAGTATGCAGGTACATCTTATTATAATTCTCTATTCAACGAGGGAGCAATGGTGACCAACCAATGAAAATACGTTTAAACTTCTTCATAGCATGTCGTGTGTTCATACTAGAGTATTTAAACAGTAGCATTTGTAGGCTCAGAACAGCATTCTTCAAACATATTGAAATCAGCTACTACCACCTTCTAGGGTTCCTCGTTGTCCGTTTACTTTTTGATTAAAAATGACAAAATATTTAAACGTAAGTCTATACTACAACTTCTATCTACCTAAATTGAAATTTAAGGTCTTTCTAAATTGACTAATTATTTTTTTCTTTTCAGGCCTTCATGGTTGCTACGGTTTTTTTGCTACTGGCCAACTTCTCTTGCTCATCGCCGTTGCATAAGAATTCCGACCATCAAGAAACTAAAGAATTGCATTTCAACCGGACCATGGCAGCCAAAGCAAAGGTCATGAACAAGGTTGAATCATCACTTAATACAACGATTACCAAATTGTCTGAAGTCAGAGAGAAGATGACAAAGGTGACGGGAAAAGTCAAAGCTAAAGTGATGGAAGCTTTGAGCAAGGAAGTAGAGAAGTGGGCTGCTGTTGGTGATAAACTCCAGAAGAAGAAGACTACATTCTTCAACAATCTCAAGGAAAATATGGTTAACACAAGGGAGAAGATTGATCGCCACTTAAAAACCGCCACTAAACAAAAAGATAGTTCTAAATCTACGATTAGTCAGAAAACGATTCCGGCGACCAGCACAACGTCTCCAGTCATCAGAGGAACTAATATGATCACATCGTTCTCTCAAACTTCTTAATATATAAAAATTTAATTATTATTGTAATAAAGTCAGTTCATTTTTATATTCTTGACTTGAATTGGCGTGAATTGCGTGTTTATTTTACGTGCCAGGTGTAAATACATTGTGGTCTTCTATTTCCTTAATGTTATTATTGAATCGAAAACGAACGAAGTAATCCGAACTAGTGTTGCATTAATACAATAAATTCATAAATTAAATACACAATCATTTTCCTGATTAACACAAGGGGATGTAACTCAGAGGTAGAGTGCTCGCTTCGCATGTGAGAAGTCCGGAGTTCGATCCTCCGCATCTCCATCACAATTTTAAATTTGCGACAAAATAGTTTTATCATAGCCAGAGTTTTACGGAAAAAATGAATTAGAATATGTTCCCTAGTTGATTAACAAAAAATAGAATCAATAACACATTTGAAAGCGTTATTGAATTTAAAAAAAAACGTGGGCACAATGGCGGAATAACCTAAGTGCCCCACTAATAACCAGGTTAGCATCGTGTTACAGTATACACAATCTAAATATGTATATATGTGTTCAATCGAGGTTTTTTATTATTATTTTGCATTGATGGAGGCATGTCAGGTACTACTAACGTTATAAAAATTGCTTTGTTATAGGGACCCTTAACAATAAAATCTAAAGGCCTACAGGGATAATATAGCGGCGAAATATTTTTAGAAGCTTGACCAATTTGCATGGGGATGTAACTCAGAGGTAGAGTGCTCGCTTCCGCATGTAAAGTCCGGAGCAATATAAAAAACTAGTTTCAATCAAGTTTATTGCTTTAAAAAGATTTGAGATTGGCGAATAAACAGGTCTGTTTTCTGTGTTGAGATTATCAGCTCTGTCGAATCACCGACATTTCTTGATTATTCATACGTAACAGTCTATACACGTTTATACACGCTTTTTATTACTTCAGTATTACGATTTCATTTTATATTCAACTTATCAAGGTATTTTTGTTCACCTATATGTATATCTATTTCTCTTTTCTCGTTATTTACTTTTTGGGTCATTATAACAACTAACTAACAATGCATATTATTAGTGTAGGCCTATCCAGAGGGTGAAAGTCGGAAGTTATTCTTTTGGAGTATGGATAATTCATTTTAAAGTATTGGTTTTGAACCTCGTCTCCAAGCAAACTGCCTAGTTCTCCCTCAAATTGAGAAAAGGTGGGTCATTTTCGAAGTAAACATTTCATTGACATATAGAAAACAAATTATGTGCAAATCTACACATGATGTGTTGTGTATACAATGCTAGAAAATAGGCTAACTCACCGCACGTACTGTTCTGTACCTAGAACAAAGAATAAACAGCAGCTCCTACACAGTGGAGATTGGGTACTTAAAAGTGCGTGGAGGACTTTATTTTTCGGCGATTTAGAATCATAATGATACTGAATCGAAAAATCAGTATTATGAAAGATACTGAAACACCAACAAAGACCTCCACGCACTTTTAAGTATCAGAATAAAGTACCTGATCTCCACGCACTTTTAAGTACCCGATCTCCACTGTGTATTCAGTGCTTCAATTAATCAATTGTACATGTATTACAATCATTTACTATTTACTAATGAAAGATCCTTATAGTTCTTCAAAATGTTTGCTTGTGATAATAATTTTCCAAAAAGCGATGACTACTACGCGATGACTACTACGCGATGACTAAAGGTCTAATGACTACTGTCAGTGATTTCGTAAATAGTAATTACTTTTTTATTGTTTTTTTTATGTAATAATTCGTCGTGCTACGCCAGTTTCTATAAAGAAAACAGTTAAAGAGATCAAGGTCCCAACGATTAGAATAATAAATGGCCTGGTAAATCCTCCTCCTGAGGGGCAGGGGCTCGCGTCCTTCGGATGTTTCATCTCTTTTCGACAATACAGCCCGTTATTATGTTCTGATTTTAACAGCAAGCTATGTGATGGTATAAGTAAAACCCTTTCCCTCGTGCTCTTAATATGAATTTAGAGAATGGCGGTGGCGCCGATCGCGGCGGCGATCGCATGAGACTCTTTTTTATGTGTTTCTAGTAGGCATATCCTATACCGTAGCAGGGCTGCCTTGCTGAAATTCTAAAAAAATTGACGATCGGCGCTGCGTATATGTTGCAAAGAGACTTGATTTGTTCGATACAAATCTAAAGCAGACTATGTATGACTTGCAACCACGGCGATGCACTCATTTTATTCTCGATATACCTATGAATTTGTTCTAAACTTTTTACATGTTTGAGCGATCAATTCTGTTATCAATATCTTGGAGGCGGAGGCACCGAAGACGAGGCAGTACAAAAACGTTCCTTTTATATGGTAGATGGTAGTGACTAATACGGTAATCGTCCTGTTGCTTTACTATAAGTGCTTGTGTAGTAATTTCCCTCATTTGCATGGAAGCTTTTTTTATGTTGTACCTCTGATCTCGTACATCACTCTGGTCTGGTTTCTATAAGTGAAGAAAAAGCTAAGGAATGTTGGTTTTTTTACTTTCCTGTTTGTATTTACATGGAAATAATTATCCGTGTCTCTACGCGAAAAGCCTCTCAGTAAGAGGCTCACGTGACACTGAAATCAAAGGTACTCCCTCTCTTCCAAGGCGACTCGGTAGTCGACGTTGACCGCTCCATAGTTACCGAAAGTACGCCGTAACGTCGATCCTTTATATTTTCCAACATTCTCATTTTATGTTAATGAAAGAGCCGAAATGAGTGTATAGAAAACCTATCAAATCAATTATCAATTCTCATTTCCATTTTTTTTTTCAAATCGAATGCTAAATAGTATTTTTGCAATATTACCGTATTCGAATTGTATTTATGGGAATAATAATTATAATAGAACACACTACTATTGTATGAAACATAGCATATATATTGGATATTCAATAGCTACTGTTTAAATTAATCAAACTTATGATACCATAATAATCTTTTTCGATATTGTAGGTAGTATAATTGGTATATTCATAAAGTTCATAGGCTTATGAGTATTACATGAAAAAATAAATAAATAAAAACAAGTTTATTGCATCGGATAATTGTATTATTTTTTAAATTAAAAGGCAGCCAATTAAAAACAAATCTTTGATGAAATGGAACTGAAAATCGCAACCTAAAATTCTTTGACTTCTTAATTGGGCACAGCATTGGTCGTCATGGGTACATCAATCATCGATACACTATTATTTCGTATCTTATTTATGATGTCTATTATAGTACTTTAAGGAACGCAGTAGTTGTCGCAAATAAGGTTGTAATTATTCCCTTTAATACAGCGGTACTCGCACAACCACGATCGACAGTCATCACCAGTAGCACAAACACCTGTAATTGCGTATAAAAATATAGTTTTATAATTAATTGAGCCTTTTCTATATTAATAACTCATCACCAATTTATATGTAAATTATATATATATTAAGATTTTTTATTATATTCGCTTACTCCACGCTGGCCGGCCGTTTGGGTTGATTTCGGGCTCTTCTCCATCGGCACTGATGGATGAAATCACTAAAGCCATAGCCAGGATGAAACCAACAAAAACCTTTGCAAGATATTGTTATATAAAAAATTATGAAACTAATATGGCCCACGCAAACTGTATTTCATTGTGAATTTCGTCAACTACTAACCTTATGGTATCTTAATAAGTAACATTAAGTCGATATCGGATTTTTTTTAAATGAATACATTTAATAGCATAAGTCATCTAGTTCCCTAGGCTTTATTGCCAACAACTTAATAATAGTAACATAAATATCAGATAAACTTCAATTAGCTTGTATACCGTAAATAATTTGTGGCTCAGCATGTTGATTACCGTGGCGGAGATTGAAGACTTGCTTTAAAAAATGTTCCAGGGCTTATATTCTTTCGCGTGACAACGCTTTCCTTTTATACTTTACAATACTCAATTTAGTATAGTTACTTTCAAAGTAAGAATAAGCTACGCAGCTTCAAGGGAAATAGACGGCTATTACCACAGAAAATATGTATTTTTTCACTTTTTAAAATAAAAATTTATCGAATAAAAAGAAAAATATGGTCTTCAGATACCATACTGTTTGGTTTAAGACGACATTATATAAAATCAAGAGTTGTATGTTTGTTGCTCGCCCAGTTAACATATGTGAACATTAAATTATAAACATACACATATGTACTTTGAAAAGTAAAAAGACAGAAACCTATATAAAAAAGCAGCTGTAAAAAAATTAAGTACATATGCTTATGTAAAACTTCATGTTCAGAAAACAACCCACTACTGTGAAAAAAAATATATTATATACTTTGAACAGTCCATCAAACCACCTGGGAAATCTGGGAATGGAAGTCAAACGTATAACGACAGAAAGCTACATTAAAACACAGCTATATAAAGAAAATTGGAACGCTTATACAACTTAATGTAAAGAAAACAACCCACTATTGATTCAAAAATGATAGAAACTGTATGTTGTTTTTTATCATCAAACATAAAAATAAGGCGCTTCAGCTTCCATGTTTTCGGGGCGGAGGTTCCTTATTATTGATTGTTGACTATTAACAATTTTCAAAAACTTATTCAATTTTAATTATTAATTTACGATTTTCCATGTTTTAACACCAAGAAAATTGGAAAAATCCGAATACGATAATCGTTCGTCGTAATTAAAAATGAGAACGTTTACATAAAAGAATAGATATTTACTTCGAAAAGGCATTATAATAATAAAACTAGAGAACATGTTAGAGCCAAACAGAGTTTGTTCCCCGCTCAGATTTATCACATATATATGCAGCATCGGGCAACAGCAGTAAAAGGCTGGGCGCGGCCGTGATGATTTTCCCATCAGTCTAGGTCTGAATTATTTGTTATTATAATATATGGATGTATAATAAATATAAGATCATAATAAATGGAGTAAATGTGCATCACGCATTAATTCAACCTTCGCTCTCATCCTGATTTTGGTATCAGGAAAGGTTGGATGAATGGGAGGAATACAGCAGCACCTATCATTGATGCAAATCGTAGCCTACTCGTCGTATAACATTAATCATGCAGTTTTTAAGATAATATTATGCTGTTTATTGCTTTGTTCACACTTTCCAGAAATCTATATTGTCTCTATTACGACAAATCTGAGAATAAAGATATTTCTTTTTGTCAAATTATCTTCTTACAGTTCAATCACTTTTTCACTTAATAACTTAAATGCTTTATGACTGGGGTACATCAGTAGGAGAGTATTTATTAGAAAATCAGGTTAAAGGTTTGCTTTAAACTTGGGGCTAATATCCTTATTTTTTCATTGTTATCTGTTGTGGTTTAGCAACTCTGTTATGTTTGAACTTCGGTGCCATTCCATGGAAACCACCGCCAGTTTAAAAAAAAATATATAAAAAAATTAATTTAAAAAAATGTATGTGTGTCGTTCACAATCTAGCACATTGCTACGACAATGATATATAGATATGATCGATTCACATAAATCTTATGGTTTAGTGAATCATCATATTAATTACTTTGGCCAGGCACAGGCGCACTACGTGTAATCAGTATACCATTTTTATTTCTAAGATAAATGAATCATTAAGACGAGAATGGAGGAGCGGTTTGTCAAAGGGAAAGAGATAAAATATAGTTCTTTTTCACACCATAGTCTTTGGAGTTGTAGATCTTAAATAAGAAACCCCAGTAGCCTACAGTAATTTCAAAAGGGTCAATTGTTAATTTGTTATTACACATTACTGCATTTATCATACATAATAAATTTGTCTTTTCTATACAGCATTACTTTCGACTATATAGCGTGACTTAAATTCAATATTGCCAATATACCATTGGCTGGGAATAGTTAGCAGCGTCATGTACAAATGTTGTATACTTATAGAGTAAAGCTGTAAAAGCACATTCGTATTATGTATAGGCGATTCATGTACGGGTAACCAATTAAAATGAAATCTACAAAAGCCAAATATAAAAAAAATATTCGCTCTTTAAATCTCTTGAGAATTACAGTTTCGCAAATTTTAAATGGATACATCTCACTTTAACGTATCTAATTGGGGGTCAGTTTTGTTGTGTTCGAATGTAATAGTATATGATTCCATTCATCGGAATTAAATTTGACAAAAATGTATTTGTAACATTTATTTTTCCATTGAACATGCATTATAAATATATTTTTTAATCATTCGTGGATTCGTCATCATTACAGACTCACCGTTATAGAAACTTAGGCTATAGAACACAAATCACGTGAAACGTGCACAGTACATTTTTAAAAAAAATTTAATAAATGTATTTAGGGAACCCGAACAAAATAACCAACGGGATGTATACGAAACATGATTATTACGGTATATATATGCACTCTCGTGGCGTTTTACAAGATAATTGTACAAGATTATTATTATATACGATAATTTGTAAGAAAAAAAATATAAGTAGCATACCAAATACTACTAACGTTACAGAAAAACGCTTCATTGGCATAAATTACTGTATAGCCAGTACAGGAAAACAGAGAAGTTTACAGTATGTATGCGTACATGCCCATAGTATAGCGGTACTTAGTCACAATTTCATTTAAGCTGAAACATGGGGATGTAACTCAGTGGTAGAGTGCTCGCTTCGCATGTGAGAAGTCCGGAGTTCAATCCTCCGCATCTCCATTCATTTTATCGCAGTGGAAAAAAATGGGAAAACTTAGCCAGAAGGCTATTTTTAAAAAAATATAAACATTTTGAATCACGTTTTAGGACTATTACTTTCCACCTATTGTCCTTTTTTATTTATTAATACAATTTTACATTTTTTTATCAACGTTTAGCAACTCGGCTCAAACAATTATTTCAAGCTGATTTATGATATTTAAAAAAAATAACAATACTAGGTATGTGATGAATTGATATTATATATAAGTTTATATTGAATTAGGTTGGAAAAATATATATTAATTGTGTATAAATAACGGTACATCGTTTAATTAAAATCTAGTTTTCATTTTACAACAAATGTATGAAACAAATAATATACCAATAAACATTTGGATTCAACGTATATTTCGCATTGACAGATAAATAGGAAGCCATATAGTGCTCTCGTAGTACAGAACGGTACAGGTACAGGTTTGGGTAATAGATAAAATTAGAAAATCTCTATATATAGGCATATGAGGGTATACGTTAGTTAATATATAATAATTACTTCATTTTTTAAAAAAAACTTGGGATATGTACGGCTTCCCCAGGTAAGGTTACCTAAGATGAAAATAATAGAAGTCTGAATATTTTGGGATCTACTTGATGCTAGCTTGTTTGATCGGCGACGCCTTATAAGTAAGATCAAACAAGCAGTTTTGATGTCCGCACTCCGTATATCCTGGCTAGGAATATTCAGTTCCCCGTCAATCGTCGCTCTTCTAATCAGAATCTTAAACACTGGCCATGTCATTAATAGTTTTGTACCTGAATGTGAATACCTTTTGTGGCTATAATGATAAATCTTTATAACAAAATAATGTTCTACCCTAAAACTGTATGTTCTCTTTCTTTTTCAAAGCTGTCAAGCAGTATCCATTAATCTGGATTAGTAGACTAAATACAAATTTTAATACGAGGTCAAGGCTTATTCTATATCGTATTTATATGGTGCGGATTTACTAATCCTTGGACAATGCTGCCTGTATAATATTTTAAGTAGGTAGGTACATCTTATTATAATCCTCTATTCAACGAGGGAGCAATGGTGACCAACCAATGAAAATACGTTTAAACTTCTTCATAGCATGTCGTGTGTCCATACTAGAGTATTTAAACAGTAGCATTTGTAGGCCCAAGACAGCATTCTTCAAACATCTTGAAATAAGCTACTACCACCTTCTAGAGCTCCTCGTTGTCCGTTTACTTTTTGATTTAAAATGACAAAATATTTAAACGTAAGTCTATACTACAACTTCTATCTACCTAAATTGAAATGTAAGGTCTTTTAAAATTTACTGATAATAATTATTTTCTATTCAGGCCTTGATGGTTGCTACGGTGTTTTTGCTCCTGGTCAACTTCTCTCGATCATCGCCGTTGCATAAGAATTCCGACCATCAAGAAACTAAAGAATTACATTTCAACCGGTCCATGGCAGCGAAAGCGAAGGTCTTGAACAAGGTTGAATCGTCACTTAATACAACGATTACCAAGTTGTCTGAAGTCAGAGAGAAGATGACAAAGGTGACGGGAAAAGTCAAAGCTAAAGTGATGGAAGCTTTGAGCAAGGAAGTAGAGAAGTGGGCTGCTGTTGGTGATAAACTCCAGAAGAAGAAGACTACATTCTTCAACAATCTCAAGGAAAATATGAATAGCGCGAAGGAGAAGATTGGTCGCCACTTGAAACCCGCTACCAAACAAAAAGATAGTTCTAAATCTACGATTAGTCAGAAAACGATTCCTGAGAACACCACAACATCTCCAGTCATCAGAGGGACTATGACCAGCACATCGTCCTCTTGAATTTCTTTTAATATATATAAATTTAGTTTTTAATTATTGTAATAAAGTCTGTTCAGTGCAATTGTCCTGACTTGAATCACATGTTCAATTTACGTGCCAGGTGTAAATACATTGTGAACTTCTATTTTCTTAATGTTATTATTGAATTTAAAACGAACAAAGTAATTAGGAACCAGGTTTGCATTAATACAATAAATTCATAATATAAATACACAACCATTTCCTCTATAACACAAGGGGATGTAACTCAGAGGTAGAGTGCTCGCTTCGCATGTGAGAAGTCCGGAGTTCAATCCTCCGCATCTCCAACAAAACATTAAAAAAATATGTCTCGTATTTTAAACGAGTTTATTAACGCTTATAACTTATATGGTCGGGTAATATTAATATTCATGCCCTTAGTTTATTAAGAAAACAATAGTGCTATTAGGAAAAACTTTATCGCACTTTCATTGGTTTTGATCAATACTTCATTTTATTTGCGAAATTTGGATTCACTCTGGTCAATGATTTAACATTTGAATGCGTTTATGCGTTATTGAATTCTAAATGTGTGGCTAACTAATAACTAGGTTAGCATCATATTTCAGTACATAATTCAAATATTTATATAGCTCAAGGTTTTTAATTATTATTTTGCGTTGATAGATTAGTGGCATGCCAGGTACTACTAACTTTATAGAAAACGTTTTGATTGTTATAGAAAACCATTTAGAGACCCACACTCCCTACAGGCACAATATAGCAGCATTATGTTTTTGGATTTTTATTAGTTAGTATGGGGATGTAACTCAGAGGTTCGCATGTGAGAAGTCCGGAATTCAATCCTCCGCATCTCCAATATAACTTTTTTTTCATGGTCGGGCAATATCTATTTTCATAACGACACTTAAAGTGACTAGTTTTTCGTTTATTTTCATTTAAGAAAGGATAACGTTTATTGAAAATATTGTGGCACCAACATAAAGGAAAAGTAGGTTCAATCGAATTGATTGCCTAAGAAAAAGATTTTAGATTGACGAATATATAGGTCTCCGCTTTTTATGTTTAAGCTAATAAGCTCTGTTGAATCATCGACCTTTCTTGATGTTTCACACGTAACAGTCTAAACATTTATTGATTGTACTTATCTATGTATGATGTCGTCCATTATTTTATTTAATCTATGCAATACAACAGTATATAACACTCTAGGTAATACTAACGTCGGTCAAATGTTGTGTTTTGCATCAATATGATTGTTATCTTATTATATTTCGCAAAGCTTGCTGGGCAGTACTTCAGTATTACGATTCCATTTTGTTCAAGTTATCAAGATAGTCTTGTTCACCTATATATCGATTTCGTTTTTTTTCGCTACTTACTCTATTAGGGTCATCATAACAACCAACTAACAATACAAATTATTGGCGTATCCAGAGGTTGAAAGTCGAGAGTTATTCATTTGAACGTATGGATCATTCATTTTAAGGTAATGATTTTGAACTTCGTCTCCAAGCAAACTGCCTAGTTCTTCCTCAAGTTGGGAAAAGGTGGGTCGTTTCTTCGGATCATTCTCCCAGCATTTCACCATTACATCATTAATAGAATCGGGGATAAATGAAGGTTTTTCTAATCTTTCACCTCTCAGTAATAAGCGAATCAGATCTTTTAGGACATTTACTTCTACGAAAAGAAAATCGTTGTTTATCGTTATGCTTATTCACGAGTTTCATTATTAAATTACCTGCGTAAGGCATTTTACCAAGAGAAAAAAGTTCCCAAAGGACAACACCGTAAGACCAGACATCAGATTGTGTTGTAAAGATTCTGTCAGTCAAAGACTCGATTGCCATCCACTTGACTGGAAGGGCCTCCTAACATATTTAATTGTGTAACAAATAATGGATGCTGATTGAATTATGTTACAATAGTAAACTTGCCTCTCCTTTCTTCAAGTAGGTTCCGTCATTATATTTCGTTTGACGAGATAGCCCAAAATCAGCTATTTTCACAACATTACCATCGGCCAATAAAACGTTACGAGCAGCCAAATCACCATGAATTACCTACTTGTACATTATATAAACAATCTCGTGCTCATAGAATGTAATAATTACCAAAAAAGGATAAAACCTTTTTGCTTGCTAAATGGTTCATCCCACTTGCGATTTGGAAAGACCAACATATCAAATCTCGTGTTGCTAGCCCGTTTGTTTGTCCTCCATTTCCTGGCAACATTTCCTCTCTTTCAAGAGTATCTGTATTTGCCGCTAGATATCCATAGTCATGCAATAGTCTGGCTTGATCGTGATGAGCTTATTAGAAACAAATTTAACATATATTCAAACATAAGTAGTTTTAATGAAATGCACGCTAAACAATTGACTTAAGTTTTAAGAACTATTATTTTATTTATGATAGTCAGGTTTACCTTGATTCAATCTGCTGAATAAAACAGAATCCCTCTGAACATTTTCCGATGAAGGTCCGCCAAATGATATTGTGGGTTCTACAAGGCTATCTCTTGGTCCCTGAGACATATCAATATAATGCCCCCTTTAAAATATTATATTGTTAACATTTTCGATTTAATGTATTAACGAATGATAATGAAGCATTGAATATTATTACTGTTGAGGATCAGTTTCTTCATGTGATTGCAATGCGTTTTCAGACTTATTATGCTGAGGTTCTTTGATGCTCTTGTCAAACTCATTGATAAATGAACCCCTATTTGCGATAAGATAGTCGTGAATGTTGCCATACCGACAGAATTCCTCAATGACTAAAAGTTCTCCTATATTTGTATAATAATTTTATATAATATATATGTATAATTCTTCTTGTAGTATATATAATGGGCAAACCATTTACGATTTCCTTGGTGCAAGCTCCCAACAAGTTTACTACATTCAAGTGAGGTCCGAGATGAATAAGAATCTTGAGCTCCGATGCAAGGGAATCAAGAGAAGTTGTGTTTATAGTCGATTTGACCATTTTAACAGCCACTGTCCTTACTTTATTATCTTTTGGGTCTTGAACAGTGCCAATTTGTTTTGCTTGGACGACGACACCGAATTGCCCAGCACCTAATTGCTTCCCTAAAACACACAAAACAAATATGTCAAGGCTAACTTTGATTTTGATATAAAGCTCACCAAATATGATTCGATCTCGTGGAAATTCCCATCTTGGATCATATGGAAGTAGATTGACTTGCTCATCTAATGACATTTCTGGATCGATCCGTCCAGGATCACCTCTGAGAAGCCTTTCCCGTGTGAGCCTCGTTAACTTATCGCGTTTCTTTCAATGGAAAAAGGGTTGCAGTATTAGTTAAACTTATTGAGAACTAAAATCTTTCAAAGATATGAACAATTGAATGACCACATTAATAATACCTTGATCAAGAAGATGTTTCGTAGCAGTAAACCGAATAGAATCACAATAATTGCGACAGCAATACCGATGATCGCGTATATTCCGGCGTTCAATGTACTCTTAAGAGTCACTTTAAAAGATTTCCTATCCCTTCCTTCGGAATTGGTAAAATGACAAGTAAAATCTTCTCCACTACTGCTAAAATTGGAGGAAATTGTGAAGGTAAAGCTCGTTCTTGAACCATCTGCTGATTTATTGACTCGTCCATCGTTAATTTCCAGTCCCTAATATTTATTAAGTGGGTTTAACTGTATGGTATAAATCTTGCAAAAATTGAAAATCCTTATTATTTTAACAACCTTGCTGTCGGTCCAAAGGATGTCAGCTGTGGGCACTGTTGCATTTACTTTACAGAATAAAGTCACTTCTTCTCCTGCGGTAAAATCTAAGTTGTCGGGATCGGGGCTGAATCCAATAATAGTCGGAGCATTGGGCTCTAAATTTATGTTGAAAGTAATAACATTAAAAAAACACTGACGATTGACATAAAATGTAATGGTCAAAAGACCTAATAATCTAGGATTGATTAACAGTATCAATCAGACGATTACCTAAAACATTCATTTCATAGGTGGATGTCAAATTCCCATTCTCGAAGTTTACATCGTAAGAAAGGAGTCCCCTGAACTCGCCGCTAGCTGCTAGCGTTAGATTCGCAAATGTCATTTTACTGTTGAAAAGTCCTTCTGGGTCATCTTCATTCGAAAACCAAATACCACGATTTTCAGAATACCCAAACCAATGACTCCAATTAGCACCTTATTGGATCAACACATGAAATTTGTGTATTAGATTTTTTTTATTGGATATAGAAACTTGGTTTGTATGAGATGATTATTTACCCAGTTGTAGAGAAAAGTTTTGATATTCCATTCCCGTATTGTATGTTACTTGATTGTCTTTTGATGTCCAAATCCAATCAAAAGAATTAATTGTTGGCCGTGTGCTGACATGACGTGGGAATCTCCACCGACATGCCAATGAAAAAGCTTTCCCTCGAATGGCTATAAGATTCGAGGGAACGATTTCCATTCCTTCATTTTTAAAAACCAAACATTTAATTACATTTAATAGGCAAAATCTGGCTAATAGAGCACTAAATACCTTCGACGTAAATTGAAAATTGATGAGTAACTCGTCTACGTTCGACATTACTCTGAGCATCTCGAATATTTGAATCGATAATGAGCTCCTTCTCGTAAAACCCTTCAATTTCGTAATCTCCAGCAATGCCCCACGTAGAATTCCTAACTTTAAATCCTTCAAACATGTCATAGGACCAATTATTGTCATCACCGTCGAGTGGCGGATAAATCTAACATAAAAATGAAAGTGAAAATAAACCAATCATATATATTCATCCCATATAGTTAATATAGTTTACCTGTAATTTTCTCTGACCCCCTAACTGGCGATATAGAACCATGTCGACAAGCGGCGAAGTAGGGATAATCCGAACCACAACAGGAAATAGATAGAAAGCCTTAACTGTAAAGTAAAGATTGTGCCTGTCGATGTAGAATGGCGGCGAGAATCCAACGTTCGGCTCAGTTTCGTATGGTCGCAAAGTATTTGCAATTAAAGCATTTTTAAAGTCTATAGATAAAAGGATTCTTTCAAAACATTCTATTGATGTATGCATTTCAAATATAGTATAAACCTGGAATAAAGACATATTGCTTTGAAAACGTTTGATCATTCTCTCGTTTGCAAGTGTAGTAACCAGTATCAGCATAAGTGGCATTAGAAACTGTTAATATAGCCACTGTGATATTGTTTTCTGCCCGCTTCCAAGTCGATATAGTTGTTGATGTCTTATAAACTGGTGGAAATTCAGTTTTGGGCGACTCCCAAGAAACGTTTCCTCTCAATATGTTAGTTTCACAGGTGAGAGCAAAAGTGGATCCGGGTTGAAAAACCAAATATTTGACAGGTGGGCGTATTACTGGTTTTGTAAAGTCATTCATACTCTCCCTTCGTTCTATATAATGAAACCGTCATGTCAACCATATAATTTTGGATTTCTTCTGTATTATATACATTTTACAGTACCTTTAACGAGAATGGTGAATGGTTCACTAATAATGGTACGCCTTGAAACTCCACTAAAGTGTGTTTCTTCGATAACACTTAAACATCTGTAAGTACCAAAGTTTCCTACATCCTTCTCGGTGAAAAAGAGTTCAAACCCCTGAAAAGTTTGATTATTAGAGAGTTCAGTGTACGTCCAATTCCGTATTTGGTCCGTATCTACCACCTAAGAAATAAATTAATTTAGCTTTAATGCAGTGTATTACTTTATAGTTTAACTTGTAATACTTCTTGCCAGTTTCTTCCAGCCACATTCTTCCGCTGGAGAGGAAGCACCGCCTGCCTCTGCCTGTATATAATACTACCGTCTGTTTCAATTGGAACACTTGTAGTGAAACTCCGGACAAGACAAGGAGTGATGATAGAAGTTTGTCTCGTCGGAGATGATGGTTCTTGTACCACATAAAAACTTCTTAATGGATCAATATCCCTAATTCCTGGCAAATTACTTGAGATTTCATCTGAGCGACGGGTTGATCTTCTTAACCCTATATTAGATAAATAACTTTTTTACTGTATTATTTCCATATTACAACACTTCTTAAATTGTTTATAGCAATATAGGAATATTACAAACCAAATGGGAAGATATACACACGAGAGCTGATCTTCTGATTAAGGTTAGTACTACGACACGTGTAGTATCCTTCGTCCCAAATGGTCATCTTCGAGATGATTAGAATTGATGTCCATCCATCGTTATTTCTATCGCTTATTATTTGAATTCGATTAGAAAGGTTATTTTGTTGTTTCCCTTGCTTTAAAAGCAAATTAAAATCCTGTGATTGATCAAAATATAATATCCAGACATGTTCTGGTAAGTTTTATATAAACTAGATAAAATAAAATAAAATTACAATTTGATTGCTCAATTCTGCAAAGCTTAGAGTGGGTATTTCCCATGTGATGTTGTAACTTCCGGAAGAAGCACATTTGAGAAAGACTGTTTTCGAATGCTGGGAAGAATTACTTATATCAAGTATTACAACAGGCCCAGGAGGATCAATCGTTATATTTGATGTTGCAGGTCGAGCAATAATTATAAGCATAAAGGCAACCAAAACTAGATTCAAAATGACAATAGTTACCGTTATTTAAAAGTTTATGAAGTAGAGAGAATCAACAAACCAATTTTGTATCTATTAATAATTTAAGAACTATTATTGTATACATTTTTACCTGAAAATAGTCTTGAAATCGACATGATAATCTGTGCAGGTTTGCTCCTTGAGGGGCATGTACGTACTGAATCTTTTTTATTTTTAATAAGGGATTACAAAGCTTAGTTAGAAACCAAATCAGCACCGGAAACCATATTTTGCTTCCGTTGTTTTCCAGCGTGTGACCCGCAAATTGTGGTTCATCACGTATATAAAATCAGTTATATCAGATTTTTCAAGTCAAGTATTATATTGGTTGAGATCCCTTAACCAATTGAGAGCAAAGGATGCTGTATATAGTTGATGGTTTGGACACAAAACTATTTTAGGATTTTTTCTTTCAAATCTTCTACTTTTTTTAAACCTCGTCGTACATCATCGTATACATCCATCTTTTGAATTAAGTCAACCCGTGCAAAAAAAAACTTTAGAAACTAAGGTCTAAGAAAGATTTATTTTGTATATCTATATTTACTGACGCATTTAATTTTAAAAGGATACTTAATAACTGTGCATTTAAGGTGCTGCAGAATGCTGTATATAAGTGTATTGGGTATAAATCTCCCCTCTTAACCTTAAGAACAAACATATAATCAGGAACTCTGTTAATTGTTTCTGAAATAAATAATTAGCAAATACAGTATGTTAATATTATACTTAATGACATTATATCAAACAAAAACAAAACAGCACGGCAAAAAAATGATTAAGATGCATATACTGGTGCACTTTTTGAACTATATAATGGTCACAATCACCCTACATTTAGATACGATTGCGAATTCATTTGTAAAAGTTGAATGATGATTTCGTGTCAATTTCGAGTCAACGCAAGTACACATAAAGAAGTTTTTATGTAACCGAGTGTGACCTTGGTATAACCGGTTTCTGTGTAGCATGTCATTTATGTGTGAGTACTGCGCAGTTTGCAAGAATAAACTACGCAACTAAGTACGGTATATAATTTAATATACAGGATTTTCACATTTATAATATACATCGTGTGTGTGTCATGGAATCCATACTTTTCATGTTTGCAAGTTATTTGGGAAACTGGGTATAGCAACTCGGACAGCACAACGAATCCAAGTCACCATTATACTTAGTCTACAAAATTCATTTTGTTTTCAAAAAATTAAAAAAAAAAAACTCGAATTTTTATTGTAATAATTAGTTATATTGGCTCCAACGAATGTGAGGCCCAGTATGAACAGCCCTGACTTATACCTTATTGCTATATATAGCTGAACAGAACACTCGCTTACAATGCTGGTGAAAAGAAAAATTACTAATTGTACCAGAAAACATATTTTCTAACTAACATGAAATGATCACAACAATTTTTGAATTAAGTGACGGAATCAGCATTTCATAACGAAAAACAATTACATGATGGTTGGGCTTTTTCATTTTAAAAGCACGAGCGCTAACATTTATTTGTTAATACGATACACGTCTATACGGTCCTATACACTTGTATAGGTAATAAGATACTTACACTGAAAAATTGATTTTCGTACAGATACAACACTAATTAGTGAACGTTGGATTCATTTAACTCGACGGGAAATCGTTGCCATCGCTGGTGTAGGGGAAGGACAATAAGAACGATAAAATACTCATATTAGGAAGTGAAGGTTATAGGTTTGAGCTCTAAGTGAATACATAACTAGAAAATGGAGATTATTAAGAAATAGAGAGGGTTTCAAAATATTATAATGTGTAAATCTGATAACAAATAGTGGCACTGCTGAATCTTGTTTTTGAAAAGCTCTTGATACGGTATCCTAGTTATACTCGCAACCTTTTCCTATATAATGTCCTTGAGACATGTATTGCTGGTTTAGGTCGCAGACCGATAAATCTGTCTGGAATAAGCCTCGAAAAAGCGCAACTCATTCAGAGGAATGATTTCAAAATCAAAATTGATATATTTATTTGGGGTCTGGACGAACTGACCAATACCCATTATGGCCCATGCCTCTTTTCCCAGAAAGGTTACCCTTTTATACTAGTATTGAAAATTTGGAAAATAAGGCTAAGAAAAATGCTTCCAATCCAATCGCAATATTTTTCTTTTAATGAGAAGAACTTGTAAAGTTGTCATTCCAGACTATAGGTTTGATAAGAAATCAAAATTGCCATATACAGTAAGCTGATAATTGAAATGTCTTCTCGAAGAATATATATAATATAAAACCAACTAAAACAGAGAATGTGCTTCCTGCTATACCCTTGAGCAAAGAAATGTAAGGACTCTATATTATTTGCTAATTTCTTGGCTACGCCCTTGATAACACGTCGGCTATGTATCGAGCAGTTGGCAACAGAACTACTCACGATCTTTTGTAAATTAATTCCTTTTTTTAAAACTACAGATTGAATCGCATTTGAATTGCCATATAAAGAATGAATTCAAAGCGCTGACGGTATAAAAACTCGAGTAAAAAACATTCAAATCAACAATCTTCTACATACTCCAAAGCAGCATCCACCAGAACGTGTAGCTACATTCGACAAAATGAAGGTTATTTTGTTTTACTTTTTTTAATTATTATGTAAAATAGATGCAGTTATTTTATTATTTTTTATATAGTTGACGTTGATCATCGCAATGGTTTTTGCTGTTGCTTCAGCTCGTATCGAGGTCACCGAAACGTTGGATGGCAGTTTGATTGAAATGATTGACGACGTCCTTGCTCCAAACCCTTTTAGAGGTATAGCAATAGTATCTGAAATGATAAAATACTGAGATTTATATTTTCTAAATGTATAGATTCCAGCGGCATATTCAAAAGGAGCCTCCTGGAAGGAGGGTTACGTTGGGACAGCGAAGTTGCGAAGAGAGAACGTAGACAATTGGTGGTAAACTGTCGCCCAGGTAGTACCGCTAGAACCGCAGTATTGCCGGGAACGACACAGGTAAATTGTGTAAAAGTACCTGATGTCACCAAGATAGATTGCGGTTATGCTGCTTATGCAGTTGGTGTTACCGTAAACTGTAAGTGATGATTCGTATTTGGTCCCTGAAATCCTCTTTGGTAATGAGCTCCACTGTATGGCATATAGTAATAATAAACTCGCAATTATTCTGAATGTATCACACTATATATCAGTTCAATTAAGGATTTTTTGGTGACGCTGAATATTTTATTTTTATAATAAAACTTCTGTTATGATTGTTTAGCTTCTTTAAAAGTCAAGGCTACTATCGCGATGCTTGTGAGCCGTCTTGATATAAAGTATGCAACATTGATTACATGCTTATAAATACCTGTTTTGTACTCACAATGAACTATTGGGCTATAAAACATGATAAACAAGATCAGAAACTGGGTTTCAGTTACATCGTAAATATCCCAAGCAAAAATGTCTTAAATTTAATGGTTTTTGTAATATTCATTAGTTAGCTAGTTTAGAAAATTATTGTTCAATAAACTACGTTCAGAAACAAGTAATATTAAAAAACAATTAATTTCTCATTTGAATTTGGTTTGACAAAAAATTGTAACTATATTATGCGTGACCTTGTACTGTACACAGCATCTTATCCATATTGGCATTATAAAAGCTAGAGATTTTTGTTCGATCATTTATGATTTGCATACGCATAGTAAAAGAGCATCGTATATTTTAAATAATATATAACAATTATTTTTAATACGACTAGCAGACTATATTATTTATTCTAATGACTTATAAACAATGATTATGTCATTCCCTAATCCGCCTTGGGATAAAAATTTCAGGGCCTCCTCATGAAAATTTTTCTGGTTACGTCCCTTATTGCGCAGTTCTTTTAGCAACAGAAAACCAAACATGTTTTTAAATAACTTTGAAAAAAAAATACAGATACCTTTATGAAAATACATCTGAATTAAGAATCTATTCGTCCTCAAGAGCAGTATCTAGCAGTGCTATTCTCGTCACTATACATTTAATAAAATGAAGGTAGTTTTATATTTGCTGTTGCTTCGGCACGTATTGAAATCACTGATGACAGTATGACTTGAGTCTTGAATTATTGATGGCGTCCTGGTTTCAGACCCTTTTAGAGGTAATGGTAGTTTTTGAATTGATCAATTGATAATACTGAATATAAATATTTATGGCTATTACTTAAAAAAACTTTAAAAATATATATATAGATTTCAGTGGCATATATCCAAAAGAAGTCTCCTGGAAGAAGGGTTAGGCTGGGGTAGCGAAGTAGCGAACAGATCCAGAGCCATAACATATTGGAAACCGTACAGGTCTTGTTAAAACATAAGTTTTTGATCAATAAATACTGAGCGTAAAATCATTTTAAGCAATGCAATGAAAAGGTAATTAAATTCCATACATTTCCATATAATTTTTTATGTAAAGAGCATCATCGAGTCGAGGGGCTCATTTTATTTATATTAATGAAGGAGAAATGACATGGCAAACACTACTCTCTTATTGGGAGAAAACTCTATATTGGGCGATATAATTCGCCAATAAAGTTTATAGTGCCATAAAATGTCTCTTCCAATTATCAGGGTTGGAGCGATTCTCGATTTTGTTTCCTAATAATACTATCAAGCAAAACCTAATAAATAACCCTAATATATATTATATGGTCTCCGTGCCTATGCGTTGATGTACCATATTTTATGCATCGGGTGTTTTTGGAAGTACTTTGGCTCTGAGGATAAAAGGTATTGACCGAAACCCTTCTTAGGTTTATTGTACTTCTCTAGCAGATTATATATATTTATGTAGCTTGTCAGCCTATGCCTCTTGTTTTACTGTGGTTTTGATCAATTTGATGGCTTATCAGATGTAGACTCTTCTTCTACGCTGCATAGGTACCCTTTTAGTCATGAAATCATCATGAAAATTCCTTAAGAAATGCAGGCAAGAATGTTTTTTTTTGTTCAACAGGCCCTGAAAAATTGGCAGGAAAAATTAATTTGCACGAACTTTTTTTCAATTATAAGTTCAAATCCTTATCAAATTTATAAAATATTCGACTTGGTGTCGTTACTATAAATAGTGCTCTTTAAGTTGCATAGTGATAATATGGTATTAATAATATATCACTCTTTGAGGTTGATTTTTTAAGCGCATCAGCACCACCCAAACTTCGTTCGTGAATGCCATAATCGAGACAATAATCGAGATCATTAATGTATTGAACAGCATCTGAAACCATTCACATTCAAATTGGGGGATTTTTGCCCTAACCGATAAGTATATAGCCTGCAAAAATCAATTTGAGGATGTTGCAGTTGGTTGATAATGAAACAAACTTAGGTTTAATCTATTTTTTCTTTAAAACAATTTTTAAAAATATTATAGCAGTCATTATTCTTCACCGAATAACATTTAGTCTTGCTAAAATATTTATTATGAGATAGCTTATATTAGTTCTCTAATCTCTATTTTGATAAAAGTTAAACTATTGGAAGAATAAATAATAAGTTTTGCACGGAAGATTATACAAGAATCTCTCTCATAGGCTGATACGACTTAGACAGTAAACCGTACCGAATTATAATTGTTTTACTCGTTCTTCCTACCGAATTTTGGTAATACCGGTATGGTATTACTATGTAATGTTGTTATTATTTCCAGCAATTACAGATTACATAGAATACATCATTTTTGACAAAAAAAAAGCCTCGATAAAAGTACTGTAGATTGATATGAAATGAGGATCACCACAGTATATTTCTTAAACAAAGAAGAAAGGTACGTGAAAAATTTTATTAATTTACTATGCATTTCTAGCTTTATTAATACATTTAATTTCGCAATCATTCTTCGTCTCAAACACGTTCCCCCAAACTTCAGTCGTGCTGAAATGAGTTTTATCCAGTGTTCAATCAAATCGTGTAATGAGGTTAGACAGTGACAGTGTGCACAATTAAATCATGTGTGTGCATGAGCAAGCTGCCGTGAGAGAGACACGCTGTAAAGGCCGGGCCAACGGAGGTGAACACAAGCCTCAATAAGTACTGCATAACGGACGTGTTGGAATATGTGTTATCATGTGTGTGACTTGAACTAAATAGTGTTGCTGTAGAAGACCACGAACTGCAAAAATATAAATTCCGAACCCTTTAATTTATTTTTATTGATAGTTTGAACGATACAAATTTTCGGTTTAGTATACCTAGTGCGTATAGAATTTAGTATACCGCTCAGTATAGGAAACGCTGTATTAGTACTTTCAAAATACCCGCACACTACACATCTGACTATATATTGCTGTACCTGGTATATCAAGACCAGTATATTGTGGATGATTTTGGCTTATCATTCAAGCAATCATCAGTTTGGAAGCAAATGAATAAGTCTGAGTCTTTTTAGCAATGTTTTATTTACGCTGAAACGGATAGTAATGGAATAGAAAATGACCGAAGAACGAATCCTGGATGGACTACGTCCTCGTGATTTTTTTCATTATTGCAGGATAATTCACAATAATGAACCCAGATAAAGAGGTCATACATGAGTCTTCTTTGGAGATTTCATAACATACATATTTTTATTATGAATGTTGTATTATTCATACTTATTTGGCGTGTACTGATTGCTTAGCGTAAGCCAATGACCAATAATAAAATGGTCCATAGTTTTGTTTTCTTCAATTTGTGAATATTCGAACTTATATCTAAGAATTCCCTAGACTCTCTTTGTTTGTTTTTGTTTGTTTATTTATTTTTCTTCGGGGATCTTGGAATAAGATACAACAATTCAAGCAGGTTTGTTTGAAGGACTGTTTGTTTCAATTCGACTGTTAGTCAAAGAACTGCTAGGGCGGTATCCATTATTGCACCATCGACTTTGGAAAGAGGGAAGCATTCCTCATATTTGATTTAATTTTTAATTTAATTTAACAAACAATTTGGACTTTGTGTTTTGAATGTTTAACATTCGAAACTAACAACATAGCTTAGATCTACCAACTGGAAATCTCTTTTTTCTCTGTCTATATAGCCATAGCAAGCTCTTGTTAAATTTGATTACCGTGAGTGCACTTGCTGTATAATATTCAAATAGAATTATTAATTACTCCGACATTCGTGGTAGCTGATCTGTTGGTAATTGCATAACCTGTTAAATATTTGTATTCATTCGTTCTAAACTTAATTTTTTTATTGACAAAAACAGCTTTCTAATACTACCAACGCTGAGGCAAGGAAATTGTTGGATTGGTTCGATTTTTGATTCTTTACAGTGGCCAATCCTGAATATTACGTTTACTCGTGGACTTTGTTAGAGAATTATACAATTTTTCCGATCAAAAATTTGAAGTATTATTCCTACGCTGCACATCTTGAACATAGAGGATCGAGTGTGGCGGAAGAATCTGAGACCGAATCAAAAGTGTTACGGAGTGGATCTTAACCGCAATTTCGACGAGGATTTTAACAGTACATCGAGGAATGGTTGTTCGGGGAGCTACGGCGGACAAGAGCCCGGATCTGAGACCGAAACGAAAATTATGATTCAATTGCTAAAGAGGAACCGAAAACGAGTTGTAGCAACAATTTTCATGCATTCTTTTTCCTCAACTGTTGCTCTCTCCATATGGAATCAATACAACTAAATACCACCACATTATCCAGAAATGGTACAATAGCTTATTCATGTAATTCAAAGAAAAGACAGAATATTTATATTGATGAATGTGTTTCTCAGGAATTAACAGCAAAGTCAAAAACAGTGAATGCAATCCAAACACCTTATGGTACCAAGTATAAATATGGAAGCATTGCAAATGTCATCTGTTAGTTTCTATTTTTGGTAAAAGGTGACTAATATATAAAATATATCAAGTTAAATAATTTTAAATTTCAGATGCTGCTTCTGGGACTGCCCTAGACTACTGCTATAGAGAATTGGGAATCGTCCATTTCTACTTAATAGAGTTGAGAGATTTGGGAACCTATGCGTTTATGCTGCCCATCAATGCGATCTTACCAACGGCAGTCGAGACTTGGGACGGAATATTAGCCATGGCAATGGCTATCAAAAGTTTAACGAAAGTTAAATGATAATATAAAATTTATTTCGATAAAGAAAGTAGGATAAAGAAGGTCCATTAAAATCTTATTTCTCCTCTCGAGCGAGTTTGATATCCTTACTTCCCTTGTCTCTTTTTTTCTCTCTTCTGATTGGTCAACAATACAACAATATATAATAAATTTCTACGCTATCTACCGTTCTTTTCTAACACTTTGTTTCTTCATGAATCCAAGCAACTACTTTTTTAGTTCTTATTCCAATGGCATTCGTTCCGAATGCTAGGTTCCCGAAGGGATTTTAAATAAAACTATTTTAAATTTTCGCAAGTATTCATCAAATTATCCGAGTATACCGTTTTGTTTTATTCATTTTTTAAACAAAATATTGCGATCAACGTTATTTAGCTATTTAGAAATTCACACTAGCAAGTGGGTTTCTCAAGGAGGAAAGCGGAAGAGTTAAAGGAGTAACCGAGTATTTTTTTTAATACAGTGTAATGCAACAGAGCATGCTGATTAATTGGAACTGAGGATGCTGATTAATTGGAACTGAAGATGCTGATTTTTTAGCACTGAAGATGCTGGCTTTACTGGAATTAAAGATACTGGTTTTATGGTATTTAGAATGCTGCATAATGGAACTGAGAATGCTAATTTATTGGAACTGAGGATGCTGGTTTTACTGGTATTGAAGATGCTGGTTTAACTGGTATTGAGGATGCTGGTTTTATGGTATTTAGAATGCTGGATAATGGAAATGAGGATGCTGATTTATTGGAACTAAGCATGCTAATTTAATATAACTGAAGATGCTGAATTATTGGAATTGAGGTTGCTGATTGTTTGGTACTGAGGGTACCAATTTAATAGAACTGAGGATGCCAATTTCAAAGAACTGAGGATGCTAAATTATTGAAATTGAGGATGCTGGTTTATTGAAACTGAGGATGCGGTTTTTTTTGTACTGAGGATGCTGGTTTTACTGGTATTAAGGATGCTGCATTTCAGGTATTAAGAATGCTTGATACTGAAGATGCTGGTTTCATGGTATCTAGAACGTTGGGTAATGGAACTTTGGATGCTGATTGTTTGGTACTGAGGTTCCTGATTTATTGGAACTAAGCATGCTTATTTAATATAACTGAAGATGTTGAATTACTGGAATTGAGGATGCTATTTTTGTTACGTACGGGTGCCAATTGAATAAAACAAAGGATGCTGATTTATTGGTATTGAGGTTACTGATTTAATAGAACTGAGGATGCTGATTGTATTGTATTGGTACTGAGGATGCTGGTGTTACTGGTTTTGAGGATGCTGGAATATAACTGAGGATGCCGAATTAATCGAATTGAGGATGATGATTGTTTGGTAATGAGGGTGCCCATTTAATAAAACTGAGGAATATTAATTATTGGAATTGAGGATTCTGATTTATTGGAATTGACGATGCTGATTTTTTTTTATAATGAAGATGCTGGTTTTACTGGTATTTAGTCTGCTGATTAGTATGCTGATTGTTTGGTACCGAGGGTGCCAAATTAATAGAACAGAGGACGCTGAATTATTACAACTGAGTTTGCCGATTTGTTGCAATTGAAAATGCTAATTTCATGGAACTGAGGATGCCAAATTATTGGAATTGAGGATGCTGATTTTTGGTACTGAGGTTGCTGATTAAATAGAATTGAGGATGCTGAGTGTTTGGTACTGATGATGCTGGTGTTACTTGTATTGAAGATGCTGGTGTTACTGGTTTTGAGGATGCTGGGTTTATGGTATTTAAAATGCTGGATAATGGAAATGAGGATGCTGATTTATTGGAACTGAGGATGCTGATTTAATAGAATTGAGGGTGCTGAATTATTGGAATTTAGGATGCTGATTGTTTGGTACTGAGGGTGCCAATTTAATAGGACTGAGGATGCTAAATTATTGGAATTGAGGATGCTGATTTTTTGGTACTCAAGATGCTAGTTTTACTGGTATTGAGGATCATGGTTTCTTGGTCTTTAGAAAGTTGGGCAATGGAACTAAGGGTGCTGATTTATTGGAATTTAGGTTGCTTACTTATTGGTGCTTAGTATTTTGGTTTTAATGGTTTTTTTAATGCTGTGTAATGCAACTGAGGGTATGCTGATTTATTTGAAATGAGGAAGCTGGTTTTATGGTATGTAGAATGCGGTGTAATGCAACTGAGGATGCTGTTTTATTCGGCCTGAGGATGCTGCTTTTATAGAACTTAGGATGTTGAATTATCGGAATTGAGGATGCTGATAAATTGGTACTGAGGATGCTGATTTTTCAGTACAGAAGATGCTCTTTTTACTGGTATTGGGGATGCTGGTTTCACGGTGTTTTGAATGCTGGGTAATGGAACTGAGGGTGCTGATTTAATATAACTAAGGATGCTGAAATAATCGAAATGAGGATGATGATTATTTGGTAATGGGGGTGCCCATTTAATAGAACTGAGGATTATAAATTATTGGAATTGAGGATGCTGATTTATTGGAACTGAGGACGCTGATTTATTGGTATTGAGGGTGCTGGTTTAATAGATCTGAGTATGCTGAAATATTCATTTTGAGGTTGATGATTGTTTGGTACCGAGGGTGTTAATTTAATAGAACAGAAGAGGCTGAATTATTACAATTGAGGTTGCCGATTTATTGGAACTGAAGATGCTGATTTCATGGAACTGAGGATACTGATTTATTAGAACTGAGGATGCTGATTTTTTAGTACTGAAGGATGTCGAATTAATCGAATTGAGGATGATGATTGTTTGGTAATGAGGGTGCCCATTAAATAGAACTGAGGATTATAAATTATTGGAATTGAGGATACTGATTTATTGGAACTGACGATGCTAATTTTTTTATAATGAAGATATGCTTGTTTTAACTGGTATTTAGGATGCTGGTTTTAAAGTATTTAGGATGCTGGTTTTATAGTATTTAGAATGCTTGTTAATGGAAATGAGGATGCTGATTTATTGGAATTAAGAGTGCTTATTTAATAGAATTGAGGATGCTGAATTATTGGAATTAAGGATGCTAATTTTTCGGAACTTAGAATGCTGATTAATTTGTGCTGAGGATGCTGGATTTATGGCATTTAGAATGCTGGATAATAGAAATGAGGATGCTGATTTGTTGAAATTTAGTGTGCGGATTTAATACAACTGAGGATTCCGAATTAATCGAATTGGAATTCAGGATGCAAAATTATTGGCACTGAGGATGTTGATTTATTAGTACTGAGGGTGCTGTTTTAAATGACCTGAGAATGCTGAATTATTGGATTTGAAGATGCTGATTTTACTGGTATTAGGGATGTCGCTTTTATGGTATTTAGAATGCGGTGTAATGAAACCGAGGATGCTGATTAATTTGGCCTGAGGCTGCTGCTTTAATAGATCTTAGGATGCTGAATTATTTGAATTGAGGATGCTGATTTATTGGTACTGAGGATGCTGAATTATTGGAATTCAGGTGCTGAATCATTTTCACTGAGGATGCTGAATTATTGGCACTGAGGATGCTGATATATTGTAATTTAGGATTCTGATTTATTGGAACTGAGGATGCTGATTTAATATAACTGAGGATGCCGAATTAATCGAATTGAGGATAATGATTGTTTGGTAATGAGGGTGCCCATTTAATAGAACTGAGGATTATAAATGATTTGAATTGAGGATGCTGATTTATTGGAATTAAGAGTGCTTATTTTATAGAACTGAGGATGCTGAATTATTGAAATTCAGGATGGTGAATTATTGGCACTGAGGATGCTAAATTATTGGCACTGAGGATGCTGATTTATTGGTACTGAGGGTGCTAATTTAATAGAAATGAGAATTCTGAAATAATGGAATTGAGGATGCTGATTGTTTGGTACCTTGGGTGCCAATTTAATAGAACAGAGGATGCTGAATTATTACAACTGAGGTTACCGATTTATTTGAACTGAAAATACTGATTTCATGGAACTGAGGATGCTGATTTTTTTGTACTGAAGATGCTGGTTTTACTCGTATTGAAGATGCTGGTTTTATGATATTTAGAATGCGATGTAATGAATTTGAGGATGCTGATTTATTCGGCCTGAGGCTGCTACCTTAATAGATAGAATTGAGGATGCCGAACATGGAATTGAGGATGCCGAACATGGAATTGAGGATGCCGAACATGGAATTGAGGATGCTGATTTTTGGTAATGATGATGCTGGTGTTACTTGTATTGAAATGCTGGTTTTACTGGTATTGAGGATGCTGGTTTTATGGTATTTAGAATGTTGGGTAATTGAGATTATTGGAATTGTGGATGCTGATTTATTGGAATTGAGGATGCTGATTTTTGGGTACTGAAGATGCTGGTTTTAATGCTATTGAGGATTCTGGTTTCATGGTATTTAGAATGTTGGGTAATGGAGATTATTGGAAATGAGGATGCTGATTTAATAATTTTAAGGAACTGAGGATGTTAAATTATTGGAATTGAGATTGCCGATTTATTGGAACTGGGGATTCTGATTTTTGGGTATGGAAGATGCTGGTTTCGTGGTATTTATGTTGGGTATTAATGTTGGGTAATGGAACTGAAGATGCTGATTTTTTAAGTACAGAAAATGCTAGTTTTTCTGGCATTGAGGATGCTGGTTTCACGGTATTTTTAATACTGGATAATGGGAATAAGGATGCTGATTTATTGAAATTGAGGTTGCGGATTTAATAGAACTGAGGATGGTAAATGATTGGAATATAGGATGCTGATTGTTTTGTTGGGAGGGTTCCAATTTAATAGAATCAAGGAGGCTTATTTATTGGAATTGAGGATGCTGATTTATTTGAACTGAGAATGCTGATTTTTTTGTACTGATGATGCTGGTTTCATGGTTGTTATAATGTTAGGTAATGGAACTGAGGATGCTGACTTATTGGAATGCTAACCTTATTGGAATTGAGAATGCTGAATTATTGGAATTGAGGATGCTGATTTATTGGTACTAAGAATGGTGGTTTTATAGTTTTTAGAAAATCAATGATTTTTGATTTTGATTTAAATTAAACACCACTTGATTTTTTATTTTCGATTTTAAATCACCCGTTTTCTCAAAAAAAAATCAAAAATCAAAATTCCCTTTAAAAAGTGCCTCTGAAGAGCGTTTCTTTAGACTAGCGGCACTCGTACTAACTTCAACTCGTCAACCCGAAAATTTTTATGAAAAACTTTTAAAGATCGTTATCTTGGTTAAAAATTCACTTGAAGCTTAAGTTTGGCATGCTGTTAACAGTATTGTCTAGTTGGATGGAAAATATTGTGTATAAAAATTGCTTTTTCATAATTTAATCTTTAAGTTATTTTTAAATTTTTTCTTTTAAGTTTGATTTTTGATTTTTTGATTTGAAATCATAGCCCATTTGATTTAAATTTTTCGATTTAAATCAGTCAGTGGTAAGTGATTTGAAAAATGATTTTTGATTTCGATTTGAAATTAAGACCCTAGTGATTTTTCCCAACACTGGTTACACATATCAGTTGAAAACACGGTAATTACTGTAATAATTTTCTTACGAATGTGCATGTAAAATGGTGTGTACTATGAGCCTCATCCGTATTTCCTGCTAATAGTAGTTTTCATTACTTTAAATTGAAAATATAATTTAGAAAGCTTCCATGTTAACGAACTTGCTAGCGAAAAGCTCCCAATTAAGGACAAATAATATGTAAAAAAAATGACCCGGTAAAAGACCGCCACCTGGTAAAGCCTTTACCAGATTAATGGGTCAAATAAAATGCGGTTCCAAAGAATTTTTGAGACATATCTGTAATGGAAATATGAAATCAGTGTAATGCCGTCATAGCCCCGGGGTAAAATTACGCAAAATAATCTAAGCAGCCTACTACACCAAACACTTCCTCCTCTTTCGAATGGTACCACTCCCGCGTTCACCGGAAGCACACAGCGGTCACGCATAAGGGAAACTTTTTAACCAACGCCATCTATTGAGACCCAGGGACAACTTTGGCCTTACCCCTAATTTTTTTTCAACACATATGGTCATCAAACTGCCGGTTAGAATCCCTTCGAGAAATTTTAAATGAAATGAAAGCGTATTTTTCATGTGTCATGCCTTTTTTCTTGCCTTTTTGGATTTTATCGTATTTCGTTTTCTCTCTTTTTCGTGTTTTTTTCTGACTTTTTTGTCCAATTTTTTTTTATTTTTTTTTATTTTTTTTTTGGTGGACAGTATGCTGCACGGAAATCTCGAAAATATTCGCGATATCTTTATGAAATGGCCCTTATTAGCTTTTTGGTGATGATTGTCAATTCCATCAATTAATTATACCATATATAAACGTGGAGAATAACAGCTGTTAACCTAGAAACTCGAATATTTGTATTCGGAATAACTTTTAAAAATACAATCGATATTATTATTTTCATTGGGAATAAACTTTATTGAGGTTTTCCCGTAAAGTTGACTATAGTCGGATTATTTTTTAAAATTGTAATAACAATTTAGTATTCGATTTAAAACTTATTTCTCGCACTCTCCTCGGCTTCCACTCACCAACGAATCAACTAACTTGGGAAACTCCCGACTCCCAATGCCATATCACGGTATCTCGCTTAAAATGGACTTCGACCTGTAAATGGACTCTCAAGGTTGCAAACGAAGATGACAAAGAAACGCGTTCTCGCGAAACCGCCTTAATAACCATCTGCCGGGTATAAATAAGGGTCTCATCCATCTGAGGATCGCCCACTTTACTGGCGAGTTTTATAGGAAATAAAGCAGCTCTCTCTTTATACAAAATAAAAAAAAGTGAATAAATATTCCAGATTTTTTGGTTAAAACATATATTAAATTACATGCAACTTATATGATTCCGTATAGGAAATGGTGGTCATTGGTGCTAAGGTTCGAATCTTGATCCTATTCCTGTCGGTCTTCTTCGTCGTCAATGTGATGTTGCCTACGGTTTCAGCTCAACATTGCACACCTTGTGATTCGCATGTTGATTGCAGAAGAAATGGTCCATATATCGTATGCAATCCCGGTTTCCATGGTCTCAAATGCTGCAGCAGACCAGATCGCTGATTTTTAGTCCCTACAGAATATGACCCATCACGACATTTTACCCGAAATTTGGACCAGCCCTCACCCCACAGTTTTAAACACATTCCAATTTGTTTAAATGTTAGCATTTTAATGTATACACCATATCCTGGTGCGTCATTTAGTAACACCTTTCTTCTTATTGGCTGAATGTATACAATTTGAAATATAGAAGCATGCAAAATCAAAGACGGACGTTCAGTTACACTATTTTTAAAAGGATGAATAACGGTCTGAGTTGAGTTTCTTTTATAGTAGAGTAATGATAGGACAATGTAATAATACTTTCAGGTAAAAAACCTATTTTTAGGTAAGTACTAATAAGTAGATGATTAAATATATACAAACTAGGCCAAAAATTTCAACAAAAACATTGAAATATTTTATCATGTAGATTATTGAGGTCTAAAAATGTTGATGCAAATTCTATGGTGTGCTTATTGATCATAAACTCATATTATTCTGCTTGTTGACAACAATAATAACTTTATTTCACTTCTTTGGTTCGTTAAAAGGTAACAGTTAAATGGTATGTTATTCCTAGTTCTTTCTGGCAGTTTCTTTCTCTAAGCACCCCCCCCCCCCCCTCCAAAATTGCGATCAATCACGGAATTTCTGGACGCGACGAACTTCCTGCTTTATACGCATATATATGCGTACATGGTTTATTAATGTTTGATCCGGTTTAAACAAACCAGAAACTGGTCATACAGGAACTCTTCCTGTATTATGTCTCGTTCGTCGATGGCAACGGCCCTTCGATAATATATACTGACGAATTCGAGAACACTTGAACTTTCTGATCCTTGGTTAGTGTAAGTTCTTTCATCAACATGCTTGATGAAAGAACTTACATTAACTACACGTAGCGCTCTCACTTACTCAAAACCGAATGAAAAAGTGGGAATCGATTGGATAAATAAATACGAAAACGCCAATCGATTTTCATTCGATTAAAAAAAAGTAAATCGATTCCCAATGGATTGAAAATCGAATAAAATCGAATAAAAATTTTTTTTCAAGTTTTTTAAATCGAATAAAATCGAATAAAATCGAATAAAATCGAATATATACAGAAATAAGAAAAATTATTAATTTATAAGGCATTAAAACTTGCTAAATATTTATATTATTATTTCAATGACGAGACAATTCATCACACGGCAACATATAATTTAGATCTTCTGCATACAATAAGAGAATAAAGCTAATCACAAGTAGGCTCGCTAAAATAAGTCATCATAGAATTTGCCTCATCAACATCATCTTGATCCTCATTCTCCTCTTGATCGACACAAATTACATTAGAACAAGAATTACTCGTCGATGCCACAGTTGAAATACTTGATGACTAAGCTGATTTAGAAGATCCCTTTTCAAGCTCAAGTTCAGCACGTAGCCAAGATCAAAGGCACATACACGCTTCCATAGTGTTAGGTTTCAATGAGTGACGTCTTTTATTTTCGAGAGTCGAGATTCGGGATCGGGACTGAGGAAAAGAGGAATGTCGGAAAGATGATTCAAATTTAAAGCCACGTATACCGGCATACGTCATAAAATAATAACAAACCCTTCTTGGAGCTTTATAGGGTCTTCTGCTTTTAACAGGTGTTGGATAAACAGCATCTTTTTAGAGGGAAGCCATTTATTCAAGTTTGCATATTACGTTTAAAAATATATTTATATTTCAAGCTTATCTCTTATTCAATTAAAGAAGTTTCGCATGGCTTACGGGCCCTCGTAGTTATGAGGTTTGACTCTAGTTCTATTAAGTTATAATAATTTGAAATTATTAATATTATTGGATTAATTTCACTTTTTCGAATTACCATTACGTTATCTAATAGGCAGTATCAATATTGTTTAGTATTTCCTCTATTTCGGTTATTAAACATCTTACATGATTACATCATATTCCCTTTTGAATAATAAGTTTAGAAGACCTGTCTCTCAGCTCGCACCTTCGATGCGAGCTCCTCTATTGTCCTCTAACTATAAACCTTCAACTCTTAAAATTAAATTCAAATCTACCCCTCTCAGCTCGCTCCTCTATCGTCCTCTATCTATTACCCTTAAATTTTATTTAATAAATAACAATAATACCGTAACTAAAGTCTACCCATATAAGAGAGCTATATTCAATAGATAAATTGCCATGTGCTGGCATTGTTATCCATTTTGCGTTCTATATACCACCTTCCACCTATGTGTTAACTATTACCATTAGTTAGATAGGTCATACGTCTACGCAGACAACTTAAAAAAGCAGAAAAACCGAAGTAGTTTCTATTTCTATCGCAAGGTGGCGGTTTTCGAGTGGAGCTCCACGAGTCTCATCAGGTCCACTTCCGCGTTTTAGTGATACAGGGGTTCTTCTCCAACCCTTATAGAGGGGGGGGGGGGGGGGTAATATTCCGAATAGATTCTCGATTCCGAGAATAGCCAGATTTTCCTTCCAGTACACCGTCCTCCCACTCCGTCGTCTGCTTCCGACGGCCATAAAGACCTCTAAACCCTCGTAGAGTGGAACAAATTTATTCTAAATTCTTATCCTTACTCTTACTACTCTGGGATAATAATATAAGTCCTGTTAACTTTTAATTTAAAAAATATATGATAGTTTCTTTTTAAATTATATGCAAATGCAAGAAGCCGCTTTTTTTATCAGTATATATATATCCACTTTTCCGCCAACTGTGTGTTAACGGCCATACCACGTAGAAAGTACCTGGTCTCGTCAGCTCCCGGAAGTCAAGTTACGTCGGGTCCCGTTAGTACTTGGATGGGTGACCGCTTGGGAATACGGGATGCTGTTGGCATAATGTATTGAAATAGCGACGCATTCTCGGTCAAACTCTGGTACACTTAGTTATGTTATAGCTAGAAATAAATATAATTAAAATTCGAAATGGGACGCGCGGCCGTTCCATCACTTAGTTATGATATAGCTAGAAATAAGTCTAATTATAATTCGAAATGGGACGCGCGGCCGTTGCTTCGATGATCAATGTAAACGATATTGGGATGATACAGTATACGTATACCATACCACCCATCGTTTCTCATGAGCCATCAACTATATTAATAGAGGTTTCTCATTTCGCTACGTTAGCGAAGTTCTTGCTCATTTGTTAGCTGATTACTCTATATAGGGGTTGTTGGTTAGCGAACGCACAGGCAAACCAACGCTCATTAGCCAACGCACTGGCTAATCAACGACATTAGCCAAGACACAGGCTAACCAAACTCTTACATTAAGCTACCTACTGCTAAGCAACCCTTTAGTACCGCCGACCGGAAAAAATTCATTAACCAACGCGGCTAACTACGTTCGTACTAGGTTGCTGGGTAGGTAAACGGAGTGGCATCGATAACAACGATTTGACTAAGACGCCTGTTAAAACCGTCTCGAGGTGTGGTATCGATGTAGTCTCCTTCGAAACGGAATGAGCGACTGTAACCGCTGTATATCGAGAATACTGCTTGCATCCTAATTGTTAAAAAAAGGTAAATATTGTATAATATGATGACTGAGGCAAGTCACGATCAACTCCGGACGGATGACAAACAGAATTTTTTCCTGGACGCAATCCCATTTAAGTTCTTGACCACCAATAAACCTAAATACGGGGCTATTTGAAGTATTTTTCTAAATTATTTTTCATATCGTTTTACGGGTCAGCAAAATCGATTTGGAGGAGCTCATATCCTTCTTTTTCTATGGTGCCTTTGGATGATATGTAAAGTCAACCAAGAGTCTTTGTTACACTGTCCAAATTCCAATTAGGAAATTCGTCTTCATTAATTACTAACCTAGAAGTTGATATACCTTTTCCTAGATCATTTGAACTTGAAATTTTATTTTTGTAGGCATTTTCCATAAATGTCCGACTCTTCTCAAAGGAGAAATTTCCCTGCACAGTAGAAATAAAATTGATATAACTGACTAGATTGTCAATAATTATATTGAATTATTAAATATAATAAAATAGCTTACTTGATTCAAATTTTTAAGTGAACATGGCTTTTTTATATGATCTGTATCCCACCATTGTCATCATATACCAATGGAAGTGGTGATGGAGTAGAATTTGAATCAATTGATAAAGTCATAAATGAACCTAAAATTTGACAAATAAATAACTAGATAAATTATTTATTTAGTTAGCGTTTGTCCTATAGTAAAGAATAAAACCTTAACTTTGAAAAGAACTGTCAAGTTTCAGTCGTTTTCGTCAACAATAAACACTGCATTATTGCATAACGAAGGCACAATGAATGTATGTCTCAAAACTAGCAATAATTACACAAACAGTCAGTAAAAAAATATTTTTCTCTACTCAATATGTTTGTTTTTTACTAACTCGTTCATTTTCCACCATACTGGGTACTCCGACCAGGAATAAAGCCACAACTGTAGCCCGGCTCATAAATTTCGGTCCAGCCAACGGTGGATCTCTTGAGATAGCATGTATTAAGCACCCCAAAATGGTTCGCGGCATAAGTGTAATGGGTGCATTGCGGTTCGTTATAACAAATTCGGCCGCATTCATAAGATTGTACTCCGCTTACGCTCGAAAGGTCATTCTCTTCATCGCGGTCGAAAGGTCATCGCCGGTGTTTGCCAATAATGAGTATTTATTAGAGATAGTTTCCTTAAAAGAAGAACTTGATTTTTGCGAAAGTGAACGGTGGGTGTGACATATCTTCTCCTGTCGCTAGTTTTTCTCTTGCCTTTCTCTATTTTTGTTGTTGTATATATGTATATACTGTATGATGTATTTACTTTAAATTTTCTTTATAAAAAAAACTAAGATTTTTTTCCATTAAACTAATCCTTTATAGCTTGAACCTGTAATCGTACGAGTTCTTATTTTTACAAGTAGATAATGAATATACAACCACGAGTAAGTTGCAAGATTATACAACATTATCGTACGAAAGGAAAATCAGAATTTCTCCGCGCAATTTTTTTAAAATGTTTTATTCGAATTTTGTGTGTTAAAAGCGTTATGATGGAAGGGCGCTTTGTAAAAAGCCAGTTAGGCTAAGTTCGGGTTAAAACAAAGATAGTAGGCCAGTGTCTCGAAACCTTTTGGGTTGACCATAACAAAAATTTTGATTACACTATGCATGATTTGTCAGAGGCTAGGTATACCATGTGAACTTTTCCAGAAGGAACAAGTTATTTTTGATTCTGGAAAACATTTGCGCTGCTTCCGATTGTTTGTTTGCCTCGATCTTTACATACACAGTGGAGATCGGGTACTTTATTTTGATACTTTAAAGTGCGTGGAGTTTTTTTTTGCAATTCAGTACCATTATGATATACTGACTCTGGTACTTTTTTTTGGGTGATAAAGTACCTGATTCAGTATCATAATGGTACTGAATTTGAACCATCAACCCTTCGACCTTCGATTATATACGCATATAGTTGTTAAAAGTTATTTTAAATCGGCATTCGAGTAAAACATTCAATTACTTTTACGATTTGATTATTAATATAAATTTAGTTATTTCAAATTATACCGCGTAGCGACCGCATATCTAGTCTTTCAGTCTGAATCAAAATTTTATCTCAACTCCCTAGTAAATGCACTGCGTACAAAATGCGCACAGAACGGGTATTCATATGGGAAAGACCGGTTCTGTACGCACTTTGTACGCAATGCACCTACTAGGGCTGTGATACCATCAGTAAATGTAGGTCATATCACTTCGCAATTAACTGACTGTAATTCTATCAGATGCTCAAGAAAAAGAACGATGCGGTTCTGTTAAGAAAATCGTATCATTGTCTGCAGTGGTGTATCACTCTGTAGCGGTGTATCAGAGGGTCCAGTAGATGAGGTATTCATGGTAGGATAAAGCACAATCGATAGGATTACGACGTAAGATACTACACATCGTTTTTCGTGTGCCAGAATGTAATTTTTTTTAAAGTTGATTTTTGACATTGAAGTGCCAAGCGGGCAACGCAATTTCTATATGTAAATTGAACGACGTACCAATTTTATTCGGGCTGATTTCTTTTTTAGGGGGGAGGAAGGCGTTCCCAGTAGTTCCCTAACCTCACCGGTAACACTCCACGGTGATCCAGAAAGCATTCTGGGTCAAAGTTTTAATTCCTGTTATTCACCTTTTTCTACATATTATTTCCCTCATTCTTTTTGTTTGCCAATAATGAGCATTTATTAAAGATACTCTCGCATGCCAAACCTCCCCGGTAACACTCACTGAAGATGACCCAGAATACATTCTGGGACATTTTCTTAATCATCTTAAACCTCTTAACAATTAAACTACTCCATTATAGCTTGAACATTTAATGGTGTATGTTCTTATTTTCGCAAGTAGATTATGTATAAACCATCAGTAAGCTGCAAGATAGCATAATAGTGACATGTAAAAGTGACACATTTAGTGACTATGTTAACGAGACAACACATTAAAAAAGATTTAATTAACGCGTTTGAATTGAATTGCAGAAAAAAATTTAATCAAATATCAACTCTCTGTTCTACCAACTTTTGATTCTCTTCCGTGGCTGAACGTTCAACGTAAATCTATTTTAAAATAATAAAGAAGTAATCGTAATATTAGACGAATTCCCTTTCAAGATGCAAATATATCTCTTTTGATTGATTCTGGTATCCAAGTTTGGCATAAAGCATATAGCACCGATGAACTCACTCGATTACAGATGAGCATGATTTATTGTATTCTGACTGGAAAAAAGCTTAAGTTTTGGACACTTATTTTTGTGGTGTTGGATTTTAGTGGTGCATCACTCTGTAGCGGTGTATCAGAGGGTCCAGTAGATGAGGTATTCATGGTAGGATAAAGCACAATCGATACGATTACGACGTAAGATACTACACATCGTTTTTCGTGTGCCAGAATGTATTTTTTTTTTAAAGTTGACATTTGAAACACATTTGTATTCAATTACAAAAATATAATCTAAATTACCTCCAGTTTATTTCATAATTAATTAAAAATATATCTTCCAAAAATTTGAAAAATTCACAATGTGCTGCTGGCTTTCTAAACTTTAAAATATTATTATCAAATATTTATAGCCAGTAATAAACCGTTTATTGATCACAGATATGTAAAATAGAACTTTGAACAAAAAAAAAAGAAGAGCGAAATCGTAAGTGGTCTCCGGTTTTTGTGACTCGTCTTGTTAATCGTGATTACTATCGGTCACTATGCCTTTTTCAAGAGTGCTACGAATGTATCCATATAAATTTATACCAGCACTAAAATCTTCACAATACTTGCAAAGAATCTTGTAAATTGCTCCGACCGTGATTCTCCTCTCCGACAACATCCTGTACATGTAAAAAATATCATCACAAAGTTGCTCATCACCGAACGTGAAATAAGCGACATCCCGGCCAGTCACAGCGGCAGCCATCAGTTGGATGAGACTCTTGAGCCGAGGGTCCCCGTTGAAGATCCCACAGCCCCAGTTTCCCGTCGCAACAGCCGCTAAAGGTGCTCCCTCTTTCCGTGAATGAAAACCAGCATAAGCCTTATTCAACTCTCGAAGAAAGGCCTTTTCTTCGTACTGGGTTGCTGGGTAGGAATATGGCGTGGCATCGATAGCAACGATTTGATTAAGAAGCCTGCCAAAAGCGTCTCTTGGTGTCGTGTCAATATAGTTTCCTTCTAAGCGGAATGAGCGACTGTAACCGCTGTATCGAGAATACTGTTCGCATCCTAATTGTTAAAAATAGAATAGTAATTATTTATTACATGAAGTCGATCCGATGTCAGATATTTACCTGTAATTAGGAGGGCTTCGTTGTCCTCTATTCTTTCGGTAAAAAGGCAAGCCACGATCAACTCCGGGCGGATGACAAAGAGTATTTCTTCCTGGACGCAACCCCATTTCAGTACTTGGCCACCAATAAACCTGAATGTGAAGCTATTTTAAATATTTATCTTATGTTTATCTATATTTTCATGTCGTTGTACGGGTCAGCAAAGTCCACTTGAAGGAGCCCATCGCCTTCTTTTTCTATGGTGCCTTTGGACGATATGTAGAGCCCATTAAGAGTCTCTTGAGCCGCTTCCCAATTTGGAAATTCGTCTTCTTTAACTACCATCCTAGTTATCGTAACCGTCCCTGTAGGTTCTGTTAAGTGCAAATAATAATTAGATTTTTCAATAGAGTCTACTGTATTAATAATACCTTTGTCGATAACTCGGTTAAAATAGTTTAGAATACATCGAAGCTTCTCCGATACATGTTGAAAATGTTTCGTATTACTTAGTAGCCTGTAATTCAGTAATGACTCTTGATTATAAACACTACATAATAAGTTAGAAAAAAAAAATTTAATTGCCTACCCGATGAAGTTAATATCGGGATAATTAGCCAGCTCGGATCGATTTATCTCCGTATTTCTATGCGGAAATGTGCAGAGGAAGGCATTTGCTAGCAGAGATGCGATTTGTAATTGGGATAGGGAAATACTGTGGCGAGAGAGAAGCAGTGGAGGTTGCGTCTAGGGCTCTGACTCGAATCGTATTCAATTCAAATAGGTCGATTCGAATGAATAAATATATTGAAAATAGCGATTCGAATGAATAGGAATATTAAATCGCCTCTATGAATTGAATTGAAATAATTATTCGAATAAAATTCGAATAATTCGAATGCCGATGGCTAAAAAAGTAAGAAAAATAGTCGCTTTAACTTAAATGTTTATTTTTCCGAATTTCTTTCTAGGTTAATGGCTCACAGATTTCAACAGTATGACTCTACGAATGACTCTTATCGTGACAACGCTATTACGCTATATCGTTTAGCGAGATCACTTGAGAATAATGAGACTGAGACTGTTGCTAATTGCTACGCACGTTTAAAATTCAAAGGGACTGGCGTCTGTCCGACTGGCTAATGGCTATGCAACTTACACGTGCTTTTTGTTAGTCACTGACTCACTGTCTTTTGTCTTTTCTCTTTGGCGGGAATCGGTAAAAGGACTTAGTCGGTTTTTTTTTAATCCAGAGTTGTCGATTGGTAAAAAAGACAACAAATGCTGAATATTTGCATGAGGATTCGAATGAATATTTGAATGGATATTCGAATGAATAATCGCATGAATATTCACTATTTTGAAATTGAATATTCATTTTTTTGGTTCCTATTTGAATTGAATTTGAATAAATTAAAAAATCTAAAAATCTATTTGAATTGAATTGAATATCCGTGAATATTCAATTCATTCGAATTATTCAAATTTTCGCCGATTTGTGTCAGAGCCCTAGTTGCGTCACCATCTTTGGCAGGCGAATAGCCAATGAAATGATGCCAGGAAGTGTACAATTGAAGAATTTTATCTTTTCCTCTCTTGTTATCACCTTAAAAAATAGATATTCAATAAGATTTTAAGTAAATTTTCTGAGGTTATAAATGTATTATGTGCATGCCTCGTTAATGAATGCGTGGAGCCCATCTAAATTCAGAATTTTTCTTCTGCAATAACTCAATATAGCTTTTTCCAGCTCCTTTGAATTTGAAATTTTATTTTTGAAGGCACTTTCTATTAATGTCCAACTCTTCTCAATGGAGGAATTTCCCTGCACAATAAAAATTAAATTACTGTAACTGGCTATGATTGTCAATAATTTTTCTGAATTATTCAATATAAAATAGCTTACTTCATTCAAATTGTTTGGTGAACATGGCATTTTTACATGATCTATATCCCACTTGTCATTATATACAGATGGTGATGGGGTAGATTTGGAATCAATTGATAAAGGAACCTAAAATTTAGCAAATAATTAACTAGATAAATTATTTATTTAGTTTGAATTTGTTCTATAGTAGAGAATAAAACCTTTACTTTGAAAAGAACCGTGTGATCACTCCCAGGTTCCACATTATTCAGCTGCGCAGTAGAGGGTGATGTAAAGAGACTGGGCATATCACTTAGTAATTTTCCTCTGCTTGTTTTATTATGATTACCTATTACATAAACAAAGAATAAACATCAAATGATTTTTTTTTATATGATTTAAAATTAGTCGCAGCAGTGATGACGTTTAATTCTTATTAGCTTTAAAATCATCATTTTGAAGTATAATGTAGCTCAGGTAATAAAATAGTAATAATACCGGTACGTACTACGTACGACACAGCAGCCAGTCGATGAAGTTGATGCGCCCATGCTTACTGCTTTACGACTGCCTCCAAAACTTAATAATATTAACAATGTTTTGGAATGGCTTGGGGCTATGTATCCCCCACACCCCCCTCTCTCACCCCATGTGAGCTATGCCTCCTTACTCTTCAGTTGTCTAGCAGACCTCCTATCACAAGGTCGTGCTCTCTATCAATACAGATCAGTACATTCCAACAACTCCGTGAGTCTCTTTATTTAACATCGAGTTCACGTCATGACATGGCGCAGTCATAGTTCGAATCTACATCTCCGACCGTGTTGCCGTAATTTGGTAGTTTTTCGCGTTTAAGTGTAGCTCAGCAGCTCTTTCGTTGGCTGACCACGTGATCCGAAAGCCCAAGCAGTGCGTAGCAACAGCCTCGCGTACATTTTTCACCCTCATTTCCGTTAGAAATCGAGAACTTTTTCATCATTCAACGTTTCATCACTCCAAGAATTCTCTGTGCTTCGATCATCAGTTCCTGCGAGCAAGCTTCCGGTTCATTGCGTCATCCACCAATCGAGCGCGGACACGCTTGTAGTATAGCAAGTCGCCACCAGAGGCGCACCTTGGCTACGTCGTAGCGACGACGAACACGTCGAGACCTGTCTGCGAGAGAGAGAAACCTCCCCTATTGTCTTTTCGCCCTGTTTTGCCTGTCCTGAAGCTGGTTGCCAGCATCGGCCGGGTATCTCAGGCGAGGAAAGAGCATCTTTATTCAGCACCGTCATTCAGCAGCCCGGGCAATTATCCACCGGTCTCATTATTATCCTCGTGTAGTGTGTAACCGCTAGTTAGCTCACAACACGCCAAGTCAACACTTTATTCAACGCCTTTATCTTCCCTTCCGGCCGTAGCGCCCACCCACGTCGTTGGTCATCACATGTCCGTCGTTCGTGAGGAGATTTTCGAAGGAGACTACTTCATTGGCTGGCTCTGGCCCAACATGGCCCGTCCGTTCAAACCCTACGGCAAACCTCCATCTTTCGACCTAGACGAGTTCAAAGACTCATTCGAGATTTGGGAGACCCAATGGCAGATCTTTATCGACCTGTCTACTGTCGACACCGAACTGGACGCCGCTGAGCGGCCGAAATACAAGGCTAATCTACTCAAATCGTGCATGTCAACACCTTCTTTAGCCGCTCTACTCTCTTCCGGCCTGACCGCAGCCGAACTGATCGACCCAGAAGCTATCATCAAGAAGCTCCGTGAGCGTTGCAACGCTGGTCGCAACCACCACGTTTGGAGACATCAATTTGCATCGCGTAGTCAGCGCAAGGACGAAGCCGTCGACGACTGGCTTTGCGATTTACGAGATCTGGCAAGAAAGTGCGAGTTCGCAACGGGATGTTGCGCAGCTTGTGAGCCTACCCGCATCCTGGGTCAGGTCATTTTCGGCGTGTACAGCGACGAGGATCGTCGCAAACTACTGGAGAAGGGTCCCACTTTAACGCTGGAAGACGCCCTCATCACTCTACGCTCATCTGAAGCTGCCATCAAGACGTCCAGCAGCCTAAAGAGCATGGAAGCTCTCTCAGTCAACAAGATGTCGCGTCCCAACACCATCAAAGGCAACAACTCTTCTTGCAGCACGGGCAAAGCTGGCAAGAAACCATCCCCCGAGGAGCGGAGCGGATGCTGGAATTGTGGAGCCGAGAAGCGACACAGCAAGAAGGAGTGCCCGGCAGCCGGCAAAGAGTGTCGTATCTGCCACCGTACCGGTCACTACGCCTCCTGCTGCTTCTCGAAGGAAGAACCGAACGAGGAGAATCCCTAATATCAGTTCTCTTATTGTTGGTTTTGTCGTTTCCCTCCTGTTGCATTATTTTCATTACTTTTTGCTACTGTATTGTCTTTTTTTTTTGGTAACTCAGCTCGAAAGAAAAAAAAAAAAAAGGGACATGGAATGGCTTGGGGCTATGTATCCCCCACACCCCCCTCTCTCACCCCATGTGAGCTATGCCTCCTTACTCTTCAGTTGTCTAGCAGACCTCCTATCACAAGGTCGTGCTCTCTATCAATACAGATCAGTACATTCCAACAACTCCGTGAGTCTCTTTATTTAACATCGAGTTCACGTCATTACATGTTTACGCTTTCTGATCTCAAAAAATGTTTTTAAAAATGCTTCAACTGGTACCGAGGTACGTACCAAGCTCCAGTGAAAAGTAAACAACAACATTGGTCTTTAGATTAGGTGCTGCGCTAGTTGCTAAAATTCTAAAACCCAAGCGAAAATAGTTTATTTTTATTTTTAAAAATTCTCTCGATTCTGATTTCTGTGATTCATTCAAGATTTTTAGGCGGCTTCAAAGTTTAAATTGTTATCTTGATTTTTATTTTTTTAATGTAGAACCTTAACACCAAATTTGAGTTCGTGTTATCCATAAAGTAGCCAAGTACCGTAGGCCTATTATCATAGTGATACCACAGTGATACTAATTTTGTAAAGTTGATCCCAGAGAATGATATATATATTCCGCCTACCAACCCCTTAGTCGATCTTATTGTTGTTGTGTTCATAATAACAACAATATATATCACTTTATTCTTAAAATTTATTTTACCCTGTAGTTTTCATGAGAGTACCTGCTGCTCCAATGGTGCCCATAAAATAAATGGTTAAGTTTTGTTGACAATTAATCGTTGTCATATGAAAAATTGCTTTCACCATCTCTGATCGTCGATAGGTACACCTATTAATTTTTAAAATGCGATAAATGCGTAAGGTTTAAGTTTTAACTCCCCCGATTTAACTCATATTTTTGTCTATTACAAAGCATAAGCCAGACATTATACTTGATCTGCGTTGATCTCATTACTAGTTTACTACGGCATGTTTACGTATAATCGAAGGTCGAAGGGTCGTTGCCAGCGAACGATACATAATACAATAAGAGTTTCTGCGTATAACCCGTGTGGTTTGTTTTTGTTTTATTTGATGGTGGAAAAACCAAAGTTTCTCAGCTTTCTTCTTAAAACCTGCTTGATTGTATTTAAATGCATCACGTATACGTCGTTTTTTATTATATATCAACGATCAAACCGGATCAAACATTTATAAATTATGTATATCTAACTTTCTCTATTCTAACTATAAATTAAAATCAACTCAGAGCGTTATTCATCCTTTTAAAAAAGTGTACAGTACCTAAACGTCTGTCATTAATTTTACATGCTTCTATATTTTAAATTGTATACATTTCAGCCAATAAGAAGAAACGTCGTTTGTGTTGCTAAATGACAAACTAGGATAATCATGCATTCAAATGTTAAAATTGGAATGTATTCATTCGAAACTGTGGTGTGTGCGTTGGTCCAGGTTTAGGGTACAATGTCGTGGGTCATATGCGGTAGGGATTATAAATCAGCGACCTCACTTTGAATACATCTGAGTGTTGGCAACTGCAGCAGTCTACTGTAAACATTAAACAAATTAAATTTCAAGGCCTAAATCTTAACAATTTAGGATTATATTTGACCTCTGACTGAATCGACAACTAATCTTGAAATTAAACTACTTAAAAATAGATATTTACATCGGAAAAAATCTTGGGAATAGTTATTTGAAATTTATGTATATTGTGCTATCTACAAAAGAATTCTTTTAAATAGCGACTGTTTATACGAGTCTGACAGCCTAGTGGATAGCGTCTCGGACTGGCAATACGGCGATCAGGGTTCGATCCTCACTATGTTATTTTCCATTTATAATTTTATATGAAAAGTTGTAAACCACTTTATTATCCTGTAATGGGGCAAGTATGGTTATGAAATAGTTAACATTTATAACGATAAAATAATTTAAATTATTATCCATCTAAGGATTTCTTATGGATAGTCAAATATTGTACGAGAAATCTTCAGGAGAAAGGATAAGTTTAGGGTAATCTAGGGATAAGCCGGTGCTGTGTGGGAAGTAATTAAACGTTTTACTCGAATGCTTATTTAAATGATTTTGCAATGTGTATGTGTATATAATTATATTATTGAAGGTCGAACGGTCATTGCCATCGGAGACATAACACAGGAAAATGTTCATGTATAACCCGTTTCTGATTTTTTTTTTAATGACGGAAAACCCCCAAATTTCATCAGCTTTTCTCTCAAACCTGTCGGTTGAATAAGAATGTGATAACTGCTGCAAACTGCGCAGTTGGCAGTTGGCAACAACAAACGTAGCAGCAAGTAAACAAAATGCAAATGTTTATATATTTTAAAATTATGCTTGGAAAACAAACCAATTTAGAAGAAAAGCCCAGTTTGGGAGATCCCCTATTCGGGGTATAAAAACTGAGTAAAAGCACATCCCATATTCGTTATTCTTGAATTTTTCCATATCGTTCGTATCAAATATTTTGAAGAGAAGCATCTACTTATAACAACATTCAATAAAATGAATGTCATTATTAATTTATATTCTTAATACTTATTTTTAAAGGCAATATAGTTACAACTTCATATTATATATTTATTATTATATTATTATTGCTTGGTTAGTATTGTACCACTGGGCGACGAAAATCCAGTAATTTACTATACAGGCTAGTGGATTGTGTATCTTACATAAACATAAATATAAATCAATATAAACTGAACAATTATTCCTTTATTATACCACCGAGCGTAAGCTTTCGCGCGCAAGCCTATATACCTACCGTTGTCCCGTTTCTTTCATTGATAACGAAGGGAAGATATAAAATTTTATAGTCATTCATTCAGAAAACTTTAAACATAATAAAGGTGATGAAATGAGTATAAAGAATATGGTTCATTTCAAAACCTTCGAACATGTCTTGTGTTCAATTGCTTTCACCATCTCTGTTAGTCTGCTCGCGTTGTTTAATAAGCGCTGACCCAAGCTGAAAGACTATACATGCGGTTGCTATAATTCGAGATAACTAAATTTACATTAATTTAATATTAAATCCTAAAAATAATTTAATGTTGTTGTTGAATGCCGATTTAAAATGACTTTGCCACGTGTATGGATATGTAATCGAAGGTCGAAGGGTCGTTGCCACACTCTAAAAAATAAATTTCAACTTAATACTACTACTAAGTTCGAAAAGGGACGAAGCTACTTGTACGTGGATTGATATACTTAACTGCCTAAGTAGTTTGATATACTTAAGGATAAGTACATTTAGGTAGTAAGATATACTTAATAGTTAAGTATATCGTAAGTAGATAATTTTCGTATTACAAAAAAGGATGTAAAAATGTATTATATTATGTAAACAATATTTTAATTTACAGTCATATTTACAGGAGTACTACAGTCTGTCTTTTCTTATAATTAGGACATCTCAGCTTATTTTTTATGAATACATTACTTTGACCTTGCTGGGGATCGATACTTGTAATGTTATTCTGAAGTCTAGAGCGATAGCCACTCGACCATATGGGACACTGAATGTATTTGCTGTCTTATGGATATATATTTAATGTAGTACACTTAAAACTCTTTGGATTAAGTATTAATAGGTATCGTGTAAGTATGCGTATTAAGTATATTTTACTTTTTAAATAGACCCTCGAGATATAAGTATACCATTTATACTTTATCAAATTTTTGCAGGAAACTAAACATATTTTTACTACTTAATATAAATATACTTAAATTATACAAGTAGATTCATGAATATACTTAAATAAGTATTCATACTATACTTACTAAGTATTTAGTCTACTTACATTTTTTCCTACTTAAATATACTTACAAGGGGTCTACTTACTAAGTATTTCTTAAGTAGATAATTATTTTTTAGAGTGCAGCGGACGAGACATATTAATACATAATACAGGAAGAGTTTCAGTATAACACGTTTCTTGTTTGTGTTTGTTTTGCAATGACGGAAAACAAAATTTCATCAGCTTCTCTCAAAACTTTTTGGTGAGAAATCCTCCAAACTGCACAATTGGTAGTTGGCAACAGCAAACATAGTATCTTTATAAACAAAATATAAAGATATATATACTTTTAAAAAAATTATCAGGAGTGAATCGTCTTTTAAATTATGCTTGCAAAATCAACCGATTTAGGAAACGCCCAATACAGGATTCATGCGGGGTTTGAGATTGAGATCAAAGTTTCGCCAACTTTCTTCTTAAAACCTGTTGGTTGCAAATAAATTCAAAAATTCTCACGTATACTTCGTGTTTTATATATATTATGTTTTAAAATATCCAACTTTTAAAATTATTTCAAAAGTTTTCCTTTTAAATACTTCATAGAGGATCAAAATATAAAAAATATATATATATACTAACGTTTTTAGCCTGATTTTTTATTTTAACTATATCATTGATTACGACAAAAATCAGACAATAACGACGACGCAAAATAATATGCGAATATGTGTAAAAATACTTAATTTTTCTTTAAGCTGTAGTCATCATGCACCCTTCATGGTAGACTATCTCGCAGTTTTGATAGTGGATGAATTTTATTATACACTTTCGGACTATATACTAGATTGTACAGTAATTAATTGGAAATTTTAGAATAATAAAAATGTTTCTGTATGTGTTTAGGAAGTATTCTCTGCTAAATATAACCTGTTTTTGTGCAACATGTCGTCATACCTACTTCTGTTTACTGCGCAGTTGGCAAAAAAAAAATACAAATATCTTATTTAATCAGGTTTGAATCGTCTTTAAATTATGCTTGCAAAACCAACCAATTTGGGAAACGCCTTTATTTGGGAAATCCCCGACAGGGGATTCGGGGTATAAAAACTCAAGAAAAGCTCATCCAATCATTATACCATCATTCGTAACTACTATTTTGAAGAGCAGCATCTACCAGTACTCGTACCAGAATTCGACAAAATGAAGGTATTTTATTTTATTTTATTTCATGTTCATCATCCTGGGTTTAATAGACAATATAGTTAAAACTTAAAGTATTATTTGTTTGTTGTATCAGTTGGCTTTGATTTTCGCATCGTTACTCGCGGTTGCCTTTGCTCGTATTGAGGTCACACAACAACTGGATGGAAGCATGGTTGAAATTATCGACGACGTAATTCCTTCAAGAGGTATAGCCTATAACTATAAAGCTTCTTTAACTATAAAATTTTTAATGATTTCATTTTTAAATGTAAAGATGGCACCGGCATATTCAAAAGAAGTGTCCTTGATGGAGGGTTAGGTTTTGGTATAAGAAGAGAACGAAGACAAGTGGATTTGATCTGTCGCCAAGGTAGTTACGCCACTACCAAGTATTATCCAGGGACCACGCTAATTACTTGCCTTCCGAACCTTGGAACACACGACTGTAACCAACACGGGGTCAGAGGCGTCGTTATAGTAGGCTGTAAATGATTACTGCATCCATTTGATCTTGATACCTTCTATAGTGATGAAGGCCAATTTAGGACATGCAGTGCATTTTGTTCTGATTGCGTCAATACACAATATCAAGTTCAACCAAGGGCATTTTAAGTTATGGTGTCCGGCTGTTTGTAGATTTAGCTCCTCCGACATTTAGGGCGTAAACTTATGATATTAACAGCAGCTTGATTGTATATATGCTGGTTATTATTATGCTGGGATGCCCAATAAAAAAAAATTATTAATTTGGAATCAATATTATTTTTTTTTATTGATTAAACGAGCAGTGTAGGGGAGATCGGGGCTGCTTGGAACAAAAAATTGAAAACCGGTTTTTTTTATGGTTTTTAGCTGTTCCATGAAAATAATTTAATCAAAACTTTAATATTTACTTTATAGCCCATTCATTTTTAAAAATCTTGTTTCATTTTTTTTCAAATGCAAAATTAACTACAACTTATAAAATGAAATTGATTTTTTTTCTAAAACCCAAAAAAGCACGGGGCTGCGTGGGACAGTTTTCAAAAATCATTTGTCTGCAGATTTTATTGACGATTCATTAAAAACTGAAATAGCTATTAGATTCAGAATTAAACTGGCTTACTCGTGGTATGTTATTTATATAGAAAAAATATTTCATAATGACGAAATATGTTGAAACTGGTTTGCTGTCTGGTTGAAAACGTGCCGCGCGAGCTGACTCCCCCTACTTGTAGCCTATCGGATTGGATTTTCCCAATAAGTAGCCCCGGTCTTGATGTCACAAACAGCCCCACCGTACCTGCTCACACATTTACCTTAATAAATAATAACAATTTAACTAAAGAGATAGTAAAGTTCAGCAAAGAAAAAGTAAAGTAAATTTCCTTTTCAATCGCCTGTCTCGTTTTTTTTATTGCATGAATACTGTCATTGCATGAAGCCTGTTTTTTTTTTAGTTTTAAAAAACTGTTGTTTTCTAACAAAAAAAATTTAACATTTACATTTTACTCTCTACCTACCAAAATATTTAACATTTTTCAACGACATTTTGTGTCAAGATCCGACATATTAATGCGCTTGTTTGATAATTTTTTTCTATTTTTTAAATATCGGGAACATACTCAAAACCTCGTTGTCCCACCTATCCCCTGTCCCAACCAGTCCCGGTATCCCCTACGTCACGCAAGATAGAGATGGCATTCTAACTTCATATCCAGAGCCCCGCATGTAAATAATTTCAGCAAATCGGTTTTTGTGAGAAATCCATATTTCAGATCATGTCAATTAGTGAATGTCGACTGACTTTGGGCCAAGATGCAATAGCTTTTCGTCAATACTTCATGGGAGCACTAAAGAAGAGTCCGTTCGTCACGGAACTCAACAAAACGCATGATAAAATACATATCGAAGTATGGTTACTAATTACATGGACTCGGCGGATACATATGAATAATATATTAACATTTTTCTCAGATCGTACTCGTGGCATGAATTTGGCTTGGAGAACTACTGGAATAGGCAAACATGTCGCATTTGCTGTTATATTTATTGGCTACTTTTTAGCGCTCTTTAAATTCATACGAAAACGTTTTACTTGCCATTAATAGCAGAGAATAGAATAAGAGCTTCAACAGTTGTATTTTTAGACCATTAACTCAATATTATCAATATATTATTAATTAGAGTTAAACGTTTACAGGTAAAAATATTAATTGCAATACTGCTTGCACAAGACGACTATAGGCCTATTGTACTTTGTTTATTTAAAATAATTCATCATTCAATGTTATATTTACACTTTTGAAATAAGTATCGTTGTATGTGTATTATTCAATATTATTGAAATTTAAATATAAGGCAGATTCTATTATCCCATTATCAAGGATTTTATTCGATGTTAAGTACTGTGCATAACGTAAATTTTTACGAAGTTTTATACCGAAAACAGAAACTAAAAATAAAGACAATGGATCATATACACACTAAAAATTTTAGGTCAACTTAGGTCTACTTATAAGTTGGAAAATGGAAAAATCCACTTATAAGTGCATGTGGTATACCTAACCCTTAAGTAGTTCGAGATACTTAAAATTTAAGTGTTACTGATACTTAATGTAAGTATATATATATATACCCAATAAGTAGAATCTAGGTATTTTTTAAATTTAATTAAAAATAAACTTAAATAGATATCTTATGCCAATCCCAACTCCAATACAGTAGTCAACCCTTGTTCTTAAACCAATTAATAGTAGAATTCGGTTTACATCGGGAGGGTTTCCCGGCATACATCGGGAATTGATCCTCGGTCATTTAGTTGAGAGTCTGAAGCGTTAACCATTCAGCTATATGGGCCAATACTTTATAGCGTTTTCTTACTATAAATATTTGATTATGTATACTTAAGCTCCTTTCGATTAAGTATTATTAGGTAGAAGCTAAGTAGACTTGTTAAGTAATTCCTTCATAGTAAGTAAATTATAGGTTTCAAGTACACAATTTCTACTTATTAAATGTGTGTGATGTATCAACTTAGACTTAATAAGTAGATCCCATATATAAACTTAAATAAGTATTCCTACCATACTTACCAAGTATGGCAATAACTTAAATTTTTATCTACTTAGCTCTACTTACCAGGTGTATACTTATTAAGTATAACTTAAGTAGAGTTAGTGTACGCTACCGCTTACTTTAGATGCATCATGTATCATTGAATTTCATTGAACATATAGGGTGCATATACACGTACAGACTGTACGTATATATGTCCGCTTGCTCCGAATAAAAATTTGTCCCAAATCAAACTGATAGATTCTAACATTATGCATCATGCAGAAGAAAATAATGTAACTTCTGCGATCGTGCTGTATCTATGTATATACGTATACATATTGTTAAGGTTTTAAGTTGTGTTCAATGTTTATTGCCTTCTTGTCAAATCTAATATAATGAAAATATAGCATTGAATAAGCATCGTTGTGTAATATTTAAAATATTTGTGTTATGGAATACCGGCATACACTAAGCAATTAATACAAGCCAGCAACAATTGAATGCAATGTTCATAATAAACATATTTCTGTTTTATAACCTCGCAGAAAAAAACTAATATAGAACCTCTCAGGAAATCTGAAGAACGAGGTCTTATATAAGTTTTCTTTTGAAGATTATATCATTCTTCGGATCTTTTCTTCAATATAGATATCAATAATGAAGGAAAAATCCTGAGAACGAAGTCCATCCAGGATTCGTTCTTCGGTCATTGTCTTTCCCATCACCGTCCGTTTCTGAGTAAATAAAACCTATAACCAAAAACACTCCAACTTGCTCATTCGCTTCCAAGCTGACGATCGCTTGAATGTTAAGCGGAAACCATCCATACTGGTCTTGGGAATTGATGTGTCCCACAGCAAAAGAATAAGACGTCTTATTTTTCACATTGATTTTCCGCATGGAAACAATAAGTTTTGCGTGATCTCCAGCAATGAAAAAACGGGTAAATATGTCAGTTAACTTAGCAGCGCGTTCCTGGGCCTTCATTTTGACACAATTGAAGGAAAACGAATCAACACCAGTTACAGGTGCAGTGAAAACCCCAGTGCTGATGTTGAAACAGTTGTTGTGGTGTTCTCTCAGGTACGTGTAGTTAATATACGACTTCTCATAAAAAATGTTGATGTCTCTTTGGGCGAAGAACGAAGCAATAGACTAAATAATGGTAATACAATAAAGTATAAGATAATAATTTAAAAAATCCTACAGAATCAAATATTATACCTTTTCATTTGACTTTAAGTGTAGAGCCATTACGTCGAAGGTGTGCTCAAATATCTTGTTGAAGGCGTTGATATGCTCTCTTGGAGCACCTTCTTCCCAGGCAGTTTCCATGAATAAACGTCGGAATTCCTTTGAAATAAAATGAGTCTTATTCTATTTTCTGGTATAAGATATATTCTGGAATAAGATATATTAGTTTTAAGAAATGACGGACTTACATCGAGTCGATATTTAGGATCGAAGTAGTTGACAAAGTTTTCAGGTTTACTGTTCTTCTGTATAATTTTCACGAGAAGCTCGTCGTTATCGGCGTTCATGACGATCATAGATGAAGCACAAACAAGATTGAAAGCCAATAGCTGAATTTCTGGATGGTCCTCATTCAGCTCATCATAAAAGGTAGCTTTAATAGCCATAATTGGGATGCTCTCTTGGAGGAAGTCTTGAAAAATAGAACTTGACGATTTCCTTTGAACATAGAATATATTATATGCTCTAGTTCAATAAGTAAAAGAATTGGTAAATTATTACCAAATTTTCCTGAGTTTCTCTGGCCATGTTGATGCCAGGTGGGTACAAACCGCCGACAGCTTCCAGTTTTTGAAGAGAATCTCTAAGAACAGCTTCATAGTCCATGGTGTTGACGATATAATTAATAATGAAACTGTATACATGAAGAAAGCCCTCTTCACGAATGCAGGAGTCTTGGCGAGATCCTTGATAGGGACATTTTTGAAAAGTGGGCTGGCCTCTTTTACTTCAGGGTGAGTCGTGATCAATCTGTGATAAACATTCATGATAGTTCATTTCTAATAAGGCGTTAAACTTAAGTTAGATTTCAACTATTAACTTACTCGATGAGAGTGTTAACAGGGATTGAGCTATTCTTATAAATGGTCTTCCATGATTCTTTGACCAGTTCCATGTCTTTAAAAGAGGGACGATTGTTACGTGGAAGAGGAAGATATTACAACACAGTTACAAGCCACAATTAATATAAACCTATAGTTAACATTCTTAATGACATGATGAAAATGTATAACTTACAGAGGTTGTATGGGCAAAGCCCAGAGCGCAGAGCAAGACGACTAAGGCAAGGCGGTCCATGTTTTAAATGGTAGTCTTTGACGATGATTTTCCACGATTTGGTGTCTCTTTATATACAAATATTGACAGTGGTGGAGTGTACAGCACATGCGTTGATATAATCGAATATCATCATGTGCTGGGCTTTGCTCTCAAAGAAAACATATTTATCTCCTGATAATTAGGGATCAGAAAGTTCAAGTGTTCTCTAATTCGTCAGTACATAAATAGAATATGGTGCTATGCTCGTTGCAAATTATCGTGAATTGACATCCGGTAGGGCACTCCCAGTACGAAATGGAAGAAATCTGATACTATAATTATAAATATGTATATCGTATATCTAATGTTCAAACCTCAATTCCACGATAAATAAATAGTTCTTGAATCAAACGGTTGCTAAGGGTTTTCTAGCCTATGCTAATTCAGCCAATCTCTTAGATGAAATTTTATGCGTGGTTTTACTTTTTAGCCGGCAATACATTCTTATGACTAGAAAGAGTCGATCATTTTGCCAATGAACCTAGAATTCAGTCAGTCTGTTTCATTCATTGAATGTCATTAAAATATGTATATATATGTATTTTAATATAATAAATCTTATATGCCATACTTAATTTCTTCTTACATTGTACAACAAAATGCTCATTTTGGGCCTATTTACTTGTTCCCATGTAATTAAAACTGACCAATATTTAAATACGAGTGTCCACTGTCCATTTGTCACCTATTATACTTTGTGATTTTTTCCTTTTCATTTTTTACCTGAGGCAGAAAATAACGTTAAGAGTCTTTAGAATAGGCTTAACAAAATTAGTGCTTCACATAGAAATTGGGATTGAAATAGCTTAGGGGGTTGTAATTCGTAAGTGAAAAAGGTAATTTCCATTTTAAAAATAGAGAGTGAATCTTTTGAACAACTCATTTCAATCATCATTCAATCATTTCATAAATCAATAAACCATAATTATATGTTCGGGAAAAAAATGACAACATCGCTTTTTAAAACAAAACTTAGGAACACAGCTAATTTAATAATGTATTCCAATCATTGCTTTTATTACAGCAGATGCAGCCAAATAAATATGTAAATGCAACCAATAACCATAACCAACATTACTCATCGACATATGCTATTACAATAAGACGATGCTGTAGCCGAGGAAGCGAGTATAATAAGAAGTGCCATCCTCGTACAAACTTCCAGTAGTGGAGCTATTGTGTCCAAAAACAGGTGCCAATTGGATGGAAATCGTATCCCCGGCACTTAGAACCCAAGCATCCTGCAGTGCCAATCGGGACAAAGTAGAGGCCGATCCGTAAGAGGTTCTCTGCACGGAACCGTTCTTGACCAAGACCACATTAACTGGATAAAGTCCCCCATCGTTAACTCCATCAAAAGAGAAGAAATAGTAGCCTGCCCTTGGAGCCGTGAATACTCCGGCGCTTACAGTGTCCCCAACATTAGCATCGGTAATCTCGTAAGTGATGGGCGTCGAGAGTGCGGAGAAAGAAGAAGTCTTACGGAAAGAGAAGAAAGTACGGACCCAAGGGCGTCCTATACCGAGAGCACTGCTTAAAGCTCCGTTAAGTTGAGCATATTCTGTGATATAATGGTCATCTTCTTCAGCCTTCATTTTATTATTATTCAGAGATTGCTCAAGCTGGGAGACTCGATTTTGGAGGAGATGGTTTCGCTCGGTTTCGACGAGAAGTTTATCTTTCAGATCTTTGACTTCTTCTTTGAGACTGATGAGAGCTAATTCGAGCATTCGACTCATTTTAGTCATCGTCATGGATGACTATATATAATAGTACATCATTTATACTTAAAGTTTTAAGGATATATAAAAATATGTATGAAATTACCTGATCGTTATAGTATTCTTCATCCATTTCACGAGCGCTACTGTCGTAGAAGTAAGGGCGATAGGGAGTTCTGCCGCTTATTGAAGGGGGAAAATTCGGTTGTTCAATCACAGCGGTAGGGGGCCAAGAATAGTAGCGGGACCTACTGGGCTCGGGATCAGCTGCTGCTTCAGCCGCCAATGGATCAACATTTAATGACATGATCGCAAAGCAGAAAAGAGTGAAAAGTAACTGCAAAATAAAATAACATTATAATACCTATCATTTAAACCTTAATTCAAGAAGAAAAATATACAACGAACCATTCTTAATTAAGATAGTTGGAAATACGAAGGATCTACTGTTACAAGATTAAGAGATCTTTATTTCCAAGATCTTCTAATAGAATGATCTGTGTGACACAGCTTCCTTTCTTATATATAGCCGTGTATAAGCAGTGAAGGGACTTGCCGCCAGACCACCGCCTGTATAACGAGCGGAAAATGAAGCGCTGGTACGTTTATATTAGTTATGCGCATTTTAATATACGCGCTCTTCAAAGAGTTTCCAAACATGGGTGAATTTTAAAATCATAACGAGTTTGAATATCAAATGAGGTGTAACAAAATATGAACAGTTGACAATGAATCATTTTATGCTTATTTTTTAAAAATAAAATAAGCCGAAGAGTTTACAACTCGGGAATAAATAATCGTTGTGAACGTCCGAGGTCTTGAATAATCATCTAGAATCATTAATCACCAAGATTATTCTAGACTTTTAAAATAATGTTTTTCAATTATAATATAGATAAAATATTGTGCAAAAATGCTTTAAATCTATAAATATCTTAAATGTATTTAGGTACAGTATATGGTGAAATATTTTAAGTTTTTTAATTCTAATTTTTAATGATATTTCTTTCTAGATTAAAAAAAAGACAAGCTCAGCGGACGAGAAAAGGGAATAAAACACTTGCCGCACTTATTATATCAATGAGAGATATTTAAAATTAATTCAATAATCGGCCTCTTTTATTGTCAGTTAGGATTTATATGGACATATCTTGTTAAATTCTATTATATTATGTAGAAAGCGGCAGAGCAACATTATTATTTTTTGGGTTCGTGAGCTGGTTAGGAAATCGCGAAATTTGTTACCTAACTTTATTTATATTATGCATTCCTTTGAGTTCGCGTTTTTTGTTGGAATTTAATTTATTGTTTCTGAAATGGTATATGACAAGTTGTCAAGTTCACGGTCGCAGTTTTATGATTTATTTAACATTATTATTTATTTTTAAACAATATGTGATTTAATGGCAATTTTTATGTATTTACTATTTATTTTAAGTATATACATTAAATATGGATTGTAAATTCATAGTTTTATTTTTTTAAATAGGTTATAATAAATTAGATCTAGTAAATATCACAGATCTGCCAGCTATGGCATGCTATATAGTATATATTAGTCCTTTTCCAGTATAAACTATACTATTTTATATTCATTACGTAAGAAATTGGTCAATGTACCCGTATTAATTAACATGAACACTTTCATCTGTGATGTAAATTTTTTTACGCCAAAAACATATTTTAAAAAATGGCAACGTCTGAGTGATTTCTCAAAAAAAAATTAGCAAATATTTATATTTGACTTCGTTTCTTTATCTCTCGAGTTACAAGCAAAAAAGGGTTAAACATGCATATAGAATGCGACTACGCTTTTTCGTCAATTTACTTTAATCAAGTTACTTAAATCTCTTAATTGTTAAAGGGCAAAATAGGGTTTTGCGTGGGAGGTACTTAATTAACTTTAATTCACTGAAATCACATAATTTCCATTACACAGTGAAACTAATCCATTTTCGTCACGACTGGACTTGTAGCCTATTATATACGTGTATATTAATATATGTATATTATATTAATTATTTTTATAATTTTAATTGTATTAAGTATATTAATGAAAAAGCGTGGCCGCATTCCATAGTTTTACCAGTTTTTTGCATGACTAAAAGAGACAGTCCGTCATTTCCATGTTAATACTGAACCATTGTAAGGCAATAATGCGTTACCATGTATCTTACATACATAGTAGCAGTTGGAAAAATCAAACACTTGACTTGGACTGCGATGGAAGTTTTTAGAAAAAGTTTTAAGATACAAGTCAACTTAAGCATAGCGAATCAAATAAAGAATAAAACTATTCATTGACATTTTCAATGCTAGTTCAGATTTCTAGACTGATTACTGAATAATTTGTTCTGCGTTCCATGTTTCATTCTCAGTATGTTCCCTGTATCCCAACAACATGGATAACGCGAATTCTAAACAGTCTAGACAAAGATATTGATAGCTAGGCCTAACTGAAAATCAGATACAAGTCAACCGTGGCATTGCAAATTACACAAAGAATGAAAAATATTCATTGACATTCTCAATTCTAGTTCTGATTTCGATTACTAAATAATTGTTTTGCGTTCCATGTTTCGTTATAAGTATGTTTCCTGTATCCTGGCAACATAGATTCCATTTTCCAATTCTAAACAGTCTTTGTACAAACAAAGATATTGATAATAACATAATCGATCGCTCAATCATGAAAATGTATAAAAAATTCATAGAATTTCATACGGTCTATCGAGAATAATGAGTTCGTCGTTGTTGTTGCAAATCGTACATAGTCTGCTATTGATTTGTATCGAACGAATCATTAAGTCTCTTGGCAACATAAACAAAGCGGCGATCGTCAATTTTTATTCAGGATTTCAGCGGGGCAGCTCTATTGTTTTCCAGTACTTCAGTATAGGATAGTCCTACTGGAAACAAAAAAATCTCAGGCGATCGCCGCTGTGCAGTCCTTCTAAAGTCTAATAGAGCGGGGAAAAGGGTTTTACTTATACCATCACATCATACTGTGCTGTTACAAATATAATAATAATGGGCTACTTTCAGAGACTATTTTTTGCAATCATTTACTTATTTTTGTGGTTGAAATTTGGTCATTCGACTCGAGCAATATCTTCAACTCTAGACAATCAGCACGTAATCGTCGCTGCAGTAGAAGTATACCTTCGTTCGTCATTGTTTAAATACATATCTAAAGAATGTATACAATCGAATTGTGTTTTCAAATATATCAGGTCCCAATTGGAATGCAAGTAACAAGAAACTCTACTGGTCACGTCGTCAAAATTGATGGAGTTGACTGGGAGATAATTCAATGGTTGTCAGCTGCTCACATCAATACCACGTAAGTATTAGTAAAATTATATTACGATTAAAGTTTATATACATTTGAAGATTACATTGCTGTAGATTTGAAATTATTCCTTTTAATCCTTTAATAAACCCGTTGGATAAATATGGCGATAAATTTGGAGTTCTGGATTTGGTTGGAAAAGGGGTAAGTCGGTATTTGTTTTCATTTGAAAACAATTTAGCAATTATTAATAAAAAATATATTTCAATGGAATACGATATGATGACGAATTCGGTTCCTACTCCTTCTCGAGCTGCTATCGTCGACTACTCTCATCCGATTGCATTTATTGCTGTTTCCTATCTAATTCCATCTTCATATCAATCAAACAACTTTTTTTCTACCACAAAACCATTTCAAACTTGGGTAAAACTAGTTAAAAATATAGATTGAGTTGTCAACAAAGTATAGTAAAGTTGGGATTAATTATTGCGACGATTTAAGTTAATTTACTACTGATTTAAGGTTTGGGTTTCCATTTTAATGACTATATCCGTCGTTTTTGCGACATTAATCTTAATGGAAGTATTTGGAAAAAATAATAAAGTATATATCGAATTTGAAATGTTTTTTTACGTACTTGGGATCTTACTTCATCAAGGTATAGCACACTTAATTGAATCATTAAAACTTTTGAATCCAATTAAATGAATTCATACTTTGAATAGCTGCTGCATATAGATTTAGTAAGAGGCTTGCTATTCGACTTGTCATCGCAACTTGGAGTATTGGTGCATTGCTATTGATCAACTACTATACTAATTTTTGCATCTCTTTCTTGACGATTTCAATTAAAAAACCACTTATTCAATCAATCCAAGAACTTCCGACCCGGTCGGATATCAGGCTGGTCACGGACAAGAACCGAAATACCGCAGCTTTACTATTGGTATTATTGTTCTAACTGATAAAAAGCGCAATTCTCCAACGCAATCTATAATATACAGTATATCAACTAACCATATTGATTTTTCACGCCAGTCTGCAGAATCTGGATTGTTAAAAGGATTGGGTGACAAGTTACGAGCTGATCCTGAATCCCTTTGTAATGTACCCAGTCAGTGCGTGGATTCAGTCAAACAAGGGAACGCTGTATACACAAACGTGTGTGAAATTTGCTATCTTGCTATCTTTGATAATCACCTTAATTTCAAGGGAAATATCTTGCACAATTGAAGAAGTTTCCTTAGTATTAGTAGAATTAAGAATTCATCCTATAACTTTCTTGGCATTTTCTTTTTTTTCAACTGTAGGGCAGGGAACTTTTCTTGATGAAAGTTTTAAAAGAAGATTTTGAGTCAACTGGAAAATGTAACATGGAAATGGGGAAAGAAAACTACATTCAACTTCAATTTTCTTGGGCAATGCAAAAGCAGAGTCCCTACAGGGATCCAATAAACAAAAGGTTTGATCTTATTTTAATATTAATATATGATTAGATATTAAATACCGTATGTATTTGTACGATTTTAGCTTTATGAGATTGTTTGAGTCAGGGATACCTGATAAGCTGTTCAAAGAAGGGTTGCCTAAAGTCGAAGAGTGTATCTCAACTACCAAAATGAAAAGAGATCAAACTGCAGAAGGACGCGAACCCCTGCCCCTCAAAGGATTTACCGGGGCATTTATTATTCTTTTGGTTGGAACCTTGATCTCTTTATCTGTTTTCTTTATAGAAATTTGCGTAGCACGAGTGCGACGAACTATTATGTTTAAAAACAATAAGTAAGTCATTACTATTTAACGAATCACCGACAGCATAGTCATTAGACTATGATATACAAAAAAAATCGTTAGTAGTTGAAAATTATCATCATAAGCAAAAGCGAACAATTTGAAACACTATAAGGATCCTTCAATATAGTAGTTTATAGTAAATGAATGCAACAGTTAAATGTACAATTGAAATACTGAATATGAAAATACAATCATAAAAAAACTTAGTTATCTACCAACGTTGACAATTTTAATATCATCTATCTTTGTCAACTTTTTAATTATAAATATCTTGATTTCATTTAACACAAGATACCAGTTGAACATTCCTCATGTTTTCTAAAGATCTAATATACCCATGTATACATATTGCCTCCCCCCCCCCCCCCCCCCCCCCGATCCGTAAGAGGTCCTCTGCACGGAACCGTTCTTGACCAGGACTACATTGACGGGATATAATCCCCCATTGGTCACTCCGTTGAAAGAGAAGAAATAGTAACCAGCCCTTGGGGCCGTGAAAACTCCGGCTCTTACTGTGTTGCCAACATTAGCGTCGGTAATTATAATAAATAATTACGGAAAGAGAACAAAGTGCGAACCCAAGGGCGGCCCAGATAACCGAGAGAAGTGCTAAGAGCTCCGTTAAGACGGGTTACTGCAGCATACTCTGAGATATTATGGATGCCATCGGTAACAGATGATCCTTCCCCAGTTTTATTTGAATAATTACTAGTAGTCAAAAATGATTGTTGATGGTCTACTAGCTGAGAGACACGATCTTGGAGACGACGATTGTGGTCGGTTTCAATTAGAAGTTTACTTTTCAGATCTTTGACTTCATCGTTGAGAAGGGTGAACTCAATTTTTAGGTTCTCTGATTCATCTTTTATATTGGCGAGAATTGTATTGAGCACTCGACTCATTTTAGTCATCTAAACGTAATGCATTATCATAAAAATTATAGATTTTTTTGAAAGTCTAAAAAGCGAGTAAGTCGCTATTAAGAAAATTAACTTGGCATTATTGTAGTTGTAAGGCCGATTAAATCTGTTATTCATGAATGGAACAGCAAGATTTGGTTGTTAATGACAATGATAAACTAGTTCATCCAAATCTTCAAGTTGATTTGAAACATAAGACCAATAGTAGCGGGATTCGGGATAATAACCTGCTGGTTCCAAAGGTAATTGACCTGCGTTTGACAAAATGACGGTCATTAAGAAGAAAAGCGCGCAAAGTAGCTGTTGTATAAATAAGGTTAAAGAATAGCCAGATTGAAGAATCAAGTTAATTTAACAACATACCATAGTTCGAATAGAGCTAAAGCTATCTTCGTATTTTGTAACGTGATTTCAGATGTGATGGCACATATAGATGATGTTCACAATGACCATGCATTCAAACTGATTGGGACTGGATTTCCCCAATTGCTTCATCGTCGGTCGAAACCCCTTATTGAGATTGTATTGAATAGCGTCAAAAATATTATCTCTTCTATTATAGTTAGACTTTCGTTCCTGCGCAGTCGAATAGATATTATTATTGATAGAATTAAAATATTATATTATATTAATCAGCACATTTAATTTCGCTTCTCAGTCGTATGCAGTTCTTGTCAACCGTGATACATATGGAATTGACCAAATTCTAAATTCTACTGACCTTGACGGTTGTGCTGCCTTTTATCGTTTTATGAAAATCGAATAAATTCATTTAAAACTTGGCCGTTAATATGGTACCGTGCGAGCGGATAACCGCCCTTGGTTTGAAATGTATTTATGCGCAAACGCCGTTATTAATAGAATATATGTTCAATACGCCCGCAGCGTCTCTTCTAATAGCTCAATCAAAAGTGACATTTCAACAGCCTATTAAGAGTTCCGAGACTTCCGATGACACACTAATCTTGCCATTGGCAGTATATGACCTCAAATATCGCACCAAATATGTAAATCCTTTGGCCAGCTCAAACACGAAGTGGTGCGTGCCACACACCGCCGACGTATTATGAACAGTTATTAAAATTTTATTTACGACGTGTGACGAAATCACCGACTGAAACTCGAAATAGTCTAAAACTCTAAAAGCATATAACGACTGCGGTCTCACTTCTTTCTTTTACTTGATTCATTTCACGATTTTTTCGTCATCAGTTACATTAACTAAAACAATTTCAGCACAAAATATTCTGGTCGATGATAATATTATAAGGTATTATAAGTCTATGACAATAACTGTAATATCATATTATACAAAAATAAAATAAAAGATAACCTGACGCCAGAGAACAAGCCAATTGTCGTTCAATTCTAGTTCTATTATTTATTTATGTATTTGTAATAATCGTATATATATAGCAATATTATAATACGTGTTATAATTAACTTTTAGTAATAATCTCTGTGATTAAAATGGCGAATCATGACCCTGTATAATACGCTACCACTACAAATTAATAAAAGAAGCACATGAAACATATTATAGGTGTACCGACTATATCAACTACGCGTTATACATATACGCTATGTATATTATATAGCGTCCATCTACTTCGGAACACAAGTGCTGATGAATTGGTCATCCGCTTCAAAGATATTTTCGGTGTGTTTATTGCATGCTGAAACATTTTTCGGTACGCATTTTTTTTGCTCCTTATCAAATGTCCACATCTTCTTATCAGATGTTTGAATCCACTGGCCAGTTGTCATGTCGAATTCCCCGCAACTCATCTGAGTAGAAGTAATGGGCATGGTACATCTATCTGTATTTTTTAATATACAAAAGCATCTCTATTAGTTCAAGCAAGTCCTTCACTTTAGCAACCGACTCTTTTTAAACTCTGTTTCTTGGGCCTGGAAAGCGAAGAAAACTCGCAGAAAAGTAAGAAAGGGTGGTAAATTTACGGAAAAATAATTTACAGATTTTTTTTCTATAGAAAGCAAGAAATTTACCAGCTTTTACTACCCTTTCTTGTTTTTCTATGCCCAAGAAAACGATTGAAAAAAGAGTTGGTTATGCCCCTCGCAATGTGCTTATGTAATAATTAATATATATTATATATTAAAGTCTCTTAATACCTGATTTGTTACTCGTCTCAAGTGGTGCAGACAAAGCGAAAGAAACAAATGATAACGCCTGTAATAGTAATAAAGTGCGGTAATAACAAATATATAAATTGAATTAGATTTTTAAAAATTAATTTATGATTATAAGTGTGAAACAAAGATTTACCAAGAACAAAAACATGGTTCAATGAAGGGGGCCATACTAAGGATGAATTTGTAGGTATAAATTGAGACTCTGAAAGTAATATCTTTACTACATAAAATTGGTTTAAATCTTGAAATGTATGTTTTAAAAAATTGATAGGATGATGCTTTCACTTGTTTATTTCTTCATACTGATGGTCACCCCCTGGTTATACCTGCTGGGTATATATACTGGGAGGATTGAAGAAATGAGTTAGGTACAATATAGCGCCAAATAACTGAATAAGGAATGCAGTTACTTCTACCTGGTGAGTGTACTCTGTTGATAGCTATCATACACAATGTAAATTTGTTGTTGTTAGTAACAACAAACTTGCATTGTAACATCAAAATATATGATTAGATGATTTTTTCTAAACCACTCCAATGAGGAAAACAGTTAATACCACCTGGTACTGTTGCTAAACCAATCATTATAAAGATTAATTGATTGGTTTGTATTTTAATCGATTGTGCATAATAGGACTATTACTGGGAACGTAAGCCAATACTGTCAAACAATAAGCGGTATGAAATAAATTCGCTATGGGTAGTAAATATACATATTCGATAATTTATATTGATATTGTTTATTGTATGCAATCAACATTACACATGTTGTATGCAGACAAAAACTTTTAAATGAAAAAAAAAATTCTCGATGAGAAAAGTAGAATATCAATATTGCAAATCATCAGCACCATGTTATACACGCAAACCAACCATAAAAGTGCGAAAATCATATTACCATTTTCGGTCTAATTTTTTACACATTTAGTTTTGCAATTGCTCTCCTTTTCGAAGATGTTTCCGAAGTGAGTATTGCATGTGTCAACCTTGGTTGTCTCACACTTTTTCAGCTTCTCGTTAAAAGTCCACATTTCTTTTGTATCGCTGGTCGGGCAGCCCTTGTAAGTTGAGAAGATGGTTCCGCCACATACGTCTAAAACGGTTAAAAGACATTCTATATTTCAAATTTTTTCAAATTTTTATTCAAATGCTAGACTTGGTTTCCATAATAGCGCCAAGATGTTTATAAAAACATAACCGATAATAGTAAATTATGATGTCTTATTGGCCAATACAACCATATGTATTTTATACGCAATAGGAAATCTTGTTAAGTAATAAACAGATCTTTAAAACCTTGATATAAGTATGTTATAACAATTTATTTCATACCATTAGCTTGCTCAGTCTGCGCAATCGGGATAGAATAAGCGGCAGAAAACAATATGAATGCCTGTAAACAGTATTTACAATAATGGATTAATATATGATTATGTGAAAACTAGCAAATGATTTTTACCGAGAACAAAAATACGATCGATAATACGTTAAACAGAGACATGTTGGTTCGGCGAGGACTCAGAACGGATTTACCAGGTTATAGTATCTAACAGAGCTTATGCACTGTGACTCGTTCAGCACAATTGCTGTGGCATACAAAACAATAAGCTTCCTTTTCTATTTTTTTTTTTAAGGTTGCGAAACAAAACGTCAATTCTGTTTATTGTTATCGACTTGTTTGCTACAGTGAAAGATGTGTACGAAGAATTGCCCTTGAAAACCAGTGAATGAATGCTACACGTATAGCTGTATATATGTCAATAACCTATCGAATGTTTTTTGTTGTTTTTTTAGCGTAGATCCTGTCTTGAGTACAATGTAAGAAAATAGGCTTTACTCATCACACATACCCATAATAAGGAATTAACAGCAACTGTTAACATTTCTACATCAACCATGACATGAAGTTTCCATATTAGTATCTTGTGAAACATACAATCAAGATAGCTATGCTTTAAAATATTGACAAAGATATTATTAGATAACATTGAAGATTCCAACGTCAGTAGTTGACTTAGTTATCTTCTCTCTCTTCTTCTCTCTTCTCATCTTGAATAGTTTAATGTCATATTCGGTACACTTAAATTCTGCATTGTATTACATTCATTTATTAATTAAGAATCATTATAGTGTTTAAAATTATTTGCTATTGCTAATGATGATAACTTTTATCTATTTATATTTTAGTATAATGACTATACTGTCGGTGGTTTATTAAATAGTAGGCCTAATGACTTTATTATTGTTTTTTTTTATATCATAGTTCGTCGTGCTGCGCAAATTTCTATAAATAAAACAGTTAAAGAGATTAAGGTTCCAACCACAAGAATAATAAATGCCGTCGTAAATCCTTTGAGGGGCAGGGGCTCGCGTCCTTCGGCAGTTTGATCTCTTTTCATTTTTCTAGTTGAGATACACTGTTCGACTTTAGGCAACCCTTCTTTGAACAGCTTATCAGGTATACCTGACTCAAACAATCTCATAAAACTAAATTTAAAAAAAAAACATATAGATTAATTCTTATTATATTTTTAAAAATATTAGCAGTATCAAACCCTTTGTTTATTGGATCCCTGTAGGGACTCTTCTTTTGCATTGCCCAAGAAAATTGAATTTGAATGTAGTTATCTTTCCCCATTTCCAGGTTACATTTTCCAGTAGATTCAAAATCTTCTTTCATAACTTTCATCAAGAAAAGTTCCCTACCCTATGTTTAAAAAAATAGCCAGAAATGTCAGATAATAATATGCAGCTTGCCATTCTACATCTGGACATTATTTCATTAATTAATATTTAATTCTACTAATACTTAGGCAATATACTTTACGACTGTAATAATATTAGAGGTCTCCTTAAAATTCGAGTGGTTAATAAAACGAATTAAACATACGTTGGTGTATACAGCTTTCCCTTGTTTGACCAAAGCCACGCACTGACTAGTAACATTACAAAGGGATCCTGGTTCAGTTCGTAACTTGTCACCCAATCCTTTCAACAATCCAGATTCTGCCGACTGACGTGAAATCAATATGAATAGTTGATATTATAGATTGAGTTTCTAGGATTGCGCTTTGTATCGGAAATTAGAACAGTACCAATAGTAAAGCTTCGATATTTCGGTTTTTGTCCGTTGTTAGCCTGATATCCGGCCGAGTCGGAAGTTCTTGAATGGATTGAATAAGTGGTTTTTTAATTGAGATCGTCAAGAATGAAATGTACAAACTGTTGTAGTAATTGATCAAAAGCAATGCACCAATACTCCAGGTTGCGATTACAAGTCGAATTGCAAGCCTCTTGCTAAATCTATATGCAGCAGCTGTTGAAAAATATAAATTTAATTTATATATAGGTTCAAAAGTAAATTATTCAGTTTACGATATTAATGTTACCCTGATAAAGTAAGATCCCAAGTACGTAAAAAATCATTTCCAATTCAATGCCCGTAATGTAATTTTTTCCAATAACTTCCATTAAGATTAAAGTTGCAAAAACGACGAATATCGCCATCAAAACGGAAAACCAAACCTAAATAAATAGTAAACTCGTTTATTTATTAGTCAACTATTATGCTAACTCTATTATATTTATCGACAACTTAACCTATGTTTACTGATTTTACCCAATTTTGAAATGGTTTTGTGGCAGAAAAAAAGTTGTTCGATTGGTACGAAGATGGAATGATATAGGAAACATCTATAAAGGCAATCGGATGAGAATAGTCGACAATAGCAGCCCGAGAAGGGGTAGGCACCGAATTAGTCATCATGTCGTATTCCTTTGAAATATAAAGCATTTTCAAGATTTATTTAAAGGAAAACAAAATATACCAGCCGAATTACCCCTCTTCCAACCAAATCAAGAACTCCAGGTTTATCACCAGATTTATCCAACGGATTCATTAAAGGATTAAAAGGAACAATTTCAAATCTATGAATGTCACACAAATAAAAATATGTTAATATTTAAATCACATTACTTTTTACTATTACTTACGTGACATTGATGTGAGCTGCTGTCAGCCATTGAATTATCTTCCAATCAACTCCATCAAATTTGATAATGTGTCCGGATGAGTTTCTAGTTGCTTGCATTCCGTTTGGGACCTGGTATATTTCAAAATATAATTTGATCAAATTTCCTGTAAATATGTTAAAACAATGAACTATATTTTACCTCTACTGCAGCAACGATTACGTGTTGATTGTCTAGAGGGGACGATATCACTGCAGAATTACCAAATTTCAACCATAGAAATAAGAAAATAACTGCGAAAAATAATCTCTGAAAGTAAGCCATGATTATGTTCTCATTTGCAGCAGTGAACTATCTGGTTGTATTACCCTTTCTCTTCACGCTATTTATATGCCTTTAGAGGACTATGTGTTACCAAGAGACTTAGGTCATTCAATACGAATCGATAGTGTGTATAACTGATTTGTTTCCACGGTGATCCACATATCATGCTCGATGTAAGTACCTTTGTAGAATTCTGCGAATTTGTTCCTACTTTACATGTTTTAGCGATCGATTCTTCTGTCGTTATCTTTGTTTGTACAAAGACTGTTTGGAATTAGAGCTATATATGTTGCCAGGATACTGAAGGCATTGGGAGCGAAACATAATTTTATTTTGCAAAAATAGACCAGAAATCAGAACTAAAATTGAGCATGTCAAATAATATTTTAATTTTTAAAAAAATTATTTACTATGCTAAAATTGAGTTTCATCTGATTTAAATAATCTCAGCGTAGCTCCAATAAAGTGTTTTATTTCGAAGCAAAATTAAGAGGAAAGTTTTGCTTTCGGGAAATCCGTTTGGATGTGTACCAAACGAATACTAATCATGCATGTAATGGTATAGAAATTATGTAAGCATATATTTGAAAAGAGTGAGAGTTATTTGACCACTAATATGTTATTCGTAATTTTTTTTCAATTCCATCAAAGACAAATTATGTTGCCAGGACACCCAGGCCATCCGTAGTTCGAAACAGCTTATTTAGTACTTTTTGGGCTAATGACGTACTTATATTTTTTATAGATGTGTCCCAATAACACAAATTGGTTCGTTAATACTTAAGTGAACAACTGCACGCCCATCAATATTCTCCATCAGCAATCTACAGAAGAGAAATAAGATGGTTGCCGGGATACTCGGTTCATTTAGTACGGAGAAATGCGCACTTGCCACTTATTGATTCAAATAATTTGGTTTATTAGGGCACTGAACGCTCAGTAAGCGCGTATGCTTCGTGCAATGCTATGTAGCATGTAGATAATTCTGGGGTTTGCTCATACAATCAATATTAACGCAATGAACCCTGTTAATCGATATCTTCTTTATTGATGCTATAGTAGGAATTGGTTGTGTTTCTATTGCCTGATAGAGGTCTATTGAACTATTAAGCAATTCTATTTTACCCCGGATGTGTCCAGGTATGAACCACGAGATTAGTTAAATTCCTGTAGTACATCGGATAAAAATGAGCTTTTCTATTTCCTTTGAACCTAGTATTTTTCATGGAAAATTAAGCTGATGGAAATAATCGGGCATTGGTCTTAAGGGATCGATTTTGGGGAAAAAAAGAATACTGGTTCCTTTAAACACCATCTTGAGCATTTATTTACGACCAATCTGTAAACAATATGTCAATAGCAATATATAATTTGGTACATACACCAACAGCAATTTTTAAATGAATTTTCATAGAAGTGAAGATATGTGTTGTATATAGGATGTTTTATTGGTGAAGGGTGTAGTAGGTATACAATCTGCAATCTTGCTGATTGTATATTACAAACCATCGCCAAATTTTGATGCAAGAAAATCAAGACGAAGGGAGAAAGAATTCTTTAAAATCCTAATATAACATATTTCTCACTATATGTTGCCTGCTATCCAAGATTTATCCATTCAATATGCCTTTATTAACAAATTTAATTGCATAAATTATTTTTATTTCAAAGATGTTCCCCGCGAGTGACCATCAATAAATCATATCCGATCCCACTCATAGAATGAGTTTTCATGAGGTTATCTATTGCAATTGTATTGAGACGAGATGTTTTCTAACGATCTTTGGTTTGGCAAGATAATTTGCCTTGCATTAACCATGACATTTTTAAAAAATTGGCACAAATAACGTATTCGTATTGTGATAATTCATATAGTTAATTTCCTTTTTTTTTAAAGAGCGAGAGAGAGAATCATTATTGCCACCCTATTTGATGGCCATTTTAGATAGAATCAAATCATAGTAGGACTCGACTCGTGCATAAACTCCAGGTTTCCTTATTCGAGCACATCCATCACCTTGTGTGGATTTCAAGCATGATAAATAATTCGACACTAGGCCTACATGAAGTAAAAAAAAAATTACTATAAGAGATAACGCCTATAGCAGTCCATGGCTTAGTATGACCCGTTTGATACATCAGAGGTCCTCCCGAATCACCCTTTGTATACCTCTTAATTAGTAATTGGTTTTAAAAAAACAATTTATATTAGGTGTTTTGTTACTTGGCAAGAATCCTTCCCTCCATTAGGATATCCAGCGCAAATCTGTTCTTTCACAATAGGCCTGATCAGTTCACCCTTACTGTACGATTCTTTACACTGCTTCATTCCAGTTATGGGCAAATCTACGTCCATTAGAAATTCACTTCCAATTTCAGAACCCTCCGATGTATCTCCCCATCCTGATTTTTAACATTTAAAACAATAATAAATTCGTATGGATTTCACAATACTTAAACTTATAAAAAGGTAGGAAATAGGAATATACCTGCGGCTGTTGCTATTTTTCCTTCGAGATCCCAAGGTTCTGTGGCTAAACATATAGGTCGAATAAAATCAGTCCATTTTTCAATTTTCTCTGCAAGCTCCAGTATAGCGATATTGTTGAGATTTTCATATTCATCATAGCCTTCGTGCATGAAAATTGCCGATACGGCAACATCTCGACGCGAAGGACTCGCATATTTTTTGTTCATGTTACTTTCGCCCAATCGAACCATCAATCTTGAAGGTATCTCACTGCAATTAAAGAATAATCTTAATTATATCTTTAAAACATTTTTTTGTTTTTGAAATTGTTAAAAGAATGTTTTACCTACTTAAAAAAAGTTTCAGTAAAATAAAAGAATGTTTTCTTACCCGTCAAAGCAGTGGGAAGCTGTGAGAATGTGCCGATTACTGATAAGAGCGCCACCACAAAACGGGTCCCAACTGCCATTCTTGAACTTGTCCCACAATAGAGCCGTCATCCAAGGAAATTTCCCTTTCACATCCACTTTTTGACCACCAACGATTCGGCCTTTTTGGTTGTATTTATCGAAGGTTTGGTTTTTAAAAGTGAGTTAGAAAGCTTTAAGAATGTGCAACAACAAAATATGTTATTAAATAATTACCTAAAATCTGAGGTCGAGGAGAAGTAGCTACTTTTAGCATATACCTGCTTCCGTGAGTTTTGATTGCCGATTGACAATTGTTAAAATCTTTTATCGGGTCTTCATTAAAGATTTTAAAAATATTAATCATATTGCACAAAATTAGTAATCAAAATTCTAATTTTGTTGCTTTAACCAACTTACACCATAACAGCACTTCAATTACAAACCTTATAAATGTGGAAGTTATTTAATGCTGATCATTCACTATACCTTGCTCAGTTGGAAGTCCGTAATCGGTGTCAAAATGATTGCAATTTTTGGAAGCGCCAAATGGTCGGTTGGCTAGAGTGTTCATTACAAGGGAAGCCACCAAGACGATAGACATCTAAAACAACATGTTTTAAATTGATTATTGGATTCAATCGCATTGAATCTACATACCAACCCCATAAGATACGCCATACTTGAGAAAATATTTCTTTACGTATTTTGTTAAGCGGAATTAATGAATTTCTGCTATTGGGAATAAACCTTAAAAAATCTAATTAAAAAAGAAACCGGTTGCATTCAACATTTAGAGAAAAACGTAACAAGCAATAATATATACCTTTAGGGAGAATTAGTTTGCAACAAGTGAATTTTTGCACGCCAAGACTATTGCTTATATAACTATGGATCAAGCAATAACTTTGGCTGGGGCGGTCAGATTTACTGCTAAGTAAAAGAAAAACAGAAAGGCTAAACTATAGAATGCGACTACGCTTTTTCGTCAATTAGTTTAATCAAATCACTTAAACCTCTTAATTAAAAAACATGGGGTTTTGTGTAGGAGATACTTAATTAACTTTAATCATTGAAATAACTTAATTTCTTTAAATCAGTTAAATTACTTTAATTCCGCCAATTAATGGAATATAATGTTATCCCGAATGGACTTAGAAAAAAAATCTTCAAAAAACTAAAATTTTGATTAATTTAGTAATTTAAGTAAATTAAGCGATCTGACTATATTAACCATAGAAATCACCGAGAATCGAACCTAATATCTTGCTCTCATGAGCCTAGTACTATACCAATGAGCCAGCTTGACGACGAAAACCCAGCAATTGATTAGCTAATCAATTATGTATCTTACATACACCTATATAAATTATATGTATATTAAATTAAATGAAGTATTTTCAAAATTTTAAGTATATTAAGTTTTAACGAATAAGCGTAGTTACATTCTATAGTTTTACCAACAGAAACTTAAGAAATGCCATGGTATAAATATGATGGCGTGGAAACGATTGTTTTCAAAAATAAATGGAACACTAGAAAATTATGCTTTGTAAGCGTAACGAATTACAAGGTTTTAATGAATTTGCAAGTTGTAATATTTTTTAGCATAATATTTGTAAATAACTTTTAAATAAGTATTATTTATTACAAAATATAGATCATGTGTTATTATACTTTTTTGTTTATCGCTTTTTTCTTACACCTTCGCAGAAGTGGAGTGATATCAGCGTTACATGTGAATTTGGGATAATCATGAATCCCCACAACGCAAAGAAATAAAATACACTCGCTGGAACTATTAAACAAATAGACACATTATTAGAATCCTTAGGCAATGTCATATATTGCGCGATGTGAAATTGCGGTATAGCAATGATGAATGATCCAAAAAATGTTTGAGCATTGTTCTTGCAATGAAAAGCGTACGCCATAAAGTTATTAAGTATTAAGCATTTGTATACCTTGGAGGAAGATACATTGTTCCTAAAATAGCAAATCTCTAAACATTAGTGGTAAGTAGTAGTAACTATGATACCATTTTCTGAACAGAACCACATCGTTCTATTTCTTGAGCTCTTAACAGGTAATGGAATTGGAGAGCCAGTTAATTGAAAAGTGGTATACATTTACCGCTGGTATTAGTATCATAGTTGAGAGTAAAATTTGACCCAGACTGAAATTGACTATATATGCGCTGGCTACGCGGTATAATTCGAAATATCTAAATTTATATTAATTATCAAATCATAAAAGTAAGTTAATGTTTTTGTCGAATGCCGATCTAAAATGACTTATTGCCATGTGTATGCATGTATAACCGAAGGTCGAAGGGTCGTTGCCAGTGAACGAGGCATAATAAATGAAGGTGTTCGATGCTTTGTTTTTCCTTTTGCAACTTGTTATTCTTTAAACATGTTGTCTGTATAGAAATGTATCACGAACAGGTTTCCTAATTGTTTAAAATAAAATATAAAAAAAATACAACTTATATATATATATATATATATATATATATATTATAATGCTAAATTTTCTTCTAGGTATAGGTAGTTATGGTGAACTATTTAGCAATTGTTATAGTAGATGATTTTATTGACTTTCTTTCGGACTATATTAGTGATTAATTTTAAATGTTGAATAAGTAATGCGTTTCAGTGCATGTATTTAGAAAGTAGTTCTTGCTGAATATAACCCGTTTCTGTGCAACACGCCGTGTTTCCGTCATGCCTTCTGCTATATACTGATGCGCAGTTGGCAAAAACAAAAACAAAAACAAAAACTACGCACCATCTTCATAAAAAAGGCAATATCTTATTTAATCAGGTTTCAATCATTTTGCAAAACCAACTTATCTGGGAAACGCCCGATTCGGGAATTACCCGATCGGGGATTCGTGGGGTATAAAAACTTGAGAAAAGCTCAGTCAATTCATACTATTCTACCATCATTCGTATCTACTATTGTGAAGAACAGCATTTATCAGAATTCGTACCAGCATTCGACAAAATGAGGGTAATTGTTTTTTAAAATTTATAATCTTTTCCCCGTGTTTCATTGACAATATATAGTTACCACTTAAAGTAATATTTGTTTTGTTGTATTAGTTGTCGTTGGTTTTCACATCTTTACTTGCTGTTACCTTAGCTCGTATTGAGGTCTTCCAACAATTGGATGGAAGTATTGTTGAAATTATTCACGACGAACTTGGTCAAAACCGTTTTAGAGGTAGTCTAACTATACCATTTGATATATGTGATGCAATATTTTATGACTTGTATTTTTTAATTTACAGATGGCAGTGGCATATTCAAAAGAAGTGTCATTGAAGGAGGGCTAGGTTTTGGAATCAGCAGAAAACGTAGAGGAACGGATGTGACGTGTCGTGATCATAGTAAAGCCGTAACCACTACGCTTGGGCCACTAAATACGGTGGTAAATTGCTATGATGTTTGTTATAAGGGTATTTGTTGGAAATAGTGAATAAAGAAACAACACTTTGATTTATGCCAAATAGCTACATTGTATTGTACGACACAAGCACATAGTAATTAATAATAACAAAATCACTTATTCAGTAATACACTGTTGTAAGAGTATACATGTAGTCTGGAATGCCGACGCCTCTTCGTTAAAAAAAATAAATTTTGAGAAAAAGGGTTCGAGATTAGACAATAAGCTACATCGATCCGTATAGATACTGTATATATCAATTTCTCGTAAGTTTATTGCCTGAAAAACGCATCCAAAGTCACAAATTTTTTAAATCAATTTTCCAAAGTCCCCCAGGTTTTTATTGATTATCTAATTATTGATACGTCCTACATGTCGGATTTTTACACCAAACGGGTTTTCTTGAAAAAGTGCATCGAATGGTATTCCCCCCCCCCCCCCCCCCCCCAAATAATACCGGATTTAGTCATTTTTGGGGCTCCACAAAAAAAATGAAAATTTTCTCTCTTTCACTCAGAGATCGCTTGTTAAAACTAGAATACAAAAATATTTTAATTATAAATAGGATATATTACAAAAATAATCCGCTTAAGCGCCGGGGTGCTATTCAATGCTTTCAATTTTTTAATTATAAATGTTGAATATTTTACGGCATGTAAAAAGATACCATCCAAGTTATCGAATAATTAGAATGTTAAATTAAAGAGTAGTACAATGCAGTAAGCTGTTGTTCGATTGACGCAATGTCCAAACATGTTTGATAGTTATGGTAAAAACTTATGTTAAAGCAGGTAAAAGTACTTCATGACGTGGTAACCTGTGACTGACGCCACTGCTTTCTAAATGCGTCAGCGTTAGTGTATAAACTCACGAATATAAACTCAGTTTGATCCTGTGGCCGATCAAATCTGTTCTAGTTCTATAGTTCCATCAACATGTCTCCATTCAACATATCGATCGCATTCTTACTCTCGATAAAAATACATACCAATTAAACTTATTTGTTTTTCTTATTTATTTACATACAACGTTAATACAGTAGTTCTGCTTATCTGTAAGGTTATAAACTTATTATCATGATTACATTTTCATTTTACATATTGCAGGCCTTAATGTTGCTTGCCGTAGTTCATTCTACTCCAATTGCGCAAGCCGAAGAACTAAATGGCATTAAATATATTATTCGTCATATATTTTATGTCAATTTATAATATGGTTGGGTTCGGATTTTTTTTCAGTTAAATGATAGGTTACTATACAATTAAGCATATTTAAATTCAAGCATCTAATGGTTATATTTAAAACACATTTTAAAAATCAATAGAGTTAGTAATACATCAATATGTTCTTTATCCATTATAGACAAATGCAGCGGATTATATTCCTCCACAACAATGGCTTGTGACGAAACGAAAGAAATGTGGACTTAAAACGAAACACAAAAAGGTGTGAGACGGTCCAGGGAGACACATGTAACCACTTCTGGGGAAACATCTTTGAAAGTGAGAGTGATTTCAGAACACATTGTCATCGAAACTAGAATTTTGAATGCGGATTTCACACGTAGATAGTCTTAATCTTTCTTTGAAAAAACAAGCCATTGGCGGCAGTATAATTTGCCATTTCTTTTTGCTGCATGCTTATTAATGCATCTATATGGTACCGTCGAACTGGGTAACTTTGGACAAAAACGTCGATTCTTTCGCTGTTTTTTTTTTTTTCTTCAGAATAACCTCATTCCAGTGACCGATTAAAAAAAAACTGAAAAACACCTGTTGTAGGCCTAGAGTTTTCCATGCTGCACACAATGGTATGCACACGATGGTATTTGATCCTTCAATTAGACGTTACCATTTTTTTTTTATTCCTAAAAAGTGCTGTCTCAAATTACCCTCCGTGTCAGGTAACTTTGGACAAGTGCATTTCTTATACAAAATCAACACTACTTGGAACTTAATTACCATAATAGTTATCACGAAATCCTTTGAGGGAGTGAATTCTACACACATGTCTACTACATGGACGAATTTTCTAATAATTCTGAGTAAAACTTCCAAAGAACTGTTCTTTCAACAATTTTTCCCCATCTACTAACACGGAGCTGGCTCGCTAGCCCTCGACGCAACCCCATCAAAACTTTAAAGAAGAATCTATTCTGCTCATATACGTAATTTAACAAATCAAAATATGATTTTAAATCAGCTGGTAGAGCTCTATCAGAATCCGTAAAGTTTAAATCTTTAGCTTTGACCTTATTAGAGAACTGCCTCCGGATATGGTTGTCCAAAGTTAGCCGGTAAACAATAAAAAATGGCGGGTAACTATAGACAAGTAAAAATCGCCTAGTCAAATACCCTTTTTTTGTACAGATTTATTTCAATTTCTCAACATTCTTGCATTAAGATCAAACCAGAATATCATGCCTACTTTCATTATTGGGCTTGTTATAGGTACAGTACCTGTACTTTTTTTCAATTTTTCTTTGGCTGTCTTTGCTGACGCACTAAAACCTACAAGTAGTCGAACAAAACTTGTGCTTTTATCGTCGATTGCACATTGTCTTTAGATCACAACAAAACAGTTCCCAGTTCGATAACGTGTTTTTCAAGCGAGATATTGCCCCAAACACAAATTCACTTTTTTGTCTAAAGTGACCTGCTCTGTCCAAAGTTACCCGGTTTGACGGTATTTAATTTCATATGCAATTCAACAATTAATGTTAATCTGTACACGCCTATACAGTTTTCTATATACCGCATACTTTTATTTGATAAAATTAATATAATACCGTGTACATTTTCGTAATAAACTACTTTTGAGCTCTTCCGAGACTGGATGGATAGATGTATAACACGGTGAACGAATTCGATTGTTAACTATAAGTAAATCAACTTTCAGTAAATAAGGAAAAATACGGTAAGAAACGACGTTTAGATCAGTCCGTCTGGTCGAGGAGAATCCATTTGGGAAGTCATTTCTTGTTTCAATGTAATTATTGAGCATGGAGCATGGATTCTGATTGAATTAACGTAGCAAAAGTCGTGACATTCGTTATGGTTGAGAAAATTGTTTTTTTTGGTTCATTTTATGTTTAAAATATAAAAAAAAATAGTTAGTAACGTTAAAATAAAAAAAGTTTCACTTTCAATATCTTTTCCTAAGTTTCAACTTTAAAATATTTATTAGAGAACAAAAAATATACATGTATCTTAACGTTTTATTCCTTGATTTGTTACTTTAACTATAATGATTGCGACAAAAATTGGGCAATAACGATGACGCAAAATAATAAATGAACGTGTATAAAAATATCTATTTTTCTATCTATTATATCTCTATTTTTTAAAATCTATATTTTATATCTATTTTTTGTAATGTATAGTCTTCGTGTCATCGTGCGCTCTAGAGATAGTGGGGGGGGGGGGGCTATCTCGCAATAGTGTTGGTGGATGAATTCGATTGGTAGTTGGTACACTTTCAGACTATAGTAGATGTTATCGCGATAAATGCTCAAGTCATCCACTCTACGGGGTGAAGTATTTTGCTTCATCACATTTGTGTTATTAGTTATTGAATTAAAAATTACAGACTTCTATCGACAATGCAACAGTTATTGTTAATCTGTACGACTATACAGTTTAAAATATACCGCATAACCTACTTTTGAGCTCATCTAAAAACTGATAGATGTTAAACATGATGAATTTGGTTTTTAATCAAGTAGATCAAAATTGAGGAAATAATGAAAAATATGATAAGAGACGACGTATAGAATAGTCGGTGTGGTCGCTTAGGATCAATTTGGAACGTAGTTTCTTGTTTTAATGTAAATAATGGACCAATGCATTCCGATTGAATCAACGTATCAAAGCTGTGACATTCGTCATGAAAGTGGATTTTTTTAACACACAAAAAATGACTTTATAGTAGTGCTGTGCAGTTAACGAAAACGAAAACGAAAAAAAACGAAAACGAAGGATAACAAGGCTTTTTCGCTAACAAAAACGAAAACGAAATTTTTCAAAACTAAAAAACGTCGTTTTGTTTTGAGAAAATTCTGATATTTTATAGCATTTCCTATAGAAAAACCTTGATTTTTTCAAGTCTTTGATTCTTAAAAAATCCAATTGTTTTTCTTTTTTGACGACCCCGAAAATAAAAAAAATAACCAACTCGACATAATCTTTGGCCGTTGGGGCCTTGGGATTTGGCCGCATAGGCTGAAAACGAAAAAATGACGAGAAATTTCGTTTCGTTTTCGTTATTATATATTGAATATGCTTATTGACAAACCACTCGCAGAAATCAAAAGAAGTATCAACTTCAATAATGTGTATGGTTTGAAAAAGCAAGACATATTCTTAAGCTAACATTCATTCAATCCTCGCGGATCTCATATAAGCCTTGAATATATTATACATAGATTATAGAAGCAATTAAATTTCAATCAATTTTTTAAAATGCCCCAGTTAATAGGATCACCTATAATTTTTATCTGGTTCTAAGGAATGGTTCGTAATATTGCTTCTTTTAGATAGTCATGTCGTCATCATGCAACTCTATTTTGTGTTCTTGATGAATCCATTGATGAACAAAAAGTTGTATATAAAAATAAAATATCTTGTTTCCATTGAATTCCTTTTTTTGTTTCATCTATTAAGGCACTATACAAAGTATTATTGTGGATTGAACAACAGAGCTGCTTTAATAATGAAACAAAACAAGATCGCTATTGACTTTTATCAATTGTTTCGAAATGGAAATTTACTTTGATCAAATTGAGACCGCGGAAGATATAAGAGGGAAATGGGCATGTAAAGAGATGGAAACGGACACTTGCAATGACCACTTCAGTAAAAACAATCGAGACACAAGTAAACCAATATTATAAATTGGTTACACTAAAATAAAAGATTGTTTAATAGATTGCTACGTAATTCTACAGCATTTTACAAAATTTCTACTATTCATTCACATTTTAAGCCGCGTTCGTTTTACTCAACGTATCCTTCAAACAAGGATTCAACAACAATTAAATGTAAATGGTTCAATACACTATGAATACAAGACTCTAAATATCAATATATAAATTATATTGCAGCCATAAGAAAAGTTAACAGTGCTTGGAATTCTTGAAGGGAAATCTAAAATTAATTGTAAATTTTGCAATGGGGTACTTTACCCTTTACTTAAAATGGGTTTCAAAGAGTTCCAAGAACCAATGCCACATGTTCATTATTTGATTGCATTGCGAGCAGCTATTCCGGGTATTTAAAAAAAATAGATGCCTAAAAAATTGGCATATGGCTTATTTGTTTATCCGGCGCCAAGAAATCGTCCGTAATTTCCTCTTTGGCTCAAGTTTCAAAGAGTTCCAAGAACCAATGCCACATGTTCATTATTTGATTGCATTGCGAGCAGCTATTCCGGGTATTTAAAAAATAGATGCCTAAAAAATTGGCATATGGCTTATTTGTTTATCCGGCGCCGAGAAATCGTTCGTAATTTCCTCTTTGGCTCAAGTTCTCGATGACTTCCATTAAAGGAAATATTTCGAATAGATTTATTTTGTAACGAAAACTCTATTGTGTAATTTGTTTATAAAAGCGTATTTTTTAACGAATTTATTGGCGATGTTTTTTTCGTGTTTTCAACAACAACAAAATTTTCTCAATCATGACGAATGTCATGATCCTTTACCGTTCAAATGAATCCTTTACCGACCACACGGACTTTTCTAGGCGTCGTTTCTTATCATATTTTCATTATTTACTCAAATTTTTCATTATTTAATCAAATTATTCAGGTTTACCTATTAGTCTTGGATGAGCTCAAAAGTAGGTTATGCGGTATATTTTAAACTGTTTAGGCGTACAGATTAACAATAACTGTGGCATTGCATATGATCTTAGGAACCATTAAGATGTATTACTATTTAATATTTATGCAACAAAAAGAAAATTGCAAATTATACAGTCACTGATGGCTTTCTATTCAAAGAAAGATTATCTACGTGTGAAATCCATACAACTGTCTAGTTTCAATTACAATGAGTTTTGCAATCACCCTCACTTTCAAATATGTTTCCTGAGTAGGTATTACATGTGTCCCCCTGGATCGCCTCACACTTTTTTTGGGTCTCGTTAAAAGTCCACATTTCTCTCGTATCTTCACAAGCCATTTCTGTGGCGGTATAAGATCCGCCGCATTTGGCTATGATAAAGAACAAATTAATGTAAGGGAGAGCGGGGCTATTTGGGACAGTGAGCATTTCAGTGTCTTAATCAATCATATGAAAAAAATATACTTCATACCAGTGAGTGCTCCGGTTTGCGGAATTGGAGTAGAATGAACTACGACGAGCAGCATAAATGCCTGCAATATATAAAATAAAAGTGTAATAACGATAATAAGTTTATAACCTTAGATAATAAGCTGAACTATTTACATTGTATATAAGGTAAACAATAAAAAAAAGCAAATAAGTTGTTATTATTTTTACCGAGAGTAAGAATGCGATTGTCATGTTGAATGGAGACATGTTGATGGAACAAAAACTCAGAACAGATTTTCTCGATTACTTCAAACTGAGTTTATATACGTGTATCCTGACACACGTAGAAAGCAGGAGCGGCAGTCGCCAGTTAGAACGTCTTGAAGTACTTTTACCTGATTTCGCACAAAGTTTCACAACAACTTTCAAACCTGTTAGGACTTTGCCCCAATCGAAGGAAAGTCAACAGATCAACAAGCGCCACAATAATAAAGAAAACAACAACATTTTATTGTAAAATAGCAGCATTATTTTTTTAATGCAAGATAGTTCTAACTGAATATTCTAATTGAATATTTCTTATGGATTTCTATATGAGCGGTATTACGGAATTTTCAAATTTTATTGATCAGAATGCAGCGAATAACTTTACATCTTTATAATTAACCAAAAAATCGTTTAAGAAAAATGATATAGTTGGTGTTCGAATGACCTACATTTCAATAGCCATGATGTTAGAAGCTATCGGACTTTTATTTTAACTCTCCTAATTATATTACGATAATGTTATCTTTTAACATTTCGTTTAATCTTTTACAGGGGATATTATAATTTTGTAGTGAAAGCATCGAATTCAGCAACCCAACGCGTAGACGGATTGATTTTAGTACATCCAATTACAATTTAATATTTGTCATTCAAGTTAAAAAATGCTTTGACCAACTCGCAAACATTAGAATCATTTTCGTATATTACTATTTTGTTAATTATAAGTCTTATTTCTAAGTCAATACATTTTTAGCACTGATTTGTTGTTCATTTTCGTCCCGATCGATGTTCCTGTATTCATATTTAATTTAATGCCGAAATTTCTCGCATCTCGCCGAAAAATTCGACTTTCAGCACCGGTTTTAAGTACCTTCCGGACTGTTCAGTATCAAACAGGTACTGAAAGTAGAGTTTTCGCGGCTATGGCTATGGCCTTAGGCAACAACTTAATTTTGATTTTTTAAAAGGGAAGTGAATGAGTGCGATGAAATAGAGGAAGCAATCAAATAATAGCTATTGTCTTCATTTATAATCATGGGTTTATTATGAGACCTTACCATTTTGTTGTATTTAAAAACTAAAATAAAAAAGAATCAAAATATTTTGATGAATTTGTAATAATGATAATAATTGATGATAATGAATGATTGTAATAATAATTTTCTGATCAATTAAGTTTGAAAATTCCGTAAAAATACCACTCATATAGAAATCCATAAAAAATATTCAATTAGAATATTCAATTAGAACTATCTTGCATTAAAAAAATAATGCTGCTATTTTACAGTAAACTGTTGTTATTTTCTTCATTCATAGCTTATTGGTCGTTTTCGGGGAAATTATGGCAATAAAAAAATCCCTCAATGAACTATACCGACTTAACTTTTTTTCTCTTTTTTAGAAAATACCAATGGTGTTGGTTTTACCATAAGCCTTTAAATAGATAACGAGGTATTAGTTTGACCATTAAAATCCAATGAATTGACGAAACATTATATGGAAAGATAATATGTTCAGCCTTCTTCTGATTGGCGCTTCTCCCGTCTTTTGATAGAAATTACTGTCGCAATGGAATAAAAATGAAATTCTGACAATTTTCCTTTTTAGAAAATTTTAATAGTATAATACTAGAATATGTACCCAAGGAAAGCACCTCTAGCAATGGGAAAAACTTCATTCAGCATACCCTTTACGCAGAGCTAAAAATGAGAGTTCTTTTCACATAATATATTTAATGTAAAAACGACAAACTAGATCAAACTTTTGTATAGACCATAAGCTATAACTCATCTTTAGACATTTAATTGGGGAAACTAGATCCCTCTCTGCAACGGAAAAGCTTATACTAGGATAACTTTTAACACGGCGTTGGGTGAAGATAGCCATCTCTAGATTTTGCGCTATAGCACTTACAGAAATAAGACAAACACGATTGAATTCAGTTTTTCAAGCTGATTCTAATTATATATACTTTAATAGGTAAATATAAAATTTTAGAAAAAAGTTAGATAAAAAAAGAGAGGTTTTTTTTATGAAGGTCAGCGGGAGAAACTGTCTCAGCAGAAGCCTACGGGCTACCCCTCCTGGCTCGCTTTACCACCCACAAAAGAATTAGAGAGAAAAAGCGCCTGAGAGATTTTTTTAGTTTTTTGATTCTTTTTTATTTTAGTTTTTAAATACAACAAAATGGTAAGGTCTCATAATAAACCCATGATTATAAATGAAGACAATAGCTATTATTTGATTGCTTCCTCTATTTCATCGCACTCATTCACTTCCCTTTTAAAAAATCAAAATTAAGTTGTTGCCTAAGGCCATAGCCATAGCCGCGAAAACTCTACTTTCAGTACCTGTTTGATACTGAACAGTCCGGAAGGTACTTAAAACCGGTGCTGAAAGTCGAATTTTTCGGCGAGATGCGAGAAATTTCGGCATTAAATTAAATATGAATACAGGAACATCGATCGGGACGAAAATGAACAACAAATCAGTGCTAAAAATGTATTGACTTAGAAATAAGACTTATAATTAACAAAATAGTAATATACGAAAATGATTCTAATGTTTGCGAGTTGGTCAAAGCATTTTTTAACTTGAATGACAAATATTAAATTGTAATTGGATGTACTAAAATCAATCCGTCTACGCGTTGGGTTGCTGAATTCGATGCTTTCACTACAAAATTATAATATCCCCTGTAAAAGATTAAACGAAATGTTAAAAGATAACATTATCGTAATATAATTAGGAGAGTTAAAATAAAAGTCCGATAGCTTCTAACATCATGGCTATTGAAATGTAGGTCATTCGAACACCAACTATATCATTTTTCTTAAACGATTTTTTGGTTAATTATAAAGATGTAAAGTTATTCGCTGCATTCTGATCAATAAAATTTGAAAATTCCGTAATACCGCTCATATAGAAATCCATAAGAAATATTCAATTAGAATATTCAGTTAGAACTATCTTGCATTAAAAAAATAATGCTGCTATTTTACAATAAAATGTTGTTGTTTTCTTTATTATTGTGGCGCTTGTTGATCTGTTGACTTTCCTTCGATTGGGGCAAAGTCCTAACAGGTTTGAAAGTTGTTGTGAAACTTTGTGCGAAATCAGGTAAAAGTACTTCAAGACGTTCTAACTGGCGACTGCCGCTCCTGCTTTCTACGTGTGTCAGGATACACGTATATAAACTCAGTTTGAAGTAATCGAGAAAATCTGTTCTGAGTTTTTGTTCCATCAACATGTCTCCATTCAACATGACAATCGCATTCTTACTCTCGGTAAAAATAATAACAACTTATTTGCTTTTTTTTATTGTTTACCTTATATACAATGTAAATAGTTCAGCTTATTATCTAAGGTTATAAACTTATTATCGTTATTACACTTTTATTTTATATATTGCAGGCATTTATGCTGCTCGTCGTAGTTCATTCTACTCCAATTCCGCAAACCGGAGCACTCACTGGTATGAAGTATATTTTTTTCATATGATTGATTAAGACACTGAAATGCTCACTGTCCCAAATAGCCCCGCTCTCCCTTACATTAATTTGTTCTTTATCATAGCCAAATGCGGCGGATCTTATACCGCCACAGAAATGGCTTGTGAAGATACGAGAGAAATGTGGACTTTTAACGAGACCCAAAAAAAGTGTGAGGCGATCCAGGGGGACACATGTAATACCTACTCAGGAAACATATTTGAAAGTGAGGGTGATTGCAAAACTCATTGTAATTGAAACTAGACAGTTGTATGGATTTCACACGTAGATAATCTTTCTTTGAATAGAAAGCCATCAGTGACTGTATAATTTGCAATTTTCTTTTTGTTGCATAAATATTAAATAGTAATACATCTTAATGGTTCCTAAGATCATATGCAATGCCACAGTTATTGTTAATCTGTACGCCTAAACAGTTTAAAATATACCGCATAACCTACTTTTGAGCTCATCCAAGACATTTGATTAAATAACGAAAAATTTGAGCAAATAATGAAAATATGATACGAAACGACGCCTAGAAAAGTCCGTGCGGTCGGTTAGGATTCATTTGGAAAGTCATTTCTTTTTTTTAATATAATTATTTCTTCGTCAATGAATTCCGATTAAATGAACGTATCAAAGCTGTGACATTCGTCATGATTAAGAAAATTTGGTTGTTCTTTAAAACACAAAAAAACATCGCCAATAAATTCGTTAAATAAAAATAAAATCAAACGCTTTAATAAAAAATTTACACAATAATAGAGTTTTCGTTACAAAATAAATCTATTCGAAATATTTCCTTTAATGGAAGTCATCGAGAACTTGAGCCAAAGAGGAAATTACGAACGATTTCTCGGCGCCGGATAAACAAATAAGCCATATGCCAATTTTTTAGGCATCTATTTTTTAAATACCCGGAATAGCTGCTCGCAATGCAATCAAATAATGAACATGTGGCATTGGTTCTTGGAACTCTTTGAAACCCATTTTCAAAAGTATCCCATTGCAAAATTTACAATTAATTTTAGATTTCCCTTCAAGAATTCCAAGCACTGTTAACTTTTCTTATGGCTGCAATATAATTTATTGATATTTAGAGTCTTGTATTCAAAGTGTATTGAACCATTTACATTTAATTGTTGTTGAATCCTTGTTTGACGGATACGTTGAGTAAAACTTACGCGGCTTAAAATGTGAATTAATCGTAGAAATTTTGTAAAATGCTGTAGAATTACGTAGCAGTTTATTAAACAATTTTTTATTTTAGTGTAACCAATTTATTATATTGGATTACTTGTGCCTCGATTGTTTTTACTGAAGTGGTCATTGCAAGTGTCCGTTTCCATCTCTTTACATGCCCATTTCCCTCTTATATCTTCCGCGGTCCCAATTTGATCAAAGGAAATTTCCATTTCGAAACAATTGATAAAAGTCAATAGCGATCTTGTTTTGTTTCATTATTAAAGCAGCTCGTGTTGTTCAATTCACATCTAATTCTATTTTTGCGTTCCAATATTTTTTGCAACGTTTTTTTATGTTACCTGAAATCCTAGGTGACGATCGAGCACCACATGTGGACGGATCGCTGGACTTTACTATCTTATAGCCTATTTGGCTGGAAACTGTGTTTGCAACAAAAGTTGCTAAAGTATTCTGGACAACATGTTAAGATAGGCCTACCCCTTTTTCGCTATATGGGCACTCGGATACTTTGTACGGATTTCACAAAAAAAGTTTGGGTACGATCATGATTAACGATGGTCTCATCTTATTTTTGCATAAAAATCCGATGGTAAAGGTTAACCTTGTAATTTTCTTTTTGCTTCATACTTAATACAAAGTCAGATTTTCTTTTTGTTTTTAAAACTTGAATGAAGAACATTTCCATGAAAATGTTAATGAAATTCGATATTTTACATGCACTGATGCATGATATAATAGTATTGGAGGTGCCATCAACATTTATATATATTTTTATATTTCATAGATTCCTAGTTATGCTCGGCGGTTTTATAGAATCCAATCTGTTCACCTTATTTAAGTCATCCGTCATTATTACACAAAAGAGCATCAGCCTAAAATTAAAATTAAAACTACTAAGTACATTATATTTAAAAGGCTCCGACATGTATCAAGAAAATAAATCAGGCTTTTCGAATTCAAACTCAATGTAATTGATTTACACATTGTTATTGATCGTGTTTTCAAAAAAATATATATATTTAAATGGCATTGTGTTTGTTAATAATGCTTATATAAAACCATATAATGTATTTTATGTATTTGAGTATTGAGAATTGAGTAGCAACACTGAATCTAAAAACATTTACATATGGCCTAGAAATAATGTTTACCTTGCCTTGGAGTTGAATTATGTATCAAAATGGGTTGCGAATAAGATGTTGTTGATGGAGTCTGTTAAAGCATCAATAAATAAGTTAGCAACGAAGATGAACATTTAATTTTAGCCTATAAATGACGAAAGAGAAACGATACGTTTAACGACCCACCCTCATCCTACCCGCGTACCTCGTCTAAATTTGATTGCTAATCAAATGAACCAAATGAATTACTTTCTTCTTGTTTCTACAAGATTGCGAAATAACGTGTCAAACGTCTTTACACTACGAGATAGAAAGTATGCACAACGACTCAACGAGTTTGTTCCCAAAATATCCCTTCGAATGCTTTTGCGCATTAACTTTATTATTTACTGGGAAATTCCCGCGAAATAAAATGTCTTAAAATAATTTATGTATAAAATAAAAGCTTTGCCCTTAAAAGTTGACACGTACACATACAGTACCCACCAAATTATTAAGTAAGTGTTTTCCCGCAAGCACACGTGTAAAAGCGGTCTCCGCGTATTAAATCAAAATTCGAACATAAACTAAATTATTGGATAATTTGGAGAGTTTAATTTAAGAAAAGAGAGCATGAACACATTTTTGAACTGTTAATAAATAAATCGAAAGCTTCAAGCTCGATGGCTTCAAATATCATGTTTATTGAAATGGATGCCATTGGAAGACCAGCAACTATACCATTTTTCTAAAAATGATTTACTCGTTTATTAGAAACATATAAAATTGCTCGCCTCTATTTCTTATCTAAAAATCGGGCGATTCCGTAAGAGTACTGTACCGCTTTTCGGAATCCATAAAAAAAAATATTTTTTATTAAAAAAAAATTGTTTTGACTTTTTCGATCTGTTGACGTTCGTTCGAATGAAACAAAGTCCAATCAGGTTTTATATTAGTTATTGTGAAATTTTTGGTTAAAAAATAAAAAAGAAGGACTTCAACTTTCAAACTTTTGACTGCCGCCACTGATATATACGTGAATCAGAATACACGTATATAAACTCAGTTTGAAGCCGTAACCGATCAAATCTGTTTTGAGTTCTTGTTCCATCACTATGTCTCCATTCAACATATCAATCGCATTCTTACTATCGGTAAAAAAAAATTCGTTTCTATTGTTTACATTATATATATACAACGTATAGTACATAGTTCTGGTTACCTAAGATTACAATAATAATTAAACTGTCGTTGCGTATATTGCATAGGCATTTATGTTGCTCGTTGTAGCTAATTATACTCCAATTAAGCAGACATGGCAACCATTGGGTAAGAAATCAGAGCCTAAACGTCCAGTTTCATTATTACTACTAATTTTAATTAGCAGTATTGTTTTCAAATCGGTTTACGCACTATTTGTCGTGTATTTTATTTTGATATGGTTGCGAATTCACCTACTTATTTATTATTAATTAATCGTACACTTAAATGCAAGCATGAAAGGGTTTAATTTAAAACAAATTGTGAACACAGAGGTAACAATATAAAAATATGTTCTTTATCCATCATAGAGAAATGCGGCGGACTTCCTGCCACCACAATAATGGCATGTGAGACGGACGATACGAGAGAAGTGTGGATTTTTAGCATGCAGAAAAAGTGTGAGAAGATCGAGATGGATACATGCAATACCTACCTAGGAGGCATGTTTAAAACAGAGAGTGATTGCAAAACTCGATGTGAAAACCAGAATGTTGAATAGATTTCAGAAAATGTTAGATGCTATAGTCTGGGTACGATCATGATTTATGATGGCATCGTAATTAATCTATTTTTGCATAAAAATACGTTGGCGACCGTATATTTTTTTCTTTTTTGCCGTGTACTTATAATACTTGTATACTATTCGATTCACATGCAGCATTGATGTCAAGCAATACAGTTTTTAATATACCGGTTATGCATTTGACATCTTTGGTATACAACACAATGCACTGCGTCCCATCACCGTGCATAAACGTCTATACGTGCTCCTTTTTAGCTCATACAAGAAATACATAAATGAATACAATAGTAAGAAAATCATTTATACATCTTTAAATATCATTTCACTGCAAAATGGAAATCTATGAAGGAATTAAGGCAATCACATCTGTACTAGATACTAATAGTTACACTACAAGAACCAGAAATTATATTATTCATATATTATTATTATATATTATTCATTTTATAGCTTACGCCCTACAGCGTATATGCGCATTTGTAAATATATCAAACGAATTCCAATTTTTGGTCAAAATATAATGTTTAGATTTCATCATTTTTTGACGTACTGAAGTACGTAAATGAATACTTAAAGGTCGATACAAAGATAACTGGCGTATTTTTCAAACAAGTTAAATATCACCTGGACATTACATTTTTAAATTTTTAGGAAAGGATTAAATCCGTTTAATCCGCCAATTAAAAAGAATTTTAACAAGCAATACCTACGGTTCCTTTTTCTACATTGACCTATCAATAACGTTTAAATAGCCATCGCACATTTGTCTTTGTACAGAGGACGATGATGTCATCAAACTACAAAAGTAATGTGACATCAAATATATGTACACGCAAACACTAGAATAATTGTACAAAAAAATTGCCTATGTAAAAACTAAGTTCAAGAACTTCGGACGAAAATCACGAACAAAGCCATATCTGCTAAAACAGTCGGCACAAAAATAAGATTTTAAATAACCAAAATAACAAAGAACATTTTGCGAATAACATGGTGCTCAGTGTAATTGATTTACACAGTGTTATTGTTCGGGATTTTTAAACATGTTTATATTTAAATGTTCTTGCTTTTAGATAAAAAAAAATGGCAATATTGAACTATGTAATTTATTTTATGTATTTCAGCAATGAGTAATTGAGTAGCAACGCCGTTTCTCATGATATTTAGATATTTTCCTAGTAATAATTTTACAACCCTACAAAAGCCTACGAATGACGAAAGAGAAATTTTTTTTGTCGTGTATTTTTAAATATAGAAAACCTACTTTCAAATTGTAGAATTGCATACATGTAACAATAATATCTAGCTCTATTGACTATTGTATACAATTATTATTATTTTGTCAAATAATACTTTCCATCGAGTCTTATTACTTCTGTTTCTTTTTTTACGATAAGAAGCAAAACTCAGAATAAACATTTCTATTAATTCATTACATAGCTTTAAATTAAGTTTAAATCCATATTCCATGCCCGCGTTCACTCGTTTAAATTGGATTGCTATATTGGCGAGTACATAAATATGCACCGAAATGAATTACTTTCTTCTAATTTCTACAAGATTGCGAAATAACGCGCCAAACCTGTTTATACTACGAGATAGAAAGTATGCACAACGACTCAACGAGTTTGTTCGTAAAATATCCCTTCAAATGATTTTGCGCATTAATTTTATTATTTATTGGGAAATCCCCGCATAATGAATGGTCTTAAGATAATTTACTGTAGGTATATATAATAAAAGCTTTGCCCTCAAAAGTTGACACAGTACTGTACACATACAGTATATACCCACCAAAGTATTAATAAGGCGCGCGTTTACCCGTAATAAGCGCACGGGTAAAAGCGGTCTCCGCGTATTAAATAAACATTCGCACATTAACTAAATTATCAAACAGTTAGGAGACTATAGCTTTCAAAAAAGAGGCTAAACTCAATTTTGAACCATTATAAATAAATCAAAAGCTTAAAGTCCGATGGCTTCCAATATCATGGCTATTAATATGGATGCCATTCGAAGACCAAATATACCTCTTTTCTAACATGATTTGCTTGTTTATTAGAAGCATATTGTTTGTCGTGTTTTTAGATCTACAAATCGGGAAATGTCGTAAAAGTATCTCTTTACGGAATCCATAAAAAATATTTTTGTATTAAAAAATTTGCGCTCCATTTTTATGCAATATGCTGTTGTTGTATCCCTTGTTTTGACGCTTGTCAATCTGTTGACGTTCGTTCGATTGACTCAAAACCCAAACATGTTTGATATTAGTTATTATAAAACCTTGGATAAAAACAGGAAACAGTAATAAACTTTCAAACTTTCAAACTCATTAGTGCCGCCACTGCTATCTACGTGAATCAGGATACACGTATATAAACTCAGTTTAAAGCTGTAATCGAGTAAATCTGTTCCGAGTTTTTGTTCCATCAACATAACTCCATTCAACATGACAATCACATTCTTACTCTCGGTAAAAATAATAACTTCTTATTCTACATTACTTTTCTTTATACATTACTTTTCTTTATTAACTATCTTCTTTTTTCTTTTTAATTGTTTACATTATATACAACGTAAATAGTTCTGCTTATATAAGGTTATAAACTTATTATCATTATTATACTTTCATTTTCTATGTATATTGCAGGTATTTATGTTGCTCGCCGTAGTTCATTCTACTCCAATTGCGCAAACCAAAGAACTAAATGGTAAATATATTATTTGTCATATATTTTATATCAATTTATGATATTGTTGTGTTCACCTACTTTTTTTCAGTTTAATGATTTAAGGTTAATACAATCAATCATATTTAAATTAAAGCATTTAAGGGTCTGATTTAAAACAAATGGTTTGATTTAAAAACAAATTTTTAAAATCAATAGAGTTAATAATATATACATTTTTTCTTTATCCATCATAGACAAATGCAGCGGATCTTACGAAGCCACAAAAATGGCTTGTGGCGAAACGAAAGAAATGTGGACTTTTAACGAGTCGCAAAAAAGGTGTGAGACGTTCCAGGGGGACACATGTAATCGCTTCTGGGGAAACAGCTATGAAAGTGAGGCTGATTGTAAAACTCATTGTGATTGAAACTAGAAAGTTGTATTGATTTCACACGTAGATAAACTTTCTTTGCAAAAAAAAGCCATTGGCGAGGGTATAATTTGTCATTTTATTTTTACTGCGTGCTTGTTAATACATCTTTTTGGTACTGAGTTTCATATGCAATACAACAATTGAAGTTAATATATTTTTATTTGATAACATTGGTACAATACAGTGTACATTATTATAATAACCTCATTTATATTCATTATCAAGTCATAAAAGTAATTAAATACTTTACTCAAATGCCAAAGGGTTAAAAGAGTGGGACGGAATAAGGGATCAAAGAGAAAAAAAGGACAATATAATTTCCTCCCTTTCTTATTTCCCTTTCTTTAGAGGGGACTACCCTCAGTGGTTTGTCGATAAGTTGGCGTTCATTCGATTTAGGACGCAATGGTCCAACTCCGATTTAGGACGTCCAAATGTCCAATGGTCCAGGTTTGATAGGTATTTCGCAACCATGGGTAAAAACAGGGGGAAAGTACCGACGTTGTTGCTTCTGAATTTCGAATATCGATGCACTGGCACACAATTTATTACAAGAATCACCAAGGCACACATATATAAACCCAGTTAAAAACCGATTAAGTTCGTTCTGAGTTTTAGTTCTATCAACTTGTCTCCGTTCAACATTTCCATGGCATTTTTACTCTCGGTAAAAATATATAATAATTTTTTTTGTTTAAATTATATATAAAATCAAATAGTTCTGCTTTATCTAAGGTTAAACTTATTATCAAGATTAAACTTCCACTTAATTATTGAAGGCTTTTATGATGCTCGCCGTAGTTCATTCTACTCCAATTGCGCAAGCAAAAACATATGGTACGAAATATATTATTTGTTATATATTTGATATCCACTCATGATATGGTTGTGTTCTCCTACTTATTTTTCAGTTTAATGATAGGTTAATAAAGTTGATCATTCAAGCAATTGTTGCCCAAAAATATTTGAACAAATTCAAGCATCCAATAATGGTTTAATTTATAAAAAAATTTGAAAACCAATAGTTCAAAAAAACATTGGTTCGTCTGTCTCGCTTGTTTATCGAATCATAGATTTGGCATCAATAACATATTCGTATGATGATAATTCATACAGTTACTATACTTTTTCAAAAAGAGCGACGAGACTTGTGCATTGTCATTCTAGTCAATGGCCATTTTGGATTGAATCCAATCGTAGTAGGACTCGACTCGAGCATAAACTCCAGGCTTCCCTTTACGAGCACATCCATAACCTTGGTTCATTAAAAAAACATTATTACTTTGATAAAACATTAAAAAGAATGATTTTCAATTAATAGGAAAATAAAATTACCCCAAGAGATGACGCCTATAGCAGTCCATGGCTTAGTATGATCCATTTGGAACATCAGAGGACCACCCGAATCACCCTTTATACCTCTTAATTAGTAATTGGTTTAAAAAAAAAACAATTTATATTAGGTGTTTTGTTACTTGGCAAGAATCCTTCCCTCCATTAGGATATCCAGCGCAAATCTGTTCTTTCACAATAGGCCTGATCAGTTCACCCTTACTGTACGATTCTTTACACTGCTTCATTCCAATTATGGGCAAATCTACTTCCATTAGAAATTCACTTCCAATTTCAGAATCCTCCAATAAATCTCCCCATCCTGATTTTTCAAGGCAACAATGAAAATGCATGATTTGAATAAGATTACACAACTGCGATTGCCTACTCAATTTTTTGGAGTTTTATTAAATACTTGTACTCTAAAAAAAAGTAGGCGATCGCTGCTGTGGAGATAATTTGGGAATATACCAGCGACTGTTGCCTTTTTTCCTTCGAGATTCCAAGGTTCTGTGGCTAAACAAATAGGTCGGATAAAATCAGTCCAATTTTCAATTTCCTCTTCAAGCTGGATAATGGCGATGTCGTTCATAGCCGTCTTGTCATCATAGTCCTCGTGCTCGAAGATTGCCGATACGGCGACATCTCGACGTGAAGGACTCGCATATTTTATATTCATGTTACTTTCGCCCAATCGAACCATAATTCCTGAAGGTGACTCACTGCAATTATTAATGGATATTTTAATTATTATTATTATAATTGGTCTACTTAAAAATATTCACCTTTTGTAACGTTAAACTTTACACTTACTTTGTATAATAATAAGTGAAAAGAAAATTTCAATTACAAGCAAGTAATATGTTTTCTTACTCTGCAACGCAGTGGGAAGCTGTGAGGATGTGCCGATTACTGATAAGAGCACCACCACAAAACTGCTCCCAATAACTGCCATTCTTGAACTTATCCCACAATAGAGCCACCATCCAAGGAAATTTCCCTTTCATATCCACTTTTTGACCACCAACGATTCGACCTTTGATAAATTTGGTCTTCCCGCATCCTATTTAGTTTATTTTATTTTTCGAATGAGTTTTGGTTTTAGAACATATGATTGGGGTGTTTAAAAGGTAATACGTGGGATTGCAATAATTATAATACCTGAAATCTGAGGTCGAAGTTCTGCTGATTTTAGCATAGACCTGTTTCCTTGATGAGTTTTAGTTGATTGTCCGTTATTAAGACCTTCAATCGGGCATACAAAGCAAATTAAAGTATTAACTTTTTGACAAAAAAAACTAGTATTTATTAACGGTGGAAAATTATATGATATATTTTTAATATCTCAACCAAAAGATATTGCTTGAACCACGTAACAAGAACAACACTTAAATTGTTAATGTGATTCGGAAGTTATCTCACTGGCCAATGCGATCATTCACTATACCTTGCTCAGGTGGAATTCCGTAATCGGAATCCAAATGATCAAAATGTTTGGAAGCGCCAAACGGTTGATGGGCTAAAGTGTTCATTACAAGAGAAGCCACCAAGGCGGTAGACATCTAAAAAAATATTGTTTTAAATTGTGTTTTATTAAACATTATTGGATACAATCGGATTGAATTTACGTACCAACACCAAGATATACGCCATGCCTGAGAAAATTGTTCTTGACCTTCTGTTTGGAATAAACTTAACAAATTGTAAATTAATAAAGATGGAGGATTGCATTCAACACTTAGAGAGAAACGAAACAAGTAATAATACCTTTTGAGAGACTTAGTTTTCAGCAAGTGAAATTTCGTACGTCAAGAGCATTTTTATATAACTATGAATCAAGCAGTAACTTTGGCGAGGGCGGTTCGATTAACTGCTTAGTAAGAAAAAAAACAGAAACATAAAAAAATGCTCTGGTATTGATATGATGACGTGGAAACGATTGTTTTCAAAAATAAATAGAACAATAACAAATTATGCTTGGCAAGCGTAACGAATTGAAAGGTTTTTTTATGAATTTGCATTAATTTTTCAGTATTATATTTAAAAATAATTTTTAAACATCCTTGTTTCATTTTTTTTTAGAATAGAAACCTTTTAAGAATCTTTTTGTTATGGATTAAAAATAAAAATATTATTTTCTTGCTGCCCATATAAATTGTTAATATAGGTAGACCTATTGCAATGTATACGAAAATGTTTGCCAGTTATTTTCTTGTTATTGTGGCAATTTGCATCATGCATGTAGAATCGTTTATAGCCTTATAATCCAGCTTTGTTTATTTTGCACGAAAATTATACTTTTGTTTTTGCTGTTCACATTACAACTATTGTTTTTCAGAAAGTAAAATCAAGAAATGTATTTCTTTTTATGTGATTCTTGTTTTTGTGAGTTTTCTGTGTGTATTAAATAAATTAATAATACCACTTTTAATTTAATATTTAAAATTAATAAATTATTAAATAACATCTACCGCAAAATAAAGTAGTTCTGAATTTATAAATGCATAAAAGTACACACAAGAAAGACTGGATAATTAAAATCAAAATTTAAGCGTGTATTTATAAGAAAAAATACGTACATTTAAATATCCTTCAATTTCATCCGGCTGTAAATAACAAATCATAAAGCCACAGATCAACAATTCAGATTAACAGATAATTTTTTTGTGATCTACATATGTTCGGGGAAGCCCCAAACGTCGTTATAGGTAAATTTTCGGGTCGTTCGGGTAAATTTTGACTTTTGAGGAATTTAGGTTTGGGCGCGGGGTCTGCAGCAAATTTCAAATTAGTAATAGAAAAAATCTTCTTTGAAAATGAAGTGTGGCCTATAGAATAGATTTTAGGTAAAACAATAGAATGTAACTACGCTTTTTCTTTAAAACTTTATATACTTAAAATTATGAAAATATTTAATTTGATTTAATAATATTAAATTAAATTAATATTATATGTATATTAAATTAATATACATATAATATATATATGTGTATATAAGATACATAATTGACTAGCTAATAAATTGCTGGATTTTCGTTGTCTAGCTGGCTCATTGGTATAGTACTAGGCTCAATGGGAGCAAGATATTAGGTTCGATTCTCGGGGGATTCTATGATTAATCGCTTAATTTACATAAAATACTAAATTAATTAAAATTTTATTTTACCAAGTCCATTCGGGATAACATTCTATTCCATTAATTGACGGAATTAAAGTAATTTAACTTAGGTCTAATTGTTCTTGAGTTAACTTGTTTAATGTTATCCGAGCATTTCTATTATTTAAAACGTTTTCTTCAGTAAAATGTCCCAATTTCTGCAGCTTTGGTGGTAATCATTTGTATTCTTACTCTCGGTAAAAAAAAATTCGTTTCTTTAGTTTTACATTACATTATATATGCCACGTACATATTTCTGCTTACCTAAGATTATAACAATAATTAAACAGTCGTTTCGTACATTGTAGGCATTTATGTTGCTCGCTGTCGCTAATTCTACTCCAATTGAGAAACCATGGGGTAAGAAATCAGAGCCTAAACGTCCAGTTTCATTATTACTGATATAATTTTAAATAGCAGTATTGTTTTAAAATTGATTTGCGCACTATTTTTCGTTTATTTTATTATGATATGGTTGTATTCACCTACTTATTTTACAGTTTAATGGTATAGGTTAATATAATTAATCATACTTAAATTCAAGCATATAAGGGTTTGATTCAAAACAAATTGTGAAAATAGATATGGTAACAAGAGGTAACAATATAAAATATATGTTCTTTATCAATCATATAGAGAAATGCGGCGGAATTCTTGCCTTCACAGCAGTAGGTTGTCTGTCGGACGATAGGATAGAAGTGTGGATTTTTAAACACGCAGAAAAAGTGTGAGAAGATCGAGATGGATACATGCAATGTCTACCTGGGAGGCATATTTGAAACAGAGAGTGGTTGCAAAACTCGATGTGAAAACTAGAATGTTGATTTTAATGGTTTACTTAATACTTGTATACTATTCGATTTACATGCATCAATTGGTGTCAAATAAATAATACAGTTTCCAATATGTCGCTGATGTTTTTGACAATATTGGTATACAACACAATGCACTGCGTTCCACTGTGCATATAAAAACTGTCTCTATGTGCTCTTTTTTAGCTCATATCCAAGAAATACATAAATAAATACAACAGTAATAAGAAAATACATTTATATATCTTTCAATATTACTCGACTGTATATGAAAAATCATATGACCATTGATCTATAATAAAATCGATGCGAATCTTGGAGATACGCCAAAGCTGATAGTAGGACCTCTTGCAAATACTTCTTACTTGGGCTTTCATGGTGAGATGGCTGTCAAGAGATACTCCAAGGCTCGTGACGGTGTCAGAAGGTGGTATGAGAATATCACCAACAAGGAGATGCGAAGGAGAGGGCTGTTTTCGAGCAGTAGATGAAGAGACACCCATGTTGAGAGTCTTGGAATGGTTGATCTTAAGTCGGGTTCTCGGTAGTTATGTACAGCATTTTTTAAAGAATCCAATCTGTCTACCTTCTTTAAGCCATCTGTCAACACACAATAGAGCATCAGCTTAAAATAAATAAATAAAATTGCTCACAAATTGAAAAATATACTGTACATGATATTATAAAAGCTCTGAAACGTACTAAGAAAATAAATCAGGCTTTTCGAATTGGCGAACAACATGCTGCTCATCAGTGTAATTTATTAACATATTGTTATTGTACGTGTTCTTTAAACATTTCTATATTTAAATCAGAGTTTTTAATTTATTAAATAAATTAGCTATGAAGATGAACATTTAATTGTAGCCTACAAATGACGAAAAATCTCTTTTGTGCCGTGTATTTTTAAATCTAGAAAACCTACTTTCAAATTGTAGAATTTCGCACATGTAACAATAATTTCTAGCTTTATTGAATAAATTCTTATTATTATGTCATATACTTTCCATTAAGTCTAAATACTCCTGTTTCTTTCTTTTTTTAACGGAAAATCTGCTTATCTGCTTGTTTGTGTTCCGGCTGGTGCTTGTAATCGTACTATAAAAGCCGGTTATCCTAATGTACTGTACTATCCTAATATACCCTTCTGTATTATAGTGTTTTTAAACAGTGTATAACACAACCACAACCCATCTTATTAAAAAATCTATGCAATGTTATGTCCTTCCTAATTAATAACTTTAAATTTAGTTTGAATTCATACCCGCGTTCACGCGTATAAATTGAATTTGTATATTTGTGAGTATATAAATTTATTACGAAATGAATTACTTTCGTTTTTAATAACGCGTCAGACCTGTTTATACTACGAGATGAAAGTATTTACAACGACCCAACGAGTTTGTTCCTAAAAAATCCCCTCGAATCCTGTTGAATGCTATTGAAATGAATGCCATTGGAAGACCAATATTGCAACAGCTCGTGCAATAAGCTGTTGTTTGTTTTCCTTGTTTTGGCGCATGTCGATCTATTAATCTTCGATCGATGGATTTCGAAAGTCTAAACAAGTTGGATATAAGTTATTGTAATACCTTATGGTTTTATCTTACAACGTTATGGTAAAAATAAGGAAAGGTATAATTCAACTTTAAGACTTTCAAACTTGTGACAGTCGCCACTGCTTTCTACGTGAGTCAGGATACACGTATATAAACTCAGTTTGAAGCTGTAACCGATCAAATCTGTTCAATAGTTCTATAGTTCCATCAACATGTCTCCGTTCAAAATATCGATTGCATTCTTACTCTCGGTAAAAATAAAAACTTCTTTGCTTTTCTATTGTTTGCATTATGTAATATATAACGTTAATATTTCTGATTACTTATAAAGTTGTTATCATAATTAAACTGTTATTTTGTATGTTACATTATTACAGGCATTTATGTTGCATGCTGTCGTTAATTCTACTCCAGTTCCCAATACTTCAAGTCCGCTGGCCAGGAAACTAGATGGTATGAAATTAGAGCCTAAACGTCTGCTATTAGTTTCATGATTACTGATAATTTAAATACTAGCATATTTTTTTTTCAAGTTGGTTTACCCACTATTTGTCATGTATTTTGTATCAATTTATGATAGGATTGTATTCACTTATTTTCAATTTAATGAAAATAGGAAAATTTAATTAATCGTACTTTTACAATTCAAGCAAAAAAGTTGTGAAAATCAACTTGATTCAACAAGAGATAACAATATATAAATATCTTCTTTAACAACCATAGACAGATGCAGAGGAACTATTTTCGGGACTTTAATGGGTTGTTCGACCAGGAAAGAAATGTGGACCTTTAACGAGACGCAGAACAAGTGTGAGGCGATCCAGCTTGATACATGCAATGACCACCGCGGAAACATCTTTAAAAGTGAGAGTGATTGCAAACATATTTGTGAAAACTAGAATGTTACATATATATGGAGTGTACATGTATGTGGATTTCACACAATAGACAAATACTATAGTTTGGGTACGATAATGATGTTCTAATAGATTGTATTTTTTGCATAAAAACCTATTGGCGACTATGGGCCTATAATTTTAATTATCTTTTTGCTGTGTACAGTACTTGGTGCATGTTTATTATTCAATTTCATATGCAACATTTTATGTCGCCAAGCTAAACAGTTTTTAATATTCCGCTGATGTATTTGGCAGTATTGGCATAAAATACAGTGCACCGGACAGTACAAAAACATTGCCTATACGTGACTTTTTTTATATCCGAGATTACTAAGTAACGACGCATATTGCGCAGTCTACTGTTGCCAATAAGTAGAATCCATTTGGAAAGGCATTTCTTGTTTTAATGTAATTATTGGACATGCATTTCGATTAAATTCACGTTCATAGAAAATTGTTTGAAACATTTCAAATGTGTGCATTACAGCACCAATAAATTTGTGATAACAAAATAAAACCGAACGCTTAAGTAAAAAAGGCAATGCTTATTATTAGGACATATTATTTTTTAATACATTGAATATTTGAACATGTATTAAACCCGGTCTTACATCAAATGAAATCAAATAATAATTTAGATAACGTGGAATTGGTTTATGTAACGCCTAAACTTCTTAACTTCTATGAAGCCCATTAAAAAAAAATTGCACCATTGCAAAATTATTGGATTTTCTCTTAAGAAGGTCTGTTCAGTTTTCTTAAAGCGGCATTGATATATTAATATTTAAAGTCTTGTAGACCTATAGTCCTGTATATTCAGCCATTTAAAAATTTAAGTTTGCTAAATCCTTGTTTGACAGGAACGTGGCTCAAGATGTGGATGATCCTAGAAATATAAAAAAATAATTTTGAATATTGTAGATCAACTATTAAGCCATGTAAAATTTAGTGTAACCGTAGTTTACATTGGTATCATAGTATACGAATTGACCCGAGCATAAACTCCAGGTATCCCTTTTCGAGCATACCTATCACCTAGGTGACTGTACTTATCTAATAATTAAGATTTAAGAGTGTTTGATTTTCAAAAAGATGGGTTAAACTAAATAAACTATACTAAAATATGAATCGAAAGCTTCAAGCCCAATGGCTACTATAAGTATCATAGCTATTGAAATGGGTGTAATTGGAAAACTAACTATACCATTTTACTTAGAAATGTAAAGTTGTTCGCTGTCAATTCCGAAGAAATGCTGTAAAATATCGCTCATCTAAATCCATTTAAAATATTTTTTTTTAACTTAGACAATTAAATACTCAATAAACTGTTGTTGTTGGATCAGTTGACGTTCGTTTAATGATACGCACATTTCCAAACAGGTTCGATAGTTATTATTGCGAAACCTTGGGTAAAAACAGGTAAAAGTACTTCATAACGTTCTAGCTTGTGACTTTCGCCGCTGCTTTGTTATGTGTGTCAGCATACACGTAAATAAACTCAGTTTAAATCTGTCTTCTTGCACCCGCCATCAACATGTCTTCATTCAACATATCGATCGCATTCTTATTATTCTTGATAATTGTTTCAATTATATATACTACATAAATAGTTCTGCTTACATAAGGTTATAATAATAGTTAAACTGTCGTTTTGCATATTGCAGGCATTTATGTTGCTCACTTTCGTTAATTCTACGTACTCCAATTGTGCAGGCCATGCGACCAGATGGTATAGGATCAGAGTATTTAGATTAGGCACAGTTTCATTATTATTATTTATCTTAATAGTACCACTGTTTCAAAATTGTTTTACAATTTCTTTCATGTATTTTCGATCAATTTTACGATACGTTTTTATTCGCATACTTATTTTTTCGGTTAATTAGGTGAAATTCAATTATCTATGAATTTGATTTAGAAACAAATTTTGAAAAAATGGTATCAATATATAACTATGTTCTTTATCTATCATAGAAAAATGTAAAGTTATTTTCTCTACTTTATTGATTTGTCCAACGGACGATACGAATGAAATGTGGGCTTTTAACGTGAATCAGAACAAGTGTGAACCGACGCAGGTGGACACATGCAATTGGCACAACGGAAGCATCTTTGAAACGGAGACTGATTGCAAAACTCTTTGTGTTGCAAACTAAAATATTACATGGATTTCACTCAATCTTTTGGTAGGCTTACTATAGTTTGGTAAGAGGATGATTTTTGATGGACTCATTGATGAACTATATTTTGCATTAAAAGCCATTGGGGACGGTATGATGTATAAATTTTCTTTTTACTGTATATAAAATACATCTATACTGTACTGAATAGTGCATACTGCTGATGTATTGGACAACATGTGTTTCATAAAAGAAATAAAAATGTTCACACAAGAAAGACAGGATTTTATTTAACATCCTTAATAAGAAAATACGTACAGTACATTGAACTGTCCTTTAATTTCATTCGGCTGTATATATGACTAATCGTATGAACATAGACCAATAATGCGATTGAGAGATGCCATCACAGATCATCATGTCATGTTTTCCTCAAAGGGGCTCTCCGATAAAGCCTCGGACCATTTTTCGACATTTCTTTTTCGACGTAAAATCAAATCTAGCGTACGAAAAATGAAGTTTTCTCACACCAAAGGTCTATAACCCATCGGCCATCGCAGATCACGGTTTTGTACGTGATATTCTGTTCTTGTATCGAAAATAATTCGTTTTTTCCCAACAATTCATCAAAAGTTTCTACGTCACGAAACATTCAAAATTAAGTTATACGTAAATATTAGTCATTTCATGGGTGTTTCACTCTTGATACTTGGATCTAGAAAATTAATTAAGTTGTTCTTTTTCCCTTTCAATTGCGATCACAGTTGAGATGAGAAAAAATCTATGGATTTAATTGTAGATTTTGGGAATCTATGGACGATTTCTAATTATTGAATAAATTTTAAAAGTCTCAGTTATTTTCAACAACAACACGAAGTCCAAGTACCGTTTTTCATATTAAAATAAATACAAAGTTTATAGCTATATTGTGATCATTATAACCGGCCGATTCAGTTTAAAAAGTTCAAAGACCGGTCACCGGAACCTATAAAAAAATTTCTTGTTGAATAAAATGAAATACTGTTGCTTTGCAGCTTTTGTTGCTTTCCTTGTTGTTATGATTGTCGATCTTGCTGTAATCTGTCGTTGTTTTGACGTCATTGTTGTGACGCTTGTCGATTTGTTGCCTTGTTGGCATTCGTTCAACTTGATGCAAAGTCCAAACAGGTTTTATAGTTTATTTCACCTTGGCCATATTCTGTTCTTGTGTTTCAAATAATAACTTTTTTTCAACAATTCATGAAAACATAATATTATCAAATATAACATTGGTTCATCTGTAAAAAATGTCTATGTCACATAACATTAAAAATTGATTTATACATAAACAACTTTTATTCGTATTTTTCTTCTTTTCGAAACTTATAATTCAAAAATTGAAACTCTTTTTCCTTTTGCCCTTTGAAAACAGAAAATGCAATCTTTGATTCGTAGAATCTGTCTCCGAGGTGTGATGGACCGAATATGGTCGTAGAGCATCGGATAGTTTGAACTGAGGTTATGTCAGGATTTTACTGCTAAAAATTCGCTAACTCGCCACCATTTCGATGAAAGATCGTCCCATTGACTTCAGAGCCACGAGACATTCAAAATTAAATTATATGCAGGCTTTAGTAATTTTTTTTACATTGTTGTTTTCTTCTTGAAACTGGGATCTGAAAAATGTTGCTTTACCATTTAGCAGCTTTGCAGCTTACATTGTTTTCCTTGTTTTTGGCGCTTTTCCATCTTTCAACAAGCTGTTGTTGTTTTCTTTGTTGTTGTGGCGTTTTTCGATCTGTTGACGTTCGTTCAATTGACGCAAAGTCCAAACAGGTTTTATAGGTAACAGGAAAAAGGATGACGTTGCAACTTTTGACAACGCTACACAGCTGTACTGTCGCGCGTTTTTTTCGTGAGTTGTGTTACACATATATAAAGTCAGTTTAAAGCTATCCCTGATCAAGTTCGGTCTGAGTTTTAGTTCCATCAACATGTCTAAGTTCAATATTTCCATCGCATTCTTACTCTTGGTAAAAAAAAACGACTACTTTGTTTTATTGTTGAAATAATATTTTATTTATTAAGCGAATATCACTGCTTACATAAGGTCTTACTTATAATTATAATTAAACTGCCGTTTTTTTTTTATATTGCAGGCATGTATGCTGCTCACCGTAGTTAATTCTACTCCAATTGCACAGGCCAAGAAACTAGATGGTAATAAATCTGAATTTCTGAATTAGACCTAGACGTCTAAGTTTCAAAAATGTATACTCATTTTATTGTTCAATGGAAGTTTTAATTTGGGAAACATTTTTTAATCTGCACTAATTAACATATATATGTTTATTTCTTTAACCATCATAGCCAAATGCAGTGACACCATTTTCGGGAGTTTCATCGCTTGTCCGACCGCCGATACGAAAGAAATGTGGACTTTTAACGCGACGCAGAAAAAGTGTGAAACAGTTAAGGTGGATACTTGCAATAGCCACGGCGGAAATATCTTTGAAAGGGAGATTGATTGCAAAAATCTTTGCGTTTCAAACTAGAATACCAACAGGGATTTCACAAGATTTCCTTTTTTGAGTGTGATGATGATTAATGGTGCTCTGATATTTTAAACCTAAATCCATGGCCCATGAGTAATGGTATAATTTGTAATTTTCTTCTTGTGGTGCACTTTAAATATACATTTATGGCATTAAATTTCTTGCAATACCTGATATTAAGCTAAATTGAGCATTAATACTTCTGAAATAAGCTGAACCAAGAATTATTATTTCTGTAATTTTTAATCTAAAAAAAGGCATTTAAGAATCGTTCTGTTTTCAAATTCAACTAATTTAAGTTGAATTTTTGTGAACTATTACTTGACGTGCTGTAGGGGGGTAAAAATGTATAGACAAATAGCAGAAATAATGCAAAAGGAAATGAAACATCGTATACTTTAGTGGAATGAGTTTACATTGGCTCCGTTTAGTCAGCTCGCTTGTGTTTATTGAATAAAAGACATGAAGTAGATTACATATTCACATGATGATAATTCATATAGTGAACATATAAATATAATTTTTAAAATATAGAGAGACTTCTGTTTTCAATCTATTCAATGCTTATTTTTTACTGAATTCAGTGATAATAGGATTCGACTCGAGCATAAACTCCAGGTACCCCTTTCTAGCACATCCACGACCTAGGTTGGTTGTAAGAAAACATGATCAATTCGGTAATAGGTAGCATCATTTTCAGTAAAGATAATGTGTGATATGAAAAGAGTAAAGATGTTTGGTGTCCACAGTCCTTTTTTGCTTAGAGCTAAGAGTAAAGATAATGTGATATGAAAAGAGGCGATTCATAGTAGCGTATATATTGAATCAGTCTTCTGATAAAAAAAAAAAAAAAAACATAGCGGAACTGATGTATTACAACCAAAAAAAAAAAACATGGATAGTGTAAAACGGCTTATTTTTTCTCTTTCCCAGCCGTAATCAAATAAAATAACAGGGGGTATTCGGGAAGCAATAAAGGACTGTGGTAGTCATATGGGGTCACATGAGCTACAGGTCCCTTCGCCTTTTTTGAACCCATCTTTGACTATCTCGGTTGCCCGTGCATATCATAGTTGGTGATCTTATGATACGAAATTGTATCAAGAAATTGCTATAAGGAATAATAAATTGATTGAAGTTTTTGAAAAATTTACTCGTAAGACAATATGAATACGAAAAACCTTTCGATTAACTTTATTGATCATTGGAACGAATATGAACAAGAAGTCGATATCTACTGAATATGTAATGATACGCCATTAACAGTATATTTCAAAATATCTCAATTTTGTTCGAGTTACCATTTTTTCAAAAAACTTAATTGAAATCTATTCAAATCTACCCGTTAACGCGTTCGAAATGCTGAATTGGATGTTTTTAAGGCAAAATTGTGATTTTTTCTGCAGAAGATTTTACCGCCTGCAAGAAAATACTGACTACTAACTTATCTCATACTTGAAAGTGTTTAATTTTCAACAGGATAGGCTAAATTCATTTTTGAACTAGGTATAATGTAAATCGAAAGCTTCATATACGATGTCTTCCAATGTCATGGCTATTGAAATGGGTGCTATTGGAAAACTAGCGCTGTGCCATTTTTCTTAAATCTGAAACGATTTGCTAGTTCATTATTGATTTTGTTTGCTGTATTCTGATCAATAAAATCGACAAATTCCGTAAAATATCGCTCATCGAAATTAAATTTTAATATTTTTTATTTATTTAAACAATTAAATACTATTATTTGGCAATATTCAATAAGCTGTTGTTGTTTTCTTTGTTGTTGTGACGCTTGTCGATCTGTTGACGCTCGTTCAATGACGCACACATTTCCAAACAGGTTTTATATTTATTTTGAAACGTTGGACAAAAGAGTTCATGACGTTGTAACATGTGACGGTCGCCGCTGTTTTGTTATACGTGTATCAGGATACACGTATATAAACTCTGTTCAAAGCTGGAACTGATCAAATCTGCTCTGAGCTCTAGTAACATCAACATGTCTCCACTCAACATTTCAATTGCATTCTTTCTGTCGGTAAAAATAACAACTTCTTTGCTTTTGTATTGTTTACATTATGTAAGATCCAACGTGAATAGTTCTGATTTCCTATAATGTTATAATCGTAATTAAACTGTTGTTTTGTATATATTGCAGGCATTAATGCTGCTCGCTGTCGTTGGTTCTACTCCAATTGCACAGGCCAAGAAACTAGATGGTATGAAATCAGAGTATTTAGATCAGCTAGTTTTATGATTACTATTAATTTTAATAGTAGCATTGCTTCAAATTGTTTTACACTATTTCCTATACTTGAGATCAATGTAGGATAATGTTTTATTTACCTACTTATTTTTTTAGTTAAATGATAGGTTAGTAAGATTAATCATGCTTAAATTCAACCAACTATGAGTTTGGTTTAGAACAAATTTTGAAAATAAATGGTAACAATATATAAATACATTCTTTATCCACCATAGGCAAATGCCGCGAACCTATTTCCTCCACTTTAATGGGTTGTCCGACGGACGATACGAAAGAAGTGTGGACTTTTAACGAGAAGCTGAACAAGTGTGAACCGATGCAGGTGGACACATGCAATGGCCACAGCGGAAACATCTTTGAAAGGGAGACTGATTGCAAAACTCTTTGTGTTTCAAACTAGAATATTTGATATATATTTCGCACAATATTTTGGTACAATAGTTTGAGTAATATTACATTTATACTACTATATTTTGAATACTGCTGATGTATTTGACAGCATTTTATCTTAAACGAACGAAATAAAAATGTTCACACAAGAAAGTCTGGATTTTAGTGAACCCCATTAGCAAGAAAAATAGTACAGTACATTAAACTGTCCTTCATTTCATTCGGTTAGTTTGAATGTCAAATATTTATTGCTGAGGATTCACAGACTCGTCACCGTTCCGATGATAGATCGTTCCACGAAACCTTCAAAATTATATTATACGTAGGCTTAATTTTTTTTTTTACATTGCTGTTTTTTTTCTTGAAACTTGAATCTACAATCTTTAGCTTTACAATTTAGCAACTTTGCAGCTTGTGGTTGTTTTCCTTGTTTTTGCGGTTTCGATTTTTCAATAAGCTTTTGTTGTTTACTTGTTTTCTTTGTTGTTGTGACGTTTTTCGATCTGTTGACGTTCGTTCAATTGCCGCAATGTCCAAAAAAGTTTGATAGGTGTGTCAGAACCTTGAGTAAGACATAACAGGAAAAGCACCTGATGACGTCGTAGCTCGTGACTGCGCTCCACAGCTGCACTGATGCTCGTTATATTATATGAGTCAGGGTACACATACATATAAAGTCAGTTTAAAGCTGTAACTAGTAAAGTCTGTTATGAGTTCTAGTTCCATCAACATGTCTCCTTTCAACATTTCCATCGCAATCTTACTCTCGGTAAAAAATAACTACTTTGCACAAATATGTTGAAAATTTGTGTTAAATACATATTCCGCGAATAGTTCTGCTTACCTAAAATTAAAAACTTATTGTCATAATTAAATTTCGTTTTATACATTGCAGGCATTTATGTAGCTCGCCGTCGTTAATACTCCAATTGCGCAGGCCAAGAAGCTAGATGGTAGGAAATCTGAATTATTAAAATTATACTTATTATTATTAGAATTTGAATTATATTTTAAGTGTATTTTTGGTAAAAACATTATTTCACACTGTTTTTTATGGTTCGTAGTTGGATTCAAAACACATTTTGGAAATCATATAATACTTAATAACATATAATCTTGTTTATAATCCATTATAGACAAATGCAGTGACAGTCATTTTAGTTCTTATAATGGGTTGTCCGACCGACGATACGAAAGAAATGTGGACTTTCAACAAGACGCAGAAAAAGTGTGAGGCGGTCCAGGTGGATACATGCAATATCCACGGCGGAAACATTTTTGAAAGTGAGATCGATTGTAAAACCCTTTGTGTTTCCAGCTAAAATCACAAAATATTTCATTTTTGAGCGCGATTAAATTATTGACAATGGTCTGTTGGATAATATTTTGCAAATATAAAATCATGAGTAACGGTACTTCTTGTTGTATGCTTTTAAATTTTAATACATTTATGTTAAAACATCTTTTGCAATAACTGATCTTCAGATATTTTGTTAATAATGCTGAAACAAGTCGAACCGAGAATTATTATTTATGTATTTTACCTAAAAAATAAATAAAAATAGAAATACAATTTTTATAAGCCAGATCTTGTTCTTGCATTCAATCAATTTAAGCTTAATTTTTATGTACTATTACCTGACGTACTGTACGTGGGTTAAAGTAAAGATGAATACCATAAATATTTTTAAATAAAATGAAATGTATACATGTATGTATATTCAAATTTATATCCCGCATTTCCACTATGCTCAAATGACGGACTACAAGATACAAAGACTAACTCTGAAAAGAAGTGAAGAGTAAGACAAAGTAAATAAATGTGTCTTGAGTAGACTCTTGAATGAATACATAAATTGAAATATCGCAATAGACTAATAAGGCTGTTAAAAAAAAATATTGTGTCCTTGTCATCTTCATTTAAAACACAAACCTTGAGGTTTTGTTTTGTTCCGTAAAATACCGCTCATCAAAAACCATTTAAAATATTTGTATTTATTTAAACAATTATTTAATATTGCTATGTTGCAATAAGGTGTTGTTGTTTTCTCTATTGTTGTGACGCTTGTTGATCTGTTGACGTTCGTTCAATGACGCACACATTTCCAAACAGGTTTGATAGTTGTTTTGGAACCTCGGGTAAAAACAGGAAAAAATACTTGATGCCGCAACTTGTGACTGACGCCGTTGCTTTCTACATGAATCAGGATACGCGTATATAAACTCGGTTCAAAGCTGTAACTGATCAAATCTGCTCTGAGTTCTAATTCCAACAACATGTCTCCATTCAACATTTCCATCGCGTTCCTACTCTCGGTAAAAACAATAACAACTTTTATTTTTATTTTTTACTGTTTTACATTATATGTACAACGCAAATAGTTCTGATATTAAGTCATAATAATAATTAAACTATCGTTTTGCATATTGCAGACATTTATGTTGTTCGCTGTCGTGAATTCTACTCCAATTGCGCAGGCAAAGAAACTAGATGGTATGACATCAGAGTATTTAGATCAGTCCTAGACGCCAAGTAGTTCTATGATTATGCGATTAATTTTAATAGTAGAATTGTTTTCAAATTGTTTTTACACTATCTTTTATATTCTTGAAATCAGTGTATGATACGGTATTATTCGCCTGCTTATTTTTAAGTTTAATGATAGGTTAATTAGATTACAGTCATACTTAAATTCAATCATCTATGAATTTTATTTAGAAAAACTTGTGAATGAAAAATTTGAAAATAAATAGTATCAATATATAAATATGTTCTTTATAGACAAATGCAGAGAAGCAATTTTCTCCACTTTAATGGGTTGCCCGACAGACGATACGAAAGAGATGTGGACTTTTAACGAGAAGCAGAACAAGTGTGAACCGATGCAGGTGGACACATGCAATGGCCACAGCGGAAACATCTTCGAAAGGGAGACTGATTGCAAAACTCTTTGTGTTTCAAACTAGAAAATCATACGAATTTCGCACAATATTTTAGCACTAGAGTTTGGGTAAGATAATAATTATCGGGGGGCTAATCGACCAACTATATTTTGCATAAAAATCCATTGGCAGCAGTAATTTTCAACTTTTTTTGTGCTGCATCATATACATCTATACTACTAGATGTAAGATATGCAACAGTTTATGTTAAGGTATACTGTTGTTTAGTGTTCAGCTGATGTATTTGACAACATGTTTTACGAACGAAATAAAAATGTTTTATTTATCATGAAAAAAATACTTTTATTGAACTATACTTCGGTTTTCATCCGGCTGTATATGATAAATCGTACAAGCATAGATAAAAAAGCAATCGATAGACGTCATATCGTTTTTTGCTTAAAGAGGCTTTCCTATAAAACCTCGGCCATGTTTCTTCAATTCTTTTTTTTACGTAAAATGGAATCTAGAGTGAGAAGAAAAATTAAGAGGGATAACTATTAAATCTTTTGTATGATCCGCCAGTTTGTAGTTAAATAAATGTAAAATTGTTGGTAGATATATATTCTAATCCAGTTCAGTAGAAATACCACACAACGGAAGCTATAAATATGATTTTTTTTTACTGTTGCTTTGAAATAAGTTTATGTTGTTTCCCTTGTTGTGACGCTTGTCAGTCTTGGAATAATAAGCTTTTATTGGTTTCTCTATTGTTGTAATGCTTGTCGATCTGTTGTCATTCGTTCGATTTGACGCAATGTCCAAACAGGTTTTATATTTATTTTGAAACCTTGGGTAAAAAAATAGGAAAATGTATCTGATGACGTTGCAGCTTTTGACTACGCTGCAGCACAGCTCCACTGATGCGCCATTTATTGCGTGAATCAGAGCGCGGTATACACATATATACAAATTCAGTTATTACTCAGTTATTTAAAGCAGTAACCGCAATAAAGTCCGTTCTGAGTTCTAGATTTTCTAACCTCTATATGCTTATCAACATGTCCCTAGTCAAGATATCGATCGCATTCTTACTCTCGGTAAATAATAAACCAATTTATTTGCTTGTATGTGATACAATATATTATGAACAGTTAGGCTTACCTAGGCACCTAGCTATAGTTATAACTTAATCATTAAACTGTCATTTTGCATATTGTATAGGCATTTATATTGTTCGCTGTTGCTAATTCTACTCCAATTGCGCAGGCCAAGAAACTAGATGGTAAGAAATCTTAAATACTAGATCAGGCTTAGACGTCTAATATTGATTTAATTTTTTATATCATAAATTTTATTGTTTAACAAAATTCTTTAAGCTATGATTATATTCACCTACTAGATTTTTTTATATCTTAATAGTAGGCTAATATAATAAATCATACTTGACTCAAGCCTTTAAGGGATGATTGATTAAATATATATATATATATATAGATTTTTTTTCTTTAACAAACATAGACAAATGCAGAGGAACAATTTTCGGGACTTATATCGGATGTTCGACCAGAAAGGAAATGTGGACTTTTAACGAGAAGCAGAAAAAGTGTGAGGCAATCCAGGTTGATACATGTAATAGCCATGGCGGAAACATCTTTGAAAGTGAGAGGGATTGCAAAACTCTTTGTGTTCCAAACTAGATTGGTCCATCTGGAATTCACAGAAAAGTTAGACACTATATGGTTTAGTTACGATAATGATTAAAAATGGTCTGATAGATAATATTTTTTGACATGAAAATAAATTGGCCACGATATAATGTAGTTTTCTTTTTGTTCTATGCTTAATAAATCAATTTGACATGCAACAATTGAAGTCAAGCTAAAATTCTTATTTATTATTATTGACAAAATTGGTAAAATATAGTGCATTGTACAGTACATAAACATTGCCTATACGTGACCTTTTTTATCTCATCCGAGACTATACCATAGGAAACGACACCTATAACAGTTAATTTTCATCAAATATTGCTATTGTTTTACTTTAATTATTATATTTGTATAACGAGTGAAAATTGTTAACATTACAAAAATCGAGCATTACAGTAACGGTAAACTCGTATAAACAAAATAAAACTAAATGCATTAGTGAAACAAAAATACATTTAAATGGAAAAAATAACAGCGAAAATGTCTAAAACTTAATGAGGGGTGCCAGCGAGCAATTTGTTTAACCATTTTTATATAAGTAGCAAACATTTTAAAGCAGTACAGCAAAACTTTTGTGTTCAAAGTAACCCGGTAAAAAATATATATTATTATATCTATGGCTTCGATTAAGATACGGCCAGTATTTTTAACAATGAGCTAACAAAACTCTACAAAACAACATTTTAAAACGTTTTAAAAGTTCAATTTGAAGGTAAGATTTTTTTTTAACAAGCATTTTTTTGTTGAAAGTAATCCCGTTCTACGGTATTCAAACGGGTGCAATTGGAAAATTAACCTCACCATTTTTCTTTAATCTGAAACGATTTGCCTATTTCATAAGAAATGTAAAGCTACTCGCTGTATTCTGATCAATTAAGTCGAGAAATTACGTAAAATTCCTCTCATCAAAATTCATTTTTAATATATATATTTTTATTTGAGGAAATGAATACTGCTATTTTATGCAATAAGATGTTGTGGTTTTCTTTGTTGTTGTAAGACTTGTGACGCTTGTCGATCTGTTGACGTTCGTTCAATTGACGCAATGTCCAAACAGGTTTGATAGTTTCTTTGAAACCTTGGGTTAAAACAGGAAAAAATTACTTGATGAAGTTGGAACTTGTGACTTTCACCACTGTTTGTTACGTGTGTCAGGATACATGTATATAAACTCAGTTTAATGCTGTATCCTGATCAAATCTGTTCTGAGTTCTAGTTCCATCAACATGTCTCCATTCAACATTTCCATCGCTTTCTTACTCTCGGTAAAAACATTAACAGTTTTTTGTTGCTTTTTTGTACAACGTAAATAGTTCTGATTATCTATGATTATAATGATAGTTAAACCGCCGTTTGGTTTATTACAGGCATTTATGTTGCTCACTGTCGTTAATTCTACTCCAATTGCGCAGGCCAATAAGAAACTAAATGGTAGGAAATCAGAGCCTAGACGCCTATTTTCATGATAACTATTTTATAATAATTTTGATAGCTTGGTATTTTTAAAATAGTTTATCACTATTTGCCATATATTTTAGATCTATTTATAACATTTATTCATTTACTTATTTTAAAATTAAATGATAAGTTAATAGACTATAAATAATCGTGGTTAAATTCAAGCCTCCAAGGGTTTGATTTAAAATATATGTTGAAAATAAATGGTAGCAAGAGGTAGCAATATATAAATAACATGTTCTTTATCCGTCATAGATAAATGCAGCGAAACTAGGTTTTCCACTTTAATTGGATGCCCGACCGCCAATACAAAACAAATGTGGACTTTTAACGAGAAGCAGAAAAAGTGTGAGGCAGTCCAGGTGGATACATGCAATAGCCACGGCGGAAACATCTTTGATAGCGAGATTGATTGCAAAACTCTTTGTGTTTCAAACTAAAATGTTTTATGGATTTCACATAAAAGTTAGATAATATAGTTTGGGTACGATAATGATTTATGATGGTCTAATAAATACATTTTAAAATAAATCATTGGCAACGGCATAATTTGTTATTTTCTTTTCGCTGTATACGTTCGATAGACATGTGCTTTTCAATGTCATACTAAAAGATTACAATGGTACCAAAAGTGCATTGCACATAAACACTGCCTACGTGTCCGTTTTTAGCTCATCCGACACTTCCATAAGAAACGAAGCCTATAACAGTACTTGGTCATCAAATGTTTCTGGTTTCAGTTTAATTATTGGACGCATGTATTTTGATCAAATTGACGTAGTACGAAGAAAATTGTTAACGCACAAAATTGTACATTACAGTATCAGTAAATGCCTTTAAACAATTAAAACTAAACGCTTTAGTGAAAAAATACACAATAGAAATGCAAAACAAAATAAGAACGTATTCGAAATATTTCCTTTATTAGTATTAGCTATCACAAGAGCACAAGGGAATATTACAAACGATTTCTTGGGCCCAGAACCGCCAGATAATCAAGAATGACATAGGTAATGCTTTTTAAGGGCATCTTACTTATAAATAGCGAGGAATATGAATAGCTTTTATATTAAATACAATCAAATACAAATGTACTACATTATGTGGCATTGGTTCATGTAAGTTGTAACGCCTTATTAACTTATTAACTTCTTTGAAACCCATTTAAAAAATTGCACCATTGCAAAATTAATTATGAGTATTACATTTTCCTTAAAGAATTCCAAGCACTGTAAAGTTTTCTTATAGCTACACTAATATATTAATATTTAGAGTCATATATGCCTGCATTTCAACCATTTACATTCATAGTTTTGATGAATCATTGTTTGACGTATATGTGGCTTTTAATTTAATTTAGTCGTTGAAATATTGTAAAATGAATTGGGGTATTGTAATAGACTATTAAACGATGTGTTAATAAGTATTACCATTGCTTATATTGGCTCAGTTTAGTCTCGCTTGCGTTTATTGAATCTTGGATATGGCATACATAACGTTATATTAGTATGGCAATTAATTCACACAGTAAATATATAATTTTGTAAATACTGCATAGCGAGACTAATGTTTCGGCTCTATTTAATGGCCATTTTGGATTGAATCCAATCATAGTACGAATCGACCCGAGCATAAACTCCAGGTACCCCTTCTCGAGCACATCCATAACCTAGGAAGATTGTAATAAAACAAAATGATCATTTGGTCGATAACAATTGAATAATAGCATAATTTTCAATTAAGATAAAAAAAAAAAAGAATTACCCCAAGAGACGACGCCAATAACAGTCCATGGTTTAGTACGATCCATTTGGAACATCAAAGGTCCTCCCGAATCACCCTTTATACGTCTTAATTAGTAATGGGTTTAAAAAATCATATAAGAAGTTATATATTATACCCTGCAAGTGTCCATTCCTCCTTCGGGATAGCCAGCACAAATCTGTTCTTTGACAATCGGCATTCCCCCTTCACTATAATATTTCTCACACTGGCTGTTTGGAATAATAGGCAAATTTACTTCCATCAGAAATTGACTTGGTCCTGGCATATCCTCAATCTGTCGTCCCCATCCTGATTTAAAACATTTAAAACAGTGAAATTAAGTGATTTGGCATTAAAGAAGAACAAGAAATACCTGCGGCCGTTGCAATTTTTCCCTCGAGATTCCAAGGCTCTGTGGCTAAACAAATAGGTCGGATAAAATCAGTCCAATTTTTTATTTTCTCTTTAAGCTGGATAATGGCAACGTCGTTCATCATCGTCACTCCATTATAGCCTTCGTGCATGAAGATTGCCGATACGGCAACGTCTCGGCGAGAAGGACTTGGGTCTGATCTATTCATGTTACTTTCACCCAACCGAATCATCATTCTTGAAGGTTCCTCACTGCAATGAATGAATATTTTGAAATGACATCTTTAAAAATGTTCTTCATTTTTTAAATTAGTGAATAATAAAAATTTTAAACCTACAAAATAGGAAATTTCAGTAACAAAAATGAGTTGTCTTACTCTACAACGCAGTGGGAAGCTGTGAGGATGTGCCGATTACTGATAAGAGCGCCACCACAATATGGGTCCGAGCTGCCCTTTGGTAATATAGCAGCCATCCAAGGAAATTTCCCTCTTACATCCACTTTTTGGCCTCCAACGATTCGGCCTTTAATAAACTTGGTCGTCCCGCATCCTATTTTGTTTTGTTTATCGAAGTTTTTGTTTCGAAATGTGAGTTAGTAAGCTTTTTTAAGAATGTGCAATAACAAAAAAAAATAGTTTATTAATTATAATTACCATAAATCTGAGGTCGAGCAGCAGTAGCTACTTTTAGCATAGGCCTAATTCCTTGAACTTTAATTGATTGGCCACGGTTAACACCTTAAATTGGTCACATAGAGTTAAACGTATTAAACGTATTTTGACACAAAAATTATTATTTAAACAATACAAACTGTTCAGTTATTTCTCAACTAAACACTATTGATTCGGCATACATTATTGCTTCATCATCTTGCTGATTATTTGATTTACCTTGCTTACGTGGAATTCCGTAACCTGCGTCCAATTGATTGACATTTTTGGAAGCGCCAACCGGTTGATTGGCTATGCTCATTACAAGAGAAGCAACCAAGACGGTAGAAATCTAAAAAAAAACGTTTTCCATTTTTTCATTACTGGATACAATTCGCGTGAATCTACGTACCAACGCCATGAGATGCGCCATGATTGAGAAAAATGTTCTGCTTGCCTTTTTTTTTTGTTCAGCGAAATGAAATTCTGTTTGGAATAAACTTAAAAACAAATTAAGTTCAATAAAATGTTTGTTTTAATTTAAAGTATTAGAGAGAAACAAACCAGAAGGAGTAATACCTTTTGGAAGAATTGGTTTGCAGAAAGTGTATTGTTGCATGCAAAGAACATTGTTTATATAGCTATGACTCGAGCAATATTTTTGGTGCGTGGTCAGATTAAAAGCTTAGTAAGAAAACAACAACTAAATAAATACCATGAAATTGATATGAGGACGTTAAAACGATTGTTTTTGAATATATGTGGAACACTTTTAAATTATTTTTGGCGAGCGTAACGAATTAAAAGTTTTTTTTTAATGAGTATTTTTGAGCATAACATTTGTAAATTATTTATTAAACAACGAATATTCTTGTTTCATTTTGATATAAAACACAATCTTTTAAAGATATTTTTGTATCCGATATATAAATCGTTAATATAGGCAGGCCTATTTAATTGTATACGAATATGTTTGCCAGTAATTTAAGTCTTATTTATTCAAATTATTTTGGCAATCTGTGTATGGCAGAAATCGCTTATGCGCTCTCAAGCCCTGTTATTGTAGTGCAAATCTATTATACTTTTGTTTGTTACAGTTCACATTAAAATTATTGTTTTCCGAAAAAAAAAATAATCAGAAAATGCAATTCCTTGTTATGTGATTCTTGTTATTCTGTTTGTTGTTCTGTGTGTATTTATAGCTTACACCATTTTTATTTTCTGATATACAGTAAAATAACGGTTGTTGTGAATAAAAAAAAAATACACATGTGCACACTAGAACGACTGGATAATTTTAACTTATGTTAATAAGATAAAATAAGAAAAAAAAATTCGAGAAATCAATTAGCTATTATTGTTGGATAATGCAATTGATATATGCAATCATATAGATGTAATAGATATACCAAAAATTTTACACAATTGAAATTTACAAAATAAGGACCATAAACTCAAGGGGAAAAATGGGAAATGTAACAATGTTTATTTAATAGGTACCACATGGACAAATAACAAACGAATTCGTGGTTTTCTTGTTAAAACATAATGTTATTTAGATTTTATCGTTTTGACATGATAACAGGTGCTTAATGATGGGTACAAAGATAACTTGGATATCGTTTTTCAAAGAAGCGTGAAATACAATTTGGAAAATACGTTTCTAAAACATCAATTAATAAATGAAAATCTATTGAATCAAACAATTGAAAATAATTTGTAAAATCAAGGAATACTTTTTTTTCTATACTTACCTAAAAAGATTAAATAGCCATCACACATACGCACGCCTTTGTAGAAATGCAGAGAACAATGTCATTAAAATATTAGAGTAATGTCACATTGAATATCCACGAAAACACGGAAATGATTGTGCAAAAAAAAGCTAACGTAGACAACAAATCTGACCATTTTGAGACGAAAATCACCAACAAAACAATGTCTACTGCAATAATTTATTGGCACAAAAGTAAGATTTTAAATTTAAAAAATAACAAAGAACGAAATACCTCAAATGTTTAAAGGGTTTTCCAAATAATACTTAAAATGAAATTAATGACATTTCTATGAAAATTGGGATCTATTCAAATCCGATGTATATGTTTACGCACCGGAATGCTGGATCCCATGCTTTCAATATAAAATTATAATATTCTCTAAAGATTCGACTTATAACCTAAGGCCATAAGCAAATAGCACAAACTTATCTCATAATAAAAATATTTTATAATTTCAATTTTCAATAGGAGAGGCTAACTTCATTTTAAAACTATAAAATATTTATATCGAAAGCCTGAAAACCGATGGCTTCTAATAGTACCACGGGTAAAATTGGCTATTGAAATGTGTGTTACTTAAAAAAGATTCACCACCGTTTTTAGAATTTATTAGTTTTTTTGGTTATTTAAATTAATCGCTGTATTATGATTAATGAAAACGGATAATTTTACAAAAAAAACTATAATAACTAGGCTACATTGGCTATAACTATAAAAACTATTTTTTGTGTGTCAGTATGTGTGTGTGTGTAAAAATGAAATATTGTTGCTTTGGAATATGTTGTTACTTGTTGTTGTTTCTCTTGTTTTGACGCTTTTCGATCTGTTGACGTTCGTTCAATTGACGCAACGTCCAAACAGGTTTGATAGTTATTTTGAAACCTTGGGTAAAAACAAAATATCAACGTGTGAAAATACCATTGTAATTAAGTTTTTCTATATTATCTGAAACTTGAACGAAAAATACTTTAATGATAATTGGGATCTATTCGAATCAATTCGTTTATGCAATGGAATTCTGGATTCCATGCTTTCAATGTCAAATTATAGTATTCTTGATGGAAGTTACTTTCGAAACTTTTGCATGATTCACCAGTTTCTAGTTGAATAAAATGTAAAGTTGGTAGCTATATTCATGTAATTTAGTTCAGTAGAAAGACCACCCAACGGAAGCTATACATTTAAAAAAATTAAATACAATTGTTTTGCAATAAGCTCATGGTGTTTCCCTTGTTGTGACGCTTGTCGATCTTGCAATAAGCTATTGTTGTTTTCTTTATTGTTGTGACGCTTGTCGATCTGTTGGAATTCGTTCGATTTGACGCAATGTCCAAACAGGTTTTATATGTGTTTGGAAACCTTGGATAAAAACAGGAAAAAGTACTCTGATGACGTAAAATGTAACTTCTGACTGAGCTGCACCCAGCTGCACTGATGCTAGTTTTATGACGCAAGTCAGGATGCACACATATATAAACTCAGTTTAAAACTGTAACCATAATCAAGTACCTTCTGAGTTTTAGTTCCATCAACATGTCTCTTTTCAACATTTCTATCGCATTTCTCCTATCGGTAAAAATTGTAACAACAACTTTGCATTTAGGTTGACATTTTGTATTATATGTAGGCCAACATTATACGCTAATAGTTCCGCTTACCTAAGGTTATAAATTTACAATCATAATGAAACTGTCGTTTATATATTGCAGGTATTTATGTTGCTCACCGTAGTTAATTCTACTCCAATTGCGCAGGCCAAGAAATTAGATGGTAGGAAATCTGAATTATTATTAGAATGATTAGAATCACATTTTGAAGTGTATATTTTTGGCAAAATTATTTCAGACTCTTTTTATTGTTCAAAAAAAAGTTGTTATTATTCAAAACAAATTTTGGAAATCATAGACTTAATAACATTTAAAAATCTGCTCTTTAACCATTATAGACAAATGCCATGACATTATTTTCGGGACTTACATGGGTTGTCCGACCGAGGATACGAAAGAAATGTGGACTTTTAACGAGACGCAGAAAAAGTGTGAGATAGTCCAGGTGGATACTTGCAATAACCACGGCGGAAACATATTTGAAAGGGAAGCTGATTGCAAAACTCTTTGTGTTTCCAGCTAAAATGAATTTCACAAATTTTCTTTTTTGGGTGCGATAAAATGATTTATAATCGTCTGTTATATAATTTTTGTTTTCATATATATATCAATATATGTAGCAATGAGTGCGACTGTTTAATTTGTAATTTTCTTTTAATCGAATACTTTTAAAACATCTATAGTATAAATTTTAATGCAATTACTGATCTTATATTCAATATTGTTTTTTACCGATGAAATAAGCTGAACCAAGAATTAGTTATTTAAAAAAAAATAACCAATAAAAAAGAAGCAAATAACAATAATATTTAAGAATCAGAATCATGTTTACTGATTTTAAGTTTAATTTTATTAACTGTTCTCTGACGTACTGGTTTAGGCGAATAGTAGACATATAGTGTTTAGACCAATAGTAGGAATATTGTAAACTGAAATGGGATATATGGTAATAAAAAAACCGTTTTTTATTTTTATTTTGGTAACCAGTTTATTTTGCCTAGGTTAAGTCTCGCTTGTGTTTATTTAATCATGGATATGGCACAGATAACATATTCGTATGGCTATAATTCATATAGAGAATATATAATTTTTGAAATATAGCGAGACTTGTGTTGTCAGCATTCTATTCAATGGCCATTTTGGATTGAATCCAGTGATAGTAGGACTCGACTCACTCAAGTATAAACTCCAGGTACCCCTTTTCGAGCACATCCTACACCTGAGGTATTTTAATGAAACATAATCGATTTCAATAATAAATAGCATATTTTTCAGTTAATTTTTAAAAATAAATTACCCCAAGAGACAACGCCAATAACAGTCCATGGTTTAGTAGGATCCTTTTGCAATATCAGAGGTCCTCTTGAATCACCCTTTATACGTCTTAATTATATAGTAATTGGTTAAAAACAACTATTAGAAGTTAAATTACTTGGCAAGTAGCCATTTCTCCTTTGAGATAGCCGGCGCAAATCTGTTCTTTGACGATCGGCATGTTCTTGTCACTCTAATATTTTTTACACATACTCCATTCAAGAATAGGAAGATTTAGTTCCAACAGAAATTCACTTGGTTGGTAAGCACCTTCCGACATATGTCCCCATCCTTTAAAAACAAAAATTTAAAACAATGAAATTAAGCGTGTTTGAATGAGCAAGAACAAGAAAATATACCTGCGGCTGCGTTGCCATTCTTTCTTCGAGAATCCAAGGTTCTGTGGCTAAACATATATATAGGTCGGATCATGTCAGTCCAATATTCAATTTTATCTTTAAGTTGCAGTATGGCGATGTCGTTGAGAATCGTCACTTCATCATAGTCCTCGTGCTGAAACATTGCGGATACGGTAACATCTCGACGTTCAAGACTCCTCGCATAACCGGCATCCATCCTATTTTCGCCCAGTTGAACTTTGGCATCCGAAAGCCTCTGATTGTACAGCGGAAAAAAAAGTTCTTAAGAGTTCGGCAAGTACTAAAAACTAAGACTTTGAACATCAAATCGGTACTTAAAGTCGACTTTCAGTACCGGTTTGATGTTGAAAGTTAAGCTTAAAGTAATATCCGGACGGAAAAATATCATAAGTGTACTAAAAGTCGCCAATAAAAAAAATTCCTTAATATCGGTAGTTATTGGGATAGTTCTTTTCGAACCTTCTCTTTGATAAAATTTACTCTTAATCCCTTTTCTTAAATTTTAAAATATAATTGGATAATAAAATGAAAAAGGGTATCGTCTTACGATTTAGGTACGCAATGAGCAGCTGTGAGGATCTTGTGTTGCTTTATTTCCCAAGACGAAGGAATTGATAACTGTCTTGTTAAAAGAAGCGAAAACTGTTTGGTAAATACATAAAAAAATAGATTAAAAGAAAATCATTAGTATTTTAAAAAGCTATACCTTTTTGGAACGTTGGTTCAAAGCAAGTGAATTGTTTTCTGTCGCGAGCGGGATATTTATATAGCACAGAAAATTGTTGGTGTAAGTAAGAATCGTCAGATTGACCTTTTCGTGACCTTTAATTGATCATAAATACGTTAATTTTTGCACGAATATTGCGTAACTTAAGAAATGCCAACGAATGAACATGAGAACGCAGAAAAGGTTTTTTTCTTACTAAAATGAATTTTAACAGCCAATCATAACTTTTGGGACTGTTTGGATGTTCTATTGCAATACAATCGTAATCTTGTATTTTATTTGAAATAAATTTTAATAATGTTTGTTTATGTTTTATCCTCTTTTTTATTATTATTTGTTTTAAAACTTTGAAAGTTTTAACTGTTATACTGTAACCTACCATCCCCATCAAACGTCCATACTCTATTGTATTTAGTTTTGTCACTATTTTAGTATCCAATATTAGAGCGGCAAGGTTTTAAATGCGTTTTTACAAATAAAGAAATAATTTCTCTTTTTTGTGATAAGCAAAATCCGAATATTAAATGAATAATTTGACTGTGCGATATATTATTCCATTCTAAAATAACATTCACCACTGAATTTCTTTTTCGCATTATTAATCGTCTAATCCTGCTTATCAGGCATTTGATTTTATTGACCAGTTTTTATGTGAAATTCTCCGCAATCTATCTGACTAAATATAGTGGACATGATGTATTTTCCATTTAAATCATTATTTTTAAAAATAAGTAAATCCTAAGATTCGTATTAATAGAAACAATTCTCTAATAGAAACAACCTATTTACATAAAATGAGTGGAGAATTTTATTTTATAGCACAGAATAATGTTGGTTATTGGAAATCGTCTGGTTGACCTTTTCGTGACATTTCAAAAATCATACGTTCATTTTTCGCAAGAATACATAGCGTTATAACTAGAGAAATGTCATCGAACACACACGAGAGAACGTGGAAACGATTTTTTTGTTCTATTTTTAAAAAATGAATATCAAGAGAAAGTTATTTTCGTTTAAAAAAAGTAATGTTTATAAAATTGGTTTTTACATTTTTTTCGTTTATTAGCTTTTACCTGTCACACCTACCAGCTCTATCAAACATTTATGTATCACTAAATTAAATTAAGTTGTATCGCCCTCTTTGCCTGAAACTGGTTGTCTATATTAAATCGGCAACGTTTTAATCAGATTTTTTTATTAATAAAGAAAATGTTGGTAATTTTTTCATGATGGGCATAACTTCTTATCAGGGAATTTCAATGACCACTTGTCACGCAAATTCCCCACAACTCATTTGAGGATATTTTAATATATTTAAATACGTCTTTAGTTGCTTATATAACATGCTCTCTAACTCTAATCGATCGCATCATTTCGTAATACCTTATTTTTTATTCGTCTTGAGTGGTATACTGGAAAAGGGAGTATATTTTAGGGCAAAACGGCCTACTGCTGTGTACTCCTAATCCCTTTCAAAAATAAATACACTTATTCATTTTAGATAACACTACAAATAAATTTGTAAAATAAAATAAAACTAAGCGTTTATTCAGTGAAAAAGGGTATGTAATAGAGTTGCATTACCAAATAATTAAGACTAACATTCGAATTAATTTCTATTTTGGTAGACATCAACCTTAAGTGGATATAACGATCAAAGCGCTGCAATATAAAGATAACTGATATATTTAATGCAATCAAATGTATGCAGTATATATCCGAGAGTAGATGCGGCATTGGTTTATATTTTCACGCACGTGTTAACTTTTTTTAAACACCAAATATTGTACATATACGGATGTGGATTATTGTAGTATGCTATTGAAAAAAGTATGATTTTGATGAAACCAGTTTATATTGACTTGGTTGAGTCTCGCTTGCGTTTATTGAATCTTGGATATAGCATTCTAATAATAAATGTATAAATTCAATTGAAATTTGGATACTTTATAGTCCTTATTTATTTGATGCAATCAAATGTAGAATACATGTTACACAACATTATTCGGCATTGGTTCATTAAACCAATAAACTTTTTTACACCATTTTAAAAAGGCACTGTTGCAATATATTAATTGTAAAATATATAAAATCCAAGTACTGTTAACTTTATGAATATCAATTATATTTATAAATAAGGGACCTATGATAACCATTTTTATTTATTTTGGTGAATTGGTGTCAGACGCAATTAGGTTAAAATATGATGAATCGTAGAAATAGTGTAAATTAATATCGAATATCGTAGAAAGTCATTAAAAAATGTATTATTTTGGTGAAACCAGTTTAAATCATCTTGGTTAAATCTCGCTTGCGTTTATTGATTCTTTGATAAGGCATAGATAAGATATATTCGTAAGACGATAATATCATTCATACAGTGAATATATATTTTTGGAAATATAGATACTTGTGTTGCCATTCTATTCAATGGCCATTTTGGATTGAATCTAATCATAGTATAACGTATACACTTGGGTTAAAATATAGACAAATAATAGAAAGATTGTGAAATGAAATATCGCAAAAGGCCAATAAAAAATGTTTCTATTTTGGTAACCAGTTTATTTTGGCTCGGTCAAGTCTCGCTTGCGTTTATTGAATCTTGGATATGGCATAGATAACATATTCGTATGACGATATATAGTTCGTACAGTGAATATATAATTTTGGAAATATAGCGAAACTTGTGTTGCCAGCATTCTATTCAATTGCCATTTTGGATTGAATCCAGTGATAGTAGGACTCGACTCGAGCATAAACTCCAGGTACCCCTTCCCGAGCACATCCTACACCTAGGGTGGTTGTAATAAAACATGATCAATTTGGTAATAAATTGCATAATTTTCAGCAAAGTTTTAAGAAATTACCCCAAGAGACAACGCCAATAACAGTCCATGGTTTATTACGATCCTTTCGGAACATCAGAGGTCCTCCAGAATCACCCTTTATAGATTCTTTAATAAGTAATGGGTTTTTAAAAAATCATAGCAGCTTTTTATGTTACTTGGCAGGTATCTATTCCTCCTTGGGGATGGCCAGCGCAAATCTGTTCTTTGACGATCGGCATTTTCTTGGCACTGTAAAATTTTTCGCACTGGCGGTTTCCAATAATAGGTAAATCTACTTCCATCAGATATTGACTCCGATGGTTAGAACCCTCAAATATATCTCCCCATCCTGTTTTCAAACATTAAAGCAATGAAAATGTAGGCAATGTTTTCAACAAAGGAACATGGGGTATACCTGCGGCGGTTGCCATTCTTCCTTCGAGATTCCAAGGTTCTGTGGCCAAACAGATAGGTCGGATATAATCGGTCAAATTTTCAATTTCATCTTCAAGCTGCAGTATGGCAATGTCGTTCATGTACGTCATTGCATCAAAGTCCTCGCGAAGGAAAATTGCGGATACGGCAACATCTCGACGTGAAGCACTCTTCGCATAACCGCTATCCATATCACTTTCGCCCAGTCGAACTTTCAATTCAGGAGCTTTTAAACTGAAATTCAAAAATCAGAATGTTAATTAGTTTTTTTTAATCTTAAATCCAAGATCGTCATTGTCCTCATGAACGAAAATACTTTCATCATCGCGATTATTTTCGAGTGTACGAGGCCATCCAGGTTGAGAAGCTGACGCTCTCATTACAAGAGAAGTAACTAAGAGGGTAGACATCTGAAAACAAATATTTTTATTAAGAATTTCTGGATACAATCGGAATTGAATTTACGTACCAACATCATGATGAGATACGTCATGATTAAGAAATATCTCCTCTGGGTATTTTGTGAATAGAACAACCAACTCTGCTTGGAAACTAACTTCAATAAATTATATAGATTTAAAAAAGCCTTTGAATAAAAAAAAGAAAAACGAACAAGGATTACCTTTTTGGAGAATTGGTTCACAGAAAGTAAATCATCGCCTGGCATGAGCCTTTATTATATAGCTTTGACTGATTTAATAATTTTGCGGGGCAGTTAGGTTGACATTTACATGACATTAAAAAAATCACGTAAATTTAGTTAAGAAAACCGTAACTAGAGAAGTGTCATCGAAGAAATGTGAGAACGCGAAAATCTTATTATTTTTATGTAGAACAGAAGCAAAATATTATTTACATGCGTATTATTTACCAACTTAAACTTTTTTATTTATTTACCAAACATAAACATTTTTCAGTTTAACATTTGTTATTTATTTATCAAACAATTCGATATTTTTATTCACTTTTTAAAAACACAAACCTTAACGGATTTTTTTGAACGAGTTTAATAATGTTGTTGTAGCAAATATATATATATTGGAAATCGCATATACCTCTAATTCCAACACACGTCTATTTTTAAAAAATGATAAAAATACATTATTATTTATCTACTAGAAGTTCATAAAAATATAGTTTCTGATAATTTTCTTATAACTTTATGAGATAACCAAATATATCACCATGCTACATTTGTGACGATGAGTTCTTTTTAATCATTTCATGGAATTTTAATAATTACGCTCTGTCCTTAAAGGAATAATAAAATTTAAGAACCTGGAAACAAATTCAATATAAATTATAATTACGAAATATTCTTGATGTTTTTGTTTAAATATATAAGTATGAGTGTATGACAGGAGCGATTCTGGTTTTTACTCTGATTAAATCATTTCAAACTTCAATGTTGAAATTCATGACGAACTGCCACAGGCGCATTTTAGTAGTAATGATACATTTTAAAATTTGATTGAAATGAGTGAAGCTGAAGATCTACAATACATTTGATAGTTGCAATTACTGATGTATTGTGAATCAAACATCTAATGTACACAAACAGCAACAGCAATTCAAGAGAAGTATAAAACATTTAACATTATAGGAAAATGTAACATTATTCTCTCACGTGCAACTGCAGTATAATATCGACTGTTAATAAGTCTAGCCCAAAATACAAGAACGAATGCATTCACTCTCCTTCTCATAAAGGTCTCCATTAAATACATTGCAATCAACATAAATCGCAACACATTGATTCTTGTTCGTCGAAAATACCCACACCTTCCTATCCATCTCGTAGCACATCATCTTGGTCCTTTCCCCAGAGGGCTCGGTACAATCGCCCATACCTAGAAGAAAACAATTATTAATAAAAAGCATTTTTATAAAAAAGATGTTGACTTGTATTGAATATACAGCCTCTGTAAATGATTTTGCATTTATTCTTACCTGGTTTGGTTGGTGTGTCAAAAAGGGTTTCAACTTCACCATTTCCTGCTCCCTCATCATCATACATGCTGTATAAAAACTTGTTGAAATCTTTACGGCAACTAACCACGTTCACCGCAATAAGAGCCACCAAATAAACCACCGACATCTAAGAAAAGAGGTATTTTAGTTAATATTACTGTTTTTTTTAGATTTAATTGTATTTTAAATTTATACTCACCAAACCAAGGAGACGCGCCATGATGAAGGATTTGATAACTGTGGCATTATGTTACAAGAGAAAAATTATTTGTTAAAAACATTTAAAAAATTGTAAATAAAAAAAAACATTAGTATGTAAATAAGCTATACCTTTTTGGAACGTTGGTTCAAAGTAAGTGAATCGTTTTGTGTGTAGAGCGAGGTTTTTATAGCGCAGAAAAATGTTGGTGTAAGTAAGAATCGTCAGATTGACGTTTTCATGACATTTCAATTATAATAAATACGTTCAATTTCGCAAGAATATTGCGTAGTTAGAGAAATACCACGTGTAATGAACATGAGATCGCGGATTTTTTTCTATAATGAATATACTAAAAGCAAATCATAACCTTTGAAACTGTTTGATGTTGATTAGACCTTTTTCTATATTGCGATAAAATCGTAACCCTGTATTTTATTTGAAATAATTTTTATTATTTATATATTGATAATAATTTTTGTTTAGGTTTTATCCGTTTATTTTATTATTTATTAACTTAAGTAAAGTTTTAACTGTGATGCGTAACCTATAACATCCCCATCGAACATCCATATACTCTATTGTATTTAGCTTTATCACTATTTTAGTATCCAATATTAGAACGACAAGGTTTTAACTGCGTTTTTTTTTACAAATAAAGAAATCATTTGCCTTTTTGTGATGAGTTAGACGCTAATAATAAATGTATAAATTCAATTGAAATTTGGATACTTTATACAGGACCGGATTAAGACATTTGGGGGCCCTAGGCCATGCCCAGGCTTTGGTGGCTTTTGGGGGCCCTTTGGGCAGGATCTTTTTGCAGGCGCTTATGGCGGACCTTCTCGGGGGCCCTAGGCACGTGCCTAGGTGTGCCTTGTCGGTAATCCGGCCCTGACTTTATAGTCCTTATTTATTTGATGCAATCAAATGTAGAATACATGTTACACAACATTATTCGGCATTGGTTCATTAAACCAATAAACTTTTTTACACCATTTTAAAAAGGCACTGTTGCAATATATTAATTGTAAAATATATAAAATCCAAGTACTGTTAACTTTATGAATATCAATTATATTTATAAATAAGGGACCTATGATAACCATTTTTATTTATTTTGGTGAATTGGTGTCAGACGCAATTAGGTTAAAATATGATGAATCGTAGAAATAGTGTAAATTAATATCGAATATCGTAGAAAGTCATTAAAAAATGTATTATTTTGGTGAAACCAGTTTAAATCATCTTGGTTAAATCTCGCTTGCGTTTATTGGTTCTTTGATAAGGCATAGATAAGATATATTCGTAAGACGATAATATCATTCATACAGTGAATATATATTTTTGGAAATATAGATACTTGTGTTGCCATTCTATTCAATGGCCATTTTGGATTGAATCTAATCATAGTATAACGTATACACTTGGGTTAAAATATAGACAAATAATAGAAAGATTGTGAAATGAAATATCGCAAAAGGCCAATAAAAAATGTTTCTATTTTGGTAACCAGTTTATTTTGGCTCGGTCAAGTCTCGCTTGCGTTTATTGAATCTTGGATATGGCATAGATAACATATTCGTATGACGATATATAGTTCGTACAGTGAATATATAATTTTGGAAGTATAGCGAGACTTGTGTTGCCAGCATTCTATTCAATGGCCATTTTGGATTGAATCCAGTGATAGTAGGACTCGACTCGAGTATAAACTCCAGGCACCCCTTTCCGAGCACATCCAAAACCTAGGGTATTTTAATAAAACATAATCGATTCAGTAATAAATAGCATAATTTTTAGTTAAATTTATAATAAATTACCCCAAGAGACGACGCCAATAACAGTCCATGGTTTAGTAGGATCCTTTCGCAACATGAGAGGTCCTCCTGAATCACCCTTTATACGTCTTAATTAGTAATGGGTTTCTTTAAAAAAAATATTAGAAGTTATATTACTTTGCAAGAATCCTTTCCCCCTTTGAGATGGCCGGCGCAAATCTGTTCTTTGATGATCGAATAGCTCGTGCCACTGTAATATTTTTCGCACACACTCAATTCAAGAATAGGAATATCTAGTTCCATCAGAAATGGACTTGGTTCTCGAATACCTTCCGACATAAAACCCCATCCTTAAAAAAAAATTGAAAACGATGAAATTGAGCTTGTTTTGATAAGGAAGAATAAGAAAATACCTGCGATTGTTGCCATTCTTCCTTCGAGAATCCAAGGTTCTGTGGCTAAACATATAGGTCGGATCATATCAGTCCAATTTTCAATTTTATCTTTAAGTTGCAGTATGGCGATGTCGTTCGTAATCGTGTAGGCATCATAGTCCTCGTGCTGGAACATTGCGGATACGGAAACATCTCGACGTGAAGGACTCTTCGTATAACCGGGATCCATCGTATTTTCGCCCAGTCGAACTTTGACATCCACTTGAACCAAAAGTTTCTTACTGCACAGCGGAAAAAAAAAATTCTTAATAGTCCAGAAAGTACTAAAACTAAAAGTTCAGACTTTCAGCATACAACTTGCGGTACTTAAAGTCGACTTTTAGTACCGGTTTGACGTTGATAGTTAGACTTTAAGTAATTTCCGGATCGAAAAGTGGCATAAGAGTGCTGTATACTAAAAGTCGACAATTTTATCCACTGTGTGAAAATCATTAAAATAGTTATTGAGATAAATCTTTTCGGACCTTCTCTTTGATAAAAATTACTTTTATTCCTTTTTCTTAAATTTTAAAATATAATAGGATAGTAAAATGAAATTGGGTATCGTCTTACGATTTAGGTACGCAGTGAGCAGCTGTGAGGATGTGCCGATTACTTATAATAGCACCACCACACTGATGTAACCATTTGTTGTTAATTTTCCACATTATTGCAACCATCCAAGGATATTTCCCTTTCGTGGAAACTTTGTGGCCACCAACTATCTTGTGCTGCTTTATTTCCGAAGAAGCATTGTTCGTTCCACATCCTTTTTTATGTTGTTGTTTAAAAATTTAGATTTTAAATAAATAAATAAATTAGAGACCATTACCTGGTAACTGAGGTGATCGAGTAGTAGAAACTACTTTTGGCTTTTTGGTAGTTGTCCGCTTTTTGGGTAATTTGGTCGTCGTCCGAGACCACGCAGGCCATTTCCATTGGCGGATTGATGGGTCATTTCTTTGCAGGTCCTCCTCTGTTCCTTGGTCAGCCAGAAATCCAAGATCGTCATTGTCCTCATGATTGAAAATACTGTCATCATCGCGATTATTTTCGAAGGTACGAGGCCATCCATACGGTTGAGTACCTGAAGCTCTCATTACAAGGGTAGCGACAATGAGGGTAGACACCTTAAAAAAAGTATTTTTATTAAGAATTTTTGGGTACCTACAACCGGAATGAAATTTACGTACCAACATCATGAGAAAAGTCATGATTGTGAAAAATCTTCTCTGCGCGTTTTCTTAATAGAAGATCGAAACTCTGCTTATTGGAATGAACTGCAATAAATTGTTAAGATTAGAAATTTAGCCTTTAAATAAAAAAGGAAAACGAGAGAATAATAAGCATTACCTGTTTGGAGAAATGGTTCACAGCAAGTGAATCCTGGCCTGTTCTGAGCTTTCTTTAAATAGCAATGATTGATTTAATAATTTTGCGGGGGCGGTTACAGGTTGACCTTTACATGACATTTAAAAAATCACGTAAATTTGGTTAAGAAAACCGTAACTCGAGAAATGTCATCGAAGAAATAAGAGAACGTGGAAATGTTCGTTTTTTTTTAAAGAAGAACAGCAGCTAAAAATTATTTACATGCGCGTTACCAACTTATACTTTTTTTATTCATTTATAAAATATTAATATTTTCGAGTATACCATTTGTTAGTTATTGTTTTAACAATTTGTTACTTTTATTCATTATAAAACACAAACCTTAAAGGATTTTTTGTACGGAGTTTAATAGTGTTGTTGTAGATATATTTCTAGCTGCAACACACGTCTATTTTTTTATGATAAAAATACATAATTATTTATTAACTAGAAGTCCATAATAAACATTTTGGTTTTTTGATAATTTTCTCATAACTTAATGATGTTTTTTTCACTTTTTCATGGAATTATAAATAGTCACACTCCGTTCTTATATTATATGCAAATAATGGATTCAAAGAACCCGGAAACTATATTTTTTCAATATAAATTTTATTTACGAAATATTCTTGATTTATATGTTGAGTAAAGTATGACAGAACGATTCTAGTTTTACGCTGACTAAACCATTTCAAACTTCAATGTTAAATGCATGACGAACTGGTCATATGCCATAGGCACATTTTAGTAGTAATAATACATTTTAAAATTTGATTGTGCTTCCGATTGAAATGAGTGAAACTGAAGATCTACAATACATTTGATAGTTGCAATTACTGATGTATTGTGAATCAAACATCTAATGTACACAAACAGCAACAGCAATTCAAGAGAAGTATAAAACGTTTAAAATTTTAGGAAAATGTAACATTATTCTCTCACGTGCAACTACAATATAATATCGACTGTTAATAAGTCTAGCCCAAAATACAGGAACGGATGCATCCACTCTTCTTCTCATAGAGATCTCCGTCGAATACATTGCAATCGACATAAATCGCAACACATTGATTCTTGTTCTTCGAAAATACCCACACCTTCCTATCCATCTCGTTGCACATCATCTTGGTCTTTTTCCCAGAAGGCTCGGTACAATCACCACTACCTAGAAGAAAACAATTATTAATACAAAGCATTCATTCAATACATGTTTACTGATTTTGAATATACAGCCTCTTTAAACAATAAAACATTTATTCCGACCTGATTTGGTAGGTGTTTCAAAAAGGGTTTCAACTTGATCATTTCCTGCTTCCTAATCATCATGCATGCTGTATAAAAACTTGTTGAAATCTTTACGGCAACTGACCACGTTCACCGCAACAAGAGCCACCAAAACCACAGACATCTAAGAAATGGTGTATAAAATTCAATATTTTACTTATTATTATTGTTTTTGAGATTTAATTGTATTTTAAATGTATGCTCACCAGACCAAGGAGACGCACCATAATGAAGGATTTGATAACTGTGGTTTTATGCTAATAGAAGAGAAAAACTATATTTAAAATACATTTCAAAAATTTTAGATCAAGAGAAAATCAATAGTATGTAAAATTTTAAATAAGCTATACCTTTTTTGGAACTTTGATTCACAGCAAGTGAATTGTTTTATGTCGAGAGCGGGGTTTACATAGAAAAGAAAATTGTTGGTATTAGTAAGAATCGTCAGATTTACCTTACTTTCATGGCATTTCAATAGTCATACGTTCATTTTTCGCAAGAATATTGCGTAACTAGGGAAATGTCCCGGGAAATGTCAACGAATGAATATGAGAATGCGGAAAATATATATTTTTTTATTTCTAAAATAATATTAGCAGCAAATTATAACATTTGAAACTGTTTATTGGATGTATTTTTTTTTTATATTAACAACCATTGTTTATTTGCGGTCTTACTCACAAAGTGAGTCTCCGACCCTTTGTCTTGCTTTCGCTATACACATTTAACATAAAGGTGGGAAAAAAACATAGTCAGTGTGTGTGTGTGGTATGATGTGTATGTGTAGATGTAGAGGGAGAGGAGGGAGGGTAAGGGTCTTGAAGTGGTCTGGTGTCTCGGAAACAGCGTATCGCCGACCAATGAGACGGGAAATTTATGAGCATGGTTAGCAAGGAAATCGGATTTGTCCGGTACCTGACGTTTCGTCGACCTGCTGACATTTCCGATAGGTAGAAGGTAGAGAATAGAGGGAAAGCTAGGTTGGTTTCTTAGGGAAAAATAGTGTCAGACTCCTGTGTATCCACTTGCAGCACGTATTCTTCTTCTTCTTCTTCCGAGTGGTACGGGGTCGACTCTTTCTCCTCCTTGCCCGTCGTATGTACTGCTGCTGAAGCAGCAGTCATGGAGGGCTCGGGAGCTATCTGCTCCACACTGCAGACAAAGACGATCTCCTCCGTCTCCGGTCGACCCGTTGGTGGTTTTCGCCCCGTTTTGTCCGTCGCATGCCCAGCTGCTTCAGCAGCGGCCACGGAGGGCTCCAGGGACTTCTGCCCATCCCTTTCCGGTTTTTCTTTCTCTCCTTCCTTGTTCGGTGACCCCTCATCACATGAAGTCGGTTTGTTGTCCTCCAAGAACCGGTCGATCTCCAAAAGCAATTCTTCCGTTTCTAGGCTGCTTAAGTCATGGAGCTCTACCTCAGCGTCCTCTAGGGGCGCCCATTCTGGGATTCCTAGCATTTCTCGGTGACGCTTAGCTCGGGCTGCACTTTTTTCTTGCCTCTTTTCGGAGCTGTTTCTCCAGGAGGGCATATCCGAACAAATTTCTCTTTCTGTTGTGTGAACTCGGTAACACGTTGTTGCTTCGAGGCCGTTTTGGACTGGGGCGTGATCTGCTGTCCGTTCTTTTGTCGTCTGCTTGTGGTACAGTAGGAGTACGGGGTTTTCTACATTTGTTCTTGAACCCTCTTCCACTTTCTTGTGAATAAATAGAGACTTGGTATAGAATAGAATTGGGTGGTGGTGTAAGGAAGTGTGTGTTGCACCTAAAGATGCAATAGGGTGGGTGTGTGAGAGTGTAGTGTCATGCTTTGTGTTTAATTGCCATGATGCTGCTCTGACTATAAGAAAGCACAAACGAATACGATTATTAAAAGCGAAATCTAAAAATGCATAAAAGAAAGATGACGAGTTGGTTGAAAAATATGAAAGAGAAGGAGAAGGAAATTGGGGAGGGAGAAAGGGGCGAGCGGACATGACATATATTATTAAAAACAAAATTTCCATGTTCTGTAGGACGCGCTGGTTCATCCTGAGGCTGATTGCTGGCTAGATATACTTCTTGGTCCTGTCAAAGACTCTAATCGACGAGTTCTTCGAATGAAACTTGACATTTTACGAAAGATGGACGGAAATTTATGAAGTGATTCTAGTGGGGGTGGCCATCTATCGAAACTCTCTAAACAAGCCAGGCGAAACTCCTCTCTCTGCTGATAGAATAGGGAACAGTGAAAGATAAAATGCTCTACTGTCTCAGGGGTTGGGCTGCATATGCAATTCGGGTTTCCTCTGAAACCAAAGCGGTGCTGATGGGCATTTAAGAAGCTGTGACCCGTTAGAATCTGCACGACTTGGTGTGGTATGCTGACCATCCTTATACTTTCTCTACATTCTGGCCGCGGGAAGAACCTTCGAGTTGTCTCTCCGTTCCTTGAGCTGCTCCATTCCTTTGCCCATGATGCTCTTACTTTCTTTCTGATGGTTGCCACCTCCTCACTTTGGCTTCTCTGACCCATGCAGAACAGTGTATCACCGAACGGCTTGAGCTGCTGATTATCTGAGGTGGTGGTATGTTGACTTGAGTCCCCTGTTGGATCCGCGGAAATTTCTTCCCATGGCGGTGACTTAATTGTTAACTGATCCGTATCCTCGTTGCCGTGGTCTCCAAAGTAGCCAACACCAGTCACTACTTCGGCTGCTGATGGTGAGAAAATTGAGATTCTGTTGACATTCATTCGCCTCAGCACGAGCTCTTTTACTCTATAGTCGATTGGCACTGATGCTGAGATGATCGAGAGTGCGTTGGTGTCGGCAGTTTTAAAAGATCTTGTTGCAAGTACTGTAAAATTACGCTCTATTGAGCGCAGCTTCTTCACCCCTCGTTTTGTCTTGATAAAAGAGGCCCAGACAGAGCAGGCATACAGTAGAATTGGCTCCAATATAGCCGTGTAGATAGTTCTTAACCGGTGGTGGGAGAGACCCCATGTCTTTCCAACATATCGCCTCACGGCATGCAGAGCCCTCTTGAACTTCAGCTCTCTATCCGCTATATGTTCTCTCCACTTTAATGTTTGGTCAAGGACTACACCTAGGAGTTTTGTAGAGCTGCTTGGCAATATGACGTGACCGTCGATTGTTATTGATACCTCGAAAGGCGTCTTCCTTTTGCTGAATATCATCAATACTGTCTTTGCTGCATTTATTGAGAGCTTGATTCCTTCTAAATATCTTTTAATTATCTGTACTGCCTCCTCTAGAATCTTTACTGCTATCTCCGGGTCCTTGTGTGATGTTATGATAGTAATGTCGTCCGCATACGCAATGATCTTGGTGTTTCCGGGTAGTCTTAGGCGGAGCAAACCGTCGATGAGTACATTCCAAAGAAAAGGAGAAAGCAGGCTACCTTGTGGGCATCCAATCTCGACATCCACCTCCAGCGTATGATCCTGGTTTGAGAGCGATGCTTTCCGCTCTCGAAGAAAATTTTCGACCAAAGCAATAAGGTATCGTGGGCAATCTTTCTTTCCTAGTGCTTCGATGATCGCTGGTGGCCAGGCAGTGTCAAAAGCGTTCCTTATGTCAAGAAGGATACTGGCTGTTACTGAGCCATTTTTGAACGCGCGATCTATCTCAGTGACTAGGGTGTAAAGGGCAGTTTCTGTCGATCTTTTTTCTCGGAAACCGTGCTGGTTCTCACTCATCCAGTCTCCTCTTTCTGCAAACCATGTGAGTCTAGCAAGGATGATCTTCTCTAGTATTTTTCCAAATGCATCTAATACACTTATTGGCCGATGGTTTCCGATATCTAGGTAATCGTGCTTGCCTGGTTTCTGTATAATTGACACCTTTGCCTTCTTCCACACACACGGAAACGTACTGAACTTTAGGGATGCATTATAAATTCTCAACAGATGGGGCTCGATTAGGCTGATGGCTGAAGTGATTAGGCTTAAGGAGATTCCGTCTTGACCTGGAGCTGCTGTTTTTTTTAGTCCTTTTATTGCTCTCTTTAGTTCCTTTCTGCTGATTGGCGGAGGAGTTTCTTCTGAGGTAAGATACTTTTTGGCTGCCTCCTCCACTAACTTATGTTGCTGGGTTGATGGTGATTCTCGGTGGAAGAAGTGGCTCGTAAATGCTTCCATGATGCAGATGGGATCGGAAGTGGTCAGGCCGTTTACTCTAATCTCACATGGTTCTGTCTTGTTGTTGTCTTCTCCAGAAATCTTCTTTAGGGCTGTGTATAAATCATGGTTCATGTTTCTCGTGCAGAAGTCCTTGAAAGATGTGGCCTTTGCATTCCTTATTTCTTTTTGGTACTTGGATTTGTGCTGCTTCTGTTCTAATTTGTTTCCTTCTGACGATATCTGCGACCCTTTCCGACATATTTCTATTCCCTTTGCTCGCATTTCCTCCAATCTTGGGGTCCACCAGGGCGCAAGGTTTCTTCTCACACCTATAGGCTTTTTCTTCTTGCTCTCAATGGCCGCTGATATAAAGAGCTCCGTCAGTTCTCTAGCGTAGCTCTCCAGCTCGTCTGTCGTGTCTAGCCTTCCCCTCATTCTTTCGCTCTGGTCGAAGCTCTCTTTGATCCTTTTTTTGAAACTCTCAATATCTATCATGCTTGCTGGCGGTGCTCTCCGAATCTTACGTTGTCCTCTTGATGGGCTCCTCCTTGGGCACACTCTCATCAGTATATAGGGATGGTCCGATAGGGTTTCCTCTTCCAGATATGACCAGCTACTCATCTGAATATTCTCTCCCCGCAGTGTCACATCCACAAACGAAGTTGCCGTCGGGACAAACGGGAGGCTCTCTTTTTGAACATTTGCGACGACCAACGAATATTGCATTGCCAACTGTTCCAGTTCTCTGCCCCTCTCATCGGTATGAGAGCTATTCCACATCGTATTTCTAGCATTAGAGTCGACGCAAACAACCGTGTTCTGCATTGAGCCCTCTCCTCCACTAAAGATCGGGAGCAGCACGCTCGAAACTGACGGGACCGATGGACGGCAGTATGCAGAGACTAGTGTAATAGAAGAAAGCCCTGAGAATAGTCTTACACAAACCACTTCGTTTCTTGTCTTGGTCGCAATGAGGTGACTCGGTATGCTTCTTTTTACTAGAATTGCCGCCCCGTAACGATGATCTCCCTCAAGCCCATGATGTGCCACAAAACCAGGTGGTATGTTTGCTAGCTGGATCTTATCTCTTTGTACTGCGTATGGCTCTTGTATCATTACAACGTCTACCTCATTCTTTTCGATTGTCTTCAAAAGTAGGAGTGATGCCGCTTTGGAGTGCTGAAGGTTGATTTGTAGGATTTTTATAGCTCTCGGGTATTCTTCATTCTTGCTATTCCTGGTTCTCGGCCTATATTTTTTCTGTCTAGAGTCCATTATTTCTCCTATACCTTTCCACCGCCTTCATCTGCTCAGGGCAGTAGCGGTCTCCCGCCTGATGCCTTCCATCCGACGCCGATTTTAAGTGGTCTGGCCTGCGCTTGCAGTTACTACAGTGGAAAGAGTTTTGGTCCTGGGTTTGACATGTGCTGGTCCTATGTGGGCCGGCGCACCTCCCACACACGTCCGATTTTGATTGGCAGTCCTTGAGGAGATATCCGTACTGCTGACATTTGAAACATCTTCTCACCTCTCTGTGCAGGTCTAGCTCCGTCACTCTGCATCTCCTCCCAGAGAGGTAGATTTCACCTTGTTGAAGGACGATGTCTCTAGTTTCTCTTGAAGTTATCCATAACTTAACGTGACCCTCATTTGACTCCTTGAAACGGTGAACAATCTTTGCCGATCGCAGGTTCTCTCTCAGAATCGGGTTCCTGTACCGTATTTCAGAGAGTATCTCCTCCTCCGTAGTATCGACGCTCACATAACGGGCCAAGAGAGGAAAGTATCCCGTCGAATTCGAGACGGAGGTGAACAGTGCCTTACCCTCCTGCGATCCCTCTAGGATTCCTCTTGCCGCCTCTCTTGACTCTCGATCACTGAAGGTCATGATCAATTTATCTTCTTTTTGTCTGACGTCCTGAACCACTGGGCCACTCTTTGACGAGTCCAGCAGGGCGTCGATCTTGCTCAGACCAATCTGTCCTGCCGATGACTCCACTCTTGCTACCAGGACCGCTCGCCCTTCATCCACTCGACCACCCGCCACGGAAGCATACGACTGGCGGACAGGCACTCCAGCCCCACCCCGTCTAGTCCTCTCTAGAGCGCGGTCAGCAAACGCCACCTTGGCCTCCAGCAGCTCCTTTTCAAGGCCTCGTTTAGCCCTGGTAATATCGGCCGTCACTCTTCTCACCTCCTGGTATTTATCTCGGAGGTTCATGATGATTTCGACCAGCTCCACTTGTCCCAACTTGACCAAGTCGCTCTCTTCGAGAACAAACATTGCACGCTCTTTGGCACTTGGATCTTCCTTCTTGTCTTTCTTGTTGGAGTTTTCAGCATGGGGTGACAGATGATTTCCGTCTCTCTTTCCTCCAATAGTGGTCGCCGGGGTCTGAGGTCCATTCTGCTTTCTACTGTTGCTATTTCGTCTACAGTCCGGGAGACAGTAGGCCTGATTCGAGGCACCCTTATTGGGCTCAAAACGGGACCCACATCCTCTACAAGTCTTGGTTTTCTGCGTCGCCTGAGACGGGAAGCCTTCATCCATGGCGTCACCCGCCATCAGTCAAAAACCAAACCGAGAACTTCTCTCTTCGCGCTCTTCTTGGGCTCAAAATGTGCACTGCTTCACTGGCTACAAAATACTTCTAAAAGTCTGCTAATTGCACGACAGTGCGTCTCAACAAATTATTCAAATTATCTAGAGCAATGAAAACTATGAGTGTAAACAAACTAGCAGACGACGCCATTATTGGATGTATACTATTGCAATAAAATCGTAACAGATTGACCTTTCAATGATATTTCAAAAATCACGTCCCTTTTCGTAAGAAAACCGTAACTAGAGAAATGCCAACGAATAAACACGAGAACTCGGAAACGATTTTTAAAAATTATAAACTAATAAAAATTCTTTTAGTTTATATTCAACGACTTCTTTGATTTTTCGATTGCCAAAAACTTGAGAAAATGTTTGATTGGGTCAGAAAGATTTCTTTTAACATCAAACATTTCTATCCATGAGAAATATATAACCTTTTGTAGATTTAATACAAAAATGTAAATTTACGATCCATTCCGCACAAAAAAAATCGTTTTATTAACATGAATTTATTTTTAGGTGTTTTCTTAGTTCTAATTTATTTCAGAAGTCCTAATTTGCTATTCCACAATATTAGTCTCTGACTCTCTGTAGTTACATTCATCAGGATCGAGTCATAGTAAAACCAAAAGCTGGGTTGGTTTTTTATTATGTAATAGCAAATTTTACCGGTTATTGTATTTAATCAAAAAGTCAGAATTTATCATATCCCTCCGGGTTATTTCTTAAAATAGTTCTGACTTGTATTATACTAATAGTTGAATAGTGAAATTGACCTTTTTCATGGTTTTACTTAAAGCACGGTAGAATAGGCTACTGTTTAAATTACTGATACGGCTGGATCTCACTCGTTTATTGAATCTGATTATATATGGTGCATAGATAACATATTCATAAGGCAATAAGCCGAAGAAAAGCGAAGATCCTTGTTGCTAAACTTTATTTGATAGCCATTTTGGACTGAATCCAATCGTAGTAGGATTCGACTCGAGTATAAACTCCAGGTTTCCCTTTTCGAGCACATCCATAGCCTGAAGTGATTGAAAAACATGATTAATAATTCGTTAATTCAGTGAAAGAATTAATATTTATGTAAATACCCCAAGAGATGACGCCAATAACAGTCCAAGGTGGGTGTGGGTAATTAGCGGGCAACGGGCAGCGGGCAGCGGGCGGATAATTAGCGGACTTTTTTAGCGGGCATTATTTTTTTGCTGGTGGGTAATTAGAGGGCATGTAAAAAGCGGGCTGGATAATTAGCGGACTTTTTTTAGCGGGCACTTTTTTTTTATTTGCTTTCCTTCCACATACATTGCGGGCATTTAAAAAAAATTAGCGGGCAACTTTTTTTTTAATATTTTGCTGTCACACATATACCGCGGACATAAAAAAAATTTAGCGGGCAACTTTTTGTTGATATTCTATTCATCACACATGTAACACGGGCATACAAAATTTTTAGCGGGCAACTTTAATTCTTATATGCGGGCATTTAAAAAAAATTTCTTTAGCGGGCATCTCTATATTTGCTGTCAATCGCACATGTACTGCGGGCATAAATCAAAGTTTTTAGCGGGCATTTTAATTTTAATTTGCAGGCAATCAAAACATCTTTAGCGGGCAGCTTTCATTTTTCAGCTTTTATTTATTAAGTCGAACAGGTATTACCGATATTATTTTATTATTGTTTGCTGTCCATCGAACATATATGAGGACATTCTAAAACATTTTTCAGCGACCAACTTAAAAAAAAATTGCTTTCCATCCAAATAGGCTATATTTCGGGCATTAATAAAAGTTTTTAGCGGGCAACTTTTTTCTTAATTTGCTGTCCATCGCATATATTATGTTGCGGGCTTTAAAAAAAAGTTTTTAGAGGGCAATATTTTTCCACACAGTTAACCGCTGCTCTAATCGTCTCTAATATTGCGGGCAATACAAAAAATAAGCGGACATGTTTTTTTTTGCTATCCTTCGGACATTTATTGCAGGTATTGAAAAAGTTTTAGAGGGCATCTTTCCATTGCACATATATTGCGGGCATTGAAAAGAATTAGCGGGCAACTTTTTTTTTATTTGCTTTTCTTCACATATATTGCGGGCATGAAAAAAAATTAGCGAGCATTTTTTTATTTATATTTTGCTGTCACACATATATTGCGGACATAAAAAAAAAGATTTTAGCGGGCAAATTTTCTAAAAACTTGTTTTCCATCCACATATATACGGGCATTTGAAAAAATTTAGCGGGCAACTTTTGAATTGAAAAAAAGTTTTTAGCTAGCAATTTTTTTTTGTGCTTATATATTGTTGCCTGCCACGACAAAATTAATTTTTTTTAAATATGTACGTAATTTCTATGAAAGAAAAAAATATGACAGCAATTTTTTAACTAGAATAATTCCCCGAGAATATATCATTTTGCACAACCCGCAAAATTATGACCTAATTTCAAATGCTATCAAATTTTATGCTCATTTTCATGCCCAGCAAAAATAAAACCACACATATTTAACCGATAAACTAATTTCCAAAAATTATGTGATATATTCGCATGGCTATTGGCAATGTCCATGTCCGAAAATTCTATTAAGTTTTTTTTTCACAGCCCGGAAAAATATGCCTTCCTTTTTCCAGCGAAAAAAAATCTAGTACCAAAAATTTAAAATTTTAAAAATATTTTTTTGCAAATTATTTACATTTTTCATGGCCAACAACAATATGCCAGCAAATATATGTGGGTTTTTCAGTGCCATTAATAAGTATGCCTAATTTTTCCAGCTATAAGTTTACTTCCGCTGTACCCACATTGCATGGCCCGCAAAAATTTGGCTGCAAAATATATTTTTTTAATAATAAAAAAAAACTGCCTGAAAAATATACAGTTTGCTTATGACCGTCAACAAGATATGAGCAATTTTATTTTATTTATCAGCTAAAATATTTTGTTTAATGCCCGCAATATATGTATTAAAAAAGTTGCCCGCTAATTCTTTTTAATGCCCGCAATTTTTTGTGCGATGGAAAGATGCCCGCTAAAACTTTTTTTTAAAATACCTGCAATATGTGTTCGAATGACAGCAAAAAAACGTTGTCTGCTTATTTATTCATGCCCGCAATATTAGAGCAGCGGTTAACTGTGTGGGAAAATGTTGCCCACAAAAAAAAAAGTATGCCCAAAATATATGTGCAATGGACAGCAAATAAAAAAAATGCCCGCAAACAACTTAAATATACCAGCAAAAGATATGCGATGGACAGCTATAGAAAAAAATGTTGCCTGCTAAAACCTTTTTTTTTTACGCATGCAATTAATGTGAGATGAGCAGCCAATTAAAAAAAAAATTTCCGCTTAAACTTGTTTTTCGATGCCCGCAATATAAGAATACCTGTTCGATCTAATAAAATGTTTAAAAAACTGATACGCTAAATACGTTTTTTATTTCCTGCAATTAAAAAAAAGTTGCCCGCAATTTTTTTTTATGCCCGCAATACATGTGCGATTGACAGCAAAAAGATGCCCGCTAAAAACTTTTGTATGTATGTTATTTTTTATGTCCGCGATATATGTGACAGCAAAATATTAAAAAAAAAAGTTGCCCGCTAATTTTTTTTTAATGCCCGCAATGTATGTGGAAGGAAAGCAAATAAAAAAAAAGTGCCCGCTAAAAAAAGTCCGCTAATTATCCAGCCCGCTTTTTACATGCCCTCTAATTACCCACCAGCAAAAAAAGTAATGCCCGCTAAAAAAGTCCGCTAATTATCCGCCCGCTGCCCGCTGCCCGTTGCCCGCTAATTACCCACACCCGTCCAAGGTTTAGTATGATCCATCCGAAACATCAGAGGACCACCCGAATCACCCTTTCATTATACATCTCAATTAGTTTTTTAATTAACAAATCGAATAAGATGTTACGTTTTACTTGACAAGTATCCTTTCCTCCTTGGTGATAGGCAGCACAAATCTGTTCTTTGGTGATGGGCCTTTTCGTTTCCCCCTTACTGTACGCTTTTTGGCACTGCTTCATTCCAATAATGGGCAAATCTACTTCCATCAGAAATTCACTTCCAATTTCAGAACCCTCCGATAAATCTCCCCATCCTGTTCGAAAAAAAGAATTAAAATTAGGGAAGTTGTATAGAAAACGTGGAAATACCTGCGACTGTAGCCTTTTTTCCTTCCAAATCGAAAGGTTCCGTGGGTAAACATATAGGTCGAATCATGCCAGACCAATTTTTAATTTTGTCTTTGAGCTGCAGAATGGCTATATCGTTGGCCGCCGTCGTTCCATCATAGCCCTCGTGCATGAAGATTTTCGATACGGCAATATCTCGACGAGAAGGACTTACATATGAACTCTTTATGTTATTATCGCCCAATCGAACCATCAGTTCCGAAGGTTTCTTACTGAAAATTATAAGCAAATACAGGTACAATATACTAAGACAGTTAAATAATATAATATGATTTCTTACTATCGCCCTGATTCCGAGTCTAAAATGCAGTGGGCAGCTGTGAGGATGTGCCCATTACTGATAAGAACTCCACCACAAAACTGTTCCCATGGGTCCTTAGCATTCTTTTTCGATGATAGCACAGCCGCCATCCAAGGAAATTTCCCCTTCACATTCACTACATGACCGCCAACTATCTTGTGTATTTTTCCAGTAGCATCGTTCGTCCCACATCCTATTTTATTACATTCTTTAAGAATTTTGAATTTAAAAATAGAAATTAAAAGCAATTACCTATAAACTTAGGTGATTGAGTAGTTGAAACTGCTTTTGGCTTTATGGGAACATTGGTAGTCGTCCGAGACCACATGGTAGGCCATTTCCATTGGCGTATTGATGGGTCATTTCTTCGCAGGTCCTCCTCTATTCCTTGACGCCCAGACAGAAATCCAAGATCTTCATTGTCCTCATGATCGAAAATACTGTCATCATCACGATTCTCTTCGGAGGCACGAGGCCACCCATACGGTTGAGTAGCTGAAGCTCTCATGACAAGAGAAGCAACCAAGAGGGCAGACATCTAAAATAAAGGTTGTTAATTAAGAATTTCTGGATACAAACGGAATTGAATTGAAAATATACCATCATCATGAGACAAGTCATGATTGAGAAAAATCTTCTCTGCGTAGTTTGGTAATAGAAAATTGAAACTCTGCTTGCAATAGACTGAAATAATTTGTAAAGATTAGCAAAAAATAAACCTTTAAATAAAAAAAAGGAAAACGAGAGAATAAGCATTATTACCTGTTTGGAGAAATGGTTCACAGCAAGTGAATCATTGCCTGTACTGAGCATTTATTATATAGCCATAGCTGGTTTAATAATTTTGTGGGGGTGGTTAGATTGACCTTTACATGACATTTCAAAAATCACGTAAATTTTGTTAAGAAATCCGTAACCAGAGAAATGTCATCGGAGAAATAAGAGAACGCGAAAGCGTTGGTTTTTTTATGTCGAACAGCAGCAAATATTATTTCCATGCGCGTAACGAACTATAACGTTTTAATTTATTTACAAAATATAAATATTTTTCAAATATTACGCTTGTAACTTTTTCATTTATAAAAGGCAGTTTCGCATTCATTTTAAAACACAAACCTTTTTAACGAACTTGTTGATTTAACAAATTTAACAAAATTTAAGTTATAATGCATTTTATAAATAAAAATGTTTACAATTTTTTTTCCTCAAGCCTCGGTTGGCCGGTTGACCTTTTTATAATATTTCAATAGTCCCATTTCGTAACACACAGTGCCGGATTAGCCACTAGGCAGACTAGGCAGCTGCCTAGGGCCCGCAAGAAAATCGCAAGGAAAAGGCCCGCAAAAGCCCCGAAAAAGGCCCAAAAAATGGGATCTTTACAGCCTCTGCCAGTCTGCCTATGGCCCGCATTACCCCTAATCCGGCACTGGTAACACAAAACATGATTGAAAACTTTTATGTAAAGTATAAAGTCGAGATCGGAATGAACTGCTATTATTTTATTAATTTACAACTTATGTCTTGTTTAGTTTGAACAATAAAAACCGGATATTTAGAAATGTTGAAATTTTTATTAAATATTTGTAAAGACTGGCCAGACTTGTTTTTTTTTAATTATTTGTGAGTTAAGAAATAAAAATGCATTTCGAGTGCATTAATAAAAAATAGGAGTCTAACTAATTACCATACAATTTCTTCATTAATTTTTTGGTACATCGGTTAAAGTATTTAGCCATAAATCAGCACTCAAATTGATAGTTGCAAGAACTGATGTATTGTGAATAAAACATTTGATGTACACAAACAGCAACAGAAATTCAAGGGAATTAAGTATATTCATTTAACATAATAGGAAAATGAATAACATTATTCTTTTTTTTTCAACTTCAGTATGGATTTTTTTGTTAAGCCTACTCCAAAAAACACAAGTACTCATCAATCTCACTCTCCTTTTCAAATACATTAAAAAAAATATTGCAACTGTCCACCTTCTGGCAAACATTTATCCCGCTCCTCGTTGAAAGTCGACATCTGCTAGTCAAGTATTAAGATATTATTTTCTGTTTTCTAGTCCTTTCGCATAAAGGTAGGGTACATTCGCGGATCTAGACATAATTTTTGAAAAATAGAAAGCATTAAAATCCCATTTGGTAGCGATTTGTGAATAATAATCATTATTCATCAGTATTTTAAAATTTCATACGTATTGTCTCAAAATCATTGGCATCCGGAAAACATGTGCTGATGCATTCGCTCCTCGTTTCAAAGAGATCTCCGTCGAATACATTGCAATCAACATAAATCGCAGCACATCCTTCCTTGTCCTTCGAGATTACCCACATCTTCTTATCGATCTCGTCCCCACAATGCATCTTAGTTCTTTCCGAAGAGGGTTCGGTACACTCGCTCCTACCTAGAAGCGTATATATAAAAAAATTAGGAATACAAGCCTCGCTTCAAATGCATCATGTTTAATTATATAACTACAGTTTATTGAAACCAATTAAGCATTTCATACCTGTTTTAGTGATCGTCTTATCATCAGAAAGGGTTTCACTGTCGAAGTCATCGAGGGAGCTGACTGCGTTCGCAACAACAAAACCCACCAAAAACAGAGAAATCTACCAAAGAGTGTGTACAATTCAAACTTTCTGGTTATAATAACTGTTTTGGAGTTTTGTATTTATAAAGGTATACTCACCAAACCAAGGAGAGGAGCCATGATGAAAGATTTGATAACCGACGACGTGTTTTGCTAAGGAACCAAAAACTGTTTGGTAAATACTTACAAAAAATTGCAGATTAATAACAGAGAACCATTTGATTAAATCACTAGAGATAAGAAACTACATACCTTTTTGGAACATTGGTTCAAAGCAAGTGAACTGTTTGATGTCTGTAGTGGGGTTTTTATAGCCTTGCAGAATAATGTTGGTAATTAAGAATCCTCAGACTGACCTTTTCGTGTCATTTCAATAATCACACGTTCACATTTTTACAAAAAAATATAACGTAACTAGAGAAAGATCAACAGCAACTAATAATAACCTTTGAAATTATTATTAACTGTTTATAATTTATTTTATTAAAATTTATCGCCCAACTTTTGTAAAATATTAAAATCCCTGATCTGGGACTAGACGTTTTTTCAATAAAGGTATAAAGTATTGAAATCCCAAATCCCTTTTTTTTAACAGTGAATAGATTTCAACATTATACTCATTAACTATTTTCTAGGCGCAGCATTATAAAAGTGACATCTTTTGAAAATTCTTAAAATTTCGATTTGAAATTAGGTAAATAATGTATAACCATAGACAATAATTGAAATCACTTATGTGTTGTTTTGTTATAACAGTATATCAATCATCATTCCAGTTTAATTAGTATGCATGTGTGGGATATCTAACGTTTTAGATTATACGATAACTTCAGATGATAACACGATAACTGTGAAATGATTTTTTTTAAGAACCAACGAAAATTATTATTTATGATGCACGGAATGAATTATAAAAACACAGATTTTTCTTTTTCTTCTCGTATTCATTCTTTGTTCATCATAAAAAATTAATAATTGTTTAAAAGATTAACAATAATTGATCAATCATTAACTATTGCCAACAATATTGGATTGGTCAATTCAGAACAATAAAAAATGGTCGTGTAATTTACTAATGATGAAATGGATTTGCTATATTACTTATACAATTCCTGTCACTGTGAAATCTTTTCTTAATTGTTCAAAAATCCTTTAACTCATTAAAATTGCCCTTTCCTAGATATTCTGCATATTCAAATGATCACTTTCCTTTTTTTACTGCTAGTGACCAAATGTTTATGCATGGAATAAAATGAGCTTCATTTTGATTTAATATTTATAGTCATTCATTTTACGGTAAGTAGGAATCGTCAGATTGACCTTTTCATGGTTTCAAAAATCATATGTTTAGTTTTAATAAACAAGAATACAGCGTAACTAGAGAAATGTAAAAAAACATAATGAACATGAGAACGCGGAAGCAATGAAATATATCTATATTTCACCAGCAACTAATAATAACCTTTGAAACTTTTTTATATGTCGTGTAAAACCAAACAAAAAACATGTTGAAAATACTCTTAACGAAGTGTTTTATTCATTTATTAATGAATTGTTTATCATTTTTTTTATATTTCATTTATTATTTGATTTTTCAAGGCATTAACCTTTGAAAAATCAATTTATCGCCCGACTTTTCACAGTTTAAAACCCCAGGAACCATGGGTTTCCAATAAGTTTTGAAATCCCGGACCCTTTTTTAACACTGAATTGATATATTTCACGCATTACACATCGGCAATTACCCAGGCACAGCTTTATTAAAGCGACATCTTTTGGAAATTCTTAAAATTTCGATTTAAATTATAGGAAAAAATATTATGACCTTAGCAATTGAAAATGCAACTGAAATCACTTATGTATTGTGAGTCAATAACATAGTTTTACACAAACAGCACAAGTCATTCAAGAGAAGTATAAAACCTCATGGGGAAATGTGGCATATTAGTTCTCTTGTTCAACATCAGTGATTGCTTGTCCAGTCACTGGTTTTCCTGGTGCAAACAGCAGACTTTTCTGCCATTTTTGATTTGCTGGGGATAGCCGTCAGTTGCAACCACGCAGAATTTATAAGTTCCGTCGCAGTCGTCATCCTTCAGACAATCGTGCTCGTCTGTGGTGTCCCGCCATTTGCAGGCCTGCATATCATAAGGCAGGACTATCTTGCAACAGATGACGATCAATAGAATCAACTGAAAAAAGGATACTTATATTGAATTGCGTGAATTTATTTTTAAAAAATAATTGATTAGAAATTATACACACCAAACTGAAGAGATTCGCCATGACTGAGGTGATGATAACGGGTGGATTTTTTCAAGATATAGAAAATTTCTGGAAGGTAATAAATGAAAACATTTATAAAAATGATAACTGACATATAAAGAAGTTTTTAAGTAACTACAGAATAAAAAAAAGGATTACAAGAAAGTAATTTACCTTTTTTGAAACTTGGTCCACAGCAAGCAAAAAACTATTGGGTAAATACCATTTAAAAAAGCTATAGATTAAAAGAAAAATCATTGTTGTTTGAACAAGTTATTACCTTTTAGAACAATCGGTTCACAGCAAGTGAATTACGTGTTGTCTAGAGGGGGGATTTTATAGCACAGAATAATGTTGGTAAGTGAAAATCGTCAGATTGACCTTTTCGTGACATTTTAATAATCATGCGTTTATTTTTCTCAAGAATATATGGCGAAACTAGAGAAATGTCAACGAATAAACATGATAACGCGGAAATGGTTTAGTTTTCTTCTAAAATAAATACCAATAGCATATTATTTTACGTTTCATGTAAAAAAATATTTTTATAAATAATTTCAACTACATTTTTATGTCTTTTTTTCATTATTTATTAACTTTTGATCGAACCATCATTAAACAATATCGGTCTCTTATAAAATTTGTGAAGTATCTTTTGTTTTCAAGTTTATATGTTTTATCTCTTTAGCAGAAACGTTTTATTTACTGTCGTTTAATTAAAGATTGTCCATTTAATGCGAAATACGTGATAGTAATATAGGAAACATCATCAAAATCATCATTTTCTCAATTCCTATCCGTATTCATTCAAATAGTATCATTAACAATAGACATAAGTATGCTTTTTTTTTAACTTTCTTTAGATTTTAGCTCTTTTTAACGATTCCTTCAGATAAGCCATAAAATATTAAAATGCGACCATAATCGTTAGATAAAGAAACAAGAATCCCCTCATAAATATATATATAATTTGTCTTTCTTTTCTAAAAATATTATAACAATATTTATCATTTATACACGCAAAATAAATTCGGACACGGATTAACGTTCCGGCAGCGAGCAGTATAATTCACTGGCGCAGAGGCATAATAGTTTTGTTATTATATATATCCAATAATAAATTAACTCGTAAAACTGTTTGAATAATACGTTTCTAATATATTTCAGTATAGCAATCAAGTTTAATTTCGATTCATCTATAAATATCTACCGATTTTAATGTTAATCGAATAATTTCAATCAAATCGTGGTCAAAAAATAATTGAACAGAGCATGGTAAAGCTGTAGGGTATCCGCTGTATTTCTCTGGTATTTATTTTATTGAATCATAGATATATGTGTATGGCACGAGAATTCATCTTGCAGTCTACAACATCACTAAACATTATTCAAAAGAGCAAAATTCATTATTGCTACTCTATTGAATGGCCATTTTGGATTGAATCCAATCATAGTAAGACTCAACTCGTGTATAAACTCCAGGTTTCTCTTTTCGGGCACATCCCAAACCTTATTGAGTGGTTGTAAAACAAAATAAATTTGGTAACACATTAAATAAGATAACTTTAAGTAGGAAATATTACCATATGAGATGACACCAATAGCAGTCCATGGTTCCTTAGGATTCTTTCGAAACATCAGAGGACCTCCCGAATCACCCTTTAAACCACTCAATTAGTAAATTGGTTTTAAAAATACTTTTAGTATTGTTGTGTATTACAGAGCACGAATCCTTTCCTCCATTTGGATAGCCAGCGCAAATTTGCTCTTTAACGATAGTCCTTATCAGCTCACCCTTGCTGTAAGATTCTTTGCACTGATTCATTCCAATAATGGGTACATCTACTTCCATCAGAAATTGACTACCGTTTTTGGAACTCTCAAATTTATCTCCCCATCCTGTTTTGAAATATTAATATATATATATATATATAATATTTATATGTTCTGAAAAAGGCGAGAAAATGAGTGCTTGCCTGCGACAGTTGCGTTTTTTCCTTCGTAATTCAAAGATTCCGTGGGTAAACATATAGGTCGGATCATACGAGTCCAATTGACGATTTCCTCTTTAAGTTGCAGTATGGTGATGTCGTTGTGATGAGTGTCAGGATCATAGGCCTCGTGCATGAAGATGGCCGATACGGCAACATCTTGACGGGAAGGACTTGGGTGTGAGTTATTCATATCACTTTCACCCAATCGAACCATTACATTCGAAGGTTTCTCACTGCAATTTAAGAAGATTTTAATATGATATCCCTAAACATGTCTACACTTTTGAAATTATTTCCAATAGCCCTCTACAATAAAGTTAAACTATTTAAAATTACTATTTTTTAGTAAGAAATTTCAATAAAAAATAAGGGATTTTACTCTTCAACGCAGTGGGAAGCTGTAAGGATGTGCCGACTACTGATAAGAGCTCCACCACAATATGGTTCCCAGATGCCCTTCGATTTCTCCTGCAATAAAGCCACCATCCAAGGAAATGCCCCTTTAACATTCGCTTTTCGACCGCCAACAATGCGGTTTCTATGACCACTATCGGTCCTCCCGCATCCTTTTAAAAATATATAATTTACATAATTTGGTTAAAAGACAAACATTTAGATTAAAATATGTAAGAATGGAAAGTGCGTGAATATCTTATTGAGTAATTTACCTGAAATTTGAGGTTTTCGAGGAAGAGTTACTTGTGGCTTAGAACTCCCATTTTGAGTGTTAATTATTCGGCTAATGCTAAAACCTTGGATCGGACATGTAAATAAATAAAAAAGGCTTTATTACACCTAAATGCGACACATTGCAATCTCTAATGTCTCAAACTAAAAGCTATTGTTTAAAATCGAAACCATCTAAAGAAAACACTTTAAAATTACGTACGTGAATGCGAAGTTTTCTCAATTGTTATTTCAAAATTCTTCACATTTCCTAGCTTAGCTAGAATTCCATAATCATCGCCCAAAAGATCGCCAATGCTATCACCAACATAATTTTTGGAAGCGCGATGACGTCGTCCATGTGGTTTACTGGCTAGAGAGCTCATCACAAAAGAAGCCATCAAGAGAGTAGACATCTAAAAAAGAAACATGTTATTCATTAATTTCTCGTTATAATCATTATTAAATTAAACCGATTTAATTTACGTACCAAAGACGTGAAATTCGTCATAATTGAGGAAAATTTAATACCGTATTTTGTTAAGCAAACAAAATTCTGTTAAGATAAAATAAGAATATTTAAACAGAAACCTTTGAATGAAACAATCATAGAGAAACGAAAAAGCAATACCTTTTTGAAAATTAGTTCGCAGCAAATGAATTGCTGTATCGTAAGGCAATAGCTGATTTTCTACGAATGAAGCAATAATTTTTGCGGGGGCGATCTGACTGACCTTTAAATGACATTTCAAAAGTCACGTTCCTTTTCGAAACAAACCGTAACTAGAGAAATGTCAACGAATAAACACGAGAACGCGGAAACGATTTTTTTAAATGTTGAAATAACAGAAAATTATTTCTCATGCGTTTATCGGATTCAACATTTTTAATAAAACCATTTTACAGTAAAGTTTTATAAAAAAAATTTTCAGTTTATGTTATACAACTTATTTATTTTATTTTTCATATGTCAAAAACCTGAGGAATTATTTGACTGCGTCAGAAAGATTTTGTTTCAACATCAATTAAAAATGTCGTTAACTTGAGTACCAACGCAGATATTTCCCATCAATGAGAAATGTATAACTTTTTGTAGATTTCATACATAAATGTAAATTTACGATCCTTTCCGCACAAAAAATTCGTTTCATTATCATTTATTTTTATATATTTACTGTAAACCAGCAACAATTGTTGATTTTTCTAGTTTATTTATTTTTTTTAAATCATAATTTGTTAATCCTCATTATTAGTCTCTGTTGTTATTTGTTAAATTCATCAGGATCAGTCATAGTAAAACCAAAAACTGGGTTTTTTATCTAATAAAAATGTTACCGATTATTTGCCCAATTTGGTATAATTTCTCATATCCCTCCGCGGTTTCTTTCCTAAAATAGTCCTGACTTTTATTACTATAAGAGAATAAATGTGACGTGTAATTATATTGAAGTTTGCCCACACATTTAAAAAATATTAATGTTGACAGTAAAATTGACCTTTTGTGCCGACATCTAACAATGCGTGAGCATCTTTATTTATAGAAGACGGTAGAATAGGCAACTGTTTATTTAAGTACTAGTACGGCTGGGTCTTACTCGTTTATTGAATTTGATAAAAGGATAACATATTCGTATGGCCATAATTCATACAGGGACTATATATTCAATTCAAAAGAGCGAAAATCCCTGCTGCTAAACTTTATTGAATAGTCATTTTGGACTGAATCCAATCGTAGTAGGACTCGACTCGAGTATAAACTCCAGGTTTCCCTTTTCGAGCGCACCCGTAGCCTTTAGTGGTTATTGAAAAACATGATTAATGATTCCGTTAATTTAGGGAAAGAATCAACTTTTATGTAAATACCCCAAGAGACGACGCCAATAACAGTCCATGGTTTAGTATGATCCATCTGGAACATCAGAGGACCACCCGAATCTCCCTTCATTATACCTCTCAATTAGTATGATAATTGTTTTGAAAACAACTCGAAAATGTTACGTTACTTGACAGGTATCCTTTCCTCCGTTGTCATAGGCAGCACAAATCTGTTCTTTGAGGATCTTATTCCTTAGTTTTCCCTTACTGTACGCTTTTTGGCACTGCTCCATTCCAATTATGGGCAGATCTACTTCCATCATAAATTCACTTCCAACAATTTTAGAACCCTCCGATAAATCCCCCCATCCTGTTTTGGAAAACATTTAAAATTAGTTAAATTGTATAGAGATCGTGGAAATACCTGCGACTGTTGCGTTTTTCCCTTCGAAATTGAAAGGTTCCGTGGGTAAACATATAGGTCGAATCATACCAGACCAATTTTTAATTTTTTCTTTGAGCTGCAGGATGGCTATGTCGTTGGCCGCCGTCGTTCCATTATAGCCCTCGTGCATGAAGATTTTCGATACGGCAATATCTCGACGAGAAGGACTTGCATGTGAACTATTTATGTTATTATCGCCCAATCGAACCATCAGTTCCGAAGGTTTCTTACTGAAAATTATAAGCAAATACAAGTACAATATACTAAGATAGTTAAATAATATAATATGATTTCTTACTATCGCCCTGATTCCGAGTCTAAAATGCAGTGGGCAGCTGTGAGGATGTGCCGATTACTGATAATAACTCCACCACAAAACTGTTCCCATGGGTCCTTAGCATTCTTTTTCGATGATAGCAGAGCTGCCATCCAAGGAAATTTCCCCTTCACACTCACTTCATGACCGCCTACGATCCGGAGATGTGTTCGGTTTTTGTTCACCCCGCAGCCTATTATATATTTTAGTTTTCGTAGTTACATATAATATGCCAGATAACATAATTAACTATTACCTGGAATTTGAGGTTTTCGAGTAGTGATAGTATTTTCTTTTGGCTTTTTGGTAATAAACTTTCTAGTAGGATTTATTATCGACTCCTTGGGTAATTCAGTGTTCTTCCGAGACGTGCTTCTTTTTGTTGTTGTGTTACTACCAAAACCTTGTATCCCGCCTGAAAATTAATTGATAGTTTTTCAATGTAATGATAAAACTAATATTGCGAATACCATGTAGCAACAAAAGAACTAAGAAATTACGTACGTGATCTGCCAATTTTATTCAATGGTATTTGGCCCTTCGCTTTACCCTGATGATCAACCAGATTTCCATGATCTTTGTCCAAATGATTGCGAGGGCTGTAACCAACATGATTGTCGGATGTACGAGGCCGTCCATTCGGTTTAATGGTTGAAGCGCTCATTGCAAGAGAAGCAACAAAAAGGATAGACATCTAAAAAATATATTTTTGATTTTGTATTTTGATAATTGTTGAATACAATCGGATTGAATTTATTACGAACCAAAGCTATTAGGTACTTCATGATTTTTTTTTAAAGCAACCCAGAATTCTGTTAGAAATAAAATGAAAAAAATTTAAAACAAAGAAAAAACAAACTTGACTTCAGATAGAAACCAAACAAACGATACCTTTTTGGAGAATCGGTGCGCAGCAAGTGAACTGTTTCGTTTCTAGACAATTGTTTTTATGCCGTTGAATTAGGAAACAGTATTGATCAGGGCATTCAGATTGACCTTTACTTGATATTTAGAAAATCACGTACATTTCTTAAGAAATCCGTAACAAGAGAAATGTCACCAAATTAATACGAGAACGTGGACATGATTTTTTTTTTTAATCAAGAACCAAAGATGAATTTCAAAAACCCAACTTTTTTTTTTCTTCTCGTATTCATTCTCCGTTCATCATGAAAAATTAATAATTGTTTAAAATCGTTGAGTATTGGCAACATTATGATTGGTCCATTCAGAAGAAAAACAAATGATCGTGTAATTTTCTAATGATGAAATGGATTTGCTATTTTACTTATACCCATCGTTGTGAAATATATTCTTTATAGTTTACTAGAATCAAAAGTTCCTGGAATAACTATTTAAAAATGCCTTTTTATGATATTCAAATTATCGCCTTCCCTTGTTTTATACTGTTACTGGCCACATTATTTTTACGCATGATGGAATATAAAACTAGTCTAATAATTTTGCTTTTACATCTCTAGATTCTAGGTATTCGCCTTTTTTGCGATTTAATTTATTGCACACAAAAAATCAGAATTTGTTATAAAATTTTGTCATGTCACTTAACAGTGCGTTTGATAGTTTTAATCATTGGTGTATTGTGAGTAAAATTTGCTATGGACTAATCGCAGCAAAATTATAAAATGAAATAATGTCGTGAAGCAGTAGCTAAGCTGTGTATTTTTATGTATAACAGTAATTGGCTAGATCTCGCTTGTGTATTGAATCTTAGATAATAAAGCATATATAGCATTTTTTTTACGGTGACTACATAGGCTGTTACTTTTGACAAATGAAGAGTCATATTTTCATTCTAGTTATTAGCCATTTCGGATTGAATCCAGTCATAAAAGGATTCGACTCGAGTATAAACTCCAGGTCGTCCTTTTCTAGCACATCCAGTACCTTGTGGTTGCAAGAAAAATGTTGAATTCGTTAATAAGGAATAAATAGAACAAAATACCCCAAGAGACAACCCCTATAACCGTCCATGGTTTAGTAGGATCCGCTCGGAACATCAGAGGTCCTCCCGAATCGCCCTTTTTAAGTCTTAATTAGTAATAAATTAATTTGTCAAACTTTTAGTTGTTACAACCTTGCAAGAATCCTTTCCTCCTTCGGGATAGCCAGCGCAAATGTGCTCTTTAACGATCGGCTTTTTATTGTCACTGTAAGATTGTTTGCATTGACTCATTTTAATTATGGGTACATCTACTTCCATCAGAAATTGACTTAATACGGGAACAGACTCTGATTTATACCCCCATCCTGTTTTGAAGCATTAAGAAATAAACATTGAAATTGTATATTTTGAATTTTTTTAAATAGAATGTGCAAGGAATACCTGCAACCGTTGCTTTTCTCCCTTCAAGATTGCTGTGAGCTTTTGTGGGTAAACTTATAGGTCGAATCATATTAGTCCAGTTTCCAATCCTCTCTTCAAGCTGCAGTATGGCGATGTCGTTTAGTTTAGTCTTTTTATCATAGTCCTCGTGTATGATGATTGCCGAAACGTGTATATCTCGACGTGAAGGACTTGCATTCTTACTATTCATATTATTTTCGCCCAATCGAACCATCACGTCCGAAGGACTCAGACTGAAAATAATGAATATTTGAATGAAAAAATATCGTCATAATATAAAAAAAAGTTATATACGTGTTATTAGTTTTATGAATTATATAATAGGATATTTCAATAAAGAGTATGTCATTCTTACTCGTCAAAGGACTCAAAGCAGTGGGAAGCTGTGAGAATGTGCCTATTACTAATCAGAGCACCACCACAAAACTGCTCCCAATTATTCTCATTTGCCCACAATAGAGCCGCCATCCAAGGAAATTTCCCTTTCTTATCTACTTTTATCCCACCAGCGATCCGGTTTATTGGTATTGCTTTGTTTGTGCCGCGTCCTATTTCATTTAATTATTTATATTGGCCCATGAGTAGTATTGAGTATTTTACTCAAAAAAATAATGATAAAAGATGCAGGATTTTCAATTAGGCCTACCTGAAATCTGGGTTGGTCTAGTAGTAATTTCGATAGGTTTCTTAAGTGTTTCAAGCGGTTTCTCCACTTTTTCTTGCTCATCGGCTAGAAATCCGAATTCGTTGTCCAAATCACTATCGAAAATGCTGGCATCAACATGATTTTCGGAAGCAGGAATGGTTGAAGCGCTTATTTCAAGGGAAGCCAACAATAAGAGGGCAGCTATCTAAAAAAGGTTCATCTTTTTACTATTGTAATAAACAGTTATTCGATATGATAGGATTAAATGAACGTACCAAGACCAGAAGATGCGTCATTATCGAGAGAAATGTTCTTGGTGAATATTTTGTGAAGCAGGCACGAAAGCAAGTTAATTTCTGTAAGGAGTAAATTTAATTGAAGATTAAAGGGAAAACCTCAGAATAAATAATCAAGAAAAGAATGTAAGCAAGCAATACTTTCTTGGAGAACTAGTTCGCAGAAAGTGAATTATGGCAGTTCAAAACGCGATGTTTATAATGCAATCGACCAAGCAATAATTTTCTCTGGGGCGGATAGATTGACCTTCTCCTGACATTTAAAAAGTCACGTTCCTGTTCTAAAGAAAACCATAACTAGAGAAATGTCATTGAAGAAATCAGAGAACGCTGAACCGTTAGTTTTTTTATGCTGTAGATCAAATGCACATTTTCCTGTAGCTAAAATTGATTGACCTATTGAAAAGAAACGCGCGTTTATTGAACAATTTTATTGTCAATTTCATTTTTTGAAACAGTTAAAATCTTAATAAATAATGTTGCAACTAACTTATTTTATAATGCAAATTATCAATATGATATACCAATATTAATATTTAATATCCCTTATTAGTATACTTCTGCGGTTGATTCGTTGCAGTAATGAGTTAATTGGTTAAACTTTTTTTAAATTTTTTCATTTGAGTCCTACCAAGGGTGTTATTAGTACATCGCGCTGGAACTGTTCGGGTAAATCAACAAATAAATTAAATTTGACTAAATCCTTTTCATAATGCAAAAAATCTAGGTTTATTTATATATTTATTTTCCAGTTCAAGTCAAACTATCAAATCAGTCTTTTTTCGGTTATAAATGTTTTAAAATTTAGAAATGATTAAAGAGAACGCTTGCTTTTTTTCTAAGCACACAATTTAAGAACTTTAAAAAAATAGAATAAATAAAGTTTGCTTTCTATTTGTTTAAGATAAAACACCAGGCTTCAGAATTTGACAAAGGTTTATTTGGTTATCTATTTGGTTAATTATCTTTCAACGTTTCAAGTATCAAAAGCATTACAAATTAAAGATAACATGATCATCGAACTCGATTATATGAATTATGAAGGTTAAGAGTATCGTATACCAATCAAATTCTGGCTAAATTGATATTCTTCTCTCTTGTACGGTATACTCTACTTGGAAGCACAGCGAGTTTTGCAATCGATCTCTTTTTCAAAGATGTTTCCGCTATGTCTATTGCATGTATCAACCTTGATGATCTCACACTTGTTCTGCGTGTCCTTGAAAGTCCACATTTCCTTCGTATCGTTGTCAAGGCAAAACATTTCGGTCGAGAAAATAGGTCCGCCGCATTTAACTATGAGAATACAACACACTCTTATCACATAGCAGTACCCACACAGAACAGGGATAACCTATATAGATCCATATCTTGTCAGTTGTCCGGAGCTTCAATTCTAGATTTTTGGACATCCAGCAGACACTCTAATGATGATTTTTTTAGATCTGCAAACCTCATTTTTTTCGTTTGACGGAGAATTATCTTTCATTCATCTTTTCTTTCCTTAATTTAATCATTTCTAAGCGAATGAAATGTAATTTGAATTATCCGAGAAATTGATATCGAGCCGATATCTCTTTTTTGTACGAAGATTTTTTGAAATGTGGCCATATTTTAGAACACTTTTTTAAAGATAACCATGGGATAACTATTACATTGTTGTCACATATTTGTCAATGAATTATTGAAAAAAATTTCTTCATTAATGGGGGGTCGAACTCACAAACTTCCTCGTCATATGCCAGCGCTCTAACCACTATATCATAAGCCAGATGCTATCTTAGGTGTTTTAATAGCAAAGCATTCTAAAATGTAGAATCGTGCAGAACAACACGAAACATCTGTTTTATAACTCTTAATCTTTAGACTTTTAATGTCATAACTTGGCTAATTAATGCAATTTGAACATTTAAAAACATGAACTGTGGGTTTAAACTCCCGGTAATCTCAATAAAAATATAAACAAGCAGCAATTTACTTTAAATTCTAAAATAAACATTTTTGAAAGGGTTTGGAATGAACCCTTCCAAGTTCAACGTCTACCAGCTATATAAAAAAGTGACTTTTCTTCCATTATGTATCGCGGGAACGTCTTCGTTATTCACCAGCGCTACTGGGTAAATCCGTATGTGCGAGTTTATTTGGCTATGACAGTATGGCGTGTACGTGCACTGCTGTGTACGAATACTTTCTGGATGGAGGATGTCCTAGCGTAATCATAATAAAAAGATTAATCAATGTACTAATGAGATACAGTGTATGAAATAATGCGTTGGATCTTAAACTGTGTGTTGTCCAATCAGTTATCTTTTAGGTATCATACAGATCGGTTTCAGTTGACGCTAGGACTTGAATTTCGGCCAAATGCTTACCCAAAAGTCTAACATACGTATAACATGAGATAACCTCAGTATATCCCATTTGATATCTCGAGAATATCCAAAATAAAGCCCGGTGCTGTGTGGGTAGGTAAAATATTAAAATTTACATTCATTTAATTCTAAAATGGAAATGATAGCCTATAATTTAATTGCATTAGTATTTACCATAGTAATCTAAACACAGGCAATTAATTTGTTACATCATATAATTTTTTTAAATAAAGATTTTACTTAATCACATAAATATAAAGTCATTTAATATAACTGTACTAAAATTTCATACCTTTCGATATCTTAGACTGCTCAATTGGGGTGGAAGCGGCAAACGATAAAATAAATGCCTGCAATATAAACGGTTCAGTAAACGTAATCAACACTAAAGAATAAAATGTGGTGACTATAAAGAATAACTGTAAATATTCTTACCAATAGCACAAATGCGATCAATTGGTTGAGCATAGACATGTTGATGAAATAAGAACTCAGAATGTACTTCATTGGTGTAGCTTCAGCACATGACGGTTATATATATATGCCCAGGTTCACGTATACAATTGCTCAGTATAGTTACCAGAATTACAAAGCAGGACACAATCTACTTTCTTCTAGTTTTCCCAAAGTTACGAAATAACGGGTCAAACCTGTTAAAAACTAGTTATGTCAAGTATAATATAGCCTACCATCCAGAAAGAAAGTTTTACGATTGCAATCAGAAATTTTCAACGGTTATTCAATGTTGCTAATCTATTTCGAACGCATGCCTAAAAATAAATAATGGCGTTTGAAAAACAAGTTTTCCAACCTAATAAAGGATTCTAATTTAGCAGTCAAGTCATGCAATATGATGATAATCATTGTATCGTCATTTTTACAATGGCTCAAATATAAGTAACTAATAATCATCTAAGTAACTAATAATCAAGTTGATTATTCGTTCGACACTTGGGCTATTGCTACCATTTTTTGTAATTTAATAATAAAAAGATATTGAAAATTCGAATCCAAATCATTGACTTCAATAAAAACTTAAACTTAATCTAATTAATTTTTTCCGTTATAATAAACGTACGAGGACTTTCTATAGAACAAAATTTCTATAGAATTTTCTATAGAAAATTTTCTATAGAACAAAATATTCAACAAAATCGGGTGATAATGAAATTAAAATATGTTTAGTAACCTAAAATGATAATGGAGATGCGGAGGATTGAACTCCGGACTTCTCACATGCGAAGCGAGCACTCTACCTCTGAGTTACATCCCCTTGTGTTAATTAGGGAAATTATTGTGTATTTAAATTATGAATTTATTTTATTAATGCAAAGCTGATTCCTAAATATTTTGTTCTTTTTCGATTTATTCAAAACACAAAAGAAATAGAATATCACAATATATTTACACGGGGCGCGTAAAATGGGCATGCGATTCAAGGAAAGCAAATTGCACTGGACAGACCTTATGACAATAATAATCATATTTTTTTTTATTTCAAGAATGTTCAAGAGGACGGTGTGATCATAGTTTTTTTCTGATGTCTGGAGACGTTGGTCGTCGGAATCGTTTTTTGACTAAACGTAGTTTTATTTCTTTCTTTATTTAGTTTACTGTGAAACACATTTAATTTTGCAATCATTCTCCGAATTATAGATAAAGCTTTTTTCTATAGAAATATGAAAATTCTATGATAAAAGTGTGAGTTATCCTCTGATCATCTTATAACAGTTCAAAATTATGGTCGAATAACACTGAAATCTATGAATAGTATACTAAAATATTCGGTACTGCTTATAGTTATCCGGATGATAACAGGACATTTCAAGATTACGTAAGACATTACTCTGAAAACGTCGTTCATCCCGAAGAAACGTTCAATCGATTAAAAATAAATTATATCGTGTTATCCAACATAGATTATCAGCTTGATATCAATTCCCCGGATCAAAAAAATAAATTTCGTTCGCTAAAAAGCGAATAACTTAAAAACAGCCTCAAATCTTCAGTAGCAAGGAATTGAAGCTTCGGACAACGGGATATGATATGGACCGAAATCGGATCAAAAAGATTATCCCGGTTCTGTGTGGGCGGCGAGTATAGAAATAATAAGACAAAATGCAATGAACTACTTTCTTCTAATTTCTAAAAGATTTCGAAATACCGTGCCAAACCTGTTTATGATACGATGTAGAAAGCATATGCATAACGAGTTGTTACTTAATAAAATCCTCTCTGAAGTTGTTGCGAATCATCTTTGTTAAAAGTGGGAAAATCCCCGCAAAATAGAATGTTTTAAGGCAATTTGTGATTGTATAAAAGCTTTGTCCTTATTTAAAAGTCAACACATTATACACAAAATAAAATTCTACTAAAGGAAAAAGTTTGCTACTAATTTATGTGTCTCAATTTTTATCTTAATTCTCTATTATGATAGGTGTAATGTATAAAGATGTTACTTACTTATTTTAATCTTCTTGTTTTCTTATTGATATTTATGTTTTCTCTAAAATTTTTGTTTTTCTGCGACAAAATCCACATCAAATATATATGCACCTGGCATGCCACTCATTAATTAGTGCACAATATAAAGAAACAACATTGTAAAAAAACATGAAAACACATGAGTAGTTTTTAAAAGGGCAATGTTAACCGATTTAAGCAATAATTTTTGTATTGGAGATATAGAGGGTTTAACTCCAGAATTCTTAAAATTCGATGAACACGCTCTACCTGACTACCCTTGAAAGTCTGAGTTAGGTTCTCGTGATAATTTTTAGACAAGATTATAAGATTTGCTGCTATATAACAAGTTTCCCATAACAAAGCGTGTCTATAACGTTAGTAGTACCTGACATGCCACTCGTCCATCAATGCCAAATACTCGGCCAAATATAAAGAAACAACCTTCGATTGCATGAATCTCGTTCGTTGCATTATAAAATTGCTGTTATATTGATACTAATAATGGCCTAATGTCTAAATATTTACATTTTGCAATGTATGACGCTAACTTGATTATTAGTTAGACACTTGGACTAATATTGCATCCATACTCCTTGTAATTTAAAAATAAGAAATTCGAATACAAATCAAAGTCTTTTACAGTAAATCCATACACTTTGACTTAATTTTTAAAAAACGTTTTAGTTAAAAATATACTTAGTAGGACATTCTTTGCAAGATTTATTTTCCTATTTTGAAATCGGATAATAATAAAATTAATAAAACTAATAATCTAAAATGATAATGGAGATGCGGAGGATTGAACTCCGGACTTCTCACATGCGAAGCGAGCACTCTACCTCTGAGTTACATCCCTTATATAAGGTTGATATAAATGATTGTGCATATCAAAAAGAAATAAAAGATCATATTTCAAATTATATTTTTAAAACCTGGCACGAAAAATGCGAACAAGCTATTCAACTCAAGAACATGTCAAGCAAATTGCACTGAACAGACTTGATTACAATCATAATTCGATTTTTATAATTCAAGAAATTCAAGAGGACGATGTGATCATAGTTCCTTTGAATAGAGACGTTGTGCTGGTCGTCGGAATCGTTTTCTGACCAATTGTAGATTTATAAATATCTTTTTGTTTAGTGGCGGTTCTCAAGTGGCGACCGACCTTCTCCTTTGCGCTTGTCATATTTTCCTTGAGATTGCTGAAGAATGTAGTCTTATTCTTCTGGAGTTTGTCACCAACAGCAGCCCATTTCTCCACTTCCTTGCTCAAAGCTTCCATTACTTTAGCTTTGACTTTTCCCGTCACCTTTGTCATCTTCTCTATAACTTCAGACAACTTGGTAATCGATGTTTTAAGTGAGGAGTCAACCTTGTTCAAGAGCTTCGCTTTGGCTGCCATGCCGGTCCGGTTGAAATGTAATTATTTAGCTTCTTGATGGTCGAATTCTTATGCAACGGCGATGATCGAGAAAGGTTGGCAATCAGGAACAAAAACTCCGAAGCAATCAACAAGACACGAATACAAACAATTATGATTGTAGACCTGTTTAAAAAATAAAACATATTCGATTTAGCAGAGAGAAGTAGTTAGACTTACGTTTGAAAATTGTCCCATTTCAATTCAAAATGAAAATAGAGAACGACGAGCTCTAGAAAATGGTTAAAGTTGACTTCAAGATGGTTTCAGAATTATGTGTTTGGCGTATACAAATACCACCGTTTAAATACTTGATCATATTGGTAAAGGATTGCTTTTAAGCAGTCCAAGCATAACCTACTGTCATTGGTTGGTTGTAGTTGTTTCCTTGTTGAATAGCGGATTATCATAAGATGTACCTGCATAGATAGTACGCACAGCATTTACAGAAAAGCTAGGTGCAAAAATCTGCAACATAAGCCTTGACCTTGTACTAGAAATTTTCTTTCGACTGATTCTGATAAACACTTATTAATAACTAAGTAAAAACATCATTGCAGTTGGATTGTGCTTATTCTTTGTGAATGACCTAAGAATTGGTAGCCTAGAATTATATTTAAGTTTCTAAAATATATTTTTATCATTTTCTTGTTTGCTTACTCAAAATTAAGTATTTAAATTTTAATGTTGATGGTAGGCGGTAGGCCTATTACCAAACTATTCTTTTATAATAAACTACATCTCCACATACATAAATTGTATATTATGGGAAGAGCACTAGGCTATACCTCCTTAACAGCACCGTAATACATACAACAATGCTCGTATAGCTATTGGAAACGATATCATGGAAATCTATGTATTGGACCTCACTTTTTAATAAGATCGTGCATGGTTATTTAAATATTATGCTTACCTTATTTTTTTTTAAAGGGCCTTTAAATGGTCAAAACAACAAGCTGAACTAAGCAGCCGTTACAGACTGAAAACGTATTTAGTACGTATACACTCATACAAAGAAGTTAGGCGCAGTTACCTTTTTGCTGTAAAAAAGTTCACCCATATCATAAAGAAATGTAATATATATAAGCATTAAGCATACAATTTTCTGCAGTATTATCTTTTGATTTTGCTGTGGCTTTATTTTAAGTTGTGTTTTTATTTTAAGTTTATTGACATATTGAAAAGAATCGTGCGTATTTTAAACCATTTTAATATTAATTTCATTTTTTAAATGATGTTACAATTAAGTTATTTTATACAAATCATCAATATGCTATGCGCTTTGTAAACATATTTTAATATTTAATATCCCTTATTAGCATAATCCTGCGGTTGAATCGGTATTACCGTAATGAGTTTAATGGTTAACCTTAAAATCTTTTTTATTTGAGTCTCGACAGGAGTGCTATTAGTACATCGCGCTGGGACTGCTTGGGTAAATCAAATCAGCATGCTAATGCAGTATAAAAATTCGACCAAACATCATTTCACAATACAATATAAAAATCTAAGTTTATTTATAATTTACATTCCAGTTCAAATCGAGCTCTCAGATCAGCATTTTTGCTATCATAAATGTTTTAAAATTTAAGACAAAAAACAAAGACAAAATAATTTAAGAGCTTTAAAAAAAAATAGAATAAATAAAGTTTGCTTTCTATTTGTTTAAGTTTTGACACCAGGCTTCAGAATTTGATAAAGGTTTATTTGGTAATTATCTTTCAACGTTTCAAGTATCAAAAGCATTACAAATTAAAGATAATATAGTCATCGAACTCGATAATATGAATTATGAAGGTTAAGAGTATCGTATACCAATCAAATCCTGGCTAAATTGATATTCTTCTCTCTTGTACGGTACTCTACTTGGAAGCACAGCGATTTTTGCAATCTGTCTCTTTTTCAAAGATGTTTCCGCTATGGCTATTGCATGTATCAACCTTGGTGATCTCACACTTGTCCTGCTCGTCGTTGAAAGTCCACACTTCCTTCGTATCGTTGCAAGGCATTTGAGTCGATAAAATAGGTAGGCCGCATTCGATAAAATGATAGCCTATTATTTAATTGCATTAGTATTTACCATAGTAATATAATCACTGGCAAATATTAATGTGTTACAGCATATAATCTTTTTTTATTTATAAAGATTATACTTTTAAAATCATATAAATAAAAAATCATTTAATATACTATAATTTCATACCTTTCGATATCCTATGTTGCTCAATTGGGATGGAAGCGGCAAACGATAAAATAAATGCCTACAATAATATAAACTGTCCAGTAAACGTAATTAACACTAAAGAATAAAATGTGGTGACTAAATTATAACTGTAAATATTCTTACCAATAGCAAAAATGCGATCAATTGGTTGAGCGTAGATGACATGTTTATGAAATAAGAACTCAGAACATACTTTATTAGTATAGCTTCGGCACATAACATTTATATATATATGTGCCCAGGTTCACGTATGAAATAGCTCAGTAGTTACCGATAATACAAAGTAGGACGCAAACTACTTTCTTCTAGTTTTCCCAAAGTTACGAAATAAAGGGTGAAACCTGTTAAAAACTAGTTATGCATAATTATTGTATAATGTAGCCTACCATTCAGTCAAGAAGTTTTACAATTGCAATTGGAAATTTTCGACGGTTGCTCAATGTTGATAATCTGTTTCGAGCGCATCTAAAAATAAATAATGGCATTAAAAAAAATCCAACCGATTAAGCCAATTAGGGATTCTATTAAAATCATAATTTAGCAGTCAAGTAATGCAATGTGATGATAATCGTTGTATCGTCTTTTTTATGATGGCTGAAGTATATAAGAATAAGTTGTGATATTATATATTTATTTTTACTTTGAGTAACAGTACATGTTGTCGTAGTAAAATATTTTGAAAAATATAGCGGCTATACCTTTTTAAAAACAAAAAAAAGCTGCTTATACAACGCTTTTGTTAGCAATAATTGTTTTTTAAACGTACAAAAACACATATTTTGAATTTTAATATGTGTTTAAAAATCCTCTTGGTTCGGACAAAGCAGGTTATGTTGGATTAATTGGAAAAAGTTATTTAATTGGAATTAAGAGTGTCACTGCAATTTTACTTTGCAAAGCTATATCTGTATAACAATGTTCTGTTTACTTTAAAGCTTAACATGTCCCAATCGCCAAAAACTATTGAAAATGTCAAGGAAACGTTACCGGAAAGTATGCTTGACAAGAATAATCCTACCGATCAACCTAAGAACAATAAATGGTACAGAATTATGAGCAGCATATTAAAGAAAAAAGAAATTTCTAATCCAGACTGCATAGAAAAGAGTCAGCATCCTGATGGAGCTGAAGAGAAAAAGACATTCGAAAGCATTTCCAGCAAGAAAATCATAGAACCCACTGTCAAATCAAGTTTGATGATACCAAAAAAGCCCAATAAGCCATTAAAGAGGCACACAAAATTAGAAACTTCCTGTAAGGTACTAGGCATCGTTTTGTTGCTTACCGTTGTTGTTTTGATTATTTATTTTTGGATCCCTCTTTACGTTATTCAATACATCATACAAGGGGCTATCTTGATTGCATGAGAGATTCGTTTATTAGGTCGTTCCTGAGCTATTTAGAGATCAAGTGAGGAATATTGGTAGAAAGAAAATATGAATGGATGTTGAGGATTATCCCAAGTAATTTAAATAACTAATTAATTACGTCCATCGTTTATTTAATAAATACAAAGTATACATTCGTCCAATCAGTATTTCCAAAAAAGTAGTTTTTCAAAAGAATATATATCAGTTATACATGATGTAATTTCAAGTTAATTAACATTAAAGTTCATGACAATAATCGTTATTTCGGATAATTTAATTTTATTATGAATATAAACCTGATTATTGCTGGTTAGAAACTTAAACTATTGTATGCACTTTTTGTAATTAAATAATAATAAGACATTGAAAATTCGATTCCAAATCATAGATTACAACTAACACTTCGATTTTATTTGCATGACGGTTTTCTGTTAATAAACTTATAAGGACATTCTAGTAAGATGTTTTTTATCCGTTGAATCGGATTGCTGCAGCACTGAAATTAACTTGTAAAAGTATAACAATTCAAAATGATAATGGAGATGCGGAGGATGAACTCCGGACTTCTCACATGCGAAGCGAGCACTCTACCTCTGAGTTACATCCCCTTTGTAGGAATTATCGAAAATGATTGAGCATTTCAAAATGTATATTTATTGTTGCAAACCTGTGTGTTAATAATTTCGTTCTTTTTCGATTTATTTGATAAAAGGAAAGAAATAAGAGACCCTATTTTTAAATATATATTTTTAAAACCTTGCACGAAAAATGCAAACAGGCGATTCAATAACTCAAGAATAACAAGTCAAGAAAATTGCACTGAACAGACTTAATTACAATCATAATTCGATTTTTATAATTCAAGAAATTCAAGAGGACGATATGATCATAGTTTCTCTGATGGCTGGAGATGTTGTGCTGGTCGTCGGAATCGTTAACTGACTAACCATAGATTTAGAAATAGCTTTTTGTTTACTGGCGGTTCTCAATTGGCGACCGATTATCTCTTTTGCGCTTGTCATATTTTCCTTGAGATTGCTGAAGAATGCAGTCTTCTTCTTCTGGAGTTTTTCGCCAACAGCAGCCCATTTCTCGACTTCCTTGCTCAAAGCTTCCATAAGTTTAGCTTTGACTTTTCCCGTTACCTTTGTCATCCTCTCTGTGGTTCACACAATTAAATATTTTATTTCAAATTTTGAGGAAATTATTACCGTTCTATTCTTTAAAAATAAACTACATGTCCACGCATACAAATTAAGCGGACTTGGTGAAAACAGCAAGGTTAACTAAGCAGGCATTACAGACTGAACGCGTATTAGTACGTATACACTCGAAGTTAGTCGCAGTTACCTTTTTTGCTGGAAATAAACACGCGTGATTCTTTTAAAATTCAGTTTTGAAAAAATAAGGCTTTATGCTTGGTTAAAACGAAAAGCTTGGCTAAAAGGCAAAACATCATATAAAGATTTGTATTTATTTCATTTCTAAACAGGCATTCAACTAAATGAAAATACACCTAATAGACTTATATTAAGTTGAGAAGAAAACTTTCTCTCCTTCTCATAAAAGTTCATCATACACGAACCAGCAGTATAACATACTAAAGTCATTTAAAACAGCAGAGCAAGAGACGGAAAGAGTCGAGGAAAATAAGAGATGATACCATCGCCAGCAGCTTTATAACGTGTAATAAAGTTGTCTGTGTAAGACGTGCAATAAGCAACCACTAATATAAATACATTTAAAAATCGCTATACGCAAGCTATACGTCGATACGGTCGTGTTGCATTGTTTCAGTTTTAAGAACGTGCATATTAATACTGATTTTCCTCACCATAACAGCGCTCCTGTGGCCTAATGGATAAGGCACCGGCCTCCTATCAAGAGTGATAAAGCCGGGGATTGCGAGTTCGAGTCTCGCCAGGAGTAATACGATAACCGAAATCTAAAATTTTGTGATTATGAACTCGTCAACATCTAAATTTTAAAAGGAATAATCCTCGACATGAATTCATATCTGTACATATTTTAATCAAAATTCCATACGATTTCTGCAGCTAGTATTTGAGCTACCGGTATATACATACAAATATGTTTACAGGTTGAGTTATATAGTGCATGCTTTCATTTTGTTTTAAATTACTTGATGACAAATATTGGATATTTTTTTTATTACCAAATAAGAAAACTGAAAATACAACCATAATTAACAAGTATTTGTTCAAGTGCAAGGTATTTGTATTTTCAGCTACGTAATCTCTAGCTAATTATCGAAGTGTTAGTTGTGGTACGTTATATTTATTCAACAAAACTATATACAGGTAGATTAATAACTTGGCTGCTTGGTGATGTAAGTCAATTAGAGGAAAAGTAGAGTGAAATTACTTAGTGGAAAGTCACCGATTTAAATGATTTATAATAATAATAATTGGCGATACAGTCAGGAAATCAGTGTCATCATATAAGACGAATCTTCGGCATTCATTGTGTGAAGATGCCCCCTGTTGCAACGTTTAATAGCAGCAGTAAGTGGATTTTATCACCTGATTTTCAATTACATGCGTTATTACGTTCATTCATCATAATTACGGCCACCTGTTCGGAGGACGAAACCTGACAGAAAAAATTCACGCCATGTGCTTATGATAGAAATCTTTTTGATATATTTTATTTGTTTTTTTTTTTATTCGTAATATATATCAATGCACCTCATATGACCAGGAAATCGCGACTAGATTTCATATCTACACTGAATGGAAAAACAAAAGTTAAAACCGTGACCTAGAATCAAACCGGGGTTACCGTAGCCTCAACGGAAGGTCTTAAGTTGCGTTTACACGACCACTGATTTCCTTATTATTTCCTTATTTTTTCATGTAAGACCTTATTTTTCCGTAACGGTGCGTTTTGATTGGCTGATTGTGAAAAAATAAGGCCTTACTTAAAAAAAATAAGCAAAAAATAAGGAAATAAATGGTCGTGTAAACGCACCTTTAAGCACAACTAGACTATCACAGCTATTAAATAATATAAGTAATTGCATGCCATTTTTTTTAACTTTTGTAAATGTAGCTTACTAAGAAAGTATATTGATCAATGGATTGATATAAATATCGCTTAACTTATGCAAATATTTTATTACTATTATTTGTATATTTTGAGCCTTCGTAATAGAATCGTATTTATTGATATAATTGGGACTGATTTGGGCTAATTAATGCTTTATGGCTGATTATTATGACCGTTATTTCGTGATTTGATATTTCGAATAATTAACATGATTTATAGAAACGATACAGTTGATGAATTTCAGTTTTATAAAGCTGTTCTTTTGAGCTTGCACAAATGGGTCTAGTCACTAGTTTTTAAAGAAAAAAACATTAATCTGGGATGAGAATGGGATAAATTTTATGTCATAAAAATAATTAAAAATGAGAAAAAATTTAAAAATAAGATGTCATTGCGTCATGCCATTGCGTCGATGTTATTTCACACCTTCGAGGGTATAGCAACAATCACTCCTCTGTGGGAATTCTCATGATAATGCTAGCTCTACGCAAAGCTGATTTCAATATCGTAGCATTGGGTCTTTGGTCTTAATAAAATTAATTGAATTCATAGATTTCTTTAATGGCACGCGAAAACGCTTTGATTGAATGATGTATTACATAACCATCATTTCACAATGGCACATTATTGATTTATACCCATCGGTAAGGGTCGTGTTCTTGTAACAATTACATCTTAAAATTAGTTTTAAAATGTAAAAATTGCACTGTTTCATAAAACATTGGACTAATAATAATTTTACCTATTCCCTTGAAGTTTTAAAAAATCTGTGCAATGCTTTGTCCTCCACATATTTATTATAGGCTTACAATTACATAATTGCTGTTATACTTTTTAGGGCTTGAAAGCAAGCACCCTATATTACTATATATATATATTCGCTTTCTACATAATTCTTTAAATAACTTCACGATTGATCATTTTAAAAAATATGTTATATTTTTATTTAATATTTTTGGGAAACGCATTTAGCATTGCAATCAATCTCTGAATTATAGATATTTCCCTCACAATTCGAATAGCAACTAAAAATAAGGAAGGTTTCGCACTTTTTCTCGTGCTCGTTAAATCTCCACATTTCTCTATCGCGGTAGCAACCGTATGCCATACCCGGAAGTCTACAATCTCGTGCCCCGACAACACCATCGCATGTTTCTGTGATAAAAATACATTTTAACGTTAATCGGAGCATTTGATAACTTTACAATATGAAAAATAGGCTATTGATTAAAGTGGTATTGCTGCTCGCGATGGGCAATTGATGCATGCTATTCTTGGGGAAAAAACACTAAGTGATTCTTAAACATAAACTAATAATATTGTCAAAAGGCAGCAGAATTAATGTAAATGTATAATTTTTTAAATCTTTGATTTATTCTTACCGTCAGAATTGTTATTGCGTTTCTTAGTTTCTTCAATTGGAGTGGAAGCGACATAGAGCAATATAAATGCCTACAACATACACGTTTATTAGTAGGCAACAACTCTTTAAAATGTATATACACACACATACATATATATATATATCATAAGTGAAACACATCAAATATTTAAAAACTTAGTATTTTGTTACCGAAAATAAAAATACGGTCAATAAGCTGGATGAAGACATGTTGAAGAAAGCAGAACTCTGAATGGATATATCTATAAAATGACTTAGAATTGAGTTTATATACATGCTCGCGTTAACGCCTATAAATTTGATTGGTAAAGCGGTGAGTACTTTCTTCGCGCAACGAACTACTTTCATAATTTTTGCAAGATTGCAAAATAACGCGTCAAACCTGTTTATGCTACGAGATAGAAAGTATATCTGTACAGCGAATAGTTCCTAAATAGTACCCTCGAATGCTGTTGCGTATTATTTTTGTGTTAAATGGGGAAATCCCCTCAAAATAAAATGTGTTAAGAGAATTTATGACTATAAAAATTATTATAAACTTTAAAAAAGTTTACAAAATAAATAAAATTTCCTATTTCTGTACCTTTTTCTATGTTGCTATTTGATGTGTCTCGCATTCTCTCTTAATTCTCTATTATAATTGGTAATATATGGTGTTATTTATTATCTTCACTCGAAACCTTCTGGTTTTCTCTGTATATATTCTCTTTTCTCTATTTCTTAGGTTATTTTCATCCCACAACCAAAGTCTCATGGACCATGAAATATCCATACCTTTTTTATGTTCCTAATTTGTAATATAATTTGTATTTTCGTGAAAAAAATATATTCCGTTTCACCTACGTATTTTTATATTAAAGTATATTGCTGTCAAGAGATGAAAAAATATCTCCCTATTACTTATCAATTCCTTCAGAATAATATAATACCACCGGTATTTAAAATGCTCTGATTTTTTAAGTACTACTTTTTACGTTTATGAAAAAATTCCAGTTCCACATACTAGCAGATAAAAATCAAGTAGGACAATTATGTAAATATAATAATTGATAAGGAATTGCGAATTGAAAGAATAAAAATTCGAAATCAAAGTAAGCGATTTAATAATAAGTATAGCTCTATTAACACCATTAATGCCTATAATTTATTCATTACAATTCAAAGCACAATAAAAATTTGAAGAATAACCTATTTGAATAGTCACTAAATAATCTGACTATGTATAGCAGTATAGGCTATATATCTTCAAACCAGTTTGAACTTCAGATTCCATAAAAGAACATATTCATTTATTCAGGTTTTATATATAACTTATGGTTTATTTATTTTCTTATATTTAATTATTTAGAAACTACTATAGTTGTCATTATACAGTAAAGACCGATTTTCAATAAGTAAGAGCGACTTCATCGGTACCCGTAGTCTCTACTCTCTAGAGTCTAGACTATGTAGAATATCTTTACTTTCTATATATTTTATGGTACGAAAAGGGAAAAAACTGTGTCGATCTTACAACGCTCCTACTAGACGAAGTACGTCAATCTACCGACTGAAAGAACCACTACGATTAATCATTGAAATACTCGTGTACGAAACTATCCGAAAAAGGCAAATTATATGTATACCATGTAACTATTGTAATCATCATAACATGTGTAAAACAATACCCTCGACAAGAGACGGTTAAAGGCAAATACAATACGACATCTTACTTGAGACGGCACAAGCCGATCCTTTATGCTTTCTCTAACTTAACAATCTCACATGGTCAAGGTGGGGTACTTGTAAAAGTTTTTAACCTAGCAATAATCACACATAATTAATTATGATATGACCACTGCACAAAGGTGAATTCTACTTTGGAAATTTGAATTGTTTATGAGTAAGGCAAGGAGTGTCAAGTGATGGTCCGCGCGATAGTTAATTTAGAGATTGACAATTAAAAAGTGATTCACGTGCTGCTTCATGCTGGTAGTTGAATCGGTTAGTTTTGATATATGGTCCGAACATATGCGTCAATCTACTACACAGTTGAGGAAATGCAACCTGACTCACGCGACAAAGATGAAAATTATTTATTATTGATTTTAATTTATTGATTGAAAATTATTTGAAAGTATTTTGTTTTAGTATAGTCCATTTGCATTTTCAGCGTAACTCGAGATAATTCTTATATTCATACAATTTCGCTAGCTAAGGCGTCCTAACGGCCTTATTCAAATATGGAAATATTTAAGTATGTTTTATTTATTTTTTTAGCATTAGGCCTTTAGCCCATAATAGAATGGTAGTTATTGTTAAAATTATGAATTTTTACTGCATGCATAGTAGTATTGGAGATGTCATCAATACTTTTTTAATGCAACGATCGCTTTAAAAAAGCATATGTATCGTTCAAGTTTCTGAATGAGAAAGTAATTGCATTAATTGAAAAATGGTCCTTCATCGGTGACAAGTCCCAAATGACAATTCTTTAAAAATAATTGGCTTTCTAACTTCTATAAGGCCCAAACATTGGACTAGTCAAATGTAACACCTTCCGCCCCAATGATTCTGATGGAATCGAAGCTAGCAAACCTTAAGAACTTAAGGCCGATAGAACACCTTGTTTGAAATTTATCTCCTTTCATCTGCCTTCTTTTAAAAATGTAATAATTAAAATATATAATTGTGACCTCCTGTTGCATCTGACAGTATATTATTGAAGTATTGAACGTGCTATCAATATTTTATTTTTAAATTAATATTTCGCGATCTTTTTATAAAGCAGCAAATAATTTAATCTAGGCATGTGTGCAGTTGTTTTCTAAGTTAATCCAATCTTTCTGGCTTACATTAAGCATCCGCCATACATAATACCAGCATAACATGCAAAACTATTGAAAATTGGAAGGTATACTGCCCTGTACTTAGAAAAAAAATCCGACTTTTTCGAAAACATTATGCCAAGTGCAGCAAAAAACTGTTTGTCTGCGATGAAGTTCTGAACCAGTTAATTACCAAGAACTTGTAAATTGCGTTTCATTGCTCTCAACCGACGTGTTGGATGTGGGCCCTATAGTTAAAAGCTCTTTTGAATACCACAGTTCCCCTTTTAAGGATTTTATTCACTTTTTTGTCTCGTGCAGTGTAATATAATGTTATTCAAGCTAATGAGTCGATTATGTATCAAAAGGGTTGCGAATATGTCGGTGATAATGAAGTCGGTTAAAGCATGCATAAATTAAAAAAAAACTAGCAACGAAGATAAACATTTAATTTGAGCCTACAATTACAAATGATGAAAAAGAAAACACGATTGTTTTGTATTGTGTTCTGGATTTTTTAATATGGAAACCTACTTTCAAATTGTAGAATTGAGTTGCGTACATGTGATAATAATTTCTAGTTTTATTGAATACTATAATTATTATGTAAAATACCTGTCATCAAATCTTGCTTCTGTTTCTGTTTCTGTTGGTTGCTGGTCGCAATCATACTAAAAGCCAGTAATCCTATTGTTTTTATTATAGTGTTTTTAGAGGGTTTATAACACAACCCAACTCATTTAAATACATGCAATATTTTGTCCTTCACATTTTAATTATAGGCCTACAAATACGTAACAGCTGTTATACTTTTATGGTTTGAAAGCAAGCACCCTATATATATTGTTTAGTGTTGTAGTCTGATGTTAATAGATAAGGGCCTTAGGCTCACGCAGGCGCTAATGAATGAATAAGTGACTAAGGCACTGGCTAGGCGGCTACTAGCCCGACTCAGGTGCTCTCTAATCGGCGGTCTTTCTACATTTTCTTCACTTTCTATGTAGTGCTTGAAATGACTTTACTATTGATAATTAAATCGCGGCTTTAGCCTATATGTTTATTATATCCGATCGTTCCAATCATCAGAAGCAGAACAGCAATAGAAAAAAACGAGACCGAATTTAATGCAAGGATAATATTAGATAATTCCTACCATCAGTTTGGTGTTTAATTATAAAGTAACATGTATTTTATTTTTATTTTTAAATTTACTGGGAAACACATATAGTTTTGCAATCATTCTCCGAAGCATAGAAATTGCCATGACACACTATGCATGTTAAATCAATAAGGAAGGCTTCACACTTTTGTTGTTGTTGGTTAAATCTCCACATTTCTTTACTGGGTTCGTATTGCTCTTCTGATGGGCACACGATAGGTGCATTACAAATTGGTTCACCGTTGCATCTATAATCTAAGTAACAAAAACAGTTTTCTACGTGAGTGGGAGCATTTGATAATGTTATAACATGGAAAATAGCCTATTGATTCGAGTGATAATGCTGCTGATAATGGGCAATTAAATTATATCAATATTAGTAATATCTATAAAAATGTACATGGGAAAAGAGCACGGAGAGATTTTTAACCAATTTTAAAATGTTTTTTTTTAATAGGCTAAAATAGCAGGATTTATATATATAATTTTTAAAATCTTTGATTAATTTTTACTTTTATTTATTTTTTCAATCGTCACAGCTTCAGATGGAGTGGAAGCGACGTAAAACAGTATAAATGCCTACATCATAATCGTTTATTAGAAGGCAAACAACACTTTAAAAATATATATTAAAAGTGGAACACATTTATTAAAATTAATATTTTGTTACCGAAAATAAAAACACGGCCAATAAGCTGCTGGACGGAGACATTTTGAAGAAAGTAGAACTCAGAATGGATATATCTATGAAATGGCTTAAGAATTGAGTTTATATACAGCACAACCGCGTTCACGCCTATTAACTGGATATGTATAGTATGGTGAGGGTCGACCTCGAAATGAACTACTTTCTTCTAATATCTCCAAGATTACAAAATAACGCGTCAAACCTGTCCATGCTACGAGATAGAAAGTGTGTATACCCTCGTACAACTAGTTGTTCTTTTACAAAATATCCATCACGAATGCTTTTGCGCATTATCTTTGTTAAAAAGGGAAATCCCCTCAAAATAGAATGTGTCACATTTTCTCTTAATACTCTACTATGACAGGTAGTGTATAGTGTTATTCAGTTATTTTATAATTCACTCGAGATCTCCTGCAGGAGAAAGAAGACCATGGTCTTCTTTTCATATCACAACCTTTTTTCGCTGTCTATGTATAGTTTTTGAAATGATTTCACTATTGATAATTGAATCACTGTCGTATAATGTTTAATATATCCGATCGTTTTAATTAGGAGGAAAACAGTAAAAGAATAAAACCGTGATGACTAAATTTAATGCAAGAATAATATTAAATAGATGAAATCCTACTCAATAAGTTTCATACTGAATCATATTACAACATGTATCATATGTTTATTAATTTACTGGGAAGCACATTTAGATTTGCAATGATTCTCCGAATTATAGATATTTCCACTGCAAGAATCTGCGCATTCAAAATTAAAAATGAAACCTTCGCATTTCTGCTGGTGCTGGTTAAATCTCCACATTTCTCTACTGGGGATGCGTTGATCGTCTGGACACCAGATATTTACTGGACAAAGTGGGTGAAAACTGTCGCATGTTTCTACGATAAAAACACGTTTTTACGTTAATTGAAGCATTTGATAATCTGCTAACATGGAAAATAGCTTATTGATTAGAATGCTTATGTTTTTCATGATTTTCATGATTCAACTAATAATATTGTCAAAAGGTTACATGATCAATGGATACGTATAATTTTTTAAATCTTTGATTTATTCTTACCGTTAGAATTGTGATTTATGTGTTTCTTCCCTGGTTCAATCGGAGTGGAAGCGACATAGAACATTATAAATGTCTATAATATATACTTCATCAAGTGCAACACATGTATTAAACTTCATATTTGTTACCGAAAATAAAAATACGGACAATAAACTGGATGGAGACATTTTGAAGAAAGTAAAACTCAACAGAATGGACAGTATATCTATGAAATGGCTTAATGCTGAAAATTGGAATGGTAATTCGGAGAGTACTTCTTCTTCGCGTAACAAACTACTGCCATCTAATTTCTTCAAGATTGAAAAACAATACGTAAAACCCGTTTATGCTACGAGATAGATAGAAAGTATACAGTAGTACAACAGTTCTTATCCCCTAAAATATCCCCTCGAATGCTGTATTGTGCATTATTTTTGTTAAATCGTCGCAAAATGGAATGTGTGGAATGTGGAAAACAATTCATATGATCATAAAAATGTTTCGTCCCTTAAAAAAGTTGACATAATGAATAACATTTTTACCTTTGCCTATGTGTTGCTATTTGATGTAACTCACATTTTCTCTTAATTAAACATTCAAGTTAGGCAAATTTTAAATAACGATTCTTACGGATTGGAAATCTTTTTTATCTATTTTAGTCTTTAATTTTTATAAATCAAATGAATCTCATTTGACCTGGGCATTAATTGATATAGCTGTGACTTTTTACTGCATGCGACAGTAGTATTGGAGATGCCATTAATATATCTATATGTTTAAAACAATTAAAAAGAGTTCTGTCGGTGTCAAGAAATTCCCTGATTGGAATGGATGGCCCTTTATGGGTGGCCCCTAATGTTGAACCATGCACAATCTTTATTTTACGTGTTTGACTAGCAACACTGTTTCTTGAGACATTTACAAATTGGCCTGGTATTTAACCTATTTTCTGTTAAGATATGTACCGTATCAAATGGGATGTGAATATTTATATAGCGATGTTAAACTGGTTAATCCAGCAATAAACTATAGTAATAATCTAATATAAAAATTGCAACCTGCAAATGATGAAAGCTATGTATTGTTTTATTATATAGAAAACATATACTTTCAAGTTGCAGATGAATTGCGTTAATGTAGCAATAGTGTCTAGCTTTATTGTATAGTGTATACTACTATTTTTATGTAAAATACATTCCTTCAGGTCTTTCTTCCTTTTTTATAGGAATTATGTTTTATCGACTGCTGTTTGCAGTCATCATAAAAGCCAATTCGCCCACTTTACTTACTTAGTGTTTGTAGAGAGTTTACAACGCACAACAACACACCTTATTAAAATCTATGCAATGGTTTTCCCTTTGCGTTTTAATTAATATAAGCTTACAACTACGTAACTGCTATTATACTATTTAGGACTCGAAAGCAAGAATCGTATATAAACTGTTTTCGCTCTCTATGAAGTTCTTGAAATAAATTAACTGCATTTATAATTGAATCACTGTTGTACATGTTTATTTTATCTGATAGTGTCAATCAGCAGCAAAACAGCCATAGAAAAAACCGTGACTGAATTCAATGCACGAATAACATTAGATAAATCTTACTAATGTTAGTTTTGTTTCAACGCACATTCTGTTTTGAGGGGATTTCCCCTTTTTAACACAGATACTGCGTAACAGCATTCGAGAGGATTTTTTAGGAACAACTCGTTGTACATACTTTCTATCTCGTAGTATAAACAGGTTTGACGCGTTATTTTGCAATCTTAGCGAAATTAGAAGAAAGTAGTTCTTTTTTATGTCAACACTTTTCACTATCTAATTTATGAATCTAATTTATAGGCGAGTACGTTTGTATATAAACTTAATCTACAGTTGTTTCATATGTATATCCATTCTGAGTTCTGGTTTCATCAAGATGTCTGCATTCAGCTTATTGTCCGTATTTTTATTTTCGATAACAAAATATAAAGGTTTTAAAATTTAGTTTTTACTATTAAACGTTTATATTGTAACAGGCATTTCTATTGTTCTATGTCGCTTCCACTCCAGTTGAACAAACGGAGGAACACATAAATCACAATCCTGCTGGTAAGAATAAATCAAAAAAGTTGAAAATGGTATACATCAATTCTGTTGTTTTTTTAGCTTATTCAAAATATTGTTGGTTTTTTTTTATCGCTTGGTTCCTTCTTTTCTATGTATAGACTATTACTAATACCCTTTAATTGCCTATCATGAGCAGCATTATCTTTTTAATCAATAGGCTATTTCTCATATTATAAAATTTTCAAAATGCTTCGATTAACGTAATAATTTGTTTTCTCATGACAGAAACATGCGACGGTTTTGTTAAATGGAATGACTTATCTTGTAGACATACAAATGGCTGGGGTTATTGCGGCTATCAACCGGGGGAGAAAGAAAAGTGGAGATTTAACAAGGACCAGCAAAAGTGTGAAGCCTTCACGTTTAATTTTAATTGCCGACTTGATTGTAAGGGAAATATGTATAATTCGGAGAATGAATGCAAAACTAAATGTGCTCCCCAGTAAATTAAATAAACACATAATAGATGAAATGTTATCACATGATTCAAAACGAAGCCGATATAGTAGGATTTATCTAATATTATTATTGCATTAAATTCGGTCACGGTATTTATTCTATCGCTGTTTATTTGCTCCTGATTGAAACGATCGGATATAATAAACATGTATAACCATGATTCAATTATCAATACAGTGAAGTCATTTTAAGAACTGCATAGAAATAGAAATTAATCATATATTGGGTGCTTGCTTTCAAGCTTTAAAAAGTATAACAGCAGTTGCGTAATTGTTAGCCCATAACCAAAATGTGAAGGATAACATTGCACAAATTTTTATGAGCTGGGTTTTGTTATAAAATATCTAAAAACTTTAAAATAAGTACAGTGTAAGGCTTAATACTGGCTTTTATAATGACTGCAAGCATCAGTCGGAATAAAAACAAGCCAGTTTTCCATAAAAAATAAACAGAAGCAAGCTAGACCTGGTGGCCGGAAGGGATTTTACATAATAATAATAGTTTACAATAAAGCTTGAAACTATTTTTAAGTACGCAATTCATCTACAATTTGAAAATATAGATTTTCTAATATATAAAACAATATTTATGAGAAACAAAATTATCAGATTTATTCTTTCATCATTTTTAGGTTAAAATTAAGTGTTTCTTTGTTGCCAATTTATTGCTGGGTTAACCAGTTCAACACCGGTGCATATTCACATCTCTTTGATACATATAATTAAACTTCAAGGGAATATGTAAAACATATTACCCTACTAGGCCAATATGTGTTTTATGAACAGTGCTATTTTCTAACTTTAAAACTTATTTTTAAATAAAAATTTTACATGAGCACGATCCATGCCAAAGTGTGAATCAAGCATGTGCCATCGTGAAAGGGTTATGTAATACATTCAATCAAAGTTTCACATGACATAATATTTTTAAAAATCTATGAATTTGATTAATTTCATAAAGACCCAATGTTACGACAATGAAATCAGCTTTGCGCAGTGTTAGCATCATCATGAGGATCCTCGCAGAGGAGTGATTATTGTTTCATAGCCTTGCATGATGCAATGGCCTTCCTACCCTAATATAAAAAACGATCGTAACACATTACACATAATTTATCGGTTCACACAGTAGGTTGGACTTTATCATTGATTCTATGAGGTGCTCTTGCGAGCATTCAAAAATTGCCGTTGCCAATGGTATTTCACATCGTCAAGGCGGGGTATTGGTAAAAGTTTTCAACTAGCAATAATCACACCTCGGGAGACCCTCATTGGTTATGATATTGCCACTGCGCAAAGCTAATTCTTGATCAGGTAATTTGAATTATTTATGTACAAGGCAGGGGCATATACAATGATGTATACAATAGTTAGCTTTGAGTGAAAATTAAAGTCATTTTAGAGATGCTTCGTTCTAGTTCATGAATCCAATAGTTTTGAAACATCGTTTATTTAATTGCTCATTTTGAAATTTTCTTGTACGCTATAGCGATCATTTCTACTAATTAATTTCTCTAGTTTTGATGTTATTCGAGCAGCATATGACAAATAAATATTATGCAGTTGAATGAATGTAACCTGAGGCACGCGCCTTTGGTTTTGAAAAAAAAGTGCTCTTGTTCTTTCAACCCTGCTGACATCAAATGAAAGAGTGTGCGTTTCACCCTCGTTTCAACCTTTATAAGATATAAATATACGGGGAATTGTCTTAATCTCTTCACTGATTAGCGTAAGCTACACATATACAGTATATATATTTTTTAAATTCTACTATCAAAATTTCGTTCGTTATAGGCATACAGTACTGTAGGCCTACAGATATAATCTGAGATCGTTGAAGCTTGATATAGAAAACTATCCTCAGTTTATTTTTTACTGAGTACAGAGTCCCGGGATCAATTTTCACCAGTTCTAATTTTTACGGTATTTGTTTTTTGTTATCAGTCAAATTATTTTTTCATGAATATCTTATGAGTATGGTATAACAATTAAATGCTACATTGATATTCTTCTGCCCGCTTCTCTATCGTACTCTACATGGCAGCACAGCGAGTTTTGCAATCTATAGTTTTTTCAAAGATGTTTCCAAAGTGTTTATTCATTATTGCATATGTATCAATATTGGTGGTCTCACTCTTTGTCTTCTTGTCGTTTAAAGTACTTTCAATACAATAGCTCCGCTGCCGCATTCTTCTACAACAATATATAGCAAACTCTTATGTTAAGTAAAATAAATCACATTTTTTTGCTAAAGTAATAAATTGCAGCCTATTTTAAAAATTGTAGTATTGCTCTATATTTCTCATTATAGGAAAGTATATTTAAGCAGGATATAATCGATTTGTTATTTGCTTAATTAATAAGATTTTTACTTAATCATAGAAATACAAAATCATTAAAATAGGCTAACAAAACAATCCTTTCATACCTTCCGATATCTTAGGCTGTTCGCAATTGGGGTGGAAGTGGTAGACGGTATAGAATAAATACCTACAACGTATATTGAACATAAAAAAATAGTTTAGGATGAAAAAGGTATATCTGTAAATTTTGTTACCAATTGCCCCAATGCGATAAGTTGGTTGAATAACGTAGACATGCTGATGTAATAAGAACCCAGAACAGACTTCATAAGTAAGCGCTTCAGCACATTTTATATACATGCCAAGGTTCACGTATAAAATAGCTCAGTAGTTACTGTAGTAGAACAAAGTAAGACGCAGGCGTCTTTCTTTTGGTTTCTCCAAAGTTACGAAATAACGGGTCTAACTTGTTTAAAACTGGTTGTGTAATGATAGCCTACCATTCAGTCAAGAAGTTCTACAATTACAATTGGAAATTTTCGACGGTTGCTCAATAATCTAAATCTAATCTAATTCAAACGAGTCTAAACTTAACAAATAATGGCATTTAAAATGAATATAAAGTTGTCCAACCGAATAAGGGATCCGATAAAAAGTAATATTTTAGCAATCAAACAACTATATGCAAGCAAATGAATTAGTTGAGTAAGTAAGGGATGATAATTTTGCCTATAACAAGTAAACATGAATAGATTAGTCATGGTCAATCCAATACGATCGTAATTATAACAAATTTCCTATTAGAAAGTGTGTCTATAACGTTAGTAGTACCTGACATGCCACTCGTCCATTAATGTCAAATATAAAGAAACAATCTTCGATTTTATTAATCTCGTTCATCGCATAAATCAATTTCTATTGTACTGATATTTCTGTGTTGCAATTATTTAGAGAAAGGGAACATAAAAGCTATAACAGCCTAATGTAATTAACATATATTAGGTAACCAAAAATCATACTGGAGATGCGGAGGATTGAACTCCGGACTTCTCACATGCGAAGCGAGCACTCTACCTCTGAGTTACATCCCCTATGTCCAAACCTTCGTAAGTGATTGTTTTTTTAAAAGTGTGTTTATTGTATTGATGCAAACCTTTGCTCTAATAATTGTGTTTGTTTTCAATTCAATTGATTGAAATGAATGAAATAAAAGATCACAATATATTGACAGCTCCTGGCACGTAAAATGAATAACCGATTCAAGTCAAGAAAATTGCACTGAACATACTTTATTACAATGATAATTCGATTTTTACATTAAAGAAATTCAAGAGGACGATGTGATAGTGCCCTTGATGGCTGGAGACGTTGTACTGATCGCCGAAATTGTTTTCGGATCAATCGTAGATTTAGTATTATCTTTTTGTTTACCGTCAGTTTTCAAGTGACGACCAATCTTCTGCTTTGCGCTTTTCATATTTTCCTTGAGATTGTTAAAGAATGTAGTCTTCTTCTTCTGGAGTTTGTCACCAACAGCAGCCCATTTCTCTACTTCCTTGCTCAAAGCTTCCATCACTTTAGCTTTGACTTTTCCCGTCACCTTTGTCATCTTCTCTTTGACTTCAGACAACTTGGTAATAGTTGTGTTGAATGACGATTCAACCTTGTTAAAGAGATTTGCTTTGGCTGCCATGGTCCGGTTGAAATGTAATTCTTTAGCTTCTTGATGGTCGGAATGCTTATGCAGCGGTGATGATCGAGAGAAATTGACCAGGAAAAAAAACACCGAAGCAATCAACAGGGCCTGAATATATAATACAATATTAATACAATTGCAAGTCTTGTACAACATTTTTTATTTAGAAAAGAAAAATAGTAGACTTACGTTTAAATATTTTGCCATTTCAATTCAAAGTGAAAATAGGTCGGAAAATAAACAACAGTGAGCTCTAGAAAATGGTAATTGCTGTTTTCAAGATGATTTCAGAATGATGTCTATGACAAAAAAGAAAAAAAATACTACGGTTTAAATACTCGATCATGCTGGGTAAAGGATTGCTTTTAAGCAGTCCAAACATATTGCCATTGGTTGGTTGTAGCTGTTCCCTTGTTGAATAGTGGATTATCATAAGATGCACCTGCATATAGATAGTACGCGCAGCATTAACCAAAAATATATAAATCTGCAACAGCAGGATAATCCTTGACCTCGTATTAACATTTTTCTTTCGTCTAATCCTGATAAATACTTTTAACGACTGATAAAGAAAAACATCAGGCATGCCAGTTGAATTGTGCTTATTGTGTAAATCACCAAAGGATTGTACAATAAAGTTAATAAAATATGTTATTAAAATTTTCGTATATGCTTACACACAATTAAATATTTTGTTGGCATTTACCGAACTCTTCTTTGTTGATAAACTGCATCTCCATGTATACAAAACCATTTTTGTAGATCTTTGGTATCAGATGGGCGACGACCGACAGGGGACCATTCCGATTCACTTTCAATTCTGAATTAAATCATCTTTGATACAGATTGAACGCGTATTAGTACGTATACACCACCACACAAACAAGTTAAAACTAGAGAAGGTGAGTCGCAATGACCTTTTTGCTGAAAATAAGTTCACGCGTGTTTCTTTTAAATTATTAGGTTCCTAAAAATGGCTTATGGCTTGGCTAATATTAAAAGCTTGATGAAAAGGCAAGAAATCATATTTATTTCCTTTCAAAACAGGCATTCAACTAATTTAAAATACACCTAATAGACTTATTAAATTTTTCATACATTTAAGGTGAGAAAACAAAAACGTTATCTTCTTCTTATAAAAGTATATTAACGAATTAGCAACTGAAAACTGTATATATACTCAGTCGTTTAAAACAGCAGAGCAAGAGACAAACAGAGTCGAGGGAAATAAGAAATGATACCATCGCTAACAACTTTGTAACGTGTAATATTTGCATATCAAACAACCAGTACAGCATATTTTTTAAATCACTATACGCGAGCTATGCGTCGATACGGTCATATTGCATTGTTTCAATTTCAGAAACGTGCATATTACTACTGATTTTCCTCCCCAACATACCGCTCCTGTGGCCTAATGGATAAGGCACCGGCCTCCTAACAAGAGTGATAAAGCCGAGGATTGCGAGTTCGAGTCTCGCCAAGAGTAGCAATATGTACCTACAATATGAACCTACAATCTTTTGGTTTTTCGCTTGTGGAAAAAAAATTGCAGTTCTATTCAAATATTATTATATCCATTGATTCTGTGGTATAAAAAATAAAATGAATGGAAATGTGTGGAGGATTAATTGTCAATGAACTTCCGGGCTTTTCACATAGAACGCAAACACACTACTATGCTCATTTACATCCTCATTGCATCGAGTTCAAATCATGATGTAAAAGTGTCACCCAAGTAATTTCCTGGAGGGAATCAGTATGTATATACAATTATTTTGGACAATATGTCCTTGGCTTGCCAAATGTTTTTTTTTTTACTATAGCAAACCCTCAGCATTAATTTTTCTTAAGGAAATTGTGTCAAATCCACAAGGCAAAAGTTGGTCATATGTCATATCAACTACGCTAGTATCACTAACATTTCTTGAACATTTTTGAAGCGCACATCTTGTCGCATTTAAATAAATACTTAAACAATATATTAGCTTTGATACAGATGAGTAATGTGAGAGGAACAAGAACTCAAGAAGGCGAAGCAGCTGTAGCATATTACGCAGATCCATCAGAGAGCGATGATCTATACAAGAAGGATTAGTTACGAGAGAAATGACAAATGATCCTCGAAAAAATCTTTGATCAAGTTTCTGGTCGAGAAATTGATTCCATTATTTTTAAAAACTGATCCTTCATCGGTGGCAATTGCCAAATGACGATTCTTAAATAAATGGCTTACTAACTTCCAAGGTCTGAATATTTGACTAGTCAGATGTCACGCCTTCATTCCCAAAGATTCTAAACGAAACAAACCTTAAGAACTTGATCTTGAATCTTGAAGGAATTGATCTTCTTTCATCTGCCTTCTTAAAACCAAATTATCAAAATATAATTGTGGCCTCCTGCTGCATTTGACAGTAGTATTGAAGGTGCCATCAATATTTTATTTTTTATATTTCATATTGATCGCTTTAAAAAACACATAATTTAATCTAGGCCTGTGCAGTTGTTTTCTAAGTTAATACAATCGTTCTGGTTTATTTTAGGCATCCACCATTACATAATACACCAACATAACATCTAAAACTATTAAAAATTGGAACGTATTCTGTAGGGCCTATAATACATACTTCGAAAAGAAATCCGGCTTTTCGAATAAAATTATGCCCTTGATTATGCAAATAAGTGCAGAACAAACTGTTTGTCTGAATTTTTGAACCATTTCATTATTTAGAACTTGTAGATTGCGTCTCATTGATCTAATTTGACGTGTTGGATGTAGGCTCTACAGTTAAAAGCTCTTTTAAATGCCACAGTTTTCTCCTAAGGATTTTATTCACTTTTTTCTCGTGCAGTACAATATACTGTTATTCAAGCTAATTAGTGGATTATGGTTTATAACTGTTATTCAGTGATTTTATTTTTGAAATAATTAACTTGATTTATAGAAACGATACATCTGATGAAATTGAGTATTGTACGATTGAATAAATACGTAAACACGTAAAACCCGTTTATGCTACGAGATAGCTAAAAGGATACAGTAGTACAACGAGTTCTTCCTGAAAATATCCCCTCGAATGCTGTATTGTGCATTATTTTTGTTAAATCCTCGCAAAATGGAATGTGTTAAAACAATTCGTATGATCATAAAAAATTTTCCCTTAAAAAAGTTGACATAATGAATAACATTTTTACCTTTGCATATGTGTTGCTATTTGATGTGACTCACATTTTCTCTTTATTAAACATTCAAGTTAGGCAAATTTTAAATAACGCTTTCTACGGATTGGAAATCTCTTTTATCTATTTTAGTCTTTAATTTGTATAAATCAAATGAATCTCATTTGACCTGGGCATCGCGGCTAGAATTTCATATCTATACTGAACGACCAAATGTAAATTACTGCCGTGTCTTAGATTCAATCCGGGGTTATCGCGGCCGCAACGGAAGGTCTTAAGTCTTAACAAACTTATTCAAATATAGGAACATTCAAACATATTTTGAGCCTTCAATAATAGAATCGTATTAATTGATATAGCTGTGACTTTTTACTGCATGCGAGATGCGACAGTAGTATTGGAGATGCCATTAATATATCAATATGTATAAAAGTTCTGTCGATGTCAAGAAATTCCCTGATTGGAATGGATGGCCCTTTATGGATGGCCCCTAATGTTGAACCATGCACAATCTTTATTTTACGTGTTTGAGTAACAACAGTGTTTCTCGAGACATTTAAAAATTGGCCTGGTAATACTTTTAACCTATTTTCTATTAAGATATGTATCAATGAGTTAACATATGTATCAAAGGGGATGTGAATATTTATAGCGGTGTTAAACTGGTTAACCCAGCAATAAACTAGTGATAATCTAAAATAAAAATGGTAACCTGCAAATGATGAAAGCCATGTATTTTTTTATTATATAGAAAACATATATTTCCAAATTGCAGATGAACTGCGTTTATGTAGCAATAATGTCTAGCTTTATTGTATATTGTATACTAATATTATTATGTAAAATACATTCCTTCAGGTCTTGCTTCCTTTTTTATAGAAATCATGTTTTATCGACTGCTGCTTGCAGTGATCATAAAAGCCAATTCGCCTACTGTACTTATTTACTGTTTTTAGAGAGTTGACAACAAAACAGCCCACCTTATTAAAATCTATGCAATGGTTTTTCCTTCGCATTTTAATTATAAGCTTACAATTAACTGCTATTACACTTTTTAGGACTTCACAAGAATCCAATAATAATTGTTTTCGCATTCTATGATGTAGTTCTTGAAATGACTTCACTGCATATTGATAATTGAATCACGGTTCACGGTTCTACATGTTTATTATATCCGATCGTTTCAATTAGCAGGAAAACAGCCATAGAATAAAACCCTAACTGAATTTAATGCACGAATAACATTAGATAAATCTTACCGTTAGTTTTGTGTTGAAGCAATAATAAAAAATTTTGTTTAAGAGAAAAAAAGTTATATGATAAAAAATTGTTTCAACACATTCTGTTTTGAGGGGATTTCCCCTTTTTAACACATAGGCCTATACTGCGCATCAGCATTCGAGAGGATTTTTTAGGAACAACTCGTTAGTACATACTTTCAATCTCGTAGTATAAACAGGTTTGACGCGTTATTTTGCAATCTTGGCGAAATTAGAAGAAAGTAGTTATTTTCTATGCCAACACTTTTCACTATCTAATTTATAAATCTATTTTCTAGGCGGGTATGGACGCGAGTACGTTTGTATATAAACTTAATCTACAGTTGCTTCATAGATATATCCATTCTGAGTTCTGGTTTCATCAAGATGTCTGCATCCAGCTTATTGTCCGTATTTTTATTTTCGGTAACAGATAATAAGTTTAATACATGTGTTGCACTTGATGAAGTATATATTGTTTGCCTACTAATATACGTTTATATTGTAATAGGCATTTCTATTATTTTATGTCACTTCCACTCCAATTGAACAAACGGAGGAACACATAAATCACAATCCCGCTGGTAAGAATAAATAAAAAAAACTGAAAATCGTATATTTCAATCCTGCTTTTTTTTAGCTGATTCAAAATATTTTAGTTTTTTTTTTTTTATCGCTTGGTTCCTTTTTTCCTATGTGTAGACTATTACTAATATACTTTAATTGTCTATCATGAGCAGCACTGTCACTTTAATCAATAGGCTATTTTACATATTATCAAATTATAAAAATGCTTCGATTAACATAATAATTGGTTTTTTTATCACAGAAAGATGCGACGGTTTTGTTAAAGGCAATGATTGTACAGGTTAACAGGTACAAATGGCTTTCAACATTGCGGCTACCGACCGGGCGAGAAAGAAAAGTGGAGATTCAACGAGGACCAGCAAAAGTGTGAAGCCTTCGTGTTTCTTTTTAATTGTCGAGTTGATTGTAAGGGAAATATGTATAACTCGGAGAATGAATGCAAAACTAAATGTGTTCCCCAGTAAATTAAATAAACATACATTAAATGATATTATATGATTCAAAACGAAGCTGACGGGAGGATTTATCTAATATATAATATCTAATACATATAATATCTATATAATATAATATCTAATATATAATATTGCATTACATTTGGTCACGGTTTTTATTCTATCGCTGTTTATTTGCTCCTGATTGAAACGATCGGATATAATAAACATGTATAACCATGATTCAAGTATCAATACAGTGAAATCATTTTAAGAACTGCATAGAAATTTAAATTAATTATATATTGGGTGCTTGCTTTCAAGCTTTTAAAAGTATAACAGCAGTTGCGTAATTGTAAACCTATAACCAAAATGTGAAAGACAACATATTGCATAGATTTTAATGAGCTGGGTTGTATTATAAAATCTCTAAAAACACTAAAATAAGTACAGTGTTAAGCTCTATACTGGCTTTTAGAATGATTGCAAGCGACAGCCGGAAGAAAAACAAGCCGGTTTTCCTTAAAAAATAAACAGAAGCAAGACCTGAAGACCTGATGGAAGGTAGTTTACATAATAATAATAGTTTAAAATGTTAAATAAAGCTTGAAATTATTGTTACATGTACGTAATTCATCTACAGTTTCAAAATATAGGTTTTCTATATAAACAATATTTATGCAAAAAAAAATTACCGGATTTTCTGTTTCATCATTTGTAGATTCAAATTTAGTATTTCTTTGTTGCCAACTTACTGCTGGGTTAAACAGTTCAACACCGCCATATTCACACCCCTTTTGATACATATAATTAAACTAAAAAGGAATGTATGTAAAAAAAATATTAGACTACTAGGACAATATATTTTATGAAACAGCAGTTGACGAAGCAACAGAAGGGTCTCGGAAAAATGATCTTGATGGTTAAACAATTCCAAACTGTTAAGAGAATTGAGAGATTCTAAAATTTTAAAAAAGCGTGAAAATCAAATTGAACAACACACCTAATATACGTATTTCATAAGACTGACTAATAAAATACGGAGTACAAATGATTATTATCACATTCAAGATTTTTGAACGGATCACATACCACCAATCTATCTCTCTCTCTATATATATATGCGCTCATTTCTGATTTTACATGCCACTTATGTGAAAAACAGTTAATTTCGTTATTAGATGAACATTGTACGTGAATATTCTGACCCAGATTTGTTTTTATGAACTGTTGTTTGTGCAATGTCATAAACGGTCGTAACACGTAATTTATCGGTTCACATAAAAGGCTGGTCTTTAACATTGATCCTATGAGGTGCTCTTTCGAGCATTCAAAAATTGCCTAAGCCGATGGTATTTCACATCGTCAAGGCGGGGTATTGGTAAAAGTTTTCAACTAGCAATAATCACACCTCGGGAGACCCTCATTGGTTATGATATTGCCACTGCGCAAAGCTAATTTTTGATCAGGTAACTTGAATTATTTATGTACAAGATAGGTACATATACGATTATGTGTACAATAGTTATAGATTTGAATGTAAATTAAAGTGATTTTAGAGATGCTTCGTTCTAGTTCATGATCAAATAGTTTTGAAACATCATTTATTTAATTGCTCATTTTGAAATTTTCTTGTAGGCTATAACCGATCATTTCTACTAATTGGTTTCTCTAGTTATGATGTTATATTGTTATCCGAGCAGCATATGACAAATAAATCTATTATGCAGTTGAATGAATGTAACCTGAGGCACGCGCCTTTGGTTTTGAAAAAAAAGTGCTCTTGTTCTTTCAACTTTACTGACATCAAATGAAAGAGTGTGCGTTTCGCTCTCGTTTCAACCTTTTTTTTATAATATATAAATATACGGGGAATTATCTTAATCTCTTCACTGATAGCGTAATGGTCTAGCTACATATATACAATATATATATTTTTTAAAATTCTACTATCAAAATTTCCTACGGTATAATAGGCATACAGTACTGTAGGCCTACAGATATAATCTGTGATCGTTGAAGCTTGAAATAGAAAACCATCCTCAGTTTATTTTTACTGAGTACCGAGTCCCGGGATCAATTTTCACCAGTTCTAATTTTTACGGTAATTGTTTTTTATTATCAGTCAAATTATTTTTTCATGAATATCTTATGAGTATCGTATAACAATTAAAAGCTACATTGATATTCTTCTGCCCGCTTCTCTATCGTACTCTACATGGCAGCACAACGAGTTTTGCAATCTATAGTATTTTCAAAGATGTTTCCAAAGTGTTTATTTCATGTATCAACATTGGTGGTCTCACTCTTGTTACTTGTCGTTTAAAGTACTTGCAATACAGTAGCTCCGCCGAGATGAAAAAGGTATATCTGTAAATTTTGTTACCAATTGCCCCAATGCGATAAGTTGGTTGAATAACGTAGACATGCTGATGTAATAAGAACCCAGAACAGACTTCATAAGTAAGCGCTTCAGCACATTTTATATACATGCCGAGGTTCACGTATAAAATAGCTCAGTAGTTACTATAGTAGAACAAAGTAAGACGCAGGCGTCTTTCTTTTGGTTTCTCCAAAGTTACGAAATAACGGGTCTAACTTGTTTAAAACTGGTTGTGTAATGACAGCCTACTATTCAGTCAAGAAGTTTTACAATTACAATTGGAAATTTTTGACGGTTGCTCAATAATCTAAATCTAAATAACAAATAATGGCATTTAAAATGAATATAGAGTTGTCCAACCGAATAAGGGATCCGATAAAATGTAAGATTTTAGAAATCAAACAACTATATGCAAGCAAATGAATTAGTTGGGTAAGTAAGGGGTGATAATTTTGCCTACACCAAGTAAACATGAATAGATTAGTCATGGTCAATCCAATACGATCGTAGTTATAACAAATGTCCTATAAGAAAGTGTGTCTATAACGTTAGTAGTACCTGACATGCCACTCGTCCATTAATGTCAAATATAAAGAAACAATCTTCGATTTTATTAATCTCGTTCATCGCATAAATCAATTTCTATTATACTGATATTTCTGTGTTGTAATTATTTAGAGAAAGGGAACATACCAGTTATAACAGCCTATTAATGTAATTAAAATATGTTACATAATCTAAAATGATACTGGAGATGCGGAGGATTGAACTCCGGACTTCTCACATGCGAAGCGAGCACTCTACCTCTGAGTTACATACCCTATATCCAAATCTTCGTAAGTGATTGTTTTATTAAAAGCGTACTTATTGTATTGATGCAAGCCTGTGCTCTAATAATTTCGTTCGTTTTCAATTCATTTGATTGAAATGAATGAAATAAAAGACACAATATATTGACAGCTCCTGGCACGTACAATGAATAACCGATTCAAGTCAAGAAAATTGCACTGAACATACTTTATTACAATAATAATTCGATTTTTACATTAAAGAAATTCAAGAGGACGATGTGATAGTGCTGATGGCTGGAGACGTTGTACTGATCGCCGAAATTGTTTTCGGATCAATCGTAGATTTAGTATTATCTTTTTGTTTATCGTCAGTTTTCAAGTGACGACCAATCTTCTGTTTTGCGCTATTCATATTTTCCTTGAGATTGTTGAAAAAGGTAGTCTTCTTCTTCTGGAGTTTGTCACCAACAGCAGCCCATTTCTCCACTTCCTTGCTCAAAGCTTCCATTACTTTAGCTTTGACTTTTCCCGTCACCTTTGTCATCTTCTCTCTGACTTCAGACAACTTGGTAATCGTTGTGTTGAGTGACGATTCAACCTTGTTCAAGAGCTTCGCTTTGGCTGCCATGGTCCGATTGAAATGTATTTCTTTAGCTTCTTGATGGTGGGAATTCTTATGCAACGGCGATGAACAAGAGAGGTCGACCAGGAACAACAACACCGAAGCAATCAATAGGGCCTGAATATATAAAAAAATAATAATTGTAAGCTTGTTTTAAAAATACAACATATTCGATTTATCATAGAGAAAAATAGTAGACTTACGTTTAAATGGTTTGTCATTTCAATTCAAAATTAAAACAAACAACGACGAGCTCTAGAAAGTGGTAATAGCTGATTTCAAGAAAGTTTCAGAATGATGTTTTGGGCATAAAAATGCTACGGTTTAAATACTCGATCATGGGTAAAGGCTTGCTCTTAAGCAGTCCAAGCATTGCCATTGGTTGGTTGTAGTTGTTCCCTTGTTGAATAGCGGATTATCATAAGATCCACCTGCATAGATAGTATATGCCAACGTGCATAAAGCTGCAACAGCAGGATAAGCCTTGACCTCGTATTAATATTTTTCTTTCGTCTAATCCTGATAAATGCTTAACAACTTAGGAAAAAAGCCATTCTTTATATCTGCACGAATCACCAAAGAATTGGTACAGTAAAGATTCTAAAATGTATTTTATAACAATTTCTATTTTGCTTAAACACATTTTGATTTTAATTCGAATAATAAACTACATATAATCACGTATACAAAACCATTTTTTGTAGAGATGATTCTTACCCGGAGGCGACGACAGACGTGGGAATCATTCCAATTCACTTTCAATTCTGAATTAAAAGTTTAAAACGGCATTGATGCATTTATTTTTCAAATGGCAACTAAAACATAGAAAGAAAAAATTGTGACTGGTTTGCATTTAACATTTATAAGCTTTAAAACAGGTGCTTTGGTCCATTGAGAGTGCGGTCCGCCTGACGGTTAAGAGCGTATACGATGTCCACGGCGATCCCCTTTCTCCTCTTGATACGGCCAAAGCAGATAACAGCATCAATGCATTGATTGGTAAAAGTTTTCAACTAGGCAACTAGCAATAATCACACCTCAGGAGACCCTCGTTGGTTATGATATTGTCACCATCTATACTTTGGAAATTTGAATTATTATTATTATATATTTTTAAGTAAGGGGATGTGACAATGAGCACAGCAGTTTTTAATTTAGAGATTGAAAATTTAAAAACTGATTTAAGAGGCTGGTAATTGAGAATGTGGTAGTTCTGAAGGATCATTTTTTAAATTCCTGATTTTAAAATTATCTTTTGACGCTATAATAAATTACTTCCACTACAGTAATTACTTTCTATAGTTATAAAATAGTCCGAGCCCCGAGGATATATGCCAATCTATTATGCAGTTGAGAGAATATATGTAACCTGAGGCAAGTGCCTTATATGTTGTTTAAATGGGCTCATGTTCGTCCAATTTTGATATCAAATGAAAGAGTGTGTTTGACTCTAGTTTCAACCTGGTTTTATAAAGATATAAATATAGTTACTCTAAGAAAGCATTAGTCTCTTCACTGATAGTGTAGTCTATATATTTTCTTTTTTGAAAATTCTGCTATCTAAATTACGCACGGTATACAGCGAGATCTGTGATCTTTGAAACTTGAAATAAAAAGCTATCCTCCGTTTAATTTTACAGTGTACCGAACCGAGTGTACGGAGTATCCAGGAACGGCAATTTTTTCATTATTATTTTAATTATTATCTGGATTTATTTTTCATAAAGATATGGCATCAATTATAATGGAATTAGTAGAGCATAACTAGAAAGAATACAAATGAATGGAGGGGAAAAAATCTTGTCAAAATAAGATGCTAGCCCAAAATATTTACCACATTATATTTCCATGAAAAGAAAAATCAAATTTGTTCCACATTCGCCGATGCTGATGGCTGCGTCATGTTGCAATCTTCAATTTCAGCAAAATCACGTATTCCAACATAAGATATAGTTACTTGTTTTCATTAATTTCCCACAGCTCCTGTGGCCTAATGGATAAGGCACCGGCCTCCTATACATAGGATCCAGCCGGGGATTGCGAGTTCGACTCTCGCCAGGAGTACTTTGAGAAGAAAACATAATATTTTTAATTCGCTCTTCGAAAAACAAAATGCTTTTAGCAAAGTGCCTTTAATTTTTTTATATAATTAAAAAAATTAAAAAGCTTTATCAGCAGAGGGCTTTAGAAGTAATCTATATTTTAAATATTTATCAATTATCATGATAAAGTGGCAATATTTTAGCATTGAAATTGCGATATTTGTCAAAGCAAAAACGATTTTTTAATGAATGAAAATTATTTTTCTATTGCAATTTTTTCGAATTATTTCATGATCCATTGCAAAAAAATGTCATCAAACTGTAAATCCTAATACTTCAAAAAGTAAAAATAAAAAAGAGAGAGAAATTGACTTGACATTCGCATACAAAAGGTTGCATAAACCAGTTCCGCTTTGTAACATTTTTTGCAACTATTCCACCATCCGCACTTTAGTGGTATTTTGAATGATTGGATCGTGTTTGGACGTACTCACGTGCGGTGTGTACCTCACAGTGCGGTGTGTGAGTGTGTCGTTCCAACTTCCAACGTTTTTGATACGTACATTACCGATTCACCCACACGGCGACCAGTGCTTACAGCTCTGTGCCTCTGCTCTCTCACCCTCGTACATAATTATTTCTTCACTACCCAACGTTCAATAAACATTTTATCAGCTACACGACACAGGTGATTATTGAATTCAACTTATTGGCACAATACTTTTGACGCGTATTATAACAGTTTTTTCGCTCTAAAGTCTGCCCATTAGTTCCGCTGCTACGTGGTCTATTGCAGCTCCCTGCACTGCAACCAGTTTTCACTGATTCACTCTACTGTCACATCAGTAAGCCTTTAAAATAGTTTTGCAGCCTCCTGAATTATATCAATCTGTAATTTCCATTTAATTCCATTCTTTAACAGGTCTCAAAATGGCAACTGCTGAAGGTAGTACATGCTTCCTCTCCCCGGCTTCCACAGACGGTGTGAGTGCCTCCATGCCGCCCAACATGACACTCACCGAGAATGCTTCGTACACCTTCACCTCCACAACCAGTTTCTGCCTTGATTTCTACTTTGAGGTATTATATTGAAGCATCACAAGTCATCATATTTTAAATTTTAAAAAAAATTATTTCTTCTCCCAGGTCATGCAGAAAACTTCTCCAGAGCACATTGTCACCATGCTCGAAGCAGCTTGGAGGGAGGATGCAGCTCTCACCCTCAAATTGATCTTCCAGCTGAGGGACATCCGTCGCGGCAAGGCGGCCAAATTGGAGTTTTATCACTGCCTCAGCTGGCTCTACAAAAACCACTTCCAGACATTGCTCAAGAATCTGGAGCACTTGCCGTTGCACGGCTACTGGAAGGACCTTCTTTGGCTCGTCCACTTCACCATGACTGGCCAAGTCGTTCTGGTGACCAAGCAGCAAGTCGGTGGCGAAGAGATGGAGACGGAAGAGCAGCAGATCGACTACAAAACAGTCGCTCTGGAAGAGATGATTCGGAAGAGAGTGGACGGGGTTATCAGTCGAGAAGTTTGGAAAGGTTACCTGGCTCAGCTGCCTGACAAAGAGGCCAAGATGAAAGCCAAAGAGAAGTTCCAGGAGCTGGCCAAAGAGATTCACGCCCAGCGCCACAAAGAAGCCTTGGCCAGGCACTCTGCCCAGAAGCGTGATGTCACCAGTCAAATCGCCAACTTGATGGAGAAGGACGAAAAGTTCTCTTTCGTGTACAAAGCTGTCGTGCGAATCTTCACAAATGGTAATTCATACTTTAAATTATCTATTTATTTATAATTATTTTTTCTTATTTTTCATTTCAGCTCTCAAGCATGATGTCGACGTGTTGGACAAGAAGGAAAAGTTGGAGTCGACCGCTTTGGCCGGAAAATGGGCGCCTTCCATTGACGGTTCCTATGATCTCTCTACTCAGCTCGGTAGGAGCATTGCTCGTTCTCTTTTCCGGGAGAAAACAGCCGGTGAAACTGCTCAAGATTACGACAAGAAGGCCTTCATCTCGTACCAGAGCAAGTACTTGAGTCCTCTTCGTGACAAGATCGACATTGTGGAGAAGCACATGTCCAAGCGCAAGTAAGAGGCCTTTTTTAGGGATTATATTTAGTTTAAAATGCACCTCATTAGAATTAGAACAGTTTATACTTGTTTAAATGATGTCCCACTTGCCTTTGAAGCGATCAAACTCCATTCTAAAAGTATATCAACTGAATTTAAACAGCTCAAACATGTTTAAATGACGTCCCACTTGCCTTTGAAATCAAATTTTAATTAATGAAATAAGTTCAATTGTGTCTAAATGACGTCCCACTTGCCTCAAAAGTGTTTTTAAATCCCAATCAAACGATTATAAATTAAAAATTAGTTTTTTTTATGTGTTGAATGGTTTAAAAAGACACATTATTGTTTATTTAACGCTCTTTAGTAGAACTAAATTAAAATTTACATTTTAGATGGAGTGAAATCAATTACGAGCGCGTTCCATCCGTCGCTATGAAACGCTACAAGAAGATTTTCTTTGCTCGTGATGAAGAGCACTTCAAAGGATTTCTCGAAGCTGTCAAGAAGGGCGAAAAGAAGATCGCTTCGGGAGCTCTTCTTCCACACGAAATCGTCAACGAGTTCATGAAGGGCGTCCAAGTTGCAAAGGAGCTAGAGGACGTGACCGAGATGCAGTGGAAGAGCTACGTCGACAACTTGAAGAAAGTCGGATTGCTGGAGAGCGCCCTCGGTGTATGCGACGTCAGCGGCTCCATGAGCGGTGATCCGATGAATGTGGCCATCGCTCTCTCCCTGCTCATTGCGGCTCTCTCCAAGCCACCATTCGATGGGTACATCTTTTATATTTAAATTAAATAGCACTCTTTTAATTTAATTATTTTTAATTTACAGACTTGTCTGCTCTTTCTCTGCTACTCCTCAGCTGCACGCCGTGAATCAGCCGACTCTCAAGGAGAAGGTGGAATTCACTAGTCGCATGGATTGGGGAATGAATACCAACATGCAGGTTTGTTCCTATATTTTTTAAAATCATAAGCATAACTTTTAATTAAATATTTATTTGAGTTAACAGGCTGTATTCAACTTGATCCTCAACAAGGCCATTGCCGCCAAGTTGCCAGCCAATGAGATGGTCAAGACGATCTTCATCTTCTCCGACATGGAGTTTGACTGCTGTGGCGGAAGGCAGTACGAGACGGATTACATGCTCATCCAGCGCAAATTTGCTGAATCCGGCTACCCATTGCCAGGTAATTTATTTATACTTTCTAAGTATAAACAAATGTTTACATCTTTTTATTTACATTTCCAGGCATCGTCTTCTGGAACTTGCGAGGTGGAAGCCGCTCCAAACCGGTCACGATGACTGAAAAGAATGTTGCCATGGTCTCTGGATTCTCCGGCCAGATGTTGCGCACCTTCCTCGAGAATGGCAAGTTCAATTCGCCTTACGAGACGATGCTGGATACCTTGGGCAAATACTACGACCACTTGGAGGTTGTGGACTAGATTGTCGCGCTAGTCTGATCAACATTTTCGTTCTTAATGTTCTAATACTGAAATGACTTTTTTTTATGTTTTTTGTTTGCGCACAAAGAAATAGCTTTTTTGTTTGCACTTGATTTTGGCGTTCTTGAAAGACTACCTTTTTTGTTTGTACTTGATTTGCGTTCTTGAATGATTTTTCTTAATAAACATGATGCCCTAGTGGCTTTATCCCAGAAAATGAGAAGAATAGTAAACTTTTTTAGGCTTCACTTTTGAATAAATAAAAAAAGATACTCAAAAGTAGTATTGACACGACTGTCAAGTATGAAGACGGTTTGTTGACCCGTAGTAATTTACTCATAGACAAGATTAAAATGAATTTATCCTTAAATAAATTCATGTGGGTGAACTTGAAAACCACTTGATAGGTGCATGATACAAAAATGGAGAGAAAGGACAGCATTATACTCATTTGAATGCACATCTCACACGTTTTTACAGCCGTGCTGAACGCAAGATTATTTTTCCCGATTTTTCCTCAGTCCAATGTTTCTCTCTACAAGAATTTTGAACTACTAGCTCTTCTTTAACTCAACTTAGCGGTTGATTTAACTTTTCTTTTTTTAAATTGGTGGCCCTGAAAAGGGCCGATTTTTTAAAAGGGGAGATAAATCAGTTCAAGCGCGTTCACCACGGATGCGGCGGGCAAGTTGGATGTCCTTGGGCATGATGGTCACTCGCTTGGCGTGAATAGCGCACAAGTTGGTGTCCTCGAAAAGACCGACCAAGTAAGCCTCGCTGGCCTCCTGAAGAGCCATCACGGCGGAGCTCTGGAAGCGGAGGTCAGTCTTGAAATCTTGGGCGATTTCACGGACGAGGCGCTGGAAGGGCAACTTGCGGATGAGCAGCTCAGTCGACTTTTGGTAGCGACGGATCTCACGAAGAGCGACGGTACCGGGGCGGTAACGATGGGGCTTCTTCACACCGCCGGTGGCTGGGGCACTCTTACGAGCAGCCTTGGTGGCCAGCTGCTTGCGAGGAGCCTTTCCTCCGGTAGACTTACGAGCGGTTTGCTTGGTACGGGCCATGGCGAGAGTAAGTTGTAGAATGATGCCGTTAGAAAAATGAGGGGTTCTTATAGCTAGAATGTGTACGGTGTAGAGTGGAGGTGTTTGTTCACCCTCTTTCATTGTTCTCTGTTGGTGGAGGGGAGAAAAAGCGGGTAAGATCCATCTTCATCCAATGGGGAGAGAAGAAGGGTGGCGTTTGGTGAGTATATAAACCCCTGTTTTTCCGTTAGTAATTCATTCAAAGTTTTGAAGTACTACAAATATCTACAATGACTGGACGCGGCAAAGGAGGAAAAGGACTCGGTAAGGGAGGCGCCAAGCGTCACCGGAAAGTGTTGCGTGACAACATCCAGGGCATCACCAAGCCGGCTATCCGTCGTCTTGCTCGCCGTGGAGGTGTCAAGCGTATCTCCGGCCTGATCTACGAGGAGACCCGCGGTGTGCTCAAGGTGTTCCTCGAGAACGTCATCCGTGACGCCGTCACCTACACCGAACACGCTAAGAGGAAGACGGTGACCGCCATGGACGTCGTCTATGCTCTTAAACGTCAAGGCCGTACCCTCTACGGCTTCGGCGGTTAAACAACTCTTTAACCTATCCGACAAACTTACTAAATCGGCCCTTTTCAGGGCCACCAATTCTCAAAAGAAAGTTTAATTGTCACCATTTCTCCTTCATATTTTTATATTACACAATATTGCACATTCAGATTTGCAAGTCAGATCCGCTTAATACTAACCACCAGTGAGTGTATACTGATAACCAACACACTACCAGACTCAAGTGAAGGTTATATTTACTAACTTTATGGGACGTCAAAACCTCTTACAAACAAGCAATATATATACAAATGCCATTTTTTTCTAAACATTAGAGTACAAGGACTACTAGCTCAGTATACGTAACTCTTCCTTTGGTAATTTGATAAAGAATCCATTGCATGGTATATGAATCTATTTTAAGCGAAGACGTTTTTAGCATTTAAATATATATTTTACTTTCCACAGCAACAATAGTTTCCCGCCACCTCCTTGTCTCTAGCGTACAGTACTTCCACAAAGGAAAACGCAGTAGTAAAGGTATACTGACTCGGCTATAGCGTTTTGCAACTTCCGACAAAAATATGCTCAGAGGCCCTTTTCATTTCTATTTTTAAAAGTTTATCACTAATTTTCTTACAAATTAAAACAAAAAAGCCTGTGAACAGAATGAAACGAAAAAGATTGGGTTGTTACGAATAGATTGGTAAAAATTAATCAATATGCGTCTATCAATGGGGCAATATATTTTTAAGGCACCTTTGTTTTCTTAGATTAAAAATATATTCACTTTGATGCCGGTTAAACATTCCACAATTCAAATCCAAATTCATTCATATTTTAATATTTTTTCGTAGTATTAAATTAAAAGATTATTATATATAGATGAACGATCGACGTTTCTTTTACCTGAACATAGAGGAAAGTTCCCATTTAGCCAAGAATTTTGATAGAAGTATATTTTCATCACATCATCTAATTCGTTAGATCCATCAATAAGTCTCTTAGGAATAGCAGGTAAGTATATACACTTTTCTTTTAGAATTGGTGGCCCTGAAAAGGGCCGATTTGTTTAAAACAAGAAGGTTGGGAGAATCTACTTGGTGCTGGTGTACTTGGTGACGGCCTTGGTGCCCTCAGAGACGGCGTGCTTGGCCAACTCTCCGGGGAGAAGAAGACGGACGGCCGTTTGGATTTCGCGGCTCGTGATGGTCGAGCGCTTGTTGTAGTGGGCCAAACGAGAAGACTCGCCGGCGATGCGCTCGAAGATGTCGTTGACGAAAGAGTTCATGATGGTCATGGCTTTGGAGGAGATGCCGGTGTCGGGGTGGACCTGCTTCAACACCTTGTAGATGTAGATGGCGTAGCTCTCCTTCCTCTTCTTCCTTTTCTTCTTGTCGCCTTTAGCGATGTTCTTCGAAGCCTTACCGGCTTTCTTGGCTGCTTTTCCACTGACTTTGGGAGGCATATTCGGTTTACTCGGGGATGAGAAATTGAATGTTCAACTGGGATTTTCACAACTGATTTATACTAAACCTCCCCCTCTTCCGTAGGAAAGAGAGAGCCAAAAGACGAGCGCGTCATGTGGACGAGGGGAGGCAAATCCGAACAATGGGAGCAGATGGTGGCCTTGACGGGAGAGGGGGGAGAAAACTACCCTCATTGGGGGAATATCAAACATTCTTTTGCTCATGCTAGCTACCAATGAGCTTCGTGGTTATTTTTTTTCTTTTGGCTCCTCTTTTCTGTTCGACGACGGCTATATAAATCGGCCTTTCCCCCTACCCTATGTACTTTTACTGCTCGAGAGCTACACGTATTTCTTTCGCAATTATTTAAATTCAAAGCTACTCATCATGTCTGGTCGCGGTAAAGGAGGCAAAGTCAAGGGAAAGTCAAAGACCCGTTCATCCAGGGCCGGACTCCAGTTCCCCGTTGGACGTATCCACCGTATGCTCCGTAAAGGATCTTACGCTGACCGTGTTGGTGCCGGTGCTCCCGTCTACTTGGCTGCCGTCATGGAGTACCTCGCCGCTGAAGTGCTCGAGTTGGCCGGCAACGCTGCCCGTGACAACAAGAAGACCCGCATCATTCCCCGTCACCTCCAGTTGGCCATCCGTAACGACGAAGAGTTGAACAAGTTGCTCTCCGGTGTGACCATCGCTCAGGGAGGTGTCCTGCCCAACATCCAGGCTGTTCTTCTGCCCAAGAAGACAGATAAACCCGCCAAGGCTTAATTTTTTTACATCACACTTAACGAAATCGGCCCTTTTGAGGGCCATCAAAAAAATTCAAAAAAGATAATCGTTATTTGTTATTTTATCTTATGATAAACTTAACGACTTCATCAAGCAATGGTTAGTGGGCTTTTCCTATAACTTGTAATTAGAGTTAATCTTCGGCGAAACGAGAATTTATTTTAAATCTATTTTTAAGACTTATTTTTCTTTGTCCCTCATCCGAACAGAAAAAAAAACAGTCCCCGATAGCAGCTGGGCCGTACGGGACTTAAGGTGCGTTCAGATTAGAGTCATATTATGGGACATTTTGATGTAACAGCGCAATATTCCCCAGCTGGGACCAACCTTACCATCTACCTGTCTTGCTACAGGGGAAAAGTGGTCAGAAGGGGCTTCATTTGATTGTTGGGGCTTCATTTGATGATTGACAATTTATGAGGACTTACAGGAAATTTAAAAATATCTTTTAACATTATAATGAAGATATCGTTAGAAAGGTTATAACGAGCTCTCGTCTGAACGATACTTTAGAGAAACTTAGGCCTTATGGGGGACTGAAGATCGGTCGTTTAAAATAGGGACTAAAAACTCTAAAACTAAATGTTGTGTATTGCATGAAAAAACGATCGAAACAATGTTTTTTTTTGTTTAGTTGTGATGGCAGATCATTCAATGAAATTATGAACTAGAAAAAAATAAAAGAGAAATGAAGTCGAGGAAATAAGGAATCATTTTCGCATTCCTGTTTATCCCATACCTTTTCTGGGTTTTTTTCTGATTTTTAAAAATAGTTTATTATTTTATTGGGTTTAACAATCATAAATGGGAAAAAAACTTTGGTGAATCTATTGACCACGACGTGACTCGAACACGCAACCTTTCGATCTGGAGTCGAACGCGCTACCATTGCGCCACGCAGTCGTGATTAATATTAATATTAACTCTATCTATATCAGATAACTTCTATCTTTTATTTCAATAGATTTACTAGACCAAAAGCCTATGTACAGCTTTATTCCAATTTGATTGAAAAATGGTTCCCATCTTAATATATAATGCTTATAATCGCAAAACTTGTAATTAACCCATCAGCGAGCCCATCAGGTAATTACTTCAAAAGAGAATTAGTAATGTAAACAAATAAAAAATTCAAAGGCTCTCCCATATAATTTTCGATATACTGCAGAAGGGCAGTATATATTCATTATCCAAAGAATGTAACGAAATTAACTTTTTCACATTCACATTTCAACTGTTATTAACTAAATGCGACTAAATGATGAATCCATATATGAAATGAAGTTTTTAAGTATACGACTATTTCAATCATTTCAAATATACCAACGAACTGCTAATTCGATAGGAGCCGCTACATCAGACTGTCAACTGATTATTACAAGATTCGCTCCTCGTAACAGCTCAGCTTTTGATTTTTTACTTCTATACTTAGCTGTAGGCAATGCTGCGATCCCTTAAAGGTTCAATATTTTTTTTTCGTTTCCATATTTTCACAATTTATTTCAGGAAATTGTTAAGTTTTTTTCATGTAGAAAAACAATCGAATCTCAATCTTTCCTAGAAAAAAATTTATTCCCTCAGCGCAGATAGCATTCAAATGAAACAAGAAATAAGTTTGATTATGTAAGAAAAATTCTCGAAAAAGGAGTGACTAGGTATTCTGGGTTTTTTCCCACGTCATAGCATATACCGTACGGATAGCAACTAGCAAGTCCCTTATTCCCTAATTGGCTGCTTGAATTTCTTAAAAAAATTGGAGTTTCTGGGACGAACTTAAAAAAAAAACTAAAATCTTTAAAACGTCATTTTTAGCGTTAAACTTCTCTTGAGAGTGTGATGACCCCACGTGACTAAATATGTATAAATAGGGCTTTCCCTTGTTAGTTTTGACTCAAAACAGTCAAGCGTCTCAACATGAGCTGGTTCATCTATTTGTTGCTCGAGTTCTTCTGGTCAACCCGCCATCCTTGGGTTTGGGTTGGGTTTGTAACGATTCTGATGTACTATTTAACCCTTCGTTTACTCCACTGGTTGAAGCTGAATCGTTCACTCCCGCCCGGACCCTACGGACTCCCTCTTGTCGGCTACTTACCCTTTCTTAAGCGGCCGGATGATATTCGAAGTGAAATGACAGACATGTCACTCAAGTATGGACCCTGCTTTAGCATCCGATTGGGCACGGAGCTTATGGTCATACTATCTGACCATCATCTCATTAAAGAAGCCTTTTGTTGCCCCGTTTTTGACGGTCGACCTCGGAACGAATTCTTTAATATCATCAAAGGATACGGCCCGTACATGAAATATAGCTTGATGCAAGCTTACTGCAAGTTGAGGGGCTTTTTTACTTGCAGCGTGCACTTACTTTCACATCGCAAGCTGTTTAGTCACTCGTTCAACCCTACTATTTTAATACTTGTACTAGCTTGCTCTCTGCAACTTGGTCGATAGCTAACTCGGCCCCGCTGAAATCCTGCTACAGCTAGCTTTAGTCAAGCTTGATTTTGTTTACCTTTCCTGCTAGAATCCCGCTAGCTAACCGCTTATTGCATAATGAATCTGACATTTAAAATTAGTTTTATATAAAAATCAAAGAATGAGAAAATGAGTAAAACCCGCATTTATTTTAACCCGTCTTTGGGTCCAACAGTCCATAATCTTAGATAAGGAGATCAATATGAATAAAAAGGCACTTTTTTGTGTAATAATAATGAAAAAAACGTATAATAGATCAGCAGGCGGTACAGCAGTTTCTCATTTCTTCAGGGCAGTGGAAGTTCCAGAGCAATTTTCAACCATACGAGGCAATATTTTCAATAAAAATCTATTTTGAGAATAAAATAAGAAAAAAAGAATTAATTTTGAAAATTTAGTTTGTAATTAAAATTGAATTTTACCTTTAGTGACTACTGACTACCATCAATCCAGGATACTTGGGCAGATTTGACCGATCGTAGCTTTGAGCTCTTTGATCTCATTCTCCTAAAGAATTTCATAAATACTTAATTTTTTTTTACTGACAAATTACATTTTAATAAGTTAACTTTTAATAATTGAAAACAATATATTTTAAATTTTTAATGCATGTTTACAAATAATATTTAAAATACTGTTATTTATAACTTAAAATTCGAAAACTCTCACAATATCGAGTTTAAAAGCTCCTAAAAATAAAAACAATTCTTTTTAAATATTACCTAATTTGAAGTTCACTTGGATAGGAACGACTAGCTGGTTTGCTTAACTTTCTTTTATCCTTTGACATTGCCAAGGCCTTTTTACGGAGTTGATCCTTGTTATCTATTCATACAAAGAAATGAGCATAGAGATAATTACTGTTAAATCAATATAATCTAAAGACACACCATACCAAAGATCATCACATGTTTTCTACTTCGTGTGACACAGTCAGAGGGAGGGCTCAATCGGTCACAAAAGGAAGGGCACACCACCACCACAGTGCTTCTACTGCTGCTGTCAGACCACCTACATAATTAATATCATATGCTATTAAATCTAGCAGATATAATGAAATTATGAATAATAATTACCAGATAGTCAACTGCCTGCCCAGAAAAAACCTAGCCTTTGCCAGATTCCAAGTATTGTCATCATCGGTGACTGGGCGAACTGGTTTGAAAATAGAATTCAACATGACTGATGCAGGTTCCCCACAAACAAAATCCAATAGCCCATTCATTCTAGGCACAGGAGACACTGCATCTATTACACAACGATAATTAAAAGAAAAACAAGCAAATTATCAAACTGGCTAAGTAAAACTTATGGGAAATCTGTAATCAAAACCCACCTCTTACCAATATTAAACACTGAATGTAATAAACAAGATTTTCCTAGAACTGTTGATTGATAGTCTTACAATTTTTTCTTGGAATAAAATTATTTTTGAAAAGTAAATCAATTTTATTCCAAATTCTTTACGGAGGACTTGTGTGTCACATACGTTTTCTAAGAAATTTTGGCGGGATTCGTCTGCTGGTGCACAAAGAAAGCAGAGTTCTATTAGTTATTCCGCGCAACATTTATTTGCATCAAATTAGCAGGACGCAAATAATGTTCCAACACAATTTATTGCGGAGTGTTTTTGAATCGGATGAAGACAGCAACCTTTCAAATAAATTGGTATTTATTTCCAATATTATTTTCCAGGAAATTTAAATTATATTATGAACATACATATTGTATGCCTGTATAGTTGAAGTAACCACACTATTAAAGGTAGCTCTTAATGGCGAACCAGAGAAAAAAAGAATACTGTCGATGTTGCTGATGAAATTATTCAAGAGCAGATAGAATTAAAATTGGCAAACGCTTTATTAAACCAGATAGAACCCGTTGCGCCCATATCTTTATCCTGCAATTCAGCAAGAAGTTGACTTTTTCAAATTTTCAAGAGGGCTGCTAGTTAACGAGTTTCGTTATTACTATTATAAGGCCTCCTTCATTATTTTAAATCTGTATTTTCATTTGAATTTGCATTTATTTCCCATTTACTTTTTAGATCTCTTCAAATACAAAACCATTTAAAGTAGAGACCCAGGTGCATAACAATTTACATGAATTCATTCTAAATGAGTCTGACAAATCAGCGTTCAGCTCTCAGTCCTTTAAATCCAAATCCTGCTCGCTGAATTTAAATCGACCAAAGTTAAATGAGCAAAGTAACGGCAGTTGGTAAAGAGAGGTCTGATTATTTTCGAATTTATCTTTGGCCTACTAGATCAATATTCTTTGTATGTATTAGGATTTTCTTGTCACTGATGAGCGAGGAGACTGGTGAGAGAGTTATTGGGGGTATTGGGCTCTGATGTGAATATATCACTAATAAATAAATGTAATCAAATATTTAAAAGAAGTATGGTGCAACCATGCAATCAAATTTCTTAAATTCAAGAATGAAGAATATACTATTTTACATTATATGTGCTCTACAATTTTTTAAATCACCAACATTGTCGAATAATAAAATATGTTTATTACATAGCCATTATAGCCAGTTAATAAAAGAAATTATGCTTTATTTGCTGATTACCGGGAGAGCTTTACGTAGCTTACGAATTATGATGTAGTTATATTGGACGTTCACGGTCACGATTCGATATGCAGTTCATTATATACCGCATGGCAATTATACGTTCAAATTCACATGTATTATTTTTTTATATATTCATAATGATTTTTCTAATATTATATTATTGCATACACATATAATATCTATATATTATGAACGATTATTATAGCGTCATTTTATACTTGGGATTAGCTTTTACTAGCTTGGTCTTTTCGTGGTTGAAAGAATCCAGCTAATGCAAGCACGCTAAAATGTATCTTTACTATTTGCAAGCTGCGCGCAAGCAAGCGCGTGGTTGTTTAGCGCAGCTTTAAATCCAAGATAGAATTCAAGTACACGCAAGCTTTCTGCAAGGTTAGCAAAAAGAATCAAGCATGTTGTTCTTTACGGGGGTAATATGATAAGCTTTTTAAAGAAGATTTTTAGAATTCAAAAATATTTACATTATTTATGTTTCAGGAATTGTAAACGCTGAGGGAACACTCTGGAAAGAGCAACGAAAATTCATACGTCAAAATCTTCCACAGATCGGATGTGGTAAAGCGAGTCGTTATCTTCAGGAATCTCGAATCAAGGTATAAATAGGTCTGATAAGTTTAAGTATTTAAGTCTAAGTACATACTATACTTAGTTCTGTATTGAACTTAATTTTGGTCTTAAGTGCTTAATTCTTTAATTGATCATTTTAGGTGGAAATTGAAGAAATGTTGGGTAACATTTCAGAGAAAAAATCCGAACCGATTATACTCAATTCTTATCTTATTCCTGCCGTTTCCAATGTAATCTGTTCGATTATAATGAGCGTTCGATTCCGCAAGGATGAACCTCGTTTTCTTCGATTAATTGCCAGCATTGAAGAAGGTTTTCGGCTCTTCACGGTCGTTGGAGCTGCCGCTTTCATGCCCTTTTTAAGATTTCTGCCACACTTTTCACGGGGATTTCGAAGCCTTAAACACAACTTTAATGAAATGCATACGTTTTCTCGACAGGTGTGCACAAAACTGATTTATTCATAATTTTAATCACGTTATTTTCTTAAAGAACAGTGTTGGGCCTTCTCATTATGAATTTATATTGGAGGAATATCCTACGTACAAGAACGAAACCTGGGTTAAGTGAATGGCAGTCACTTAAATTTAAATAAAAAAGGAAATGGAGGTAAGAATTTCATCAATATTTTCTTTTATATCTAATACTATTTTTAAGGGCTTCCGAAGCCTCTGCCAGAAGTTGTACGACGCGATTCTTCACTTCTCATTATATTGGTGGTTTGTACAAATTTTTATTTGAAGACACTCTATAGTGTAGAACATTTTCATTTTAAACTTTTTTTTTGAGTTTTATTAGATTTGAGAAATTCAATTGGAAGAGAAATCCATAACTTTTTTATAAAAATGAAATTTCATTGTATTATTTTTGGAACTCGTTTTTTGAAACTAAAGATATTAGATGAGCACAAATCTAACTTGGTACATCAAGGCCCTGCTAAGGATCTTGTAGACGCCTACATTCTAGAAAGTCTGACGATGAAAGATGGTAGTGGAGGGCGTATTTTCGATGGAATGAATCCGGATCGCCAAATCCAGCAGATGATTGCCGACCTTTTCAGTACCGGGACAGAGACGATCCAAACAACGCTTCGCTGGGCTACAATTTTCGCTCTGCGGGAGCCAGAACTGCAGCGCCGCGTTCAAAAAGAGATCGACACCGTTGTAGGACGAAAGTATGTTGACTATTTCTTCCATATGTTAATGACTTTTGACTGTGACTTTGAAGTTTGACTTTCAAAATGCCCGACTTTGAAGTTTGACTTTCAACATTCCTGACTCTGAATTTGACTTTTGACTTTGTATTTCATTGCTGGTTATGGTATCATTTTTTTTTGAAACTGGATAAATGTTTAATTTTTTTAGTCGAAAACCTTCACTTCAAGATTTCAAAAACTTACCTTTCACCGAGGCTTTCATTCTGGAGGTGATGAGGCGAGCAACTGCCGTCCCGCTTGGAACCCCTCATGTCGCTACCGAGTATGCATTATAGAATATAATTTTTCTTTTTATATAAGATATTTTACTGATTTTTACCTTCACTAAAAAAGGACAACAACCTTACGAGGTATGACGATACCAAAAGGAACTCAAGTGATCCCACTGCTTCATGCAGTTCACATGAATCCGCATTTATGGGAAGATCCGGAGCGATTCAATCCTGAACGTTTTTTGAGCAAAGACGGGATGAGCGTGATTAAGCCCGACTGCTTTATTCCTTTTGGAATTGGAAGACGGTCCTGTATTGGTGATACTCTGGCCATGTCACAGCTCTTGCTTTTCTTCTCTTCCCTGCTTCACTCCTTTGACATCCGTTTGCCGGAAGGAGTGACTAATCCACCGGATCTAATTGGCACATGCGGAGCCACTTTCGCTCCAAAATCCTTTCAGGTAAAAAAGATAATATTGAATAAAACTGTATGGCAAATAAAAATTAACGTGTAATATGACCTTTCATCAGGTTTGTATGATTCCAAGGGAATAGCACCCATTGGCAATTGACGCAAAACGAATTAAGTCCGCATAGTATAAGAGAAAAAAAAAAAAAAAAAACCTTCGAAGAAAAGTAGTACTTCGGGTGTATGGATTGGTTTAGATTTATTTTTTAAACTTGTGTTCGTATTTTTACGGGATCTATTTTTCTCCATGAATTTAATCTTCTGATTTAAAAATTTAAAAATCTTTTTGATAATTTAGAGAGACTTTTCGGGGATTTTTTTTAAAGTTCTTCCTTCTTTAGTAACTGTTTTTGTGATTGTGAAAAAATTGTCTTTTTGATTATGTCATATTCTTTTTCACCTGTTTCTAATTCATATTGAATTATGTTGATTGTCAATGTAAATAAAGCATGTAAATACAATTTCAAGCTTAATACAAAACCGTAAAACACTACTTAAAAAATTAAAAAATTACATATTAATATGTTTATTTTTTATAGCGAGGAGGCCGTAAGTTTTTAAGTCATTGAAGAAATATTAAATTTGAATGTTTCAAAATCTAATGGATTTAACTTAAGACTACATAGCATGCTATTTATTTGTGTTTAACTTTAACTCGAAAATACTTTTGTAATTATTAAGTAATTCTTTTGATTTAACTTAGACAGTTCCTATGTAAATCCATCTCTGTTAACATTTCATCGTGTTATAGTTATCTCTTCTTTTTCCATCTGTTTTGTAAGCAGCGGTATGAAAACCCAAGTTCCTGTCTCTCTCCTTCGCGAAAAAGTAAAAACTAGTACAGAAAATAATATTGATGTAGAATAATTTTCTACTTCTTCTAAAAGCATGCGATACCATCGTCATATACAATGCAGTGTGGAGTTGTATCGCTTCGAAAATGAAAACTAGAATTGCAATTGCACTTATTGCGGAAACGATGCACTTTGCACTGCAAACAATAAATAGTTGTAAATAGATCAATTCCCATTAAATGGCTTCACAGGATTTTTTTTTCTTATAAAAATACCAGCTTTCTCTCCATTAAGTTGTCACCGGTCATACCCCGCCGTAGAGCGTCTTCAGCTCCCGTAAGTCAGTAAGTTACGAAGGGCCTCGTTAATAATAAGATGGATGATCGGTTGAGAACCCGGAATGATGTTTACACTTATTTTATCTATTTTTAAAACATCCTTGAACATCCTTGACAAGATTAATTTAGTCAGCTCATATTGTGATTTATTATCATCTATATTTCTAATAATTATTTTTTATTAAATAACTTTTGATAAACTCAATTTCTACAACATCACATGCATTTTTAAATTCAATTTCATAAGGTGCTCTTGCGAGCATTCAAAAATTGCCGTTGCCGATGGTATTTCACATCGTCAAGGCGGGGTATTGGTAAAAGTTTTCAACTAGCAATAATCACACCTCGGGAGACCCTCATTGGTTATGATATTGCCACTGCGCAAAGCTAATTTAAGGTTTAAAAATTGGGTCTAGTTGAATAGAATTGAAATTTGGTTGAGCCGTCTGAAATATTGTGAAATAATAATTGAATTTGAAAATAGTATGGATATGGTTTCCTTTCACATTTCATCATTCTAGATTTTAGAATCGCAAATCGTTTAGTTCACTTTCCACTTTAGGTTTTTCATTTTATTTTCCGGCATTATTTAATAATTAAAGTGGGGTTTTATTTGTAATATTTTGTTTATAATGTTCCTTATAAACGGAAGGATGCCAAATAATGACCCGAGGGGCCGAGGGCTTTTTTTTTCTCACACCTGTGGCTCATCATTCATCATGATACGTAAAATCATGAACGCAGAAAAAGATGGCCATTTAAGCGCACTATCTCGAATCGTGCAGTTCGCTCACAATGACACAATCCATTGCTAAAAGCAAAATGTGAACTGGGTTAAAGAACAATTCAACTCACACTCTAACTTTTCCCGTTCCCTATTTTCTAAGGTTTCATAAATTCAATTCCGCTCAAAATAAAAATTGGAGATGCGGAGGATTGAACTCCGGGCTTTTCGCATGCAAAGCGAACACTCTACCACTGAGTTACATCCCCATGTGACTACTGATTTTATACAAGTATATATACGTGACATATATTTTTAATATATATTTAAAAAAAAATGAATAGATCAATTTAAAAAAAAAAAAAAAATTGTCTGGTCTGAGAAACTACTGGTACTATATAAAAAAGCGTTCACAATACCAATAAAAAATAATTATTATTATTTTGCTCATAATAATAATAATAATAATAATCACATTGCTTAATTTAAAAATAATTTTCTTTCTTAATGCCGCCCCTTTTAATTTCTTTCTTCTGCCCCCCATTATCTCCGTAACTCCGTGAAAAAAGTAGCCGCATAGCGTAGCTCTTTTTGTGTGCAATTATCTCAAACACAACTGTGGCTGATGATGACGACATATTTTAATAATTAATCAACGGATTAGTACCAACGTCTTCTTTTTCTAAGGAAATTTGAATTTTTCCTTGTTTTTTTTTAAAGGAAACGCGGATGTTTCATGTTTTAAAAGTAATTGTAACGAGGTTTTATTTGTTTGATTTTATTTTCAGGTAAGTGATACAGTACGACAAGATTTAATCATGACCAGCACAGTAATAGAATCATAATACGACACACTAATCGTTCATAATTGAAAAAGTAATACGTTTAAGCTGAGTTGTTCGGTAGAATCAAAAGTACACGCAAGAATTGGATCGAATTTTTCTCACTTCAAACACCAATATTTAACAATAATAACCCATCCAATTCAGACTGTAACGCTTCCAAAACCTGAATGACTCCAAAGTGAGAGCCTTGTGCATCTTCCAGATCTTGTGCGAGACTCTTTTCTTCTTCTTTCAGAGCCCCTAGTTCCCTATCAATTATATCCATTTCACAATTTAAGCTCTTGACTTTCTCTTCTACCGGATCCAATAATAATACTCCGCTGTGGTCCTCTTCCGTATTCAGCGCGGAGATGCCTATTTCTAGTAGGTTACGTTGCTCTGATCGCAAGTCGCACTCAATCAACGCCCTTCTTCCTTCTATCTTATTGATTCTCTTCCGCACGTACATCTTCTTTGAAGAGATTTCTTTCACCTCTTCTTCGGCAATCTGCGCTTTTTCTTCCATGGTTTTTATACGAACTTGCAGCAGATGGATCTTATTCTCATCTCCTTCTCGTTTAAAACAGTAAACAATTTATTATTAAGAATCAGCATGGAACTTGGGAAATAAGTTGTATTTTACCATCAGTTATTTGATCCGATTCCTCATCAGGTGACGGTATTAATTTCGTATTTTCCGGGTTCACCACTGGAAGCAATAAAACACTGATGAATTGAATAAAATATTTGAAAATAAATAAATTATTTTACGATACCTTTAACGACTAATGGCTGGATGTTATGCAACATCACACGGCATTCTTTAATACCAAATCGTTTTCTCGTTATCATCTCCGACTGACCCTTTAAAAAAATAATGAAACCGTTATGAATATTTCTCCATATAGATGATTATTAGATTAGAAAGAGTAAAAAAATATGTATATAAATATGAGAATGAGGTTGCTTTATCTAGTTTACTTGAGATTTTTTGTTCGGCTGGCTGATGTGTCGATCCATGAGGCTCTTTTTTACGGACGAGTCAATCAACTGACCGATAGGAAGAGTAGAGAAGTATAAAACATAATATTACATAAAAAAGTATCGACTTAAATAGGTAATTATAAATGGTAAAAATACCGAGTCTTCCTTTCCACGGAGCTTTTGGATAGGACCGCGATGATTTCGGCGTGCCGCTTTCGGAAAAATGGACGAAGGATGCTTCGCCTTTACGTGCAAATTTAAATGCGTGCGAGTTGTCGTCCTGTAGTCGCAGTCTGCGCAATAGATGTACCGTTTTCTGATCCCACTTGGAGGAATGTACCACTCTTCTCTGGTTCCCTTCGATGCCGTCTAAAAATACGGGCAAGAAATAATTATATTATAATAAGATAAATAATTGATAATTCTAAGCACAATTAACCTGATGGGCTTCCTGGTCGACTTTAACGCCACTCTTCTTCAGAGGATGTTTACTCTTATTCGACTGAGGAGGAAGCGCTGAAAGAGAGAAAGGATGCGTCTTTTTTAAGTGTCTCTTTAGAGTGAAACGAGAAGTCGTTTTGAATCGGTCACAATCTTGACATGATAAAATAGAACTTCGACTGCTCAGTGAAGAAACTCTATTATTGTCTCTTTCATTTTTCGTATTCTGAAATGAGAAAAAAAATAAAGCTAAATAAGATAATCCATTTGATTGAATAATTAGAGAAAACTTATTACGAGTTGGTTGCCAATCTTATTGTTGTCATTATGCTCGTCCATGTGCTGAAGCTTCTTCAGGTGTTTTTCATTGACTAGCGCTTTCTTGTCGATTTTGGTATGATAATGTTTCACGTGAATAGTCAATTTAGTCATCGAACGGACGGAAAAAGAGCAGTGCGGGCACTGATGAGCTGATTTCTCATCGTGAAAGAATCGGTGACGATCAAAGTGCCCTTTCTGCTTCGTCTCATACTCGCATTCTGCGCATTGATAAACGTATTTGGTCGGTGGTATTGGAGGAAGCGCTGAAGCGGAAGACGGATGCATCCTTCTCGCATGTTTCGCCAACGAGCTCCGGATTGCTTTGTAATCGCAATCACCACAAGATTGAATCCTCTGTCGTGCTCCACCGTTGAGAGGATAATGCCACTCTTCATCCTATAAATAGAAGATAAATATGTAAATTAATTACTAAAGATATGCTAAAGAATGTGAGATTTATACCAACCTGGTTGTTTGAGCTGGATTGATGACAATTCTTCATGTGAGAGTAGACTTCGCTGTGGCGTTTAGCAGAGTAGGGACATTGAGAACACTGATGGACGGTTTTCTTACGATGGAGCTGTTCGTGCCGCTTCATTCTATGAGGTAAATTGGTCCGGTATCCGCATTGCGAGCAGCCGAGCTTTGGCGAGATGCAATTATGCCGGCCAAGTTTATTGTTGTTGACAAAGTTTTTTAGTCGATGGCTAGTTTGTACATTCAGCTTCTGAAAAGCATTTTTTCTGGAAAGAAGATGAGCCATAATGGAGAGGGCATGCAGCTTTTTGATGTGACTCATAAGAAGTTGGTTGGTTGTGGTGGTAGGCTCTGTATGGACTGTTCCCACTGTATAATGGAATTCCTTAATTATTGGATTGATTGTGAAGGATGCCAATAGTCCAGCTCCATATTTCCATGCTCGGGAAGATGGGCCTATATTATAAATAATAATTATGTTGCAGAGTCTTTGAAGGGGGAGTCTTCTTGCCTCAGTTGATATAGCGGCTATTGCTGCTGTGCATGAGTAAAAAATGACCTGTGAAAGAAAAAATTATGCATTATTGTATTTTTAAAAAAGCCTGATTAAAAAAAATAGCAATTTAAGAGGGATAGAATAGAGCAGAGAAAGATCTATGCTCATTAATTCAGGAATAGCATCAATGCAGTTTACAGTTCATCAAGAACTATTTTTCAACAAAGGACAGTAAAATATAGTGTTAAACTTAGAGATGTGATTTCTAAAAGTAATAGAAAACAAATATGATGAAATGATTTAATTATAGCCTACTTGAGAAAAAAAATCCACGTCTGACAGATAGCAGTGCAGCGCCTCAAAACCAAAACAAAACGAAAATTCGTCTGCTACTTTTCTACACCCCTCGGAAAGGGTGTGGAGTAAACAGCAATAATGTTATTTGTTACGATTGCGAATTAAATTTCGTTTTATCAGAGTCATAGAAACGTTTTCTATTGACCCTGGTTTTCCTATTTTTCTTACTTTGTCAAATTTTAAAATTGTTATTTATTATAGTCCACTCAGAAAACGTCCCCCACTTCCTCCCAATAACCCCGATGATAATTAAGAACTGTCATCAATGAAGTTAATATATAGTAGCCTAACCGGAATTATTACTGTACCATGCAACCACGATCATCGTCGTATAAGAAAGCGATACTGACGACCTTCTATAAATTCAAAGGGAATGAGCAATTCACTTTCCATTTCTTTTAGGCCCTTCATATGGTGATGTTGGTTTGAATTACGCAGAAAGCGAACTGCTTTTCTACACGCAACTTTGTTTTTTAAAAAAATAAAAAAATTCCAACTGTTAATCTCTAAAAACAAACGGTTGAATATATTTTTGTTTTTAAAATGTTTGGTGGCCCAGAAAAGGGCCGATTTGGTAGAGAAAGATTAGAAATCTATTGCTAGATTAAGCTATTGATTTTATCATAAAGTACAACAAATAACGATATTCTCTTTTGTATTGTTTGGTGGCCCTGAAAAGGGCCGATTTGGTAGTGTGATACAAAAGAATTAAGCCTTGGCGGGCTTGTCGGTCTTCTTGGGCAGAAGGACGGCTTGGATGTTGGGCAGGACACCACCCTGAGCAATGGTTACACCGGAGAGCAGTTTGTTCAACTCTTCGTCGTTACGGATGGCCAACTGAAGGTGACGGGGGATGATGCGGGTCTTCTTGTTGTCACGAGCGGCGTTGCCGGCCAACTCGAGCACTTCAGCGGCCAAGTACTCCATGACAGCAGCCAAGTAGACGGGAGCACCGGCACCGACACGATCAGCGTAGGATCCCTTACGGAGCATACGGTGGATACGACCGACGGGGAACTGAAGTCCGGCCCTGGATGATCGGGTCTTTGACTTTCCCTTCACTTTGCCTCCTTTTCCGCGACCAGACATGATGAGTAGGGTAGAGTAAGAGCAACTACGAAAGAACTGTACGCAACAGTTCTCGAGCAGTTAAGATAATAGTAACAAGGGAGGAACAGGCCGCTTTATATAGCCCAGGACCCAGAGAAAAGAGGAGCCAAAAGTAAAATCTATGAAGCTCATTGGGTAGCTCATGAGCAAAAGAATGTTTGGAACTTCAGTACTCCTCCAATGAGCGTAGTTTTCTCCCCCTCTCCCGCCAAGGTAACCATCTGCTCCCTTTGTTTCGGTTTGGCTCCCCTCGTCAACATGACGCGCTCGTCTCTTGGCTCTCTCTTTCCTACGGAAGAGGGGGAGATTTACTATAAATAGGTTTGAATATTATAATTTAGTTATTCCATTTCTCATCCCCGAGTAAACCGAATATGCCTCCCAAAGTTAGTGGAAAAGCAGCCAAGAAAGCCGGTAAGGCTTCCAAGAACATCGCAAAGGGCGACAAGAAGAAGAGGAAGAAGAGGAAGGAGAGCTATGCCATCTACATCTACAAGGTGTTGAAGCAGGTCCACCCCGACACCGGTATCTCCTCCAAGGCCATGACCATCATGAACTCTTTCGTCAACGACATCTTCGAGCGCATTGCTGGTGAATCTTCCCGTTTGGCCCACTACAACAAGCGGTCGACCATCACGAGCCGCGAAATCCAGACGGCTGTCCGTCTTCTTCTGCCCGGAGAGTTGGCCAAGCACGCCGTCTCTGAGGGCACCAAGGCCGTCACCAAGTACACCAGCACCAAGTAAATCCATCGAACCTCTTTCTAAACAAATCGGCCCTTTTCAGGGCCACCAATTTTAAAAAGTAAAGTGACTATACTAACCTACCATTCACAAGAAATTTATCGATTTGAAGTTTTATCGAACTAGATGATGTGATGAAATATACTTGTATCAAACATAATTATTTAATACTTCCGAATTCTTGGCTACAAGGTAACTTTCCTGTATCCTCAGGGAAAAGAAATCTATCGTTCATCCATGTGATTATAGTTTAATCTAAAACTACGAATAAATATTCAAATATAAATGAATTGGCATTTGTGTAGTGGAATATGTATTATTATCCGGCATCACAGTAAATATATAATTTTCTAATCTAAGAAATACAACAAAGGTGCCTTAAAAATAATGTCCCATTGATAGACGCATATTCATTTAAGTTTAAGTCCGGTATTCATTTTTACCAATCTCTATTCGTATCAACAACCCAATTATTTTCTCTTCTTTCTTTCCACAGGCAGCTGAAACGCATTTTTGTTTTAATTTGTAAGAAAATTAGTGATAAACTTTTAAAAACAAAAATGAAAAGGACTGATTCTGTGCATATTTTTGTCGGAGACTAACACTGGGTTTTCCTTTGTCGACGTACGCTATTGGGACAAGGAGGTGGCGGGAAACTATTGTTGCTGTGGCAATTAAAAAATATATTTTAAATGCCAAAAACGTCTTCGCTTAAAATAGATTCATATACCAAGCCACTGGTTTCTTATTTAAATTACAAATGAAGAATTGTACTGTTTAGAAAACAAATGGCATTTGTACATATATTGGTTATTTGTAAGTGGATTTGACGTACCATAAAGTTAGTAAATATAACCACACTGGATTCTGGTAGCGAAGTTAGCACATAGTAACCTAAGGTGATTAATTTCAAGTTGATATAGCTATGAATACTTTATTTAGAACTGATCTAAATAAGAAATATTGGAAAAGAACTTAAATTTTTCAGGAGAAATGGTGACAATATAACTTTTCTTTTGAGAATTGGTGGCCCTGAAAAGGGCCGATTTAGTATGTTGGTCAGATGGCATTTAAATTGTTTAGCCGCCGAAGCCGTAGAGAGTGCGGCCTTGACGTTTCAGAGCGTAGACGACATCCATGGCGGTGACGGTCTTCCTCTTGGCGTGTTCCGTGTAGGTCACAGCGTCACGGATGACGTTCTCGAGGAACACCTTGAGCACACCACGGGTCTCCTCGTAGATCAGACCGGAGATACGCTTGACACCTCCACGACGTGCCAAACGGCGGATAGCCGGCTTGGTGATGCCCTGGATGTTGTCACGCAACACTTTTCGGTGACGCTTGGCGCCTCCCTTTCCGAGTCCTTTGCCTCCTTTGCCGCGTCCGGTCATTGTTGATTTTCGTGATGGGTTAGAACTGTGGATGATTCCTAATGGAAAAGAGGGGCTTTATATACTCACCAAACGCCATCCTTCTTCTCTCCCCATTGGACGAGGGGAGCTGTTTGGCGCCACTTCTCCCCTCCACCAATGAGACACAAAGAAAGAGGGGAGATAACATTTTCTTTTCTACACCGCCACAAACATTCCTATAAGAACCGTTGACAGATACAGTTTCTTTATTCATTCTTCGTCATTCGCCATGGCTCGTACCAAGCAAACCGCTCGAAAGTCTACCGGAGGAAAGGCTCCTCGCAAGCAGCTGGCCACCAAGGCTGCTCGTAAGAGTGCCCCAGCTACCGGCGGTGTGAAGAAGCCCCATCGATACCGCCCCGGTACCGTCGCTCTTCGTGAGATCCGTCGTTACCAAAAGTCGACTGAGCTGCTCATCCGCAAGTTGCCCTTCCAGCGCCTCGTCCGTGAAATCGCCCAGGATTTCAAGACTGACCTCCGCTTCCAGAGCTCCGCCGTGATGGCCCTTCAGGAGGCCAGCGAGGCTTACTTGGTCGGTCTGTTCGAGGACACGAACTTGTGCGCCATCCACGCCAAGCGAGTGACCATCATGCCCAAAGACATCCAGCTCGCCCGCCGCATCCGTGGTGAACGCGCTTAAACTGATATATCTCCCCTTTTAAAAAATCGGCCCTTTTCAGGGCCACCAATTAATAGTGAAAAAGTTGATTTACCGTTTAGTGGTTCTTTTATGTAACTTTTGACTTATCAATGCCGAAGTCTTGTGATCCAACATTTTGTCACAATTACAGCTCTTAATGCAGAAAGTGTAAGTGAGTTTGCGGACACAACTGCTCGTAATTGAGTGGAAGGATATGAAGGTAATATCCTAAAATGTAATTTGTAATAAGTTCAAAGTATTTACCCTCTTTTTCTAATTTTGGAAATCAATCAATTTTAAAATTTAATTTATCGTTTACATAAATTAGCCTATATTATAGTTAAACATTAATTTTAATACCGTGCCGCTAAATCTAATAACATTGGTACGCAAAACAGAATTTCAATAATATTTATTGGAAATATTCCTATACTTTAAATCTATGTATAACATATATTTCGGTATATTCCGTTTGGTAGTCGTCCAAGTTTCTCAATCTCGCAATTGCCTGATTCTCGTTCTCCACTCGAAGGGAAAAATAAAAACCTTCAAAAAGATTAGAGTTAATTTAAGAAAGAAATAACTTTTTGGTGAAATGGTTCACTGCAAGTGAATTATTGTATGTATATATAAAGAGCATATGAGTTTATATAGCTATGGAATTAAGGGTTAGGCAATAATTTTGGCGGGGGCGATAAGAAAAAAAAAGTAATGTGGTATCAAATCTATACATTTGTGAAATATTATTGTGTTTTACGAAAGACGAAAAAATGAGAATATTTTTTGCATTCCTGTTTATCCCATACCTTTTCAGTTTTCGCGATACTGTAGCAGACGAACTATTCATTGTTTTGTTTTTGAAATTCGAAGCACGCTGGCTCTTATTCGTGTGTTGCACGCTTTTTTCCTCTCTTAACATCAGTAGGCTTCTTTATTTATAAAATATTTGCTTTTTAATAGACAAAACAGTTCCCATTCAAATGGTGCGCTCTTAATCTGATTACACAATTTTATTTCAACTTTTACAGGCAAACATTTGAATGAAGCTCATAATAGCTATACACACTGACTGACCCTGAGGAGGTTAACAAATTAAGATGAACCAATCACCAGTAAGGATCACCAGAGTCTTAAACTACAGGCAACCCCATACACCTGCCTAGAGACAAGTTTAAATCAAAACAGCACATCTCATCTCTGGTGTAATTATGATTGAAGAAAGTAGAAACACATCCATGTTCGTCTACACTTCCTCCACATTCAGAGATGGAAAAGGTGAAGCAACCCATTGTGACAATGCAGTGCAAAGAGTGTGATTACAAAGCTAAATCTAAAGGAGACTTTGAGCGACACCGATCGTGTCACGATAAGAAATCAGCTTACCAGTGCCGATGGTGCTCTTTCTCGGTCGAGTCTCTTCTTCCTTTGTCACTTCACGTGGATCAATGTCACGTGAATAAAACTCGCAATGAGAGTCCTCCTGATTCAAGTGTAAAACAGGTATTAATTACAATTTGTTAAGTCTATAAAACTATTTTTTAATTAATTCAAATTATAAAAAAAAGAAAACAGCGCAGCGGCACGTATCCTCTACTTCTGGGATCAAAACGAATAGATTCAATAAATCATGCAGTTTTTGCGATTACAAAACAACGGTCAAATATTGGATGGATCGGCACATCCAGCGGATGCATCCGTCCCCTAATACCCCGATAATTCAGCCTGCTATTACGACAAACAAAGATGATGACTCCTACAAGTTCTTCTGCGCTCATTGCTCGTACAAGACCAGAATCAAAATACACCTTGAACGACACGATGCCTGTCATCAAAATGCTCATGGCAAGCATCAGTGCCCCTCCTGTAGCTACTCGGTTAATGGCGCTGGTGTATTGGCTGCCCACATAGATCGTCATCACCCCAGAATCATTGAGAAAAACGACAGTAATCACAAAAAGGTAAATTAAAAATTGGTCTATTTTATGGCTATTTATTCTATTTTTTTCTAATTTCAGAGAGCAAAGGATGCCGAACCTAAGCGGAATAATGCTCTTCTTATAACCTGTCGAAGTTGCAAGAATTTTCAAACTACTTGTCGTTTTACTCTGAAGAGGCATATTAAAAAGGCGCATCCGTTCTCTCTTTCTGCGCTTCCACCTCTCTCAAATCATAAAGTGGTCGGCAAAACTCGTCAGGTATTTTGTGAATTATAAATTTTAGTTGATTACATATTCTAACGTTTATATTCAACAGCCATCAAACCCTGTTATTAGAGAAGAGTGGTACGTCTCTCCAATTGGAAAGAAGACCAAATACATCTACTGCGGAGACTGCAACTTCAGAACGATATACGACTACAACCTAAAGCGACACGCTGAAAGAAAACATCCTTCATCCACCATGAAGAACTTGGTACAACCGCCCAGAGAGGCATGGACTATGCTGCGGCAGTGCGCTCTCTGTGACTTCAGAACGACGTATCGCTACAACCTCAAGAGACATTTAAGAGTAAAACATCCTTCATTCATCTTGGCGAACTCGGTACAACTGCCCAAACCAGAGGCATGCGCTTACTGTGAATTCTCTTCTACGGATGAGAGACAGTTAAAATGGCACTTAGCCTTTCATCAAAACAAATCTGAACATCAGTGTACCATCTGCTCGTATTCTGGTAGCACTACCTATCAGTTGAGGATCCATTTAGCACGACATCACAAAGGGATCCCGAATAAACCGTGGATGAAGTGCTCCATGTGCAGCTTTCAGGCTGAAAAGGCAAAGAAGTTGAGAAATCATCTAGTTTATCACCGGATAAAATCCAGATTTCAGTGCCAACTCTGTTCGTATTCTGTTAAAACCAATTTAAACTTGAAGGTTCATGTGGAGAGACACCATCCGCCTTCGTCAGTCATCACCAAGAGCAAAGTAATCTTCATTAAATTATGTGGTTATTATTGGCCTGATTTAATTTAATTTATTGGTTTTTAGGAGCTGAATTTATTGGGAAAACCTAGTTTATTGGGTGAAGAAACTGGGAAGATCCAGTCGCTACAAAGTCGGATAAAAACGATGGAAGAAAGATCTCGACTTGCCGAAGAAGAGGTGACACAAATCTTGTCAAAGAAGATGGACGTTCAGGAGAAAATCGACGGGATAGCTGAGAGACTGGACGAGATGGCGCTTGATGTGGAAGAGGGTCATATGTTAATGAAACAGGAGGAAGAGAAAATCAAGAGCTTGGAGGATGAAATGGATGTGATAGACAGTCAACTGGACGCTCTGAATGAAGAAGAAGAGAGTCTCGCTCAAGATCTGGAAGAGGCTGAAGGATCTCATTTTGGAATCGTTCAAGTAATCGAAGCTTTACGATCGGAATTGGAGGAATTATTGTCGGACAATGTTTGACTCTTATTGAATTATTCCTTTGTGTTTTTGATTAAGTTATAATCTCATCAAGTCTTTGAAAGTTGAAACACAGATATAAAGAAAGTGAAATTGTATGTGCTTTAAATTTAAATCGTAAATACAAAATGTGCACTGTCCTTTCGATGGAATTTGAATTTGATTTGAATCAAAGATTTATTTCAGATTTATTTTTAAAAATTTAGAGCGGTCAAGGGTTGCGATGCCAATTTTATACCATCACAACTGCAATTCCAATTCTCCTTTTTAATTATTGGCTTATATTAGATTCGAAGCTGCTATCCTATAGAATATAGATTTTAGTTGAAAATATTGTGAAAGATAATATTTTTTTATAGACATAGCCCATGTAGCCTATAATTTGGGTTATCAGCTTGAGATCAAATTCAGTACAAACTGATTTACATACAACATGTCAACACATTTTTTAGAGCGGTGAGAATTACAAAAAGAAAATTGCGAATGCCTCCCCATCCTTGAAAAATAGAGAAAAAGTGTATGCCAACAGCATCCCGTATTCCCAAGCGGTCACCCATCCAAGTACTAACGGGACCCGACGTAGCTTGACTTCCGGGAGCTGACGAGACCGGGTACGTTCTACGTGGTATGGCCGTTGACAAACAGAGGGCAGAAAAGCGGGTATATATATACGAAGAAAGCATACAGTAGCTACAATATTTTTATACAGTCATATTCTGACTTTAAAAAAAATTTAAACCATGATAATAATTAAAAAAAAATCGAAGAACTTTTCAAGAGTTTTTAAAAAAGTGTATGAAAATTTAAGTCACTTCTAAATTTCAATAAAATAAGTAAAAACATATTCACTGTCCGCAGATCTTCTTCTATTATGTATTAAAAGACAAGTATAAAAAAGAATTGTTCACTTTCGTAAAATATTTTGCTGGCTGTAAGTAAAAAAGAGTGAGCCAGCTTTTTTTAAAATCTTTATTTTATATTTCTTTTTTGTGCTGTGAGATTGTCCAAGCAGTATTCCTGTTTATCCCATACCTTCTCCTGAAGTTGCAGACGAAATAAAGGAAGTGTTGTTTTGTTTTGAATTTGAGCTACAGTACCAGTTGAGTGCTATCTGCGGATCTGCCCATTAGAATTTGGATTTTTTTATGGTGCCATTATTTCTATACCTTTTTATTGCTTTCTTCCACTTATTGGTGAGTCGCTAGAGATTTTGGCTACATTTTCATTTTTTTATTTGATTAACTGCAGCTAAAATATTTCCTTGTAAAGAGGAGCCTATATTCAGTCTTGACTTTCTCTTCATGATGCTTCTTTAAAAATTAATATGGTTTAAACATTAAGGTTACATTTTAATTCAGCTGTTTAGTTTTAATACTAAACTAAACACAATTAAATTCTTATACTTTTTTTCTAGGTAATGTCATGAAAATTACACAGCAGTAAAATGGGACAGAGAGGCTCATCCTTGAATGACAAGTCTGATTCCCAACCTTCATCATTACCAGCATTAAAAACTGAGCAGACTGAGGATGAAATTAAAATCAGACAAGAATCAGAACCTCCCATTATCAACCCATTGAGTGCCGGCAAGAGGGAAAAGTACTACTTCTTTGGCCGGAACAACAGCATAAGAAAGAAATTCCACTACTGTGGTGACTGTCCATACAGAGCCTGCCATTGGAAGCCACTGATGAACCACATCAAAAAGCTACATCCTTCCTCTTCTACAGCTCTTCCTGTTTCCACATTAATAGCCCTCAAAAAACCTAAAGGAAAATATGGCCAACAGAAAAACTTCACCAACAAAAACATTTTGAATGGCCGGCATAATTCCATCCCAAAGCTCGACCGGACCAGTGTACCTCACGGAATGAAGCGGCACGAACAGCTCCATCACAAGAAATCCATCCACCACTCTACCAAACTCGAAAGAGATATTTATCACCCCCAAATGAACAATTCTCACTCAACCAGCACCAATAACCAGGTATCAATATAAATCCCATCTATATAGAGCATCTTCTTTTTCCATTATTTATTTATTTCTCTTTAGAATGGAGGATGGTCATGGTATTATCCTCCCAATGGTGGGCGACGACACAGAATTCACTCTTGTGGTGATTGCGGCTACAAAGCAATTCGCTCCTATTTGGTGAAACATGTGACAAGTTTACATCCATCTTCCACTTCGGCGCTTCCTCCAAAACTACGAGCCAAGAAGCTCAAAATTCTTCAATGTCACGAATGCGAGTACGAGACCAAAACGACAGGACACTATAATCGTCACCGATCATTTCACGATGAGAAATCAGCCCATAAATGTCCGTGGTGCTCTTTCTCGTTGAATGTTAAGAACCACTTAGCCCGTCACGTGAAACGATATCATCGTAGCAAAATCGACCAGAAAGATCTTATCGCTATTGAAAATGAGGTATTTTAAAGTTTATCTTGTTGTCTGAAGCATCCTTTCTTAAAGATGTCACTCCCAACTGTATTAGTACCGTTTCCACTGCGATCACTGCCCGTACAAGAACAACCACAAAGGCAACTTGGAACGGCACGTCGCCTTTCATCGGGATCCTCCTGCCGAGCACCAGTGTCATCTCTGTAGCTTCTCGGTTAATAATCGGGGTAGTCTGACTGTTCACTTGAAGCTTCATTATCAAGAAATGGACGAGAATAACAACAACAACTTTTATGACCAACTGGTAACTAATAATTTCTTGCTATTCAATCAGCTATAGATTCATTATTATTCTTTTCTTCTTCTTATTTTAGAATATAGAGGATGCTAGAGACAATAAAGGAGTTTCTGGATCCTCAGTGAATAGAAAAATATATCTTTTATCCTGTCGGGATTGTGACCTTTTCAAAACCACTTCTCGTGTCACTCTGAAGAGGCACGTCAAAAGGGCGCATCCCTTCTCTCTTTCGGCTCTGCCACCTCTGTCGAATAAGCACAAAAAGAGAGGCATGAAATTCATCCATAAAACTCATCAGGTATATTCCCATTCAAATTTGTATTCATTTATCTATTATCATATTTTTCTCGGTCGTTTTTAGCCGGCAGAAGCTGCCTCCTGCAAGGCACCGGGAGGAACTCGAAAAGAGTGGTACGTTCGACCCAATGGAACGAGATACATCTACTGCGAAGACTGTGACTACAGAACGATCGATCTCTACAAGATAAAACGACATGCAAGAGCAAATCATCCTTCTTCCATTATTAGCGCGATTCCAGCGCATTCAGGGAAAAAGATACGCAGACATCCTGCTGATGAATATCAAAAGTCCACTAAAAAGGTAGATTTCTGTATTTTGAATAATAGTTTTAATTTGAAGCTGAATTAAGTTATAATCTTTTATATTCCAGGGATTGGAACTGAAGAAGGAGGAGGGAGATCTCAAGAAGAAGAAGAGAAATCAGATACACAAATGCTCGGAATGCGACTTCTCTACAAGCAAAACCGGCAATATGAAGGGGCACAAGATGAGCCACCAACGGAACGGGAAATTCAAATGCTCCTATTGCAGTTTCTCATCGGATTTCCGAGCTCCCATATCTCTTCATTTCAAATACGGGCATCATCGAAACTTAAAATCTGCTCGAATCCAGGTATAGTACGGTTTTTTTTTAATTAAGATAAATTGTATTTATCCTATATTTTACTAAAGTTTAAATAATTTTTTAGGAGGTGCGGTCGGAAGTGAGACTGAGAAAACAGTTTGGCATTAAAGAATGCCGGGTGATACTTCATAACATCCTTTCACCACTCATCAAAGGTAATTAATAAGAGATTATAAATAAATTTTACTATTCAATTCATAATCGCTTTTATGTTTTGCAGTGTTGAACCTGGAAAATGAGGAAGACGATGATCAAGTTGCAGATGGTAAAACATAAAAATTAATTTTTTTGTTCTTATAAAATAGTATCTAAACTGATTGGTAATTCAAATTATTTACAGATGAGATCCAGTTGCTGCACATTCGATTGAAGGCGATGGAAGAAAAAGCGCGCATCGCCGATGAGGAGGTGAAAGAAATCTCGTCAAAGAAGAAGAACATCCAGAAAAGGATCGACGAGATAGAAAGAAGGTCGTTGATACAGTACTTGCGATTACAGCGTAACCCTCTTGAAAAGAGTCTTTCTGTGCTTATTGCGGAAGAAGGCGGTATATTTATGGAACCGGTGGGAGAGAAAGTCAATTGTTCAGAGGATGAAATAAACCTGATAGATGATGGTCAACTAAACGCTCTGAAAGAAGAAGAAAAGAGTCTCGCCCAAGATCTTGAATATGCTCAAGAATCTCACTGTGGAGTCGTTCAAGTAATCAAGGCGTTACAGTCTGAATTGGATGGATATTATTAAAGTATTTTGTCTGAAGTGAGTCATTCTATTGAATTTTATTGTGTCTTTTGGATTCAACTCAACTATGCAGTACTAATTTGTATTAATGTACGATCAATGTGTTATGCTGGTCATAAATAAATCTTTAGTCAGTCATAATACGATGGTTACTACATTTATCGACTGATCATATTCAAACTCGCACTGTAAGCGGATGTGTTGTATGTATTCATGAATAAAGCTGATAAAACGATAACACTTATAAAAGGCTTGGTTAATTCAAACAAAAATATTAGATTTTTTTTTTTTTGAATTCTAGAAAGAAAATTTAAAAAATTAAAAAGAATAAAAGTGTATGCCAACAGCATCCCGTATTCCCAAGCGGTCACCCATCTAATTACTAACGGGACCCGACGTGGCTTGACTTCCGGGAGCTGACGAGACCGGGTACGTTCTACGTGGTATGGCCGTTGACCGTGAAGGGCGAAAAAACAAGTATATATACACGAAGAAAAACTCTGAAACCTGTTAAATGTAGGATAATTCCTTGTTTGAAGAATCATAAATCTCTTTGGCATTTCAAATAATTTCCGCATCACTACGAGCTGATTATTCAGAAAATGAACAAGCTAGCACATTCAAATCTACATAAAGCGTACTTTAAATATGAAGAGTGAACATTAAAATACCTAATTGAGCAGCTATTAAAACATAGTACATTAAATAATGCTGTTTTAAATACTCCTTTAATACAAATACTACCTGTCCAGGTTTTAATTAATTAAGATCATACTTCACAGGATCATTTCTGTAGTATATCTTGACGAGTTTCCTACCAGAAACTTGGACTCGAATCAACCACGATGACGAGACACGACGCTGGCTTCTGAGCGCGAAGCAGGTCGCGGACCGGCTGAATAATCGGCTGTTATCCGTGACCATTGATGACCGTTCTTGATTACCCTTGGGTAAACGAGAGGAAGTCAGCGTGTTCAGAGTGGTTTCTAACTTCACTAAAACAAAACTTAACAACTTCTGTTTATTACTTGAAAAATCCCTTTCTCTTCGTCAAACAATCTCTTCCATATGTTTACATGTAAGGGACCCTTTATCAAAATGAGCAATATATAAAGTGTAAATGTAATATTATTATCATTATTGAAGGTTTAGATAAATAACATTATATCTTTTAAAATTTAAAAGAAGGAATAATAAAACTGATTTTTTTAAAATTTAGTAAGGAATATTCCAATTTAGACTCATCATACTTATTATATGTTTGAAGCTCGTTATTCTCAACCGGATCTAATTCCTAAAGCTTTATATGATCTCGCCGATATGTTATTGGAACTGTTTTGATTCTATTGGTTTTTGATTTATTTACTAGCAGCAGTTGTCAATCCTTGGCCCATAGAAATTATTCATCTGTTACGTCATTACGTGTTGAATCCCATACGAAGATCATCCTTACATATAATTGTATCGAACATGATTCGATTCCATTAGCCAAAAATCGGAACGTTGTACCATACCCAAGAAGCATCTTCATCCTATCGTTCTCGTCATATTCAAATGGCATTCAATCGAACAGAGAACCTTAAAAAAGTTCCACTATATTTACAGCTGCATTGAGAATTAAAATGTAAACGGTACGTACTGCTGCATCTGGGACGGAAACCTACATTTATGTTCCATAATAGATATTTATAGTGGTCTCGTGAGGTATAAAAAATTTGAACGCCATTTATGGGCTTGCTATGACCAACTTCACTGGTAATTTCCTTAAATAAGAAATGAATACACAATCCTTATTTGAAGTATGCAAATCTTATTGAATATAGAACTTACAAGATTTATTACACAGGTTCTATATATCATTACATTCAATATAATTTCTTATTTGGATTTTCATCGGAGAAAAAAAAATCGTAAGTAAGTCTTAAAGTAAACTAGATGGAACAACCACCATCCTCATAATACATGCTTAATTCTTCACTTTGAAAATGTAATGATTATAGGTTGAAGTAATTGGCTGACCTAATGATAAGGTAGAGTACTAAATTACAATTGGAGTCTTTTTTTACATATAGGTTTCGGATTCAAGATGACAAAAAAACATTCATTTATACCAATGCGTGGAATGCATGATACTACTCTACAAGCAATAAATGCAACATGATTAGGCCTACAGGAATGCTATTATATAGTAATGGGGATGTTTCATATAGTCCCAGAAGCGTTACAGTTGAAACGGAATTAGTTATTGACAAACAATTATGGTTTAAGTGAGAAATTCGATTAAATGATTGTTTATTTGGTTTCAACTCAAACATTGAAGTTACATTTTCAACCATGAACAATGCTTGTGCCATGCTGGTCACGAAAAAATCTTGTCATAGTACGGTATGTACTATACCCGAGGAAATAAAAATAAAATGATCAATTCCTCTTTATTTTAAATATCTTTGATGCTTGTTATTTTCAAGTTATAATATTGTTCAAAATAGAAGCCAATATTTTAAAAGGTTCCTAATTACAAGAGTATATAGCCCTATTTGATTCCTAGTTACGTATTTTTAAGTAGGCCTACAATATAGCAATCCTATGAATTATGATGCTTTATACATATTCGGGGGAAAAACTAAACAACTTCGTTACATCATTACTACCCTAATCCGTTTTTTATGGCCAGAAAAACAATCAAGAGTTTTATTATGTAATAGTTCGCTTTGCCCGATCAATATTAAAACAACGACCAGCGCACCACTCCGCGTTCTGGAAATATTTTTTTGCCTTTATCTTCCGGATAGTAGTACTTATGATGATGTTAAAGATTAAGCGAAACATGTCGTTGATGAGGCAATCCTACCTTTGCTACAGCCAACAGGTGCTGGAACCATTTCGCTCCTTATTTGTGTATATTTCTATTTGTAACTTTATTATACTAACGCATAGTAAAAACAATACATTCATCGTGGTTGCTGTTTATTCTTTCATATATATATATATATATATAAGCAAATTGATGAATTTATAATTGATGAAGATTTACAGTACTGTCACCTCGCTTAAAGAACCAGGAATTTGGTGACTATAAACTCATTTTTGAAATTTTCGCCTCCTGAAATACTATCAGTTATAAGTAAAATATAGGAAGCGCTGCTTTTTGGTACAATCTTTATCCTAGTGGAGAAGAAAACGAAAATACCCGCTACGCCGCTTGCAGCCCAGTCCTTATACTGAACTGGATCCAAATGGGATATTATATCAATTCTTTTAATTAACAAGATTGTTACTGAGAAATTAAAGAGTTTGGAGAATATGAGTGTTGTGTATAATGAACAATCAAGCTAATATGATGAGAAGCAAATTTTGTTATTCCATCTTGCTCCGTATATGAACACTGTCCAGCATTAATTTGTGAGTAAGGGATACGATTACGAAAAAAAAACATTCTACAGCATCCGCTTTGCGGTAGACGTCCAGTCTGAACGGTCTTAATTAATTATCAGATTTCAGAGGCCGGTATATCCTTTTCCAGTTTTCCTGCAAGTGCATAATCTTCTATTTCTGCATAATTACTGTTGCAACTCGATCTCGATGTTATGCGCTGTACTTCTTGCTTCTCTTTACAAAATAGTTTGTTGGCAGTATACATGAATGGAATAAAATTAAGGTACCTACGTATACCAATCATAGCGTATTGATTTTGAATATCAAGTTCTCAAAAATTCACTTTAACAAAATCCGATAATAACCTGGGATAATCATGTGTGTATAGCTTTACTTCGAACATCGAAAGCCACGTTTTATACAGATCTCACTATTGAGCCTTAAGTTTAACTTTTGTCTTAATAACTTTAATAATACTTAGAGGAATAAATCAATTTTGAGTGGCTCAATTATGATTTCATTTTAAATTATGGGGTTTTACCACATTGACGTCAAAAGAGTTGTTTAGTTTAGTTTATCTAGAAAAGAATGGTCCGATTTTGATCAAACAAAAAATTATCGGGCAGTGATAAAACTAAAACTAACACAGTCCCCATTACGGAAATTATTGTCACCAAACAACTTTTTAAAGAAATCTAAAGAAAGTGCGTTTGTCATAGTAAAACAGCTTGGTCTGCAACATACCAAATTGGTATATGCGTAGGCACGTATGATTCATAATTATATAAATCTAATGCTAATGACATTTCTAATGAACTAATCTTGCGTAAAGGCGCACATATCTTAAGAAGTTGGCCGCCATTTTAAGATGGGTATATCATATCACAAAAATCGCCACAATTCTACATTTAGAAGGTTCATAAAAAAATGCAGTAAATTGTCTAATTATCATCAATCTCGGCTGAGATTCCGATTCGCGCATTCTAATTTTTATTATTGCATTGATTTCTGGTAGAGTCTTTGTACGTGTCTGTCGTGGTTGTTCATCTTCGTGAGATTGATGGACTTTAATTAGCCAAAGTTGCTATGGCGAATGAACGAGAGAGAGAGAAAGAAGAAAGAAAAGGCCCCTCCTTTTATGTACACGCAACTCTCACGTGATTCAAGCCTAAGGGGGTGTTGGGGAGTTTGGTTACTTTCGTTTCTTTTGGACTTTGGCCTTGGGAAACGCAGCGAACAAAGAAAATTCCGTTGGTTCTGTATCATGGTGTAGAAAGTACCACTCCCGATTTTGTGTCGTTACATTCATTGTTCAGGTTGAGTTCGTCGCTGCACACGGCACTACTCGAGCGCAGCGCGGGAAATTAGAATAAAAAGTTTTCATCCAACATTTAATTTGAAAAACGTGAGTGCGTGAATCTATTCTTTCTTAATATAGAAACAGCGTTTTTTTTTTGTATAACCAAACTTTATAGTCTTAGTCAAATCATAGTTAATGTTTTCTGCGTAATTATAGGCCTATCAAGTGGATTCTATAATGAAGGCATTAAAATAATTAAAAATTTCAATAATCATGAGCCAGATATTTTCATCTTTGTATGATAATTGTTAGTTGAAAAATTCTGTTGTGATATTAGTAATTTTTTTTCTTTTCATAATTAATCAAGAAAATCGCTTAGATTATTTGTAATAACTGCATAAATCCAGTAACACCATCGCTCCGAGCATGATCCAATATGGAATTCTTTTGCAATCGGACCTCTTGGTTATCGGTTCACTGACCGACCCGTTCCGTTAAGTGAGCCAGCACTGAAAAGGTGTCAAGCAGTCATCTGAGTCAAGCTCGTTACCCAACACATATTAATGAGCTAATTTTATGGTAGAAGTAAAAAATATGAATATATGAAGATGAAAATATGAAGATAGAGATAAGAAGCTAATATAACGTTTAAGCTATATAACTTTATTTGTCTAGCGTTGCGCAGAACATGAAAACTTTTAAAATCTACTCGTAAAACAATTAGGCCAATTTATTACATGCTACATAGTGGGCTAAATCATCAAGGACATTACTTTTACCCGATTTTTCAGAAAGATAACATGGAACCCACAGATCTAGCCAAAACCATTTCCATGGTTCTATTGAGTGTCGTAACCTTGATCTTGGGTTTAATCCCAATCCCGATCGCTAATTACCTCAACTGGAGAAAGGGTGGCAACGAGATGTCTTCGTTTGCCAAAAACGTCCTGTCCGGCTTACTCTGTTTCGGAGCCGGTGTGCTCATGGCTACGGCCATTGTCCATCTATTGCCGGAAGTTCACGACGGGATGGAGAGCTTGAGGGATGATGGGACCGTAACAACGGAACTCCCTCTAGCTGAGATCATCCTGGGTGCGGGATTCTTCTTAGTTTATTTGGTCGAAGAGGTATAATAAGAACTCCTCATATGGTCATTCCAAATAAGGTCTTATGTAATCTATTATCTGTTAGGTGGTGCACATGATTTCTGATCGTCACGCCCACAATAAAACGGACGTGTCAATCCATCGTTCGGTAGGCGTGCGGGAATGTTCTATAAGTCGCGAAGGACAACCCAGACCACCATGCCAACCTTCACCATCGTGCAGAGACGTGGAAGATGGCGAATGCAGGACTGGCAGTATCTGTTCAGAAAATAGCAGCCATTGTGATGAACAAGTCTTCTGTAGAGATGTTACCGAGCCGTCGGTTGCAACCATTTCCATCAGTAATGGAAATCACCGCCATGATGATGACGAACAGGTTTCAAACGAAAAAAAACTGGTTTTTGTTTTGTTTTCTTTCAAGGCTACTACTAACAATAATGACGTGCGCCATTTATACGTCTAACATAAAGCAGAGCAGACATTCTTGTTCATTTTTTTTCATTTATCAGAGCAGCCTTGATCATGACATAATTGGTTCCAACTATTCTAGGAATTTATTCAAGTGTCTTTATTTATTTTTTTTACGCGTCATTCAGGACGAATCGATAGGTAATAGACGGAAATCGAGTGTCGATCATCACCATCACCATCACCACCACATTTCGGATGGGGACAGCGTTCTTCCTTCCGTGCGAGGTCTACTGGTTATCCTTGGGTTATCACTGCACGAAATCTTTGAAGGCATTGCCATCGGTTTGGAGTCGGATCCTGAATCTGTTTGGGGTCTTTTCGCCGCTGTTGCGTGTCATAAATTCGTTATTGCGTTCTGCATTGGGTTAGATATGACAACCAATGGTGTCAAGATCAGTCTCCACGTGTTCTACATGCTAGTCCTTGCAGCAGTCACGTCTTTAGGTTATTATACACAACTTCTTAATTTAAAAAAATAATTTAATTAAAGAAAGTAATGTATAACTGTTAAATTTAAATTATCCTTGTCACACTCTAAATAGTTGCAATAATAAATATATATTGTTTTGTTAAATGTATATATATATATATCTAGGAATCGGTATCGGAATGCTGCTAATTGATGGTGAGTCCACAAGTCTGGCTCTGACAACTTTAGTATTGCAAGGATTAGCTGCGGGCACCTTGGTCTATGTGGCCTTTTTCGAAGTTCTGGAACGTGAACGATCGAAATCCAATATCAAACTTCTTCAGTGGACTACTCTTGCTTTAGGTTTCCTCGCATTGATTGGAATGGAAGCCTTACGTAATCCTTAATTTTTATTATTTTGTAAAAGAATCGCTGTTTATAGTAAAATAAATATTTTTATTTTTAGTCCCGGGCCATGACCACGATCACGACCACGATCACGACCACGATCACGATCATACGGAATCTATCATATCAAATGTTACAGAATACATTCATTCGTTGTAAAAAGTTTATAGGGAAAATTGAAGGGCATATTCGTATGATATGAACCAGACATTTCCTAATTACGCTCCAGTGTGAATATAGGCCTCATAGACACTTGAGTTTGATATTTTTGCATTCTAGAATCCCTGCTTCTATTATTCAATCTAAGTCTGATACGAAATACATATTGGTTCGCTTATTGCATTAAGTAAACGTATTTTTTTACGGAAAAAGAGTATACTAAATGAAGAAATACAACAATCTGCTACGTAATAATAATTTCATAAGTCAGTTTTCATAAGTTCTGTAATAAATAATATATTCATCGCATATAAACCTTTATATATGATCTTACATGATTAATTTTTATAAGAGTAAAGATTATGTCAACATTTAAAAGAGTTGCAATATGTGGTATTAAAATTATAACAATTTTAAGGGAAGGCCGCAAACTAAGCATCGGCAAGTGTCGCAAAAAAAAAATTCCTTCAAAGAACAGTAAAGTAAACTCCTATTGAGTGGTTCATGTTCCCCTGGTAACACTGTAATTGTTTACATTATACATTCACCAGACGGCTCAGTAATCGAATAGACATATTAGACTGCTATAATATACGAAGCCCGTCATCCTGCGGTAGAATTTTCAACTGTATAAGTAATCTGTTTTTCTTTTCATTTTTTTTATAATGTGAAATGTGGTCACGCGTATATACTCCCAACCACAGTCCATTGAATACATATAATTTTGTGATAATCACATGAGTTGCCTTAATCTTTTCTAATCAATGTTTACTCCAGGGTACTAGATCCAGGGGCTCACAGTGCTTTCTATGATCAATCTATTGCTACCTTGTTTGCTCACACATGAAGCAAATAATCCTGTATATTAGACGAGATAAAGTAATATGATGATGAAATCGAAAATTTTTATGAAGATTCGTTGGTAAAGCCCCCCCCCCCTCCGTGCGTTGAAGGTTGTATTTTTTTTTAAGAGGGCGATCGAATTGAATTGGTTCGTTTCTCATCAATTCCTTAATGGTTTTTTATGATGTTAGTTAATATAATTGAATAACTTTTTTTGTTGCTCATTCCATAATTCTATTTTACTATTTTTTTAATACTGTCTCATTTGTTTCATTGGATCATATCAAATTATAACGAGATTTATATCACCTCTTTTTCCTATCTTTGACTTCATTTGGCTACATTTTAGCCCTTGACGACGGACTAACTGCGGCAAAAGTTCGTGCATGATCAATGGCTGAGAATTCATTGGGTTTCTAGCTCAACTTTACAGCCCAATCATACGATTATACAATGTGTGCTTTCTCTTTATCATGCACACATGACAATTATATATGCCTCATATCTAAAAAGCAGTCAAAATTATTTTTTTTTCTTCAGAAAAATATATAATAATTAATAAATCACCATTTCATCTTAACCAACGACTTTTTGAAAATTTTATTTAATAAACCTCATCTTATTCAATAATCATCAATCTTATTTAATAATCATCATCTTATCCATCGATTTTTTTTTCTATATTTAATTTCAAACATCATCTTAACCACCGACGCTATAACCATCACCATGACAGGCCAACAGCACTTTTTACAGCCTCCGGTTCAGAATGTTTTCAATACTGAAAGCAAATTGGTTGCTATTGCTGCTATTACTTTTCTGTTCCAGCCCGTTCCTTTCTGCTATTGATGGCAGAGGATATGCTGATGATCCTGTCGGCGAATGATGCTGGAAGTAATGGCGATAGCGGTGTATCATTCGAGGAATCATCTTCCGTCGCCTGTAGTTACCATGCTCGAACATGTCATAGCAGGCTGGATCCAAGGTCCAGAAGGCTCCTATTCCAGAGCTACCTTTCTCACGAGGTAATTTGATAAAGCAGTCGTTGACTGACAGATTGTGTCGGATGCAATTTTGCCATCCTGAACGGTTCTCTCGGTAATAAGGAAACCGATCCATGATGAACTGGTAGATCCCGTTGAGAGTCATCCGCTTGTCGCTCACCGACTTGATAGCCATGACGATGAGGGCGATGTAAGAGTAAGGAGGTTTCTCTGTAGCAGTGACTTTGCTCCCGCCGCGGTGACCGTGAAATTCTAGCGAACCGGCGTAGCGGTTAGAGCCGGGTCCCGCCGATGGTGATTTAGTGTCTGGTACGGTCAGCAACAAGTAGCCTCGTCCGATGTGGGGACTACTGAAGTGTGACTCTGCTGTTGCGTTTGTTGCTGCAAATGAATTGTGTTGAAGCCAAGCTTCAGTGGCACCGGGTAGACGGAAATATTCGACAAAGATCTGTGGTGGTGAGGACGAACTGTCCATTCTGATTGCTGAGGATTTTCGAGCTACATCGTTAGGTTTAACATTGAGAGAAAGTTAGTAACAACCTAAAAAAAAATTGAATCATGAACTCACGTTTTTCAAATGAATTTTGGATGAAAACTTTTTTTTTCTTTTGTATTTCCCGCGCTGCGCTCGAGTAGTGCCGTGTGCAGCGACGAACTCAACCTGAACAATGAAAGTAACGACAAAAGTCGGGATTAATGCGATACTGTAAACTATGAGGCAGTACAAACAGTCGGACTTGCTTTATTCAAGGGTTTTATATAGAGGACAAAGTCCAATAGAAACTAAAGGAACCAAACTACCAAATATCATTTGTATATCACGTGAGAGTTGCGTGTGCACTGAAGCTGTCCCTTTTCTTTCTTTTTACGCGTTCAATGTACATATTGATCATAAATCGCCGAATTGACTTTGGCCGAGTGATCATCAAGCTTGTGAAGATGAAAACCAAAAATACACGCACACATCCGATTTGTACTAATTACAATTTCGTTAAACTATAGAATGCGACTATACGCTTTTGAGTAATTTTACTTTAATCAAATTACTTAAATATCTTAATTGTTAAATAGTGAAAAACACAAAGTTTTGCGTGGGGGGTACTTCATTAACTTTAGTTCATTAAAATCACTTTAATCTATGTAAAATAGTGAAACTAATCTAGTTAAGTAAATTAATGGAATCCATTGTCGTCACGAATGAACTCGAAAAGCTAAAGACGATAACCCAAAAAAAAAATGTTTTTCAACAATTTATTATTTTTAGTAAATTACGGAATTATAAATAAATCATAGCTGGCACCTAGACTTAAGCCCTATCATCTTGTCAATATAGGCCAGTACTATACCAATGAGCCAGCTGGACGATGGAAACATAGTTAATAAATTAGCTACTGAATTATGTATCTTACGTATTATAAATATATGTATATTATTATATTAAATTAAGTATTTTCATAATTTTCATTATATCAAGTATATTAATAAAAAGGCGTAGTCGCATTCTATATAGATTTACCACATATATTATATATATATATATATATTATATATATATATATATATATATTATAATACCTACATCCAGACGAGATTGATCAGAATGTTTCAATTATATGTTTTCAATATTTTTTTCGATTATTATCTTTCAGTTTTGTCTTTTTCATATAATTTTAAAGGAATATGGTTTAAATGTATATGGTATGGAGTTGGAGTGATTTACATTGTCTTCTTTCCCATCGGACAAACTGGAAAGATACCCAAATTCAATTGGGTTTGTTTTTCTTGGATCGAAACCCAATATTACAAAAAAGCCACACAATTCACATCGATTTTTAAATATAATTGCGGCAAGCGGCAATATTAATCGATTTTAAACAATCAATTTTAATGTTACGTGGATTTCAAAATAGACTTCTAAAATGTTATTAATTAGAATGATGATTACAACACTTGTTGATAAAATAAATAGGTGTAGAGCGTTTAAACGGAGTAAAGCAGTCGAAACATTGATTGGATGGTCCAGCTTGCATGTTTCAGGCTTCGAAGCTGTAGGCTATAAAGCGGTTTTGACCATCAAAACAATATTATTCTGATAGGATTTGAAAAAAATGTTCTGTTTGGTTAAACATTTTCATTTTTAATAAATAGTGAAAAGTACTGCAATTGAGTATTGATTAATACCTAATTAAGATTTAAGAATATGCATGTTTATTTCGACCTTAATTAGAGATCAAATATACATAAATCAATATATGTTCAGCGAAGAGCCTAAACGAGAGATTTACAGTGTATATCTGCTTTCTCGTTAGGTAGAGGGAATTCTATCGTCTTTTTGTGAGCTTATGATATGACTAACTTAAAAAAAATTCTTAGATGAAAAATAAGAATTTTCTGTTCAGTGAATCTTCGGATAAAATTCATAGGATTTCTCAAAACGGGCTCCAAAGTATATAGGCCTAGGCCCTAGTTCATATAAATATATAATAGTTTCTTTTTTCACATTTTAAATTTTGTTTTTTGGTTTTCGAGTAAAACATACAATAGTATATATTATTTTCAAAGTTCATTTGGGACATAGGTTGCTTAAAGTGTATTTATTTCCATCATGCTAATCAGTCACTGATTCTAAACTTATGTCTTATGTCTTAGCATAACTATACATAAATTCAGTGATGGAGCGAAAACTATTTCTTTGCTGGAACCAAGATAATATTCTCAAGTCCAGCTTCCGTATGGGGGTCAGAGAGACTGTCAGATGTTTCTTGGAAGGACCATCCTAAAGTATATACTACGCCTCGCTGCTCAAAAAAAATATGTCATAAAAGAAAACGGTTTTGTGAGCCAATGAGTAGTTAACCAACCAACCTCAATTGCGACATCATCTCTGGCGTCTCCTGTGTTCAAAGGTCGTGTAAGGGTAACATAGGTAAACTCGGTAGCCTCATCATAGCTAGCACTTTCAAGAGTCAAATCTTGGATTCGGTCAAGCTCCGGACCAGTGTGACCGCCCTAAAATGTACAGTATACACTTTAAATACCATGCGCATCATCCAATTAATGCGACTGACAATTACTTACAGCGGAAGTCAAGTTGAAGTGGTAATCCTGATAAGTTTAAATTTGAAAAAAGAAAAATTATTATTGTTTAAAAGTGTAACAAATATAGAGGTATTCTGTACGTACGTTTAGGTAGCCTTTGTTAGTAGTGTCGTCGTAGCCACCGATCCAAAGGTCAGCATAAGAACCATCCCTGGAGGCAATCAGGAGAGAAAGCCAGCCCTTACCAAAGAGTTCAATCCTCATTTGAATGTCGTTTGTAGCCTCCCTGATGTTCCAGCGGATGTAGAAGTGACCATCGGGATCTAGGAGAGCGCTGTACTGGAAGTTTTGGGCCGAAACAGCCATCACAGCGACCAACAAGATGAGTAAAGATTTTTTCATCATTTTCTATACATGTCATATGTCAAAGATATTATAGTTTGAAATTATGTTAGTATCTTATAATAAGGTTAGTAACAGTGTTAAGAGTAGGTTCCTTACCAAACAGAAGTGCTGCACTGGGTAAGTGATGAGTGAATAGGGATATCGTCACCTCTTCCTTATATACTGTAACCGCACCATCATGTGATGGATACATATAAGTTACATAATCGCGTGCATATATATGTGCTGGCTGCTGGGTACATATTTTCTTCTTAGGGAACCAATCATGATAATTTTAGGCCAAAGGTTCGTTTCTACGTGATCAAATATCGTGATGTATGTATAGGTAATCTCACAATAATAGCTTCTATTACAGCCTGATGAAGAAGTTTCAACTTATAGATATCATTATTTGGTGTCTATGTAACCAATTCACTTTTATCAAATGTATGAATACTAGATTAATACTTAAGCTCATATAAACCATTGAGTATTGACAATGTATAAACTAACTTGAATCGTATACATGATTTTTTTTATGTATACATGGTTTCATTATTGATTACAGAATGTAAGACAAGAGATCATATTTTTAATACCGAAGGTGAACTGCGAGCTTCGGTATAAGTGTCTAATAAAATAGATTCATTTTCAAAGGACGATATCGAGGACGATCGAGTAAGATTATCATTGATGCTTGGTTTGTTCCCCTAATAATACTGTAGCTGTAGTTGTTTACTTCAATGTCATCAGACGGGCCAGACAGAATGCTAATATATACTCAGTCCATCTTCCTGGTTGCTTTTCAAGCTGAGAGTAATCTCGTTTTTTTAAATATGATGGTCACGCGCGTTTTCTCCTATAACTAAACAGTCTAACTAATAATGCTCACATGAGTCCTTAATCTTTTCTAATCAATGTTTGTTCGAGGGTATACTCACGGGCTCAGACATCAGTACAGCACACTCCATAATTCATTTATTGTTTGTTTGCGAGTTTAAAATCATATATATTAAACTAGAATTTATTTTAATATTTAAAAACTAAGGTTGAAGTAAAATGCTGATGATGAAGCTAAGATGTGGATTCGTTTATCCAATGAAACCACAGTATATGGTGAAACTATCGGGGTTTAAAAAATAGATTTTAACGCTCTTGAAATTTAGTTTCATATTTTAAGTCATCGAATGCTCTTCTTCAATGGTGTGCTTGAGAAAGCCAAAACATGAATAAATAAACTTTGAGAAACAATCGAGCATAAAAATGTATGAGAGCCTATAATACATCGGAAGCGTAAAAAGAGCTTGGCTGATTTCAGAACGTTAAGTCTCGTCTCTGATCGTACCATACAATTAAATTTTATCAAGCTTGTATATTGTTTGGTTCCGGTGTTATTTTTTTGGGAAATTTCCAAGTGTATTGTAACTAGAGATGACCCTCCAGATTTTTTTTTTTCATTATTTATTTTTTTTTTGTGTAGAACGTGCTTTATATTGAACTCCATTTCACAGCGTATTTCAGATAGCTCGCAATCATTTCCATACTATTCAGGTAGACTAAGATATGATATTTTCGCTACTTGACATAACTAATTTAGGTAAATACAACAAATTCAGTCCGTTTGTGGACTTTTTTTTCACTAAAATAATTAAGATCATATTCAATGATAGAATTAAATTAAGTTGACGAAAAAGTGTAGTCACCTTCTTTAACCCAACTTTTTTTCTATTAAATTATTTTAACGGTCGATTTCTAAATTCTAAGCCAATAAATTCATGTTATGCTGATCTCAGTTTTGTATTCGTTGAAAGAAATCTGCATTGAAAATATCTTATTTTTTTTTAAATGAATGAAAGAGTAAGTCAGCAACAAAACTGGCTCATAGATGGCAGTTGTCGGCAGACTCGAGTTTCTGAAGCGAATACCTTTTGCGATAGTCGATGGATTACGCGGCATTCTTTGATGCTATAAACTGTTTTCTTACGTTCGATTCAGATCCACAATCGTTATTGTATTTAAAGAGTTATAGGATACTTTAATTTTTCTACATTCTAAAATAATAAAAAGAGAAGATTCGAACAAAATCGAATCGATGGAATCACCCCAAAAACTGTTAATTCTCAGAAGAAAGTTGCGATTTTTCTTTCATGTGTATTACCCGGTATTATCCGAGGTTGTAGCAACTGAATCACATTCCACCTTCTTCCAGTTGAACTGTGATGTATTAAAATAAAATAAAAATAAAAATCCAAGTCAAAATCATTAAAAAATATTCGCCATATACTTCTGGTTTGCCACTGGAACAAACAAGAGCAAAGAAAAAACCACATCGTTACCGCCCCAGTATTGTACCGTCGTACTTCTTGAGATCCGTCGTTATACCAGAATTCTACCGAGCTGCTCATCCGCAAGTTGCCTTTCCAGAGCCATGTTCGTTAACTCGCCCAGAATTTAAAAGCTGACATCCATTTTGAGAGCTCCACCGTGATGGCCCAGTGTATATCAATTTGAAGAGAAATTATTTATCGATGCCAGTTTTTTTCAAATGGTACTGACTACTGGGTCACTGAATAAAGACCTCCAAGCACTTGCATGTATCAGAATAAGTACAAAAACAGCTGTGTAGTAGGCATTCTCAATCAAAATGTAGGAGAATTTTTTTTTCTATTTGAATCTCAATTCATAGTTCCTGTCAGCCACTTTAAGTGTCAACAGTCAACTAAATCACTTTAATTGCTGTATTTTTAAAATCTAAGCTATAGAAAAGCATTTGATTTATTTTCTCCCAATTGTCACGTTGGTTAAATAGGTTAACACAATTTCTAGGGTCGCTAATGTAAGTATATACTCGCCAATTTCATTTAATCGCTTTGATTCATTTCCAACTCATAAGGTGGATAAATTCGAATAAGATAAATTTCAAAATCAAGCAAAAGAAATATTTTTTAACGTTGATTTTTCCTCACAATCATTAATAGAAAATTAATGGTTTAATTACATAAGAAATCAAGTTGCAAAATACATTAACTATTCAGGGTTTTATCCGAAATCCGAATAGCCTATCTGTTTTAAAAAGGTCCTACCGGGATTTGAACTCGGAATGCCGGATTCAGAGTCCAAAGTGCTAACCATTACACCATAAGACCATGATATCAGTTCTCAGAAAGTTGGATCTAACTCACTGAATAGTTATCTGTTTTAATTTGGTATAAACACTGAAAGTTTTAATCAATTAATTATGAAGAAAATACTGTTTTTTTTCATTAAAATCGTTTTTTTTTCAACTCAACCAAGTACTTCTGATCAGTTGCATTCCCCATTTTTGAACCATTATTTAACATTCTTAAGGTGTAATGGTATCGAAAATTATGCATTCCAGGTATAAGGTTATCATTAAAAAAAAATCTTGTATTTAAAAAAATCATGTTAACGTTATACGGTTTATGATCAGTTCTTCTTCAACTTAAAACAAACGTGATCATTGATAGTTAAAAACTTTTACCAATACGTACTCGTCATTGACATGTGAAACAATATCATGGACAACGACCATTTTTGAATGTAAAATTGGCTTTCAAAACATATTTTTAATTTTTCAACAAATGGTTTTAATTTTAAATGCCATATGAATGATTTTATATAAACGTTTGAGAAGATATGCACTGATTGAGACCACTGGTTTTCCTGGATATTCCAGTGTTGAAGCTATTGCCTTTCGGTCTATAGTGCCGCTTTTATTAATCTTTATCTCTACCCCATAACCATACAATCGTTATCCGATCTCCCATTTTTCTATAGGCAGAATATATGGGCAGAATATATGATAATTGTTCGTTTAACTGATCAATATAATATAACGTCAATGGCTATACGGGCCTACCAGTGTACCACTCCGCGTTATTGTAGTCAATTAGAAATTGTAATAGGCCTAGATTATGCAAATTAGGTGTGGGGATGACCGGATGATTACGTAAATTCGTTGTGTTATCTGTGGGTGTTGTATGGGTTTTAATTAGTTTGAAACTGATGATTTGTAAAATGAAGGGAAACTACAGCGACGCAAAGCTCAATCGCAAAGGCTCTTAAACAATCGAAGACTCCAACGCTCGGATTAGAGGATATATCGTTTACGAAGCTGTTATTTTGGAGTTATTCTTTGAAGTCTCCCAGCAAGGTGTCACTATTGCTAGTTGAAAACTTTTAACTTTAATCTTGACGATATGAAACACCATCGACAAAGGCAATTTTTGAATGCAACATTGCGATGTTGGCTGTATGAATGGTTTTGATTGCTGCCAATAAAAAACAATTAAATATCGTTGAATTATTCAATTAAATCGTTGAAAATGAATCATTAAGCGACAAGCGTCGGCTAAAAATATCCTTGCTCTGCTAAACAAACGGTAAAAATTTAGCTACACAAGTTCCTAGTAGTAATTTGAAACAATTATTTCATCTTAAAAGATATTTTGAAAATATTCGATTGCCATATAGATTTCGGGAGTTGTAGTTGATTGCCACTGGGTCTGTGGGATATCTGAGTCCTGGAACGGGCTTTTATGGAACGGGCCACGGGCGTTCCATAAACAACTATTATCGACCATTATATTTACAACCTTAAGTACTACTCGAATTCAGTTATCAATGGAAAGAATAATAATCAATCGGATTTTGTTAAAATCTAAAGTGGTTCTTTTTAACCGTTTAATATTGTTCTTGGACTATAATACGACTGCAGTACTACTTCGCGATACGGCAACATCAATGCATTCTTATTCCGTAATGGTACTGATGACAATATTGGAAATTAGCTGAAAGAAACATTTCATGATGAAATCCTTCCTTTGTCACAGGTATAGGGGATGATAACGTATACACTATACATAGACGTAATACGAAGTACGAACACATACTTTTCTGGTTTAAAAAAAATCCTCGACTCATCGTAGGTGATTAATCTATATTCTTTCAATAAAATAAATACATAAAGCACATAAAAAGATATTACCTAACCAAAGCTATCGAACATTATAATAAAAAAGACGACGACGGACGACCAGTGCATAAAAAATTATCCACTTTCGAGGAGAAAAGCTCTTTCGATTCTGGAAACTGAAATACTAAAAGGCCGATTTATAAAGAAGTTTCCTATCGTTTCCTGTAAAAATGGGCTTTTCTATGACGTTAGTAGTATCGTGCATGCAGCATGCCACTCATTCATCAATGAAAAGTACGAAGAAACCACCTTCGTTCTTATGAATCTCGCTTATTGCATTAAAAAATGTACTGCTGCACTGATATTGCTATGGAGTAATAATTACAGTAACGGAAAAAAATATAACAGTTATACTATATAGTTTGTATATTTCTTTTTTTTTCAATATGACGCTATCCTTCCGACCAATCAGTTATACACTTGCGACTGCATCAACTTTTTTTAAGATTCAATAACGCATATTCGAATCCATATCACAGGCTTTAGTTAATCCGCACTTCACTGGTGAAATGTGGGATTAATTAAAATTGTTTAACTGCACTGAATTATAGTTTTAGAATAAAATAAAAGTAACTTGCTAATCTAAAATGATGATGGAGATGCGGAGGATTGAACTCCGGACTTCTCACATGCGAAGCGAGCACTCTACCTCTGAGTTACATCCCCTTGTTTCATATACTCAAAAATCATTACGTATTTATTATATGAAATAATAAATACATTTGTAGAAATAATTTATTTCTACAAATCTGATTCCTAATAATCTTGTTCTTTATCAATTGATTAATATTAAAGAAATTGACAATATAATTACACATGCCACGTAAAATAACAATTCTTCGATTCCAGTCCATGAATTGAAAAGGTGGCGTAATAGAGAAAACAGGAAGGAGTACAACCTCCAACATGATTGAGTTGAAAATCAAATGATTGTGGTCGCGCTCATGATGTACGTAGAATTATTTTCCGACTTATTTTCCGGTTACGAGCTTGCTGGCGGCTGTATATACTAATAGATTGTTGATGAATACTTGTAACGAATCCAGCGGAAAAAGAAAATGTTTTTTAAGGCGACATTTCGGTTATTGTCAGTATCTTGGTGTCGATGATATAAATGTTCTTGTCGTAAACTATTCTTGTCACTATTAATGCTGAATGCTGCCAGAAATTACAGCACATTATAATTACACATACTCTTGAGCCACTTTTGGGATCAATAGAAGAAAAAGAGGAATTCAACGAGTGGGTAATATGCTTGCAAACATTTTGTTTCACGAGCGGCACCGTTTTACTAGACCAAAAGCTGAATGATCTTTTGTTGCGCGTTTTGGAAAGGAATCTCGTCATCTTCTTCTGTTTTATTTTTATTGACTTGCTTGAATTTCTTACCTTTGCGGTAGTCAGAGGACATTTTCCTACTTGTGACCTCAATATAATCTTATAATGACGCGAATAGTTGGTAGTGTATACAATGATTTGCTGTCTGATTCTTTCTTATGTCAAGTATATGATGAAAAAGCGTACTACATTCTATAATTTTTCCGATTTATTAAAAATATATTTATGCTATATAACAGTAATTATTGGTCGAAAAATTTAACACTAAAAAAGGGCACACAAACTCTGAAAAAATGGTATAAAATTGAATACATAACTGCCCACGACGTGACTCGAACACGCAACCTTTCGATCTGGAGTCGAACGCGCTACCATTGCGCCACGCAGTTGTGATGTAAAGCAATCAGGAACAATAACTATATCATATAGATCTCACATTGTATTTCAATACGATTTATTTTATGTTTCAAAAATAATACGGACTAGAACTCATTCTAGAAATTATCGCGATACCCATTATGGTATCGTATCAGAAACTTTTCTAAATCACACCAAGTCAGCAAAAAAAAATAACCAGCATCGTCTCTTTTCCAATATTTTTTTTTCTTTTTCTCTATCATCGACATTATCATTATTTTATGTTTTTATAAGAATAAGCTTACACCAACAACAAAACTCTGGTTTTACTTGTGTTAAATGTTTTTTTTTGTGCCGTCTGAATACATGGCATACATGACCATTGTGATTGAAAAAAATAGGGAAGTTAGGTATGTTATAGCTGTTTTTGTAACTGAAGATCAATTGACACACAAAACTTCAATTGTCAAAGATACTGTTGATCCACTTCTATACACAAACAGGCCACCGCAGGTCATCGGCTACTTGCGGTTCTTTGAGAATGTCAAATAAAATATATTTAGATTTTAGAGTCGTCGAAGAAATAATCTAGAAAATATTCAACCATTTCTTTCTCATTCACTTTCAAAATTATTCTGTTTACTTATTTCAACAGTGAACTTACTACGTCATTAAACCGTTTTCAATATGGAACCCCAGCGATCACATTCCCATCGGTCGCCTTTTTGGGTACGCTTAGCTGTACCAACTACCAATAAGTCACGAATCAGCCCATTTTAAGCGTCGTTTCGTCATCTCTCCCCCCCCTCCCCCCAACCCTGTTGAAATCTGACTTTTTTTAATTTGAACTTTTTAAAATTAATCCTAAATTTTATTCGAACGTTGATTTTTCCTGACAATTAATAAATAATCGACTATAAATGACTTTAAATTACTGTACTTCAAAAGTGAAGACAATATGAAGTTGTAAAACAAATTCGTATTCCTGGCCCCCTCATCAGGATAACTGCTCTGCAAAGGTCCTACTGAGATTTGAAATCGGATTGCCGGATTCAGAGTCCGAAGTGCTAACCATTACACCATAGAACCACATGGAAAATTTGGTTTAAATGATATAAGTTTTAATCAATCAATTATGAAAATAATGTTTTTTTTAAATAAAATAATTTTTTTACCTCAGCCAAGTCTTTCTGATTGGTTGCATTCCCCATTTTTTAACCATTAGTTAACGCTCTAAAGGTGTAAAGGTATGGAAAATTATGCATACCAGGTATAAGTTTTTTTGGTTTTCTTGCATTAAAATCAAAAAGGAAAAAAGGGAAAATTCCTCCAGCAATTAACACTAGCTGCTCATGGTTAAACAAGCTAGCACTTTGATTCATCAGTGTAAATAATGTGAGTTGGCCTAGTACAAGACAAAACAGAAAATATTAAGTACCATTGAATAATGTCCCATGATGATGTGAAATCATCAGCTCATCATCAATGCCTGTGGTCCTCTTTTTCCGTCGGTTTTATTCCTTGTCTGTTCGTTTACGTGAGATATCATCACACGCAGTAAATCAACACAAGAAGGCTCTTGCTACTAAAAAACAGCCAAACAGGTATTTATTACTGTATTTTATCATTCATTTTTTAATGAGAATATGAGCTCCATTACAATATTTCTGTACGGTATATATTTAGATGCACAACCAAAAGAAAAAGCAGAACCATTTACACAATTTTTTGGAACGTGATTACTCTAAAAGTAATCAAAGCATCATTGGCGGACACAAGAAGGGCCACAAACGCAATGGGAAATTAAAATGTCCAAATTACAGTTTCTCATCGGATTTTTTATCGAATGGTGAGGGGTAGGACGAAGCAAGTGATTCGGAGATGTTGGTCTAGACGGCCTCGACAAGAAAACAGTTGTGATATTTTTTAAAGTAAACATTTGGAGTATAGTGCGGTACATCAATGTTGTGTTATTCATCATTAGAAAAAGTTTATGTTTTAACCAATGGCACAATGATAAAAACAAAGATGTAAGAAAAAAGCCCTCGAGTCATTATTTCAATCTTCCGATATCTTCTACGTAATGTTATCCATCCAATATAAGTATATAACACATAAAAACCATTCTATAATTGTCTTTTGATGTCAATAATAAAATGCAAAACATAACTAATGAATGAATCAAATATGAAAGAAAACCGTGTTAATGTAACCAATGAGGGTTTCCCGAGCTGTGATTATTGCTAGTTGACAACTTTTACCAATACCCCGCCTTGACGGTGTGAAACACCATCGACAACGGCAATTTTTGAATGCTCGCAAGAGCCCCTTATACAATCGAATTTAACGCAGATGTTGGCTGTATAATACAGTCAATATTTTGATTGATGCCAATATAACGCAGGTTAATGTCGTTGATGAACGAAAAGGCTGGGTACAATACTATACGTTTTCCGTGGTATGACCGTTAAGAAGGAAGGCGGCGGGGAAAGCGGGAATATATATACAAGGAGAATTGCTATGTGAATATGTGATTAAATATGTTTTGAACAGTTCTTTTAAACTACGTGTCGAACCGAATTAAAATCCATAGAAAGGACGAAATATTCTGAAACACACACTGAGCTTGGTTAAAATTTCCATGCTACTGCTGGTCCCGGATTAGAGGATTGTTTTTGCTTCGCTCAAAAAACGTTGGCTCGCAATTCAAAATTTTGCGTCGGAGATGCAGCTAATTGACGCAAGCACTTCACGTCCGAGTTACATCCCCGTTATAATATTAATTTGAGAAATATGATAAACATTTACCGCTATACTATGCCTGTATACTGTTTAGGTCTGTACAGGCGTTTCCTCTATAAAAATCTGAATTTTCTATTACGTTAGTAGTGTCAGGCATGCCACCCATTCATCAACGAAAAACATAAAGAAACAATCTTCGTTTTTATGGATCTCGTCTATTGCATTTGAAACTGCGCTATTATACTAATAATATACTGCTGTGGTGTAATAATTAACGAAAAAGAAATATAGTATTTATACAATAGCCCATATATTTATATTCTGCAATATGAGTTATGGTGCTGTTAACCTACCAACCTGGTTATCAGTTAGACACTTTCAAGTGTATTTACTTATTGAAAATTCAATAAATGCATTCGAATCTATATCATACACTACAGGAAATCGCACTCCACAGAGACATTTATGATCAATTAAAATAGTTTAATTCCCCTGAATCGTATTTTTTTATAGCAATAACACACACTTTTCGTTAATAAACAGGAGAACATTCCGGTAGATTTTTTTCCTCACTGAAAGGGATCAAATCTAAAATGATTATGGAGATACGGAGGACTGAACTCCGGACTTCTCACATGCGAAGCGAGCACTCTACCTCTGAGTTATATCCCCTTAACTCAGGTGATCGAAATTATCATATGAGCAAACCTCAAGCAGAAAAATATGCTGCTTTCATCAAGACCATATCAATGAGGAGAGAGATAATCACTGCTCACTACTCGCAAAGACCATCACACTTGGCTGAAAACCACCCACCGGTCAAGTTTGTATTGGAATGGCTGATATTATATCAGAGGGGAAAATTCTTGAAATGACAAAAAAGCTTGCCGGCTAATAATTGGAACCGCATTCTCCATATGAAAGTAAATTCAACTTAAATTAAATATTACTCTACGTGACCATCATGCTCAAATCCACCCCAACCCCCACCCCCTGTTACAATCCCACATATTATTTTTCATTTCTTTATAACTACCTCATTTCCATGCCCCACCCTATGTTTAGTTTACAAAATAGCCCTGCTGTTGATCTGAAAATGTCTGGTGATTAAACTAAAAAATCTCCTCCCTAAAAGTGCTAATCCCTAAAAGTGAGAGATCATTTATATGAACGGCATCTAACTTACTTAACTAACTTAACATCTAACCGGTATGGTGTCCAAACAAAATCTTAATTTTGCTGCTTACACCAAGATACAAATACTTAGTAACTTGGGATAGCAAAACCAGCCAGTGGTTCAATTCATAACAGAGTAGGCTCTCACCTGAATCAATCTCTAAAGATAAGACCATCGAACTGGCCAGAAAACTTGCTAGATAACACAAACGATACTTCTTATAGCTAGCCAAAAGAAATTTATTACGTTTCAGTTTTATCAACGTATTTTTCACAACTCACAACACGCAGTGAACTTACTACGTCATTAAAACCGTATGTAATAGGGGACCCCCCCCCCCCCTGTGCATGTGACATGTGACTGTGCATTATCTATGACCAAGATAGGTGATGGCACGTTCTTCGAACACTATATACCATTTTCGAACCACATTACTAGAAGCAAACCTATAGCAGAACAAATAATCTGCTGCTTTCACCAAGATCAAGGATAGAGATGATCACTCCTCACTTTTCGCCAAGACCATCAAACTTGGAAGGAAAATCACCCAGCAATCAAGTTTATATCGGAATGATTTATATAGGTTACCAAGAGAGGAGAGACTTATATTTCGTATATAGATTTGGCAATATAGACTAGACGAGAGATGATAAAATAAAGAAGATTTTACAGCTTAACCCCCCCCCCCCCCCAATTAAAAGTGAGGCACCATTTTTATGAACGGTGTTGATAACAACAGGAAAAAAAAACCCAAATTTAGCCCCCAATGAAAAAGGATATGTATAGAGAACTAATACACTAAGTCACTAACCCAACCCCAATAACGAGAGCAGCAGAAAAATTAGTTGGAAGAAGAGGTAAAAATAGTTATATACCAGTTTTCACTTTGAAATAGTTCCACATGTATGACTTATTTATGTATATACGTCAGCAGAGCGCCTAACCTTGCTATGAGATATAAAGGCGGAATATATCGCTTCCGCAGATCTCGAAACGTGCCAAATGTGCCAACGTTCGAGCAGCGGAACAAGGCAGCAAAGGGAAACAAGTAGTCGGTTGCCATCGCCAGTTCAGACGGGAGCCAAATGGTTGATCTCGTCCCGACGCAGGCTCAACCCAGCGTTGACGTGAACCAGGTAACGGCGGTTATACTCGAAAAGCTAGAAGCGTCCCCAAGGGACCCAGCGAAAGGCGCAGCCCAATAAGGGTAAAAATGTAATAAAAACAGCATGCCATAAAATTATATATTGTTTTGAAACTTACGAAATGCTATACTTAACTCGTATAGGCAACCCCAGAGGAGCTGATTGAGAGACAACTCGTGGGTTTCAGAGAAGTCGGCACAGTGGAAGAAGGACAACTTAATTTTGGCAGAAGATGAAGGAGTTGGAATCAACGTCCCGGCAACCGCAGAAAACCTGGTACAAGCACAAGTTCACCAGGAACCACAACCACAATCAATTGAACAAGCTGTGGTTTCAATCAAACCAGTTCAGCTAAAATTTTATGAGATCCCAATCAGCACGCAGTCGACTCGGACTAGGGCTCGGCCAAACACTCTGGTCCAGACTGCCACGTCAGCTCGACCTATCACGGACCGCGTCCGACATCAAATGCAGGGTCGACTTATTGAATCCAGCAAAGACCTCTTGAGTACATCCGGTAGATTTGATATGACCACGTCGGAAGATGATGCTCGCTTTAAAACAGAGCTTTAAAACAGTGTCGCCACAGATCCAACAAATTTTAAAGGAAAAAAAGCAGAAGGTTTGTCAAAACAACCGACCTGACTTGGATAATATTGGCCGAAAAAAGAAGAAAGAATATGTTATTCTTATTCCCAGTAAATTCCCATACAAGCAAGTTATTATGTTGAATGAAAACTTATTGGAAATCATTTCCTTTCTTTCGGAAAAAGAAATATCTCTTAGTTCTTAATTTCTCATCATTCTACGAATTAAGTAGAATAATGAGAAAATAAGAAAAGACGACTTTCTTCTTCCGTGACTCGTAGAAGAGTGAGGCCAGACGGCAACGTTTTCCATGCGACAGAAAGGAGATGGGCGTGGAAATTGGTCGAACTGGCGAGAAATATGAATAAGTTACACGCGTCCACAGCGTTGCTATGCGGATGTAAAAGTTTTTTTGCTGAAATAAATTTAAATGTTATTTACTATTGTAATTAGAAGATATTTTATTTGTATACCGTATATAATATAACCTTCAACAAATTGTGGCAAATTAGAGTCATTAGGTTCCACAACTTCTTTAACTAAACATCAATCAGTAAATATAAGTTAATACAAACAAAATCTATATTTTTATTACCATCAATCTCGTTATCAATAATCGTTATAAATCACGATCCTTGTTACATCATCAGTAGACTTATTGTTGAGAGACTGATGAGAGATAGACGAGATTTTGTCAATGGTTTGTGTAGAGACGTTGATGGTTACAATCGATGATTTGTTAGACGATGATGCCTCCCTCTCTAGCACCAATCCACGACAAGCAAGCTTCCATTTTTCTTTTCAAAACGAAATCTGGATACTTATTTTCTAAGTTGTCCGCTAAAGTTATAAGATAGCCGTCAATTGAGTGTCACAAATGAAGTAGAAATCCAGACTTTCATTCAATCGCAGCAATGAAAAGACGTGAATGGCTCGTCCATCATTTGTATCGACTGTCTGATGTTGCTACCGGGCTTCAAGACCATGCAGCTGCACCTCTTCATAACTAAGGCATCACAACGATGTCATCATCATGAATTTTAAGGTCCTCAAAAGTGGGCATAGATTGGACGCGATCCCGGACTTAGGAACGCAGTTGAAAGCTCCACATCTAGATGGAGAAGCGAACGACCTGTTGGTTGAATAGTTGATGAGTTGGACAGGGGATACTCTTGGGTTCCAGTAAGACAATTTGCTCGAAGAAGAACCGGCGTGAGGTCTTCTCGGACGATTCGGTGAAGATATACTAGCTGATAAGGACGTTGTTATAGCTCAATTTGGCTAACAAAACGGTCTAGATGAATGGAAAATGGAATTCCCAGCTTCAATATTGGCACTTCTTTATTGCGGCATCTTCCTAATTATTGACGTTCATTTTTTTTTAGAAAACAAAAATCAAGATCATTTGAGATGGGGAGAAGACTTTTGAGCTACACTCTTAATTTTTAATTATTAAAAATTGTAGGATATATATATATATATATATATATATATATATATATATATATATACTCTCGTTACTTAGCACTCTGAGGCATAGAAAATAAAAACTAATCTTTAATGAAGTCACCACCCATAAAAAGTCGTGTTCTCTTTTAATTGCGGAGAAATGGTTATGTATACCTAAGAATATACGTAAGAAAACTAAAAAGACTGCACACTAGGTCGGTACAGCGTATAACGGCCAGTTAAAATAAGATATCTGGGAATTTAGCCTTAATGTAACGGCCCGTTACATTAATACCCGTTACTAACGGGGTATGAAGTGCTCTGTTTAGCCTAGGTTTATTTGGTACATCAATTGTAGAGATACACTTTTCTTTTAAAACTTGGTGGCCCTGAAAAGGGCCGATTTGTTTTAAAGGAGTTCGATGGATTTACTTGGTACTGGTGTACTTGGTGACGGCCAAGTCATCATGTCTGGTCGCGGAAACGGAGGCAAAGTCAAGGGGAAGTCAAAGACCCGATCATCCAGGGCCGGACTTCAGTTCCCCGTCGGTCGTATCCACCGTATGCTCCGTAAGGGATCCTACGCTGATCGTGTTGGTGCCGGTGCTCCCGTCTACTTGGCTGCCGTCATGGAGCACCTCGCCGCTGAAGTGCTCGAGTTGGCCGGTAACGCTGCCCGTGACAACAAGAAGACCCGCATCATCCCTCGTCACCTTCAGTTGGCCATCCGTAACGACGAAGAGTTGAACAAACTTCTCTCCGGTGTGACCATTGCTCAGGGTGGTGTCCTGCCCAACATCCAGGCCGTCCTTCTGCACAAGAAGACCGACAAACCCGCCAAGGCTTAAACGCTCTTCATCCTTAGCATACTACCAAACGATTTCAAAAAAGATTCGCTACTTGTTGTTAATGTTACATAGGTACTTGTATATTTTCCCTGGCGGTATAGCTAATAATAGTAAACAATACTATCTGACGCCGTGAAAGGATTTGCTGCCTCACCTGACTGTTATTTTCTGCGCTTTAGTCGACATCTCGTATGTGGTGCTTGTGTTCGTTTTTTATGCTCGCAAGTGATTGTTACAGTAACTGATCCTATACTTCATTTATTAACTAATCAAATAAAGTTTTTATTCAACTTCTGTCGGTATTCCTGTATTCTTTCAACCTAACTAATATCTGATTTTGTGTTAAAAATTTATATGCTGGTCAAAAACAAGAGTCATAACTCATAACAATTACAATGCATGAAGAGTTTTCTTTTCACAGAAGTTTAAGCTTCCTTTGTACATTAATACGGTACGCGCTTTTTCTCCCTAAGAATGTCAACGAACATATCACGTGCAAGCTCTTTTTTTTACTACTTAAATTTTCCTATTGAACCATCCAAAGATTTTGTTTTATAGGATTTCATTTATTATATTATGTTGCAAGCAAACACTATGATTTTATATAAAAAGATTTGTTCAGAATCATGAGCAATTTGGTATAGTTAATAAACGATAGTGTACTGAACTATGACAAGATTTATTTATGACCAGCATAATACATCGGCACACCGCATTATAATAAGGACATAGGGTCGTTCATAAATAAAAAGTAGAGCTGAGTTAAATCAAAAGCACACAAGAATTCCATGGAATGTCTAATATTAAACGGAACGTTTTAACATAAATCCATCCAATTCTGATTGTAATGCTTCGATTACTTGAACGACTCCAAAGTGAGATTCTTGAGAATATTCGAGATCTTGGGCGAGGCTCTTTTCTTCTTTTTTCAGAGCATTTAGTTGACCATCCATCAGCTTCATTTCATCGTCTAAAAATTTGACTTTCTCTTCTACCGGTTTCATAGATACACCGTCATCTTCCACAATGAGCGCAGAGAGACTCATTTCACGAGGGTTACAATGCTGCAATCCCAAGTACTCTACCATCGTCCTTCTTTTTTCTATCTCGTCGATTCCCTTCTGGACGTTCATCTTCTTTGAATTGATTTCTTCCACCTCTTCTTCGGCAATCCGCGCTCTTTCTTCCATCGCTTTCAATCGAATTTTCAGCAACTGGATCTCATCTGTAAATAATGAAAGTTGCCTATTTTATAAGAAATGCTATTTAGAAAAGAAAGAAAAACACTTTATTATTACCAACTTGATTTTCTTCGTCCTCATTTTCTAGGTTCAACACTGTAAACATAAAAGTGATTAAGAAGCGTAATACTAAAAATGAATTTACCTTCGACTTAAGTTACCTTTGATGAGTGATGGTGTAAGGATGTTATGAAGAACCACACGGCATTCTTTAATGCCAAATTGTTTTCGCAGTCTTGCTTCCGACCGCACCCCCTACAAAATGAATTAAACTTTAGTACCTAAACCATAGGGTCTTAGTTCAAAAAGCTAAATATTATAGGTACCTCAATACGAGTTGATTTTAGGTTTTGATGATGCCCGGATTTGAAGTGGTGGTCTACGGAAGATTGGTAATTCGATGAGAAACTGCAATAGAAGCATTTGTATTTCCCGTTCCGTTCGTGGCTCATCTTGTGACCCTTCATGCTGCCGGCATTGCTGGTAGAGAAGTCGCATTCCAAACAATTGATTAACCGAGTGCGTAGTGGTTGCGATGGAACCGCCGTAGTGGACAAAGGATGCTTCTTTTCGGCGTGTGTCAATATGTTGTACCGAGATGTCGTTCGGTAGTTACAGTCTCCGCAGTAGATGTATCTTTGTCTCTTCCTCCCATTCGAAGCGACGTGCCACTCTCCTCGAGTTCCTTCCGGTGCTGAGACGAGAGCATCTTCCACAGCCTAAAAACATGACCAATAAAATACATGAAAATACAAATTTGAATGCAAATATTACCTGATAAGTTCCCTGTGCAACTTTGTGGCCTCTCTTTTTGCGCTTATTGGACAGAGGTGGAAGAGCTGAAAGAGAGAAGGGGTGCGCCCTTTTGGCGTGCCTCTTCAGAATGAAACGAGAAGTGGATTTGAATAGGTGGCAATCCCGACAGGATAGAAGAGATCGTTGACTTTTCTGTGAAGATCCCGCAGCGTTTTTATTAACTCTGGCTTTCTCTGTATTCTAAAATATGAAAATAAAATTGATAATAATGGATCTATTGCTGATTGAATAACTACAAAATAGTTACCAGTTGTTCACCCGTGTTGTTGTTATTCTCGTCCATTTCCCGATAGTGAAGTTTCAAGTGAACAGTCAGACTACCACGATTGTTACGCGAGAAGCTGCATAGATGACACTGATGTTCGGCATGATGATCTCGATGGTGGGCGACGTGTCGCTTCAAGTCGATTTTGTATTTGGTCTTAAACGGGCAGTGAGCGCAGTGGAAACGGTACTTACAGAGTTAGGAGTAAAATCGATGAAAAAAAGAAGATGCTTTAGAAAACTGGATAAATTTAAAAATATACCTCATTTTCACTAGCGACAAGATCTTTCTTGTCGATTTTGCTACGATGAAATCGTCTCACGTGACGGGCTAAGTGGCTCTTAACATTCACAGAGAAAGAGCACCACGGGCATTGGTGTGCAGATTTCTCATCGTGATGCACTCGGTGACGCTTGAAGTGTCCTATATTTTTGGTCTCGTACCCGCATTCTGCACATTGATGAATTTTAGCCGATGATGCTGTTGCAAGAAGCGCTGAAGTGGAAGACGGATGGGTACTCATCACATGTTTCACCAAATTGGAGCGAACTGCTTTGTAACCGCAATCACCACAATAGTAAATCCTAAATCGTGGCCCACCATTGGGAGGATAAAACCACGACCATTCTTCTTTCTAAATAATATTAAACTTAGAATTAGAAACAGAAAATGCACTGTATAGATGGAATTAATATTGATACCTGGTTATTGGTGCTGGTTATTGGGTGAGAATCATTTGTCTGGGAGTAGTAAACATCTCTTTTGACGGATTTCTTATGATGAACCTGTTTGTGCAGCCTCATTCTATGAGGTAAATTGGTCCGGTATTTGCATCGAGAGCAGCCGAGCTTTGGGATGAAATTATGTCGGCCATTCAAAACTTTTTTGTTGGTGAAGTTTTTCAGTTGACCAAATTGTCCTTTGGGCTTCTTAAGAGCTTTTGATGTGGAAACAGGAAGAGTTGAAGTAGAGGAAGGATGAAGCTTTTTGATGTGGCTCTTCAATGGTTTCCAATGGCAGGCTCTGTATGGACAGTCACCACAATAGTGGAAATTCTTCCTTTGGCTGTTGTTCCGGCCAAAGAAGTAGTACTTCTCCCTCTCGCCAACATTTAATGGGTTGATGATGGGAAGTTCTGATTCTTGTCTGGTTCTAAATTCTGCCTCAGGATCAGTTTTTATTGCTGGTATAATGATGAAGGATAGGAATCAGAGCCTCTCTGTCCCATATTACTGCTGTGTAATTTTCATGACATTACCTATAAAAAAATTGAGTATTAAGAGTTTAACTGTGTTTGTATATAAAAACTTTTCAGCTGCTTTAAATAAAAAGATAGCCTTAACATGTAAACATGGGGGGAGAGAAAGTCAACAAGGATCCTCTTTTTAAGGTAATATACATTAGCTGCAGTTCATCAAACTTAAATGAAAATGCAGCCAAAATCCCCAGCCACTCACCAGTAAATGAAAGAAAGCAATTAAAAGCTATGGAAATAATAGCACCGTTTATAAAAAAAATCAAATTTCTAATGGACAGATAGCACCTTCCCGACGGGTGAAAGTCAATTTGAAAACAAAAACAACCTTACCTTTATTCGTCTGCTATTTTTTTTGGTGAGAAGGTATGGGATAAACAGGAATATTGCTTGGACATGGTCATCTCAACGGCCAACGCAAAAATAAAAACGGAAATAAAATAAAAGAATAAATCCAACTCAATCTATGTATACCTTTCATTTCATACATACTAGAAGAAGGTCTGCAAAGGATAGAGATTTGCGTATTTAATTTAAATTTATAGTACAGTACGTCAGTACTTTCGTAAACTTTTTAAAAAATCATCTGGTTCTTCGATTTTTTTATTACATGTATAGGCTACATAATTTCATAGTAAATTTTAAAAGTCGATGTTTGCCTGCTATAAACTAGTGCATCGTACTACAGTAGTAGAAATAGCAGCTTTTATGTTTATAAATACCCGCTTTCCTTTATGTCAACGGCCACACCACGTAGAACGTACCCGGTCTCGTCAACTCACTGAAGTCAGGTTACGTCGGGTCCCATTAGTTCTTGGATGGGTGACCGCTTGAGAATTCCGGATGCTGTTGACGTAAACTTTTACTTCTTTTTTCGAATTTGTGATTTTTGTGAATCATTCTCATAGATATTTCATTGGGATTTTTTGATTGGCAGTAATCAAAAATATTATTTACTACAAAATTTATAGAGTAAATATTGAAGTTCTTTTATATGAGGTTCTCTTTCGAGCATTCAAAAATTGCCGTTGTCGATGATGTTTCACATCGTCAAGGCGGGGTATTGGTTAAAGTTTTCAACTAGCAATAATCACACCTCGGGAGACCCTCATCGGTTATGATATTGCCACTGCGCAAAGCTGATTTTGATTTTTAAAAATTTGGTCTACTTCAATAGAATTGAAATGGTTATGTTCCACACGAAAAATTGGGGAATGATAATTGAATACAAAAATAGTACGAGCACGGTTTCCTTTCAAATTTCAACCATTCTATATTTTAGAATGGTCGATCGTTTATTTCTTTTTCCATTTACGTATTTCAATTTATTTATTGGCCATATTTGATGATTGTGTGTTGTTATGTGAGTATTGGATTTAAAATGTTGCGTACAAGAGATAAAAGGACATAAATTATATGACCTGGGGGCTTTTTCCCTACTTCTATGGCTTTATATTAGTGTACATTGCTATATCATTAATAGCTGTAGCTGATGATAGTACACTCTTTTTTAAATTATGCTGTTAAGAGGTGGTACTTTTGTACCAAGTACAGACAAATTTAATAGATTAGTATATATAAAATGACCACTTGTTTAAACGAATTGGTATAATATCACAATTTGATCACAATTACCAATTTATTTATCACAATGATCGATGTTTTGCTATATATAAACACCTTTTCAAAAGATGGATTTGATACAAAAATTATACCTTGAAAATAATAAAGAATCAATAAGAGGGATATGTGATATAACATATAATAAGGATATTTTAAGGACCCAAAAAGTAATGTATATTTTGGGGGTAAAAAGCAATGCAAACTTGCATATTCTTATATTTAAAATAGTTAAATAGGAGATAATCGGTTTCTATTCCTCGAGTATAGCGCGCAAAGAGCTGCTGCTAATTACCGGATTTTTTTCCACGCAATTCCATATCGATCAAAACATGATGGGATATGAATGGGCTACGCAATATAAAAATCATTAAAGAAACTTAGAATGCGTATAGCTTATTGACGATCACAAAGGCATAATATTTAAATCTAAAGAGTCTATCAATCGTATCTTTTCATTATAAACAATGTAATTTCTCTTCTTTGCTGGAAAGTTCATGTTACGGTAGCGCAGTTCACACGAGTGGATGAGATATTATTGGTTACGCATCGCCTAGCTAAATGATATTTTAAAAAATTAGATTGCTGAAAACTATTTATCTTTACCATAGTGAATATGTTATGTATACTTCTTACATGATTTGGAAGTCGTATTAATTGGTGGGATGGGCACCGCAATCCCGCATGCATTCCCTCTTTGTATTTAAGATGTTTCCAAGATGAATACTGCAACCATCAACCGTTTTTTCCTCGCATATTTTCAAACTCTTATTGTAACCGAATAAATGCTGCCGAAACATAGAGTACTAATGCGATATAGGCGATCTGAAATGTATCCACAGTATATAATTGAAGTTGAAAGCATTATCCTTTTATAATAATTTAAAATGGTTCATAAAAATATTATTATACATGATAAAAGACAGTAACCTCCTGTTTATTATTTTTTATACGTTATAGCGCATATTGTGCCAAACTTATTGGTTAATGTACATCAATCTGTATACTGAAAATTGCTTAATATACTATTTATACATTGCTAATCACCATTAGTAATAGGATATTCGTTAATATATGCTCAACTAGACGATTATCATGCTTGTAAATGAATATAATTACTAAACATAATTTAAAAAATAAAATTTTTCATCTTTAAATTGCTTCTTCTTGGTTCAACTTCAAATTTTCATAGCTTATTATAAACTGATGTCTTTGTTTTCAATAATTAAATGTCAAAGGATATGAATAAAACATGAAAGAATTCGTAGGTCTATAATAGTGGTCAGTTGATATAGGAAGTACGATCATTCACAGTACATTATAATTTCCTGCATTTAATTATATTTTGAGCTATTAATAAATAATATAATAGTTGCAATTACCAATGTATTGTGAATCAAACACCTTTATTCAAGCAGTACCAGAAATTAAAGAAATTATATGTACAACATATTGGGCAAATGTTATATTCTCTTGGCCAACTATAAATTGTAGACTGCAAAGTCTACGGTGAAACACAAGAATGGATGCATCCACCTTTCGTTTCAAAGATATTTCCCCAGTGATGATTGCAACCGTCAACAGTGGTAGTCAAACATTTGTTTTGCTCCTCATTATAAGTCCACATCTGCTTAACATTTGACTTATCGCAACCCTTACGAGTAGATCCGATGGCACCGGTAACACAGCGCCTAATAGCTAATTAATTAAGAAAAATTCACAAACAATACGAAAAAATTATAAATATTTATTAAAGTAAAGATATACGTTTGATACCTATTATAGCTAATATAGCTAGAGTTAATGTGATATATTTCTTACGTGCTGGTTTGCTAGTCTCAATTATAGGTGCCAAAACACAAGTTCCGATACATTCACTCTCCGTTTTGAAGATATTTCCAAAGTGGTGATTGCAAGTGTCAACAGTTATAGTCACACATTGGTTCTGCTTCTGATTAAAAGTCCATATCTGCTTCACATGGTCGTTTCCGCAATACATATTAGTAGATCCGGTTCCGATAACACATCGCCAATAAGCTACATGATTTATAACAAAAAAACAAAGCATTACGTTTGCTATTTTAGTAATAATTACAATTAATTTCCTATATTTCTTACGTGGTTTGGTAGTCTCCATTATGGGTGCTAACAAACAAGTCCCATTGCATTCACCCTCCGTTTTGAAGATGTTTCCACCGTAAATATTGCAACCATCACCCGTCTTTTCCTCACACATTTTCAGGTTCTCATTGAAAGTCCACATCTGTCTTTTAAGGAACCAAGGGCATGTCCTTTGAGTTATTGAAATTCCTTCGAAACATTGATGTCCTGAAATACATAGGTATAGTGTAAAAGTACAAAGCATTGCCCTTTTTAAAGTATAATTTGAGAAATGTATTTTTCAATCGTCAAATTTAATATATTTTTTCATATTTTAAATATAGTACCTCTAAAAATGTAATAAAAGTTATACGCAAGGCATGACTTTAATAGGTAGGCCTAATGTTAATTGAAAATATTTCTTCTTTAAATCAATGCAGCATATATAAAGCATAATTGTTCGTTCCAAGTTCGAACGATTAATTTAAATATATATACGCAAAACACTTTTTTGCTCATGTTTCCTCTTATGGTCGAACTTGTACTCTTTATTCGTATACCAAACAAATTATCTTGTACCAATGTTTTTAGTATTACCAAAAATTCTATTTGAAATCAAGTGATTATTGGAAATAGTACGAATTTCCACCTTAAGTTTAACCTTAACTTGAAGTATTTGTACAGTGAAATGTTTGATCAAGTTGTTAAAAATAAGATTTTTTAGTAAATGTAACTTGAATCGTTAAGATAATAAAACTAGAACCCCCCACCTATCTTCTAAAATGAAAGCCATTAGAAAAAGTTTAACCCCCCCCCCTCTCCCTGTATGTCAACTTTAAATCAATGTGTAACATAATATAGGTTTTTTGTACGTGGTTTGATGGTCGACTGAAATTCCTCAACCTGACTATTGCCTGATTCTCTTTCTCCACTCTTGATCAAGTTCTTGTTGAGATCGTCATGGAGGCTATTCATAACAGCGCTCATTACAAGAAAAGCAATCAAAAAAGCCATCTGAAAAATGTATTCATTAATCTATGGTTATTTCGATTTAAACATTTTAAAATTTGATTATAGATTTGTACCTTCTAAAGCGGAGAGATGCGTTATACTGTTGTGGGATTGAAAAATAATGACTTGCGTATTTTACTCTAAGAGAGGAAATACTGAAAAAATGTGCATTGAAGGGGGGCGGAGAGACCTTCACAGAGATTAGAATGAATTTTAGGACGCAATGCTTGTTTGGTGAATTGGTTCACTGCAAGTAAGTTGTTGCGTAGCTAGAGCAATATTTATAAAGCTATGGATTAAGCAATGATTTTGGCGGAGGCGGTCAGAAAAAAAATCGTAGTGCGTTATCATATTTTTACATTTGTAGGATATTTTATTTTCCTTGATTAACTATTGCACAAACCATATTAATCATCATATTTATCTCGACTTCTTTTCTAACTCCAGCTTGAAAGAGTGGCGTATGCGTGCATATACATCCCGTAATAGAACATTTCGATTTCATTCAGCTGTTTTATTCAACTATATATTTATATGGCTTAATTATATGTCTTTGTTGTCAATAACAAAATGCCAATAAGGGTATGAATAAAAGATAATATAAAGACGTAGGCCTATAATAGTGCGGTCAGTTGATATTACTTAATGCGGAATTTCCTTAAGTTATTTCGTGCCTTTCAAATCAATGATTGAATGAAATAGTATAAAACATTGGGAAATTTAACATTTTTTCCTTGGCCAACTATAAAGTGTAGACTATTTAGACCCTCGATTTAGACAGCCAAAGGTTGCAAGTTGTGATGCAATTTTCCTTATTATCAAAGATATTTCCAGAGTAAATACTGCATCCATCAACCGTAATTTCCTCACATATTCTCAGCAGCTTATTGAAAGTCCACATCTGTCTTTCAGGGGCCAAAGGACATGTCTTCTGTTTAATATTAAGGCCGCTGACGAAACATTTTTTAAAGCGATTTAAGTAGGGATTTGGCCGGTTACCTGAAATGCATCAATAGTATTGAAGTAAAAAGCATTACCCTTTTTTATGTAATTTTTATATAATTTACCTCCTCCATCTAAATAAATCATGTAAATAATACATTTTAATACAGCAGTATTGATCATGAAAAGTAGTTAATAGTTCGTTATCAAGTTTTTAAAGGAGAAATGTTTTTTTTTTTTTTTTTTTTAAGTTAAATCGAGTTTCTCACCGCACTGTGAATGCTTGGGAAGTCTCTCGTATACTTCACGACGACTGTTGACAGTGCTCATTAGAAGCAAATAAAAGATCAAAGACATGACTATCTGATAAATATATGTTCATTTTTTTTATAATTTCAATATAGTGTCAAATTTTGATTTAAAGAATAAATGTGTATACTTACCAAACTGGAAAGATGCGTCATGATTGAGAAAATAATAACTGGCGTATTTTATGGTCAAAGGGGAGAAAACTTTTTTTCTTTTTTAAAAGGTGAAAAATTGTAGGTTAACATAGAAAACAGATTAGAGAGCATTTAAGAGAGCATTATACCTTTTAGGTGAATTTGTTTACTGCAAGTGAATTGTTTCGTGTCTAAAAACGATGTTTATATAGCTATAAATTGAGCAACAAATTTGGCAGGAGCGCGCCGAGATGAAAAACATTTCAAAATCACGTTTCTGTTGGAAAAAAAACATCAACGGAAATTTCAACGATTAAAGAGGGGCGTACTTTTTCAGCAGTATATTGGATGTTTTCCGTGGGTTTTCCCGTTGAGTTTTTATCACTTCAATTTGAAAAAGGGCGTAATTAATCATGCGCATTAGAAAAAGTGTTGAATCCCGTTAGTACGACTTCATATAAAAGACAGAGAGAGAAAATAATGGGGGAAAAACTGATTTATTTACCGTATAAGTTTGAAGCCGATTACTTTTGGTAATTTTTGTAACCATAGAATTTTGAACTTGCATAGATTTTCTTGAGTTAATAAATAATTATCGAATTTATACCTCGAAAAACTTAAACGAGTTAAAACTTTTTTTCCCTTTTAAATTATTTTTTGTGAAATACCTGAAACATTAGGTACCGTAATGTACTCTTTGGCGTAATCCCAATCAACTGGATCAAGATATTATATCGTTAGCATCGATTATAGTAAATCACTTTTTATCCAATGTACCGCTATTTCTGTATTTTTAAATATATAATACAATGGGATGGGAAGGAAATAAATCTACAGTCTATCGTTACTCTGTTCGCATCACTGAATATTATTTATTTATTAGTTGCCCGCTTTGGTAGGAAGTCCTTAAGTACAGTACCTTATTGATTATCTACGGATCGAATGACTTTAATTATTCTATATAGCGTATCAAGCATTACAATAAATTATGAAGAGCGCTGCCAATACTTGCTACATTGAACACCTTTTTGAAGATGCGCGAGTTCAACAATTAACATATTATAACAACTTGAAAAGAACAAAAAAGGACGGAAATTAAAAATATATCTCTGCTCCCGTTAGTGGCTCTATTATTATGGTGCCTATTCACGATTTCTTTCGTGATTTGTGGTGCGAGTTGTGATCGCATTCCAAACATAGATTTGTGTTTGTTTTGACTATTTACATATTTTGTTAAAAGATCATACATTGACCCTGTAGCTGTTCTAGCCTGCTGATATTAAACACGTTTTTAATGCAACTAATTTTATAAAAATTATAGTTAAAGCTCGATTTAAAGGCCTCCATCTGCGCTATTGATAAGTTCATTTTAATTTGCAAATTAGTAAATTACAACCATTAGTGCAAAATATTGAAGAACCTGTTATTGGTGAAGATGGATAATAATTTGATACAATTTAATATGAATAGTCTTTAAATAGGATAATTGTTTTTGCCTTATACAAGAGACTATCATGAATGAGATCGCACATCGTGCCCAGCAACAGCTTTATTTTTTAGCGCAGCTCCGCAGTCACGGAAATATTATGCATAATACATCTGTGCATCCAATTACTACCTGGTTTTATTGGTTAGATCATGTGGCTCGTTGGTCTAGGGGTATGATTCTCGCTTTGGGTGCGAGAGGTCCCGGGTTCAAATCCCGGACGAGCCCTCATGCATTGACAGAATATTTTTTGTACACATTCCATTTATAGCTTCATTATCCCGGACGAACGTATAAATAGTGATTTGTATAAATATAAATTTGATTTCATTTCAAATATAAAAAGCCATAAAATTTGATTGTTTTTCCAATATATCCCACTTCAGGGCCCTATGATGAAACGGCTAGCACTTCGGTGACTGAATCCGGCATTCCGAGTTCGAATCTCGGTAGGACGAGATTCTTCCTTGGATTTATGTTCCAATCGACGAGACTCATTTAAAAATAAATTATCGTTTAGTTTAAATTTTCGGGTTTGAATTTTTTATATCTAATTAAGCCATTGATAGCTTATATTTTTGTTCGATTTAAACAAGATTCGCACGGCGTACAGACCCTCGTGAAAATAATAAAATATGAGTCTTTTAATTTCTTTTTTTAATGTGGCCTCATTATTAACCTTTTGGTCTCATGGACCTGATCTTCAGAACTCAAAATGCCTGGTTTCGTGGTGCGTCGTATCTTTCTATCTTTTAGCTCATATTTACTACACAATACAATCAATATAATTTTTTCGTGGATATTCTAGTTTCCAAAAATCAAGTTAATAACGAAATTAAGTCTTTGGACTATTTTTTTGGTCGTTTCCTTTTTACATTATCACTAGTCCAGGTCCCATACATTCATACTTTCATAGAGCTGTAGAGCATGATTATTTCCCATGATTGAGTCCCAATAGTAATATCATATTCAGGAATATCCTGCCCTATAAAAGCCTGGAAAAGGTAGACGGTCAAGTCTTGTACTTACAAATACTTGTACTTACGAGCATAACCCAATTGGCAAGTCCTAAGCGAGCCCTGGCGAAAGATTATGGAAATCCTTTCTGACCCTTGTAATTATTGAACTATTAACTAGCCCACACCTGTCCGACTCAAAGGGAACTGACCATACCAGGCCTTTGTATCCCTAAGGGCAACAACAAGTCTAGGCATGTCCGGTCCCAAGGGAATTGACAAGTTGATGCCTTTCCAGCCTTAAGGGCATTTTCAAGTCCAGGCCTGTCTAGACCTGCCCTTTCCCATGGGAATTGGCAAGCTCAGACCTACACGTCCTCAATTGCATTGACAAGCCCGAGCATGTCTTGATCCAGCGGCATTTGCATCCAGTGCCCTGTTCAGTACGGACAATTTTTTGTTTCCTGTTATATAGCTCCTTATAGGTAATTTAACACCTATGCTATAGCGATTTAAATTATTTACACTGGAGGCTGTCTATCCTACTTGCCATTATTTTCCCGATAGCTAAACAATAGGTAATGTCTGATTCCCACTACATGTCAACCCGTCCCCTAAGCCCAATACGTGTTCGATTTCAAATTATTATTTATTTATTCTTAGAATATTGTAGTAGAGATTAAACTCAGGTAGGGTTCGGACCCGATTTGGGCTTTCACGGGTTACAATCGGATTGAACCCGTCAGAGAGGCCAACACGCGCCAACGTGATTGGGTTTTTAGGCCATGGGTTACAATCCGATTGGAATTTTTCAAACCGATAAACCAGCGGTTTCGTCAATTTCTTTTAAAACAGCGTTCCCGATATTTATGTTGCGCTTTAAATCTGAAAACAGTGTTTAAATTTGTTTGGAATAGTGGAAAACGGGAGTACAAGTCGCAAGGGAGTAGGAAAATTAATCCGTACCAATTCTTCAGAAAACTAAGATAAGGGAATAGTGGAAAAGTGGGAAAAGAGAATAGCAAAATTCCCTACTATTCGACCGTCTTAAATAATTATGACCGAAATTCCAACAGAATTGAAGTACCGTTGTTAAAAAATTGATTTTTTCCCATTGAGAATTCATGTTTTACTGCAAAAAATATATTAAAACCATCAAACCGTCGATTAAACCGTCGATCGAACTGCGGGTCAACCCGTTGTCCAATCGACGGGTTGTAGAGGGTCAATCGGGTTCAATCTGGTTGAAAATTTAGCCAACCCGGATTGACCCGATTGAGATTTTTTGACGCGGATTGTCAACCCGATTGGGTTTTTTACGCGGGTCGATGGCGGGTCCGATCCATAAACCCAGGGGACCACTTTGATCGAAATCCTTTCCATAATGACCTCATTTTTACTTCGAAATTATTTTAAAATTCAAATAGTAAAATATAACGCACCATCATATTCTCCTCTTCACGCTGGTTCGGGTGATACTAATCATTCTATTTTGATTCAATCCTAACACTCCGTTGTCAAGCATTTAGTTCCGTTGTCAAGGAAAGTCAGGTATATTTCGAAGAAAATTGTCCTTAATAGACAGGAGTTTCATTAAAATAATTTCTACTCCATCGTGAAACGTTATTTAATTTCCATTTTTTTACGTGCCCTCAAGTTCCATCCGGTGGTTTGGAAAAAAAAGTCTGAAAAAATATCGTGCATAATTGAGACCCCTAAACAGGGAGTACAAGGTTTTTTTCATTCCCTTAAGGGACCGCTGCAAAACCTTATGGCGGTTCCTAGAACAACGTCGTCTGCTCGAACAATAAAGGCCAGAGAGACCCTCTTCAAGGGATTTCTTTTTATTCTAAAAACAAACCTCCTCTACACTCGGGGATTTATTTTATTTTATTTTAATTTACTCACAACTAATTCCAGTTTCTGTTGTGAGCCCAAAAGGCAGCAGCAGGCCAACATATATGTGTATCGTAGTATATTTCGATCCAAGCCTGGTTCAAGCTACCTATATACGAGTAGCAGCCTTAGTTATTACGATAGCCATAGATAATGAGGGGTCTCTATCTACGCGATGACGACGATGATGATAATGCACTTGAAATAAACGCCCTTTTTAAATCTGGCAACTTAACTAAAAAAATATTTTTCTGTTTGTTTTCGGAATGTATAACTGTTTCATCCATGAATTCCAATCATCTAGAGATCGTTCCGATAGATGCTGAGCTATAACAACGTCCTTATTGGCATTTTCACCGACTGTTCCGAGAAAAATCCTTTCCGGTTCTTCTTCGAGCCAATCGTCCTACTGAATCTCAAGACCATCAACTTTTCAATCAAGACGTCGTCCGCTTCTCCATCAAGATGTTGAGCTCGGAATTGCGTTCCAAAATCCGGGATTGATGGGTCCAATTCTTGCCCACTTCTGGGACCTAAAAATTAACGACGAGGACCTCCTTTTTATGCCTTATGAAGGGGTCCAGCTAGTCTTGAAGCCCGGCTAGCTCTTAAAGGGCAACATGGATCAGTCGATAAAATTTGGGGACGAACCGGTGACGTCTTTTTATCGCCGATGAAATGAAAGTCTGGATTATATCTACTTCATTTGCGACACTCTATTGACGGCTGCTACTTTAACGAACAACTTAAAGAAGTATCAAAATTTCGTTTTGAAAAGTGGAAGCTTGCTTTAGAGTATCGTAGCCTATCGTCTAACAAGTCATCGATTGCATCATCAACGTATCTACACTAATGACCATTGATGAAATCTCGTTCATTTCTCATCAATCTCTACTCAATAAAAAGTATATGCCTACAGATTACAGATGAATTAATGGTAATAGAGTATACCAAGCACAGACCAGTGGTGGTCTGTGGTAGCAAGAAATGAGAGAATAAATGGATGACTTAACAAAACTTCAGGCAAAAACGGTGATGCTGCTGCCAATGCGGGCATCTAACAACGAAGATTCTTAAAAACGACCTCCAAGCGATGCGCACTTCCAAAGCATTCATTGTTTCTACTGTAAGGATTATATATCGATTGATCGAAAGTTGAATTCAAAGCATCATTTTACTGTTTTGATGGTCCAGTTAAAAAGTCATTGAGTTGAGCTATAAATGTTACCATATCCAATATTTTCCAATCTAGTTATATTCAATTATTCATGTGAAATTCAATAAGAGAAAGTAAATCTAAGTTTTAGTTTAGGACTTAGTAGTACAGGAGCTATTCTATGGGCCAACTAAATATTAAATCACAAAACCCTCTCAGTATTTTATGAATTAAAGTATAAATGAAGTTTTAGCCGAATTTAAAGCTGAGCTAATAAGCTGGACTTAATTGAGTGGCGATCAAGATCACAGTCTACTGTGAATGAAAGCATGATGTGCCAACTAAAATCATGGTCGTTATTATCTTTAAATGGGATGTATTTCTGGATAGAAGATAATAAAACCAGTATGTAAATAACTAAACCATTTCAGTAAGCAAGAAGAGCCTTATGCGGTAAAGTCGTCACCGTATGTCCATCGGTTGTTCGGTAGTTGGCTTACATAAGGCCATCAACGTCTTCGCACTTCGTACTTGTCGGCCAGGGCAAAAGCTGCTCTTTTCCTTTGAAAGATTTCAAGTCGCCTAAATAAGAAATGATGAAAATTGAAATAAGAATTTGAATTTTCTTCTTCATAACAGAGGATGACGACTGCAGAGCGAAACGCTCGAGTTGAAGTAGTATCGAAACAGCCATATCTTTTCAATTTATTATTTTATTAATAATCCTAATATTTATATCCACAATATACTCATTAGCTAAAAGAACTAAGACATTGATATATCGATTATAAGCCTAAATCATTTAGCCTTTTAATTATCAACAGCTAAGCTATGTAAATTACTTCTCATTTTAAAATATATTCGAGGTTTATAAATTAAAATCAAATCTCAGCATTTAAGTTAAATGATTTAACATAAACCAATGAAACAATAATTCAATCAAATTCCATAACATTTTACACTGCATATTGTTAAACATTTATAACCATCCAAATATCGAATTTTATTGAATTATTTCTCAAGTTTCAATTTTTAAAAATCACTGTAGGTCTGTAGCAGGCCCTACATACTACCTAACATCTTGTTCATTGACCAATATTCACATATATTTGGTTTATATTTCTATCAACCTCTGAAATCCATGTATAATATATATGTTTTTCTTCTTTAGTGTTGATTATTAAAATAGTAATAATATATTCCTTCAAAGTCAGACTATAATTCAAACAAGTGGTATTATTATCGACGGTAAAACTAATACAGATGAGTAAAAGCTGTTTTTATTGAAACTGTGTATATGAATATTATTGTTGTTGGAAATAATTCGTCTGATTCCTTTTTATATGTTGGTATGAACAATGAAATAATTAAATTTTATACACACAGTAAGTCACGGCTGTTTATTGACATTCCTTTATGATCAATTTAAAAATAGAAATTTCAATCTATTTAAAAACATTAGCTAATAATATTGCGCTATCAACTCCTCAACTGCGATCTCAATTAGCGATTATGCAACATCCGACTTGGCAATCGAATCGGTTGCTACGGATATCTTGGGTTTACACCATAAAAAATCTCTTTCGTCTCAGTAATAAGTAAACTGTACCGACTTGTGGCCACTACTTTTATTCTAACAATCCAATGTTTTATATATTCTATTGAATCCCTATTTATTCAGTGTCGTCTAAATGGCTCGACTAAGGAAGAGTCGTTCATCACAAGGATTATCAGTTTCTTACAACACTCGTTCGACAGCCGAGAAAGGTCATCAAGCCAATAAGACTGCAGTACAACCTAAAGCTCCATCTATGACTCGTCAGCCGGTCAAGAAAAGGCGCTTTCGTCCTGGTTCAAAAGCATTGCAAGAAATACGCCATTATCAACGGGGTTTATATCAATATTTTTTTTACAACTGTACAATTTTCATGTTTTGTTTTCCATAAAACTTGATAACTTGTATCTGAGCTTCCTAATAGTAACCTATCAATAAAAATTATTCTTCTTAAAAAAAATCATCGTACAAATATCTTAAATGATGTACTCATTTACCCATGCACTCATTAATAAACCAAGATTAAAGAAATTATTGACTTGATCATAGTTTGTTATCTGTCTATTGAAGAACAGTGAGATCGAAAGTATGAAAATTAAAAATAATTTTTATTAACATTTGACTAATTATGATGGTGGGGAACGCCACTACTATTTTTTTTTGCTGGTACCCTCGTTACAGTCACAGGTTCATACCCTTTTCGTAGGGTAATCCTCACCACATCACCACATATGAGCAGTAAGTAGGACCAGCTTCCCCATCATCATCAATATTATAAGTGGCAGATCGATACTTATACCCCACCTAAATAAATAAAATTACATTTATTGGGAAACTTATGTTAAATATCGATAGTTATAAGAAATCAATAATTTAAATTATTTCAAATAAAGAGATCGGAAAACGGTTTGGATACGTAGTTTAAGGTCTTAAAGGGTATATAAAGGAGCTTGTTGATTCTTAGAGAGCCAAAGCTATTTCCTTAGATCACCTAATAATGTTACCAAATGAGGTCATGAAACTGCGGTTGTACCTCGTAATGGGGTTAGCCCTTGAGCCCTTCAGTTCAACACAGTAATAATTATTAGGTTGCATCGGTAAAATTAAAATAGGATTTCAATATTTTAGTTGATTGAACGACTCAATTTTAAAATGTCTTGTTTCCACTTGCATGATGGTCTAGACTATTAAATCTAAGACAAAACGGATTAAATAAGTTGTTTCGATACTCTATTACATACAAAATGCCTTCTGCTGTATGATATTGTTGGCAATAGTGGAGTGATTTTGCATTTTTTATTAATAATTTAGTTAAATATTATTGATTGTCATCATGTAACGATTTGTCATATTAATAAACATATGTATTTATCTAAGTATGAAATTTTATACTTCTTGAATGTACTTCGGTGACGACGAGCTAAATTCTGTGTGGGGTCCGTTTTTTAGTTTGTAGTATTTTTAAACACTCATAGTTTAGGTCTTTAGGAGAATGTCGAACACTTTATTACTTATTCGGATACCTTAATCAAACAATGATGCCCGTGTAAATTAAATTTCATTACTCAGGTCATATATTTGTAAAAAGCTATGGTGTTGTAAATTGTTTTAGACTGCACGTTTTTTAGTATACTGAATATTTCTGGCTGACTTCTTTCACTCTCCCTTATCGTGTCCGGAACGGAGGATCTCCTAGTAGTGACTTATCCGCCACTTTTGCTTCAGGAGAATGAAATCTTGAGCTTTCTGATCAAAGGTTGTATAAATACGTTCTAATCAAAGTGTAGGTATGCAACAAGAAGTAATTTCATAGGTCTTCCATCCATGAAGTCCCTGTTCCTCCGGTGTATCTAGTAGGTCTATTAAAAAAATTATTAGTTTATAGGTTCATTTTCATTTATTTGGATATGATTAAGAGATATTACCGAATTGTGTTCCGGTCCGGACCGGGAAGATATCGAATTGGTTCCCCCTAATAAATTTTTTTGGTGTCATTGTACTCACATGGACACGATAACGTACCAGCCCATTAACCAACAGTTTAAGAATGTACCAGAAACTAGCTTTGCATTTCTACTTTAGACGATCTAAGGATAATCAAAGTCTATATAAGCAACCTCCATATCTCCAGAATTTGATCCATCATGAGGACTCGCACGAGATAAACTGGTGAATAGGCCACACCCCCTGGATTATGCGACACGTTATTGATCGACTTTGGCGTGAATACTAAGGGTATATATACAATCGGGGTGAGTTATAATAATACAGGGCAAGCGGATCCAGGGATCCTGGTTCCTGGACATCTGGAGGAACACGCCACCTGGATGGACGACCCACGGATGACTCTAATTACTTCTTGTAGCATACCTATACTGTGATTAGGACGTATTTATACGACCTTTGACCAGAAAGCTCAAGATTTGATATAGAGGGCGGGAGATGTTCGGTGATCACCCTTCTTAGCGATAAGAACTTGGCTGGTCCCGGTCTCCTTAGTTAAGATTAGTTGTAAATGTAATACTTGGAATATTAATACACTGAGAATGAAATAGATATATTTTTTTAGAATACTTGAACAGTTAAATTTTTTTTTCCAAATTTCAAATTTATGTTATTTACTTTTTACAGGGGGGGGGGGGGGGGGGTCTTCCTGGTGCTCGTAGGATAGGTAGGAATCTTCCTACCGTAATGACGAGGAGTCAAGGATCCAGACATCCCTACATCGACAGATGTAAACGATCGAGCTATCCTGATACCAGCTATCCAAACACTGACTTGTCATATATGACAACAACAATTCGAGCCAAAGAAATTTATAGCCGCAATGGCTGAGTAAAGCGACTCCATTGGTTTGGCGAATAATGTACTCTTACTTTTTAATATCGACTTTTTCAAAATGTGCAGGCCTGATTTATAAATTAGGTTCATATTATAAGAATTGTATTACAGTACGAATGCTCGTATGATGGTCATGTTTCGTTCTTTTCTTTATCTCTCCATATATTAGTTGGCCTAGCTCTTGTACTTGACATATCGTCGACGAGATACTATTTTAGTAAGCAGTAAGATGAGTTGATTAAGCACTTCCTATCCTCAGTTACCTCATCTTCATGGACATATATTCGTTTTAGAATTATCATTTAGGGATCATTCTCTAGGGCATTGGAAGCTTTTAGGAATAAAAGTTTGTCATTTTGTTGGCTAATCTTTTGCATCACTGTTTCTCTCAATTTGTCTCATCTGGTACTTTGAGATGAAAATTGAAAAAAATATTGATGGCCCAATTATTTTGTTTTCCGTGGAGCCATACTTTCACGTAATCATCACACCACCAACCGGAAAACTATCGTTGTTTAATAACTATCGATATGTTTAAAAATGAAAGAGTACTTGAAAACAATTTTTTTTTAACTTAAAAAAATTAATGGTCTTTAAATTTGATGAATTTATTTCATTAGTGTAATATCTTCATTCTGGGTCTATTTTTTTAATAATAGCTCAATATTTCTCGATTGATGAATTCTTTTAGATCAGTTGAATATCAATCGGAAAAAGAAGCGATGACCCATTAAAAGAAAAAGTGCTACAAGTGCTACAATATTGCTCAGGTAAAAAAAAAGGAAATATAAGGTGGTTTAAAGCTGAAATAATTGATTTAATAATCTTGGTATCACAGGCCGGGACCAAACATACCGCGAGGAGCAGTGGTTTACATATACGGTCTCAAGAAGTGCCTATTGCAAGCGCACATCGGACACACCATCATAGTCGTATCATTCTGCCAGCGTCTAGCTAATATATTACACTTTCTAATTATGTATTGTACGAAGTACAGTATCCTTCACTGAAATGTGCCACCCCGATATGAGTGGTGAAAAACAAAGACCAATCCGACATTCGAGGTCGGTGCCAACATTGGTCCTTAATTTTTTTCCCTGTGAATGATGGTTTTCCCCAGGACCATTCACAGAAAAAAAAAAATCCAATTTTTTAATACAACTTAAATCAAAACATTTTCACTGCATAATGTTAAACATTTATAACCAACCCAGCTCCGAATTTTATTGAATTTTTTCTCAAGTTTCAATAAAAAACAATCACTAGCAGTCTCTTTTAAAATATTGTTCTTTGATCAACATTCATGTCTATTTTGTACATAATTTCAACAACCTCAAAAATCCATTTACTGTAAGTTTCTCTTCTTTAGTGTTGTTTTAGAAATAGTAATATATGCCTCCAAAGCCAGACTATAATTCAAATCAGTAATATTATTATTATCGATGGTAAAAATAATACAGTTGAGTAAAACCTTTCTCATTGAAACTGTGTATAGGAATGTTTTTTTCTGTTGGAAATAATTTATATGATTCCTTTTTATGATTTTTTGTATGAACAATGAGATAATTAAATTTTATACACACAGTAAGTTACGTTTATTTATTGACATTCCGTTATAATAAATTTTAAAATGGAAATTTCGATTTGTTTCAAAACATTAGCTAATATTACTGTTAACTCAACAGTAATAGTTATTGAGTCATCAACTGCACAACTGCGATCTTAATAAGAAACTATGCAACATCCGACGTGTTGGCAATCGAATCGGATGCTACGAATTTCTTGGGTTCAGCACCATAAAAATTTATTTCGCCTCAGTGATCAGTAAACTATACCGACTTGTGGACACTTCTTTTATTCTTTCATGCTATCCCTTTTTTATATATGCTGTTGAATCCCCATTTAGTCAGTGTCGTCTAAATGGCTCGAATAAGGAAGAGTCGCTCATCACTAGGATTAGCAGTTCCTTACAACACTCGTTCGACAGCCGGTAAAAGTCATCAAACCAATAAGGTTGTACAGCCTAAAGCTCCATCTACGATTCGTCCGCCGGCCAAGAAAAGGCGCTTTCGTCCTGGTTCAAAAGAATTGCAAGAGATTCGCCAATATCAAAGGGGTTAAAATTATAACATTCTTTGTTCCAATTATTTTATGTGAAATTTCAATACAATTTTATTTAGGCACAGGATTTTTGCTACCGCGATTACCCTTCCAGCGTATCATCAGGAAAATCGGTGGAAATTTACTGAACATTACCCCTTATCGGTATTGGAATTATTAAATTTTAATGCTTTATTTTATAAATAGTACTCGTGAATTAAGTTTTTATTGAAAAGGTTTACGACGGATAAGCTTTGGAATGTCTGCAAGTAGCAGCCGAGGCCTTGATTATTCATCTATTCCAAGATTCTGTGTTGGTTATGGTCAATGCCAAGAGAAAGACTTTGATGGAAAAGGATGTTCAACTCATACGACTATTCCGTGGACTTTAAAATGAATTAGTGTATTTTAACCACGCGAAAGATGGAGAGGCGAAGTAAATAAGTAATAAATCAAAATTTCAGAACGATCAATATGAAATTTTCATTTTTTGTATTTCATAAAACTTTAAAAATTGTATTTGAACAGCTACCTATAATAGTAACCTATCAATAAAATTCATCCTTCTTTAAAAAAAATCCTAAAACACTCTGAAATGATGTACTCATTTACTCATGAACTCATTATTAAACCACGGCCCAACAAAAGATTGAGATGATCATTGCCTGTTAACTATCTGTTATGAGGTGCCGTCTAACAATTTTTATAAACAACTAACACTAACATTAGTCATTAATTTTAAACATCTAAATCAAACATCTAAGTTACCAATCAAACATTTAAAATTCAAATCAAACATTAAAGGTTCAAATCAAACATTTGAATTAAGCAATACAAAAATAAAATCAAATGAAACAAGATTTAAATCAAACCAAACAGGAATTTAACCAAACCAAACAAAAATCTAATTTTTTACTGAACGAACGAATGCGGATTATGTCGCAATAGCCTAAAATGCTAATTTGATTACATGTAAATGATAAAAAAAAATGGAGGAATCGGATGGCCAAATAATATATTAGGATTAAATACTTCATGCGTATCGCTCTAACTTAATTTTTTTATATATAATATTTTTTTCTGCATCAGCTGTTTTAATTTTTCAGTGATTATTAGACTATTTAGTTGATTATATAAGGAAACGCGAAAGATGCGAAAATGCCCAAGCTTACTCCGCGGTAGTTGACACAATGGCACGAGCCATTGAAACTAATGAGATGACCATGAGCTGTGGCGGAATTTATAACAAAAGTTGATTTAGTTTAATTCTTGTTTGGTTTGATTACATTTTTTTTTGGTTTGATTAAATTCTTGTTATGTTTGATTAGATTTTTGTTTTGTTTTGATTTTATTTTTGTTTGGTTCAATTCAAATGTTTGATTTGAACCTTTAATGTTTGATTTCAATTTTAAATGTTGGATTTGAACAATAAATGTTTGATTGGTAGCTTAGATGTTTGATTTAAATGTGTAAAATTAATGATTGATGTTAAGTGTTAGATGTTTTTAAAAATTGTTAGACGGCACCCCATAATCTGTTGAGGAAAAGTGAGGTCAGAAATGTTGCAAAAGTTAGTCAATGATGGAAGATTTGCATAGCATTTTAAGGACTTTCAAGAAAAGAAATGGTATGTCTAGACATGTCTTTGGGTCAATTATTTTAAAGAGAAATTCCACGCCCTTTCCCCCCGAATTTCCATAATTTACAACTTCATGGTCGTGTTAGATTTTGTGAACAAAAATTGTATAATGGCTTATTATGTCTTGTTGAAATTACACGGTTATGTGGCCTAAACATGTGTTTCAATATAATTTGTAACAAATAGGCTGCGTCATACGAAAGGAGTCAATTTCTAAAGGGGGTTTCATACACAGCGTTAGTTCATTACAAAAAAGGAGGAAGGTTGACCTATTCCCATGTTTAGGGGGAAAAGTCTATGAAAAAAAACTTCTTTTGGGCGCTGTACAACGGATGTAACACCAAGTGTACGAGATCTGACTTTAAGTATGCTTAAAAGGACTTAAGAGAACGTCCAGATTTGTACTACAGCTTGATGGTTTTATGAGATACAAAAAAAAAGAAAACTTAGAGAACACATATCTCTCGGTTCACTATAAATTTAAACAAAAAAAAAACGACTTAGAGTACACATTTCTCGGATTACTTCAGTAAAACCGGCTAATTATTTAAAAACAACGACTTGGAGTACACGTTTCTCGAATCACATAAAGTTAAACCAGGTAAACTGACTAAAGGATAAACATTACTGGTTCTAGGTCTACCTGGACGACTTTTACAACTTTGAACATACCCAAGGACAACTCTGTGCCGTACGGGATTATTTATTGCTATCTAGTCGTTGTATTAAGTCAAAAAATAAATACATATGCATACTAACCATTTCTCCGTAATCCAGTTAGCATTGCTTTGTTTTACGTCCATTCTAAAAAACTCAGCCATTTGGTAGATTTTTGGCAATTTGGATAAAAATTGTTCATAAGTTTTTTAAGGGCATTGCAAATGATTTAAATGGAATCAATAATAGATAATTATGCCTGTCTCAGTTTGGCGATTTCACTGTAGGAAAGGTTTCTTTTCTTAGGAAGAGAAACAGCTTCAAGTGCATAATCATTCATTTATAGAATGTTCATTTTGAAGTTCAGTATTTCCAGCAGTTTCTGAGTGTTTTAAAGTGTATCAGTTCAAGACAATATTAAAAAAGAAATACTAAAATAAGAATACAAATAGTTAATAATTAAGGTAACTTACTTAAAATTTGCGGGGATGATCTATGGAACAAATTGTATATTTCCAAAGAGAACACATAGAAATTTCGCCTTAACTAACAATGGTAGTTAGAACATCCAAAGAACAAACTTAAACTGAGTCATTTTATGGAAAAACGGAGATGTAGGTTTGTCTGAGTACCTACCGGAGCTATTTACTACTAATTATCCATCCCAAATGATTATACAAGTAGCATCCCAACTGAAAACATTCTGAGTAGTGGTATACAGTGTTCTATGGTTACTATACAGAAAGCTATAGACTAAAGTATACATTGAAACAAAACGTATAGAGCACAATATAGCAAGGTCTATAAGCACGCATCTTCATAGTCCTATGTGTATACAATATATTATAACGCCAGTTATACCGTGCACTATAGTTCCCTCCATAGCCTAGAAATAACGATGTTTCTGTGTATTACACTATGCAGTCAACTATAGGGTGCACTATATGGTTCTACATGGTCTAAAAAATAAAATAATTACGTTTTTGCATCTAGTAAACTATGCAGTCTACTACAGTGTTCTATATAGTCATCTATAGTTCGCACTATAGAGTTCCACATAGATTGGGAAAACAAGTATGTTTATATACTGTAAAGCCATCTATAGTATGCACTAAATTAAATTTCTAAAATCTACATGGTAAACACTTATAATATAGGAAAAATATACCATAATTCGTTAACGTCAGTCGTCAGAACGGCAAACGCAGATGGGTGTACTGTACCGTACCATGAGCGCGACGAAGAGTATTAATTCAGTAGTATTAAGGTTCAAACGATGAAATACCTACCCTAGATTATTTGTTATGGTAGGTCTACGTTCACCTAATAAATAGCCCCTGGCCAGTTTGATCATTGTTATAGAACTGGCCGGTGAATGACAAGAGTAATAACACGAAATAGAAGGAAAGGTAGCCGATCAGCGTACCCCCGCACGTCGGAGATTTTATAATTAGTTCCTTAGTTTCCCGATAGGTTCGCTGTTAAATGTAGGCCAACCGATATACAGCTCTTATGGCTCTAAAACAGTTTTTTAACTTTTTAAAATGTCTCTAGTTACTATTTTTAAATCGAATAATAACCGCCGAATGATAGTTTTATTTATCTCGATACTCAACACTTATTTCCTTGATTTTATGATTAGTTCATTAAATATTCAGGGTAAATCCTTAAGTTTATGTCGTTTTTCTAGTCGCTGGATACAAACATCGCGATTGCCCAACAAACTCTCTAATTGACCTAAAGCGGTAAAAATCGGTTGAAATAACTAACATGGTAAAACCGTGATAGAAAATAACACATTTCATTTAATACAAATTAAATTTAACACAATAAAAGTGAAATAAACTATGAGGTTCAAATAAATATATTATAGCTCTAAGCAGGTTGAGTTATGTAAGCTAAACACTTTTATAAGTACTTTAAAATATAAATAAACCGTTTTAGTACCATAAGACCAATGTAAAGGTTAGCCTACATTTTAGAGCGAACCTATTGAGAAACATTGGAACTAATCTCAAAATTCCCGACATTTGCTACTGTACGTAAGGGTATGTAGATCGACTACCTTTCCTTCTATACTCCGATGGCATTCGTTCCGAATGCTAGGTTCCCGAAGGGATTTTTAAGTTATTTTCACTAAAGTGTTAGCAAAATTGAATTTTTCTTTAATCGATTCAGATTCAATGTGGTTGAATTAACTTTTATTTTTTTAATTCAGGTAATAGATTCAGATTCAACTGTAATTTACTTACCGGTACCTAATTGTGTCATAAAGTCATAAGTACTGAACACTTCGTCAATTTTTATTGAGAAAACTAATTGAAATTTGAATAGGAAATAATACTTTTTTCGTTTCACTTTTATTGGGTCTAAAAATGAATAAGCAGGTCCTATTTAATTGAACTATGGGTACCATCTTTTGTATACATTTTTTTCTCATTAAATCGAAAAATTAAATCAAAATATTATCATCCGCTAACCTCGTAAACGCCGATTCACTCAATACCATTGAAATTAACTTTTACACCGAATTCATATGCGGGGACACGGGGTCATAAAATCAGCTGGGTTTTCGGTCCCTTAAATTATATTATTATTATATAATATCAATTATTACCACCGTAATGAAATCATGACTATGTCATCGTTTCGTTTAGAATTTATTATGGCCCATAAGTTCGATTAAATTAAAGTGACCCTAGGAACGGAACCGCACCTGGAACTGAACGCAACGGACGAGATAGTTCTCATAGTTCTGATATCTTGTATTGTTTGAAATTTTCAGGAATTGATAACTGATTATTGATACCTTACTCAATCCTAGACTCAAGTTTTGTGTTTCCTGAGTCGAATGGTCACACCATAGTACAACAGAAAGGATTAAGGTTTAAAGTTGTAACCACAACCATTACATATTAATATATTATTGCTAAGTATTCTATACTTGATATAATAGTGTATAATAGTATAATTAGCACAATGCTTAGTTATAGCGCTTATTTTGAATTATATGAATGAACCATGAAATAATTTACACAAATCAGTTAAAATTTACACACTTGTTAAAAGACCGCCAATTGGTAATAAAGCCTTTACCAGATTAACTGATTAACGGGTTAAATAAAAAGCGGCTCCAAAAAAGTTTTAAGGCAATCTAAAATCAATGGAAATCTCAAATCATCGAATGCCCGTACTATTCTCTACAAATATGAAATTTAAAATGCCATATGCTAAATAAAATGTCATTTATAAGATGACTATTAGATCGAAAAACATATTCCGCCACCATCCGTTCAACCGCTCTTTTCCGTCTAAAAAATTTAACTTTAAGTCTTTAATTGATTACTTGGTCTATTGATGATTAATGTCTATTGGTCAATTAATGATTAATTGATAACTTGGTCTATTGAAGATAATATCGAACGTCATTGCTTCTGGCCTGTCACTAATAAGACTATGAGTACTTGTGACCATATCTCTTGATTTCTTATATTTTCACAATTTGTTAAACTGCAATCATTTGTCTTACTTACGTTTACATCCTATGGCGCTCAAAAAGTTTACCATTTGAATCAAATTGTATATTTTAGTTGCAAATGGGCACATTCAATTTGGATCAGAATATTTTGCTGTTACGACAGGATATTCTTCTGACAACTTTTTAATAGGACCAGTTCACCTTAGTTATATAGAATTCCCATTTATATACTATACAAAAGGCATTCTTTATCAATCTCATTACATTTCATAAAATGAGAGAAATCAAAATTGATTGAATTTACTTCATACTGATACGAAGAGTCGATTAATGTATTTAATTATGCATTCACCTTTAGAATTCTAGTATTTCATTAACTCGGTTCAAATGTGCCTCCAAGTTTCTACTACCAGGTGGCGTCACCGGCCACTCAAAGCGCCCGATTGAGTTAAGTCATGGCCCCAGGAAAATTATGCAAAATAATCTAACAGCCTACGGTAGTCTGATAACCATGCTAACTTGCTTTTCAGATATAATACACATTCATCGTAGATGAAGCCATTCTTGATCAAGACGATTTGGGTTGTAGTCATATATATTTACACAGTTAAATAAATAAATAATGAGCAAGTAAAATACTGAGGAAACTAGGTAAAGCGTATTTGCATACCCGAGCCGCAAGTCTGCTTTAGAAATGCTATGTCTGACTGCATTCGTATGCATTTTGTCTTTGTTCGTTGACCTATTCAATTTTGCCGCGCAGATTCTACTACATGGTGGCGCCACCGGCCACCCATGTGCCCGATCACGTTACGTCATGGCCCCAGTGTAGAATGATGCAAAATAATCTAACCAGCCTATAGTAGAGAACACTTCCTGCTCTTTCAAATGGTACCACTCACGCGTTCAGCGGAAGTACACAGCGGTCAGGCATAAGCAAACAATATTAATCAGCGTCATCTATTGGGACTGAAGGACAAATCAGCGCCATCTACTGGGACCCAGGGACAACTTTGGCCATACACCAAAAATCTCAACACATTCCGATGGCATTCGTTCCGAATGCTAGGTTCCCGAAGAGATTTTAAATAAAACTATTTTCAATATTCGTACATATTCATCAAATTATACGAGTATTACGTTTTGTTTAATTCATTTTTTAAAGAAAATATTTCGATCAACGTTATTTAGCTATTTAGAAATTCACACTAACAAATGGGTTTCTAAAGGAGGAAAGCGGTAGAGTTTTAAAAGGCGTAACCGAGTATATATTTTTTCTAATTCGAAGCGATTCGAAAAATACTAAATTCAGTTTACTTATTCTTCCGAGTACATTTTTGGAGTTAGAGACTGGAGTATTGTCTATATGACTCCGAGGATATACTATAGATTATTGATTAAAAGAATTTGCACAGTACACAACTATGATTAACTAATGCGAATGAAGTGATCGTGAATTTACGGCATTTCCTTATACGACTAATATAGCAAAGCGCGCTTTGAAGGCAATATTATCGAACGTCATTGCTTCTGACCTGTCACTCGACTTGCGATTTGCGGCCATGCTGCCATGCTATCACATTAATCTAAAAAGGCCACGCACCATACATGAACATGGATTTGAATCGCATAGCTACCTCCTATATCTGGCAGCTATCCGTGGACAGTGCTTCATCCTATGTCTAGCAGCTATCTGCGGGAATAGATGCCGGACAAACTAATGTCGTTATCAATAAATCGCATTCAATTAATTTCGGATAAGATAGTTCCATTCTCCCATCAACATGTCTATGTACTACCGACTGCCATCTTAATTATGACTAGTGCTGTGCGGTTAGTGATTTTTCAGCTAACTTTCGTTATCGTTAATTTTTCGTTAGTAAATTTTGACGAAGCTTCATTTAAGTATTCGCTTCGTTTCATTGTTTTCAAAAACGACGATTTTCGTAAACGAACTGCGAATTTTTCTAAAAGATGCTGCGGATGAAGAATTAATGGAATTGAGGATGCTGATATATTGGTACTGATGATGCTGGTTGTATGGGTTTTTAAAATGCTATGTAATGCAAATCAGAATGCTGATTTAAATAACTGCTGATGCTGATTTATTGGTACTAAGGGTGCCGATTTAATTGATATTTTATGGGTTTTTTAAATGCTATGTAATGCAACTGAGGATGCTGATTTATTGAAACTGAGGTTACTGATTTAATACGACTGAATAATTGGAATTGAGGATGCTGATACATTGGTACTGATGTTGCTGGTTGCATGGTTGTTTTAAATGCTATGTAATGCAACTGAGGATGCTGATTTATTGAAAATGAGGTTGCTGATTTAATAGAACTGAGGATGCTAATTTATTGAAACTGAGGATGCTGATTTTTTAGAACTGAGGATGCTGAAGGATTGAAATTGAGGATGCTGTTTTATTGGTTCTAAGGTTGCCGATTTAATAGAACTGAGGATGCTGATTTTTTAGAACTGAGGATGCTGATTTATTAGAACTGAGGATGCTGATTTTTTAGGACTGAGGATGCTGAATGATTGGAATTGAGGATGCTGTTTTATTGGTTCTAAGGTTGCCGATTTAATAGAACTGAGGATGCTGATTTATTTGAACTAAGGGTGGTGAATACTTGGAAATGATAATGGTGATTTATTGGTAATAAGGGTGCCGATTTAATAAAACTGAGGATGCTGATTTATTGCAACCAACTATGTGATTTATTGGTACTGAGTATGCTGGTTTTATTGGTAATAAGGACGCTGGTTTTATGGTATTAAGGATGCTGGTTTTACGGTTTGAGAATGCTGCTTTTATGGTATTTAGGATGCTGTGGAATATAACTGAGATTCTTTTAATTCAACGTTGGATGCTGATTTATTTGAACTAAGGATAATTAATAATTGGAATTAAGGATACTGTTTTATTGGTATTAGGGATGCTGGTTTTATGGTATTGAGGATGCTGTGATACATAACTGAGGATGGCGATTTATTGGAACTGAGGATGCTGATTTTTTAGAACTGAGGATGCTGATTTACTGGTACTAAGGGTGCTGATTTATTGGAACTGAGGATGCTGATTTTTTTTGGAATTGAGGATGCTGTTTTATTGGTTCTATAAGGTTGCCGATTTAATAAAACTGAGGATGCTGATTTATTGCAACCAACTATGTGATTTATTGGTACTGAGTATGCTGGTTTTATTGGTAATAAGGACGCTGGTTTTATGGTATTAAGGATGTTGGTTTTACGGTTTGAGGATGCCGCTTTTATGGTATTTAGGATGCTGTGAAATACAACTGAGGTTCTGTTAATTCAACTGAGGATGCTGATTTATTTGAACTAAGGATAATTAATAATTGGAATTAAGGATGCTGTTTTATTGGTACTGAGGGTTTTGATTTAATAAAACTGAGGATGCTGATTCATTGGAACTACCGGTATGATTTATTGGTACTGAGGATGCTGGTTTTTTTGGTATTAGGGATGCTGGTTTTATGGTATTGAGGATGCTGTGATACATAACTGAGGATGCTCTTAATGCAATTGAGGATGCCGATTTATCGGAACTGAGGATGCTGAATGATTGGAATTGAGGATGCTGTTTTATTGGTTCTATAAGGTTGCCGATTTAATAGAACTGAGGATGCTGATTTTTTAAAACTAAGGATGATGAATAATTGGAATGGAGGATGCTGATTTATTGATACTAAGGGTGTCATATTTATTAGAATTGATGATGCTGAATTACTGGACTTGAAAATGCTGTTTTACTGGTACTGAGGGTTTTAGTTTATTAGTACTACGGTTGAAGAATTATTGGAATTAAGGATTCTGATTTACTGGTACTGATGATGCTGGTTGTATATGTTTTTTTAAAATGCTATGTAATGCAACTTTGGATGCTGATTTATTGGTACAAAGCTTGTCTATTAAATAGAACTGAGAATTCTGATTTATTTGAGCTAAGGAAAATGAATAATTGGAATAGAGGATGCTGATTTACTAGAGCTGCCGATCCTGAATTATTGGAATTGAGGATACTGATAAATATTGGTACTAAGGATGTCGATTTAATAAAAATAAGAATGCTGATTTATTGGTACTGATGTGCCGGCTTTAATATAACTCAGGTTGCTGATTTATTGGTACTGATGTGCCGGCTTTAATATAACTCAGGTTGCTGATTTATTGGTACTGAGGATGTCGATTTCATCGAACTGAGGATTCTGGATTATTAGAGATTAGGCTTAGATATTTTTACTGATGATGCTGGTTTTATGGCTTTTTAAATGCCATGTTATGCAACTGAGGATGCTGATTTATTGGAACTAAGGGTGTTCTTTATTGGTACTGAGGATACTGGTTTTATTGGTTTTGAGGATGCTGGTTTATGTAATAAGAATGCTGCGAAATGAAATTGAGGATGCTGCGTAATGCAACTGATCATGCTGATTTAATAGAACTGAGGATGCTGAATGATTTGGATTGAGGGTTCTCATTTTTTGGCAATTAAGATTATGATTTTATGGTTTTTGGGATGCTGTGTTATGCAACTGAGAATGTTGGATTATTAGAGATTGGAATGTTGGTTTATTAGAGCTAAGGATGTTATTTATTATTACTGAGGATGCTGGTTTCATTAGTATTGAGGATGCTGGTTTAATGTTTTTTAGAATGCTGTGAAATGCAACTGAGGATGCTTTGTAATGCAACTGCGAGGATGCTGATTTATTGGAACTGAGGATGCTGAATTTTTGGAATTGAGGATCCTTATTTATTAGAACTGGTGATGCTGGTTTTGTGGGTTTTAAAATGTTGTGTAATGCATTTGAGGATGCTGATTTATTGGTTTATTTATGTTTATTATTTATTATGTTTTGATTTATTATTTATGTTTATGGAATTAGAATGGTGTGAAATGAAACTGAGGATGCTGCGTAATGAAAGTGAGGATGTTGTGTAATGAAACTGAGGATGCTGTGTAATGCAACTGAGGATGCTGATTTATTGGAACTGAGTTGCCTGAGTTATTGGATAACTGAGGATGCTGCTTAATAAAACTGCGAGAATGCTGAATTATTGGAATTGAGGTTTCTAAGGATTTGAAATTGGAATTTTTCGGTACTAAGGATGCTGGTTTAATGGTTTTTAGAATGCAGTGTCATGTAACAGAGTATGCTAATTTATTGGAACTGAGGATACTGTGGACGCTTGTTTTATGGTTGAGGCTGATTTATTGGTACTGAGAATGCTGGATTAATAGAACTGATGCTGGAATATTGGAACTGAAGATGCTGATTTCTTGTAACTGAGGATGCTGATTAATAGAAGTGAGGGTGCAGATTTATTGGCACTGATGATGCTGGGTTATTGTATTTTTAATGCGTGTAATGCAACAGAGGATGCTGATATAAAAGAACTGAGGATGCTTAATTAATGGGGCTGAGGATGCTGATTTAATGGAACTGGAGGTGCAAATTTAAAGGTTTTAACGATGTTGATTTAAGGGTTATTAGGATGCCGTTTGATAGAACTGAGGATACTTATTATTTATTGGTTCTGATGATGCTGATAAAATAGATCTGAGGATGCTGATAAAATGGAGCTGAAGATGTAAATTAAATGGTTTTAAGGATGCTGCTTTTTAGGTTTTTAGAATGCCGTGTAATGGAACTGAGGATGCTGATTTATTGGAACTGAGGATGAGGATTTAATAGAACTGAGGATGGTGAATTATTGGAACTTAGGATGATCATATTTAACTGAGTATGCTGATATAATACACCTGAAGATGCTGATTTTATGGTTTTTAAAATGCGTATAATGGAACTGAGGATGTTGATTAATTTGAACTGAGGATGCTTAATTAATGGAGGTGAGGATGCTGATTTGTTGGATCTGAGGATGCTGATTTCATGGAACTGCTATTTAATGCTTTGTGAACGCTGATTTGTTGGTTGAATGGAACTGGGGATTATGACTTATTAGTATTGAGGATGCTGATATAGCAGACCTTCGGATGCTGTTGAAATGGAACTTAGGATGTCAATTGAATAGTTTTGAGGATGCTGATTTATTGGTTGTTAGGATAACGTTTTATGGAACTGAGGGCGGTAATCATAAAGTTTTGAGGATGCTGAATTATTGGAACTTAGGATGCTGATATAATAGATCTGAAGATGCTGATTTATTGGTATTGAGGATGCTGTATAATAGACCTGAGGATGCTTATTTTTCACAACTGAGGATGCTGACTTAAGAAGTTGGTTATTCTGTCGATAGATCTCTTTCCATGCAAGAATATTACCTAAGAAGCTTGATTAAAAAAAGTGTCACGGAACAAAACTGTAGCTTGGTCTGAACACACTGTATGAGGTTGAAGATGTTAGCATAGTTTGATATTTGTAATTCGACCGATAAGATTTGGTTCATATTCAAACCTTTTATTCTATACTCCGTGTGCCTATAGTTGGTCTAGCATTTTGATTAAATTTGGTGGATTAGATCATATTCAATAAATCATTGCAGCAAAAATATTCACAATTTCACAGCGGTTAACGCCAGATTATTTTGAATTCCGTATTTTAATTGCCGGTTAAAGTAACCGCACCTTTTGAAAGTAAATACTACCCTTTTTCCAAAAGAATCGTGGTGATCATCAAACATGAGAAAGGTGGCGTAGTGCACCACCTCATCACCAGGTGCAACAGCCTCTGCAACTCTCTACGGTACATGTTTCATGCCAATTAGATACGATAAGGTCTATGCCGCCGTAGCAATTGCGTTTCCAACTTCAAGCTGTCCTCCTCGGCATATTTTTAAGGGGGTGGATTACCACTTAGCAAACTTCTCTGAGATAAGGGACCATCTTATACAACGAATAACGAAGTTTTTATTCCTATTCTCCTAAATAACCAAACAGTAAAATGCCGGTAATATAATCGTCTGGTCCATATTGATTTAGATTTCACATTAAACAAAAGAAGTACTGATTATTTAAACAAATATGATTGGATAGAATTTAAATTTAACCGTATACCGACCGTGGTGGTTTATTGTAACCCCAATGAACCTAATATAGCTATAAGACTTGTGACCATATGGCCTGATTTCTTATTTTCATAATTTCAAATTAAGATCACGTGTCTTACTTACGCTTACATTCTATGGGGCTTAAAAAGTTTACCATCAAATGAAACGGTACATCTTACTTATATTCAATAGAAATGCGTCACTAACGGTAAAGAAAATGGTCAGATTCAATTTCGGAATATTTTGCTGTTACGACATGATATTTTTTCTGACTTGTTATAATGGCCAGTTCCCATTAGTTATAGAATTCTCATCATACTATGCATTAGGAATTTTTTATCAATTGCATTGCATTGGATAAAATAAGAGAAATACAAAGCGATTGAAAATACTTTAAACTGATACGCGGATTCGTTTTTAAATATATTTATGTATGCATTCACTTTTGGAATTCTATTTTATTATTAACTTGGTTCAAATGTGCCACCAAATTTCTACTACCAGGTGGCGCCACCGGCCACTCCTTTTTTTTCTCAACACATAAGATTTTTTTTAACAGATGCCATCAAACTGCCGGTTAGAATCCCTTCGAGAAATCGTGGTAATAAGTTCACAACGTTTAGCGTCGACCACTCAGATTCGTTTAATTAAATTCCTGAATTTTAACTGAATTTTTTAAATTAATAGATAATTAGAGTAATAAGAGTTGTGTTTTATTCAAACTTAATCCATTGATTAAAGCTTGCTAAATATAATTATTTAGTTTGATTACTTCACAAATTCTTTTGATTCACAACACTCAGTCAGCAATAATGATCGTAAGAAAGGCTTCGCGAGTAGCCCTAATAATAAGCATCGATTTTCCTTCATCATTGTTTTAGAAAATAGACACAATATGAATAATAAAAAAAAAATTATAGAAATTTATTGTAACACAACATAACGCTTTCCCGCACAGGCGCCAGTTAAAAAGAATATCATCAAGAAATTCACGATTATTCAATCATTTATTCAATAGCTAATGCACGTCGATCATTATTCTGAAGTTATATTCTTTAAATAACCTGCTAGCGAATTAAATCACGCTAAATATGTATAAATAACAACGGAATGCTGCACATAGGGATACGACTAAAAATGAATAGAGCAGATGCCAGACCGAGGGGTCAGCAGTTGAGATGGCTTTGCGGTTACAGTAAAATACTTCGTCACTATTTGTTTATATAATAAGACTTTATACACGATTGATGATTACTTCCATACCACATGCTTCAACCTTTGGAATTATTATTACTACACAACTTGCTGCTATGTTTCTGAGGCATTTTTTTTGCTTCGTAAACATGAAATGATCGAACGCTACAAATCCTAGCGTGCTAGATAACAACAGCTGACGTAACGTCCATCGGATGACATTTCGTGTAGTATAATATTGATTTCTCAGTTGAAACGCCCATTTCCAGTCCTACTTAAAAATGAGTTGGAAGGAAAATTTAAGTTAATTATTCTGCCAAAGGAAAGAGGACATACCCTTTTCACAAATTCGTGTAAATTCCAATTGAATAAAACAGCCTTCACTTGCTATACTTAAAATGGAGTCTCATATACTGCCTTAACTTGTATTACCATCATGACTTTTCGATGTAGATACCAATTATCATAGTTTTTGTTCATCATTCCTTATCATTCACTCGAATCTTAAAGTTTATATAGCTACAGGGATCGAGAGTAAGTTGTATTCGTTTTTTTCTAAATTGTTTCAGAGTCTCATTAGTATCGTAATTCGTGTATTCTTGATTGTTATATTCAAGAAGTTTGACGAGTCAACAAACATTCTTATAGGGTCGATAAGAAGAGAAGTGAAGCTCTGTTTACATTTTTCTTCTAAAGCGTCTGATTCATCAATGAAGATGTCCTTGGTAACAGCAATGCAATAATAATATCAGGGTTTAAATTTTGAATCCATCCATGCCACTTGCTTGTATAGTATTTAAAACATTTGCTGCGAGATTATGCCACTGTTAATACATATCACGTTTTGGCTGTGCATACCAATAGTGTACAGTACATTTGGCGCCATCACTGCGCATGTAACCAGTGCACATGTGTGGATATCGGGTGACATTCACTGGAAACTTGTGCTCTGCAGACTAAATAGTGCAGATGCTGCTGAAAAACTATATGAAAAGAGATAAACGCCCTAGATGAAACCTTGCAATAGAGAAGTTTCCTAGAAACAACAGTCGTTCTTTTTCTTCGAATTATTACATACGCGTCATCAGCATCCGTATAAAAAGGCACTACGCACGCTGCTCATACAACAGTCTCTCCTGTTCCACACGTTTTCATATACTGAAACGTAAATTACCAGGCGTTATTCAAGATGAATCACTCTTCTCTGGCATTGGTAAGTACAATAATAAACTATTTAAGGCTTATTCTGTCTGCAACAAAAACTGCCAAACATAATTGCAATTTATATAAAATAAATTTGCCTCTTATTCTCAAAACAGGTATTGCTAGCGTCAATTGTCATGACAGTTTCATCGGCAACTCTTATTACCCCATGCCCCACGTTTCTGCAGGTGTCTAGTGCATTAACAGCTTTATCAACCACTACTAATATTACTCAAACTGCTCAAAATCTGGTATGTAATATAGTGTACCATTTCTTATGCTGCAAATTTATACTTAAATTTTACAATTTTATCCAGTATGCTTTGGCTTTATCCGGAAATAATGTTCAGGTAAAAATAAATTAAACTAAAAAATATACACGATTCTGTAGTTGTTAAAAAAATTGATGTTTTGGGGGGGTCTCTTTCCAAGGTTACTTATCAAGTCAGTTGCAATGTTGCCGCTTCTGTCATTAGGTCAACGTGCTTTATTCGATCGGCTAGGAGTCCGTATGAAACCAATACCGGTAATATTTAAATAATAATAGCATATCAACATTTCTTTTATTTCGAATTCTCGTCATTTCTGAAAATTTTCGTGACCCTCAACACAAAAGCTATCCATCCTCAATGTACATCTCCAATCGCTACATTGATTATACCAACGGTAAGTGTTTTCTTGTTTTTCCACTATTTTAAATTAATTGAAAAGTGAGTAAAAAAATAGACAGATGTCGGATCTTGAAATTTTAAGAAGTTTAAATTTGTAGAAATTTCTTACAATTTTTTTTATTTGACAACTCATTTTCTATGGCCACATTTGACGATTTCTGGTTAATACCTACTTGCTTGAAAAAAAAAACTAAACTAAACGTAGTGTACAAACTTTTCTATGGCCACATTTGACGATTTCTGGTTAATACCTACTTGCTTGAAAAAAAAACTAACGTAGTGTACTGTACAAACTTACGAATCGTACAAGAAAGAACGGCAAATTCTACGTGTTAATGTTGATCTCTTATTTTATGGTGCAACAATTTTAGGTGAACCCTCTCAGCAATACATTTACCTGTTCCGCCTTGCGCATTATCAACGTCCTCGTATGCGGTAACCCGAAAGTCAATGATTGTCTCGTCAGCCCAACTATTGCCAGTACATCAAGCCTGTCTAATTGTCTGACTGCTGCATTGTTTCCGCAGCTTCTCTAAATAGTGTTGACTATTTTGAGGGAAGGAAATGTTATTTCTCTCCGACTTTACTTTCCTGCTGAAAAATGCACTGACTGAAATATAAATAGTAAAAGTTAAAACTCAACGTTTATTCCTTCTGTTCTCGTCTTCCTAGACATTTTATATTCATAAATAAACAAACCAATCGACAAAAATGAAAACTGTGGCCGATATCAATAAAATATTGCCGAAACTCAAATATGTGTGTCTCCCTCTAGGTGGCAAGTCGTGGGTTATTCATCACATAAAGTTTAAGAATCGTGAAATTTAGGTAACCCTGTAAAATTCATGAAATGTCCATACAGATCAAAATAGAATGTATTCCAAAGTGTCATGGGCGATGGCTTTTAACTTAATTAACATCGACCTATTTTGGTTATTTTCGTTTCACGCAAAAGACAAAAAAAGTGTTGTACTTTAAATATGTTATTGTTAGCACTAAATAAGAAGATATGAAACAATATGTATTCTAAAAAGTTAGTTTTAACATTTTTGTCAATACCTGGTTATCATTTGTGTCTATTTCTTCAAGTGGCTAAACAGAAGTCATTTTGAAAATCTAGATTGGTTTTGATCATTTCATGGCTGGTAACTGGTGGGGATTTGATTACTTTTAACGACAGATCATAAAGGTAAATTGTCCAAAGTTTGCCGAGTTATTAAGTAATGTATTGCTATATTCAACGAGAAAAAGATCTGCAAATTAGTATTACCAAAACAAACAAAAAAGATAGATTACAAACGCAGAATGTTAAAAGTTTCTGTTGGATTTTTTCAAAATATTGGTAAGAGATAAATATTAAGACGATTTCAACCCAAAAAGTTGATAACTATGAATCTTGATGACTCAAAAACATATGTTGTTGAATCCTAATTGTACAACCCTACTTACTAAGAATGAGTAATCCTGACGAATTCGTTCTGTTCCCAAATCTACAGGATCATGGACGTTGAGGCCTATGCCTCAAATGTAGAGCGGTTGAGGCCAAATAAGAACGTTTCAGGCCAAAGTTATAATTTCTGGCCTGAAACGTAATCCCTTTGAGGCCAAGAAACAACTGTTGAGGCCAAGTACCTATTTTAATTATACTTGTAATTTATGAAGCCCAGGAAAAAAGCCATGTTGCATATCATCTTTAAAAGGAGAAAAATTTCGTTTTTACGTTAGCACTTGGTCGGTCGACAAAATTCTGCCGTTTAGGAGGTCTTTTTCATGGAGTTAAAATAAAATATTAGGGATATATTATTTAAAAGTTTGGTATGATTCCATTGTACATTTGTACTGACCACTCATTTTTTTGAATTTTCCGTCAGGATTTTTTATGTTCAAAAATACGGAAAATAGTGTTTTCGATAGTTTTTTTTTGTTTAAAGTCCAATTAAGAGCTTACAAGTAAAGAAAGTATCTAACTATAACCAACTTAAGTCGAGATAAAAAAAAGTGATCGTGATTACAAATGATCACAACAAGTGCGGCAAGTTGGCTTATAATTATTTTCAACTGAAAATGGTATGCTTTCACATGCCCTATAAAACCATCTGTTGCATATCTCGCACTGTACGGTATGTTGAATGTGGTCGTCAAGGCGAAAGAGGGCGAGTGACGAGGGTACCAATTCAGTTGTAGCTTGCATTTGGACAGGGCATCAGGGCGAAAATATGTAACCATCGATATAACCGTCTGATTTTCTTTGTAACCCAAACCCGTGCCGTTCTCCATGAGTAGTATGGGACTTCCCTACTATCCGTCAATACGAAATATACGGCCACGATATACATAACAAATATGTAAATGTATACCAGACAGTCGCATATTTTGTTGACAAAAAAACTTGTACTTCTGTATACTGCTTTTATTATTATTTACACGATCACAGATATCTATGGGAGTCGTCGTATTCAAAATATAAATTTTTAATTCATTAGTCGCACCTTTTATATATATATATATATATATGTATATTGTAACATAACAAAACGCTTTCTCGCACGCGCCAGTTAATATGAGTATCATCTCACCGTTATTCGATAATAAATAATGCACGTCCATAATTTCTAACGTTATATTCTGTTGGAATAAATCGTTGGAGGACGAGTACCCCCTCAGGACCGAGTCTAGGATTTAACTAACTGCAATGAGATAGGTCTCTAGTTCTGGAAAGGGACAGTAGTACTGTTCACTTTAAAGGAGTAGAACGACGACTGATCAACGTCTCACCCCCATTCAGTTCAACAAAGAGAGGCTAGCGGGAGCTCACCCTAAACATTAGCTCTTCCACTAGCTAGGGTTTGGCAACTAGCATCGAGTTTGAATTGAAATACATTTCCAACATATTCTTTATATAACCAGCTAGGAATTAAATCACACCAAATATGTATAAATAACGGAATACTGCTGTTGTATGAATTTAGGTTGGTTTCAATCACAAAATTTATTTTATCAATGGAGCAGTAATTTATAGGTATGATTAATTCTAATTGCAGCGCGCACTCAAAACCTGCACAGTTCCGGAATAGGGAATTAACATGAAAAATAAATTTGTGAGATACGGGTACAGAAAAATCAAGAAAAAAATCCTGATTCTAAATATATGCAAGACTCTACATTAAAAACGTGAATCGGCTGAGATATTCACGCTCAAAGTCGGCCGTAGCCGCACCCCTCTGAAAAAGGGGGATGTGGCTAAAACTTGCGGGATGCCGAGTGGCATGTCCGTCTACAGGCTCTTATAAGACTAAAACGGTTTTTCGGCCCATACAATTAAATAAATTATTAACAGTATTTAAATGGAATAAATGTAAATTCATTTACCTGGATGGTCCTGGAAGGACCATCTTTAAAAATCTAAATTAGTACTATCTTTCAGCATGAAAAGCATCGCTGTTTCTCATGCAGTACGGTAGGGAATGGATATGGAATGGATAATAAACGACTGACAGCGATTCAATTCGCCGAAAGGTAAACTCAATAGGCAATAGGCCATTTCACTACTAAAAAGACATCTATCCTTATGACATTTATCCAATGACTAATATCCTGGTGGGTGCAATAAAGACTTGAGTCCATTTGAATAGTTATGGGAAAATCGTAGAGATACACTTGAAGGACTAGTTAATGGAAGTGTTAGCATGAATACCATTAAGTATCGAATGAACATTATTATCTTTATGACATTCGGGTCTTAACCTATGTCATAATCTACACGTCACCGGGGTCTGGATCATAAATGAATTATTAAAAATAAATGAACTGACTGGTCGGAGAGCTATATGACAAGAAATCTGAGAAAATGGGATGTGTCTTGGTCAACAGGGTCTTCGCCCGTACGACCGAAGGTTGACCGTCCTCAAATGTGATGGCGCGTAGGTTATAATAGGCTCATTCATATGATCGCATTTCTTGTGATCATTCAGATCGAAACTTTTTTGTTTTGTTTTATAGTTTCGTTGATATGCCTTGTATCGGGTCCGCTGGTCAAGAGCGATCATAGTTTAAGAGAGTGTTGAATATCATAACTTACTCGCATTACCTTCACCAAACTATGCCTGTACGGATGACGGGGGAGTCTGAGTGTTCGGAATCGGTACAGGAATCCATAAAGATTTATAAAAAGCGAAAAGTACACTAATAAAGATCTATATAATATTCAAACTAATATAAAAATAAGTCTCTACGATGTTCGAGGATCTCTCGAAAATTCTCGTCGGCAGGTTGGAGAGTAGTATTGTACTCCTACTCCTTAACATCGACTTTTTCAAAATGTATAATTAATTAGCGATAGCTGGGAGGATCATATATGGGCTATGAGGCGAAAGCAGATGGCGGTATCCCCATCAGAATTCACTATCCACGGGTAGATTTATTTTACAATAAGAACACTTGGGCACTCAACTTGATAAAGAATAATTGCAATTGCTTGAAATACTTGATGGCGGAAAAATATAGTTCATTAAAAATTATATGGTAATCAGATTTTTAGGAATGGTCCTTGAGTTCATAGTTACCAATCTATTTTAGTGCAAAGACTCGTTTCTCATGTGATTCGTCCATTTCTTTCTCCTTCCATATGGTTAGCATAGCCGTGATAGCTTATGCTCGACACCGGCGACGTCACCATTTTATCCACCTTGTAATTGACCAACTATGTAAGCCACATATACGATATGTATACTGAAAGCCTTAGCCATCAATATGATGAAAGTAATATGATTACATATGCTGGAGTTGAAAAACGTTTCTTGGAGTAATAGAAATTGGTGTATTACGTTATTAGGTGATTTAAATATTGGTAATCGACGAAAGAAATATGTAAATTAAATGCTTTGGGTCAACGATGAATGACCGATGTCAAGTCGATCCGATCTTTGCAATGAAAGTTTTTCCATGCAATGTAATGATGACTTTCCAACGTGTAATGAGGCAACAAATCCCTTTCGCTTCGTCGACACGTCAACAACTTCTTCAATACGCGGATCCGCTTCTTCCATTATTCTTCCAATTACGTATGAAGTGGTTCATTGCTAATTTCAGTAGTAAATTAACGTTTGCTATCTGATAGATGGATTACTGCACTCTTATAACGACGGATTGTCTGGGAGCAAAATCAACAGCCTTCTGATTCGATGTAACTCATCCAAGACCTGAAATAAAATAAGAAATAAAAATCAAAAATCTTTATTCGTGGTAAATAATAAGAATGATACGACTTACTTTTCCAGAGATAAAACAGAAAAAAAAAGAATCCTTAAACTCTGAAAAACCATATTCGATGTACTGACAAAATACTCGATCGATGAGCGTCTCTGAATTTGAACATGAATATATACATCATCAATATACATGGATATAAAGACATATTGTATTACGTAAAAAAATATATATATACTTACTAACCGTTTTTCTGTAATATAGGTATTAGCATTGCGTTATTGATTTGTACTCCGGTCATTCTAAAAAAACTTAGCTACTGGGTCGATTTTTTGCAATTTGGAAAGAAAACTTTGTTTATATTTTTGTACGAGCATTCCACACCCTCTGTTCAGAAGATTCTTGCAGAGATGATTGAATCTTTTACACACCTTTAAAAACAAGAAACTAATTTTAATTAATGAAGCTCAATGCTTACAATAGGACAATTATGCCTGTCTCAGTTTGGCGATGTCACTGTAGGAAAGCTTTCGAGAACAGCTTCTAGTGCATAATCATTCAGTGATAGAATATTCATCTTAAAGTCCAGCATATATATAGGCACCAGAAATTTCTAAGGGCTATCAATTTTACCGCGAGTTCAAGTAAATATTGAAAAAAAAAATTACGAAGTGCAAAATAAATGGTTAATAGATAAGATAACTCACATTAAACTTGCAGATTTGATTTATTGGGAAAAGGGTGTATTTCCTACTCGGACGCACAAAATTCCCGTCTTAACTAAACAATTGCAGTTCCAAATAACCATAAGAACACAATCAAACTGAGTCCTTTTCTCAATGCAAGAATGAAGAATCGACACGTACGATTCTTTTTCTCGTCACTTAGCCCTGTTACAATGACGTAGAACAGCCACACTGCCGCTTGAATTACGATCTACCTCTTGAATTGAAATTTGTGAGAAGGGAGAAATCATTTTTGTTGATTTATAGTTCCAAATTTTGATCGTCGGTAAAAGAATTAATATAGCGCACTTTCTCCGCTCGGAAGATGGAGATGAGCAGTAATAAAAAAAATCTCAGAATGATCGGTAGGAAAATTTCATGTTTTATATCCCACAAAACTCTTCTAAAATAAACTCATATAAATACATTCGTCTACAATAAATAAACTCTATAAAAAAGTTTCTATTTAGTTCAAAGCATACCAGCAGTATGTCACATGTTATGTATTACAGTTTGGTTTATGTTTATGTATTGGGTCAAAATTGGTCGTAGCAAAAAGCCATAAGCATACTAATAAGGTAAATATTACAACTTCTAATAATATGTCTCCACGATATTCGAGGATATCGCAAATATGTTGACTACTCGTCGGCGGGTTGGTGAGTAGTATTGTACTTAAGAGGAGACTATGGTAATAAGAAATTAGTTTTTTTTTATATAAACATTAGTTTATTTAAATATTTACCATCAACGAAAGTCGAAAGAATATGTAAATTAAAAGCTATAATGAAGTTAAAGTCTTTATTTGTTTGAATCACTACAGAGCTGCATAGATCATCAAATACATTTCATATCAAACTGCGATGCAATCATTTCAATGAAAGTTTCCATGCAACATACGGATGACTTTCCAATGTTGATTGAGGCATCAAATCTCTTTCACTCCATCGGCATGTCAAGAACTTTTTCAATGCACGGATCCCCTTCTTCCGTTTAATCATTGGAATTATGTGGCTTTTGAAATGTTTCATCGCCAAGTTCATTAATGATCTAAAGCTTTTTATCTGATCGATAACCATACAATAATCGATTAGATAACAATACGCCATGAGTGACGGATTTTCGGGGAGTGATAATGAATTCAACAGCCTTCCGATTCTTTGGAATTCATCCAAGACCTAAATAATCAATAAACAAAATTCAAAATACATTATAAATCTGAAATAATCATTGTTAATAACTAATCATAATAAAATAGATTTACTTTTCCAGGAATAAAACAGAAAACAAATGGATTCTTAAACTCTGAATACCCAAATTCGATGCACTGACAAAAAAAAAAGATCGATGAGCACCCCTGTATTTGAATATAAATGTAACCATTATAAATATACATGGATATCGATAACGTAGACATTTTAAAAGTCCAGTAAAATCTATATATAATAACCATTTTCTATTCCCATTTCCATAACAAACATTCTATGAGACTCCCAAAATGTTGGGTTGATTATTGGAGCTTCATAAATAAATTCTTGCTTTTTCCTTATAATGAGCATTGCACACCCTCTGTTCAGAAGATTTTTGCAGAGATAATTGAATCTTTTGCATACCTTAAGAATGAAGAAATGATTTTAATTAATGAAACACAATGATTTCAATGGAATTGGTTGATAATCAAGGTAACTTACATCAAACTTGCAGTGATGATCTATAGCGCAAAGGATATGTTTCCAAATAGGACACACAAAAAAACCCAGTCTTAACTAAACAATCTCACTTCAGAGCATCCATAGGAACAAAATTAAACTGCGTCATTTTTATGGAAAAATCGACACGTAAGATATTTTTTTCGTCACTTGACCTTATTATTGACGTAGAACAGTTACTTCACAGCTTATTGAATTAAGATCTACCTTTCGACTTGAAATTTGTGAGAAGGGAAAACTCATTTATTTATTTATAGTTTAAACTTTTGATCGTCCTGTACAGGCACAATTACTTCTATCTCTTGGAATGAATGAAGGATCATAAATCTGTTATCGTTCTTACCAAGAACATCTGCCTACTACTATTTATCTATCCCAACTGTTTACACAAGTAGTATTGTTGTGAGTATTAGTTATAGTAATGCGTAATGTAAACATGAATAAAGCGTAGTTCAAATACAAAATAAATGTACATCCAATTGGATACTATTGTTCGAATTGACGAAAAGCGTATATATCGTAATAATGCACAATAAACATGAATCAAATATAGTTTTAAATAAAATATAAATGTGTATCAGCCAATCGCTTAATTTTGTTCTAATTGACGAAAAGTATGGCCCTTTGACTGTTGCCACACTTATTTAAAAAAAAATTAATTACCCCCTTTTCAAAATTAGAACTACACCAATTTGGGTTTTTTATGCGCGAATAAAAATATTACACCCATTATTTATCAAATGCAGTCCATAAGGAAATTGTGTATCAATGTCAATTTTTGGGATTTAGCTGCACAGGAAGTGCCGCAGTATCTAACGTACCGTACCATATTTATTGAACAAGTAAACATTGAATTTACCCAATCGTGGGCCACAAATAATTAGTAGATATTTTATACCAAAATTGTGATTCCAGAAATCGAAGAACAGTAACCAATTTGTCTGCCGAACGCGTGAATAGGACGTCCGCATGTCCGCGGTTTGCGTGCACCGAATGGTAATAATGGATGTAGTATTCCTATTTTGGGGGTAAAATAACAAAAATGGATGTAGTTTTAAAGTTGAAATGGGTGTAATTTCATTCTTAAAAATGAACGTAGTAACAACCAAACGGCTCGCCATAGAAAAGCTTGTATTTCTACTGTATATTGCTTTTACACGATTATATATAGATGAATCATACCTACAGGAGTCGTCGAATTCAAAATATAAATTTTAGTAATTGGATTCGAGCTCTTATCATTCTTACTACATCAATTATATAGCACCATAAAAACTAGAACAGCTTCGGAAAGAGATCTTCCCACATCTTCCAATATCACAAATCAGCCAGTTGATGATCCATATTCCGCACTATTTTTTTGTTTTCGAAAAGGAGTGAAAACGAGATTAAAAAAAAAAAAGTTTATAACAAAACGCTTTCTTGCGTGTGCGAGTAAGAATATAATATCACCATAATTATTTGATATTAACTCATGAACGTCATTATTTTAGCGTTCTATTCTTTAAATAACCAGCTAGCGAATTAGATATAAAAAAAAGTATAAATAAGGAATGCTGCTGCTGTATGAATATAGATTTGGATTTGGATTCGAATTTTTTACTTCTTTTAAATTCTGATTGCATCGCGCACTCAAGACCTGCGCCCAGTTTTGGAATTGGATCCTTCCATATCTGCAAAGTCCTTATCAGCAACAATAATCACATCATATGACATTAAAAAGGGAATAAATATAAGCTAAATTATTGAGTTGATCTAATCAAGAGCACATATGCAAGAAATTGATCGAATTTTTCACTTCAAATATTCTCATTAAAACTTTAACTATAAAATTCGTTCATTCACTCATTATTATAATGAATTAATGAGTATAATTAATTCGCCCAGGTTGTATACCGAAAACATTTATTAGGCCCTTTAATTACTATTTAATTAGACTGGAATTTCACGCCCTATTAAACTGTGTGTATTTTTTTTATTGATTGGAAACAAAACAACAGAAAGAAACACGTTTAATATTGCTTTAATATTCATTCTCTTTTTTTCATCAAACAACTACAAAGTGAGAGCCTAAAGTATATTCCAGATCTTGGGCGAGACTCTTTTCTTTTTCTTTCAGAGCATCAAGTTCGTTATCTATCACATCCATTTTCTTCTCCAGGCTCTTTACTTTCTTCTCTATCGATTAGATCAATGCGCAGAGGTCTTCTTCCTCATCCAGCGCAGAGATATTCATTTCAAGTAGGTTACATTGTTCCGATCGCAAGTCATACTCAATGACCAGTCTTGTTCCATCACACAGTTCGTTGATTTTCTTGCGTATGTCCATCTTCTTTGAAGAGATTTCTTTGACCTCTTCTTCGGTGATCCGTGCTCTTTCTTTCATGCTGATCAACCGACTTTGAAGTGACTGGGCCATTTCCTCTTCAAACTCAACTGTAAAAAAATAGTATTTTTACCATCAATCTCAAAATCTTTAGTAAAATATTACCATCATAAACTTGATCTGCTTCCTCAAATGGTAATAGCTCCATATTTTCATTTAAGGCGGGTGAAATTCGATCATCTATCTCTGCATTCTAGAATAAGGAAAAAGAGGGCAATATTTTACTTTAATTCTTAATTGAATATGAGCGAAATGATAACCTGATGGTCATTGTTGTTATTATCCACAAAAGTCTCTGTACAATGAAGCTCCAAGTGGCGATTCAGATGCCCAAGATTGTCAACAGTGTAGCTGCAGAGGGGGCACTGATAATCTGCAGCAGCAGCAGCAGCATGAAAAACATCGTGCTGTTCAAATGCCGATTGACTTTGAGCCTTAAACGGGGAAAGAGTGCAGTGGAACATGAATTCTTCCTTGCTAGTGGTTGCAGGTTGAACTGCAATAGTTGAGATTGGATGCATTAACTTGATGTGCACCTCCAGGGATGATTTGTGCAGCGTTTTGTATTCACATTCCCGGCACAACTTGTATCTCACCTTCTGCCCGCCTGGGAAATAGTGCCACAGCTCTGCCCTCTTACTAGGAGCTGAATTAGACTAAATAAAAATAGAGTTAAATGCAGAGGTTAAATGTGTAATATACAATCATTTTATAATTAACCTACAGATGGTAATGAACTGCTACCAACCTGGTTGGAACTGGGTTGTACCCAAACTGCCAAGGCATCAACAACCGTGCTCATGATTCCTCCTCATGATGGAACTGTGTTGCTATACAAGATGGCCATGGACATTTTTCTTGCGTTGTAACTTGTAGGATGTTAAAAACCTCATACTTTTTTATAAATAATAATAGATTTTAAATATGAACTTTTGAAATAAACGTTCAAAGTTTATTCGCAACCTATGAGCGATACGAATATTTACAAACGATTGCATTTATCTTTCTTTGATATATGGTGGCCCTGAAAAGGGCCGTTTTTTAAAGACGAGGGATGCTCAAGCCTTGGCGGGTTTGTCGGTCTTCTTGGGCAGAAGGACGGCCTGGATGTTGGGCAGGACACCTCCTTGAGCGATGGTCACACCGGAGAGCAGTTTGTTCAACTCTTCGTCGTTACGGATGGCCAACTGAAGGTGACGGGGGATGATGCGGGTCTTCTTGTTGTCACGGGCAGCGTTGCCGGCCAACTCGAGCACTTCAGCGGCGAGGTATTCCATGACGGCAGCCAAGTAGACTGGGGCACCAGCACCGACACGATCAGCGTAGGATCCTTTGCGGAGCATACGGTGGATACGACCGACGGGGAACTGAAGTCCAGCCCTGGACGAACGGGTCTTTGACTTTCCCTTCACTTTGCCTCCTTTACCGCGACCAGACATGATGAGTGAGTTGGAGAATAAGTAACTGCGAAAGAACTACGTGTAGCTCTCGAGCAGTATATATAAATAGGGTAGGGGTCTCCAGTCATTGTATATATTCGTATTGGTTCGAAAACTTTGAGTGATTTACTAATGGAAAAGAGGGGGCTTATATACTAACCAAACGGGACCCTACTTCTCTCTCCATTGGACGAGAGGAGCTCTTTCGCGCCACTTCTCCCCTCCACCAATAAGACACAAAGAAAGAGGGGAGATAGCATTTTCTCTTTTACACCGCCACGAACATTCCAATAAAAACTGTTATAAATTTTATTCCCTTCATTCATTTGTCGTCATCCACTATGGCCCGTACCAAGCAAACCGCTCGCAGGCTCCTCGTAAGCAGCTGGCCACCAAGGCTGTGCCCCAGCCACCGGCGGTGTGAAGAAGCCCCATCGTTACCGCCCCGGTACCGTCGCTCTCCGTGAGATCCGTCGTTACCAGAAATCGACTGAGCTGCTCATCCGCAAGTTGCCCTTCCAACGCCTCGTCCGTGAAATCGCCCAGGATTTCAAGACTGACCTCTTCCAGAGCTTCGCCGTTATGGCTCTTCAGGAGGCCAGCGAGGCTTACTTGTGCGCCATCCACGCCAAGCGTGTGACCATCATGCCCAAAGCAGTGTTCTTAAAATTCAATGTTGAATTAATTCAATTTGAATTAATTCATGAATTAATTTAAAAAAAATGATGAATCTGAATCTAATCGATTCATTTTTGAAAAAGGTGAATCTGAATTTTTAATCGATTCAAATTTTCTTAAATGAATTAATTCAATGCGTTACCATGGTAACGGATGGATTTTTTCCCTTTAGGCATCATAAATAATATCGAAAACTACTTTTACAACATATTTATATTGATGTTTAGTCAGAAAAGAGTAAAAACATTTACTTAATCTTTCACTTGACGTTCACTGCTCAGATCTATCAACCAATACTTGGCAAACCATAAAAATATGCTGAAGTTATAGGCTAAGAAATTGAATTATTATTGAATCTTTTTGAGTTGAATTTCGATTAAAAATTCAGATTCATGAATTTGAATTACACAATTCAAAACAAAAACAAAAATTTAATTTGAATTTTGAATCGATTCAAATAAAATTTGAATTTTAAGAACACTGGCCCAAAGACATCCAGCTCGCCCGCCGCATCCGTGGTGAACGCGCTTAAACCGGTAACATCTCCCGTCTTATTAAATCGGCCCTTTTCAGGGCCACAAATTCATTCAGAAAAGGTGTAATAACCCTTAAGTGCTATAAATAAAATGTGTAATCCTAAAACATCACATGATCCAATATAGCAAGAATATGGTGTTATAAAAAAAATATCTGTAAGTGAGAAAAAGCAATCGTTAGGCGGAGTGTCGTTTGAGTTCGAAAAGGCCGAGTCAGCCAGTATTTAATCGGCCGTGGTCGAGTGATGGCAAAGTGACAACTTCGGTCCGAATGCACTCGTAATAAAGTAGCTTCTTTGTTAAAATCCAAAGTTGAGACAAAGACAACTATGGAGAAACCGTGGTGCGTATGGAGTACAGTTAAGGGCATCTTTGATAAGATGGATCCACTTCTCTACTATTAACAAATATTATAACTTTAAAAAGAGCAAGCGCGGATAATTAAAATAACGAAGTTTGACAAGTTACATTTTATTTCCAGGTAAGTAGTACCGTACTATGACAAGATGTATTTATGACCAGCACAATAATCATCAAATCATATAACATTGAAATTCTTCAGAATTGGCACGGTAATACATATGAGCTGAGTTTTTGAGTAGAATCAAAGGTACACACGCAAGAATTGGAACGAGTTTCTCACATCACACACAAATATTTGACAATAACCCATCCAATTCAGATTGTAACGCTTTCAGAACCTGGACGACTTGAAAGTGAGAACCTCGAGCCTCTTCCAGATTTTGATCGAGATTCTTTGCCTCTTCTTTAAGAGTCTGTAATGCACCTTCTACCACATCTCTTTCATCCTCCAAGCTCTTGACTTCCTCTTCCACTGATTGCTTTAATATTTCGCTGGTCTCCTCTCCAGTCTCGTGCGCAGTGAGTTGCATTTCAAGAAGATTACGTTGCTCTAATAACAAGTTGTACAAAATCAACGCCCTTCTTTCAGCCATGTCTTCGATTTTCTTCTGAACGTCTATCTTCTTTGACGAGATTTGCTTCAACTTTTCATCGGCGATCCGCGTTTCTTCTTCCGTGATTTTCAGCTGACTTTGTAGCAGCTGGATTTTGCCGTTTTCTCCCCTTTGACCCTCAACTTCTAGTTTTTAAAAAGCAAATTTAAAATCAATGTCATACATTTGAAGAACAGTTTTCAATTTTACCATCTTCTATTTGATTTCCTCCTTCCTCACTAGATGGTAATTCTACCGCATTTCCCGGGTTCGGCACTGGAACAAAAAAAAAGGTCTATTGAAATATTATTCATTCTCTCAATTTTTTAAATTGTACCATCTGTTATTTTGTCAGATTCCTTATCAAGTGGTAACAGCTCCGTATTTTCCGGGATTACCACTAGAAGAAACATAATACAAATAAATTTAAATATTAAAAAAATAATTATATATTTTCTAAAGCTACCTTTGGTGGATAATGTCTGGATATGGTGTAGAACAACTGTGCATTCTTTGATGCCAAACTGTCCTCTCAGTCTCGCTTCCGACGGCACCTCCTAAAAAATGATGTAAACTGTGGTATAATACGACTACATAAAAATGATAAAATAAAATAAAAATTACTTGGATACGAGTCTCCTGTAAATTCAAGAATTTGCGATGGTCTTCCTTTCCTCTGGAATCCTGATTAGGATCAGCATGATATCGGCATGCGGCCCTCAACTCTTTCGTTGGCTTAGCTAGAATGGCTGTAGTGGACGTAAGATGCTTCGCTCTTGCGTGCTGATTTAGTTTCGTGCGTGTTGTCGTCATGTAGTCTGCGCAATAAACGTTTCTTTTTCCACTTGGTGGAATGTACCACTCTTCCCTAGATTCTTCCGATACAGGCTAAAAACACGCGCAAGCAAAAATAAGAAAATAGATACACTAATGCCAACTTTAAACACAATAAACCTGTTGGACTTTTTGGACGACTTTAAGGTCACTCTTCTTCAGAGGATGACTATTCCTTTTGCGCTTTTTCAACAGAGGCGGAAGCGCTGAAAGAGAGAAGGGATGCGCCTTCTTCACATGCCTCCTCAGAGTAAAACGAGATGTGGTTTTGAATAGGCGGCATTCCTGGCAGGATAAAAGCGATCTTCGATTGTTCCGGGAAGTTCTAGAAGTGCTATTCTTGTCTCTGTCTTTCTCTGTATTCTGAAATGAGAATTTAAAAGAATTATAATAAAATAATATCGACAAATCTATATATGCAAAATAATTACCAGTTGGTCATTAATTTTGTTTTCGTCCATTTCCAGATAATGAAGTTTCAAGTGAAGAGCCAGATGACCCCGATTGTTGACAGAGTAGTTGCAGAGGTGACAGCGATGACTGGCAGACTGGTTTCCATGACAGGCATCATGCCGTTCAAACTTTGTTTTCACGCAAGTCTTAAACGGGCAAAGGATGCAGTTAAACTTGAATTTCTCCTTTTCCAAAGTGAGAGTTTGGAGCGCAGTAGTTGAGAAGGGATGCATCAGTTTGATGTGCACATTCAGTTTTAAGTTAGCCGTTGTTTTGAAATTGCAATCCGCACAAAATTTGTATTTAATTCTCTGCCCACTGGGAAACTGCTGCCACTCCTCGGCCCTCTTCTTAGCAACTGAATTCGACTTGAAATGAAACTCAATTTAAAAAGGAGAATATAATTTTTTTTAATACACTAAAGTACCTGTTTTTCAGTAGTAGTAAGAGCTTTCTTATCGGTTTTAATGTGATAATATCTCACGTGAATGGCCAAACGAGTCATCGAACTGCAGGAGAAAGAGCACCACGGGCATTTATGGGCTGATTTCTCGTCGTGAAACCTTCGATGTTCCTCAAAGAGTCTTTTCAACGGGGTCTGATACTCACAATCTGTGCACTGGTGCATCAAAGTGGCTTTTTTCACCAGCTTGGACATTTTGGCTGATTGAGGAATCAGCAAAGCAGAAGTCAATAGTCCCTCATTATGTCTGGCTCCATCTTTATGCCCAGTATGAGATATTGGTGTTGATGACATAAAGTCATTAGAGGGACGGGAATCTTTTTGCCCCATATTATTAGGGTATCACTGCTGTTCTGTTCCTGAAATAGTAAAAATGATTTAAATGTGAATTAATACACTGCCTTTTAAGAGAGTTATTTCATTATTTCTATGCTCATTAATTGCTGCAGCGTGGTGCGATGCAATTCACCCGACAATTTCTATATCAACATAATAAAAGCCCGCCCACTTTGACAGCCAAAAATACTTGACTAACTAATTAGACATGTGAAACTTCATAAGAATAAATAGAAGATGCCGTAAGATGCTATTTAAAAAATGGTTTTATACTTATACAAAGTTTTCCGTCGATATTCAACAGCGCGGTAATCGCATGACGAGTGCTTCGGGAAAAACCAATTATAAACAGTTTTAGTAATTCGTCTGCTCTAGGCAAGTGTATGGAATAAACAGAAATCGCCCATTAGTAAAGCATAAATTAACATGCACATTATCACCGTTTTTAATTAGATTGTTTAAATAGTAAATGATTTTAATATTTATGAGCTTAATAGACCACTCTGAACACACCAACTTCCCCTTGATAACCCCGAAGGATAAACAAGAACGGTCATCAATGGTAGCGGAGACTAGCCGATTACTCAGCCGGTTTTCCTCGACCCTCTTCACGCTCAGAAGCCAGCGTCGTGCCTCGTCATCGTGGTTGGTTCGAGTCCAAGTTTCTGGTAGGAAACTCGTCAAGATATACTACAGAAATGATCCTGTGAAGTATGATCTTAGTTAATCGATAGCTTGCCTTGTGGTATTTGTATTAAATTAGTACTTAAAACAACATTGTTTTAAGTATTATGTTTTGATAGCTGCTCAATTAGGTATTTGAATGTTCATTCGTCATATTCATAGTTCTTTGTGGGCACATTGAAATGCCTTATATGATTCATTTTCTGACTATTTGTATTAAAGCCTTAAATCCTGGATTTATTATGAAGCGACTGAATGCTGGCTTGAAATATCGACGGATGATTTATATAATACTACTGCATGATAATACTTACGATACACATGCTCATAATTTTCCTACAGTATTTTTTTCGGTCGCCTTTTTCTTTCTGGTTTTCACTAAAAAATAAATGACTTTATAATTTTCTGATAAAAACTGGTATTGATAAATCATTACTTTTTATATTGATACGTAAATACGAGGTTTAACTATAATTACTATACATTTAATTTTTAAATATGACCCCCCATTTTGCCTGTAAAGTCAATGACCATATATCGCATATATACCATGTAGAAAAACGTCTCGACAATTTTTTATTTACAATGTTACGCTAGAAATAGGAAAAAAAATGCAGAATAACAAAAATGAAAAAAGCGGATGAATGATATAAGACAGAACAATTATGATGATTTTTATTTCTTACTGAAGCTGAGCGAACTTTTTATGGAAATGGGCGATCACAGTGTAAGGAAGAGCAACATTCAGGCCGATAAGTCGAGGGAGTAGAAGGCGGCCTCGATTCATCTTCAGGACGGGGACCTGCGTGCCAGCACTGCGCCCTGTCCGGGCATCAATCCTATGATTATGGTGACTGCGATCTCAGTACAGTACGGCTGAAAGCGGCTCTGCTATCTTTGTGAAGAAGGCGGAATAAGTGGGACGATACATTTGTTGAGTCATAAACCGCGTCCTGTCATTATGTAAATAACGGAACAGTTTCATCATTCACTCTATTGAAATTTTAAGAATTGAGAAAATAAATTGTAAATCAAATTATCATCACCACTAGAATGGTTTTTTTTACCCATTCCTCCTTCTCTTCTTGATTGGCTTGTCCTCTACGAATTACGATAGTCCAAAGCCAGTGGGCCCAGCGTGAAACCGTCAGGAAGGAGTCAGGAAGGAGATCTCACTATAGCTTACCTCTTCCATGCGCAACCAGCAGGATCAATATTCGGCCCATTGTGGCAAGTGGCCGCATTGGGAAGAGTTGAGTTCTGTATGTGATCCACTATCCAGTCGGAAGCTACCTATCAGAGGACCCTAACTAAATACACTTGACATTTTGTGTTTAAAAAATAGGAATCTACGAACAGAGCAGATTTTAAGTGTTCCGTGAATATGCGAATCAGATTGAAATCTGTATCGCAAAAGAGTACTCCATCAAAAGTAATGATGATGAAGCTTGAACTGCCTAAAGCCTGCGTTCTCATCTGCTTCTGCGAAGGATAGACTGTTCACTCCATTCTCAAAGCCATTCGACGATTCAAACGCACCGGCCAACTACTCGTCGGCAGGTTAGAGAGTAGTATTGTAACTCTTACTTCTCAACAAGCGGTCTGTTGCGTCAACTGAGTTGGTGATAAGTACTACAGTAGTACAGTATACTCTTGCTAACATTTCAAGTGTTTAAAATATATAGCGATGATGGTTGGGCGGACCAAACGGGCTTCGTTCAGGGCTACAGTATCACTTCTTCTCCCTCTCGACGATGGACACACCCCGTAGAGCGTACCCAGTCACGTCACTTCGCTAATACCATAACTTTTTTTTATATATATAATTGAACCAGCCTATATAAAAGATGTTTTAGTCGGCACTTTATGATTCTTTTTCATTAATATTTCATTGGCTATTATTACGTTATTGACATTAATCGTAATCATTTACATTTTCACTATCTGTGTTAAAATTCAGTTTTATAACGTGCTCTTTCGAGCATTCAAAAATTGCCGTTGCCGATGGTATTTCACATCGTCAAGGCGGGGTATTGGTAAAAGTTTTCAACTAGCAATAATCACACCTCGGGAAACCCTCATTGATTATGAAATTGCCACTGCGCAAAGCTGATATTAACATTATTAATTTAGGTCTACTTGAATATAATTGAAATATACATGAGCCATCTGAAATGTTGAGAAACACTAATGGAATATAAAAATAATATGGATAAGGTTCCTTTCCAAATTTAAATAATTCTAAACTTTAGAATCGCTAATCATTTAGTTCACTTACCAGTTTATGTTTTGCATGTAATTTATTAGCATCACTGACGATTAGAATGAGTTTTTATGCGTAATATTGGATTGATATTGTATTACGTAGACAATAATGGAAGGACGGCAAACAATGTGACCCGAGGCCTTTTTCTTTTCTTACAACGGTTGCTTGTTTTATTGTGCCATTAGCTCAAACATAATTGTTGACGATGATGAAGTACGCACAACATCTAAATTATGTTGTACCGCAATATTAGTATCATTATTATTTTCTAGCCGAGGATGTCTGGACCGATTCCCGCATTACCACGTCCTCCGCCATCATTACAGTAATTTATCTATATACAGTAATCGGTTTATATTTGTTTGGAATTTTCATTTTATTTTCAAATTCAGAAATGAGTTACAAAAACTCTTGCGTGTAATCCCAATCAAGTAACGACCGTATTGCACAGGCAATAATAAATCAATTTCAAAGTCATCATATTCGGTACCAGGATTAGAATATAAATATTATAATAGAATAATTATTCCATTCCAATATTTTATTAATTTAATTATCAAGGATTCAGAATCGAATAGCTGCTAATTCTTTTTTTTCCAGGTAGGTAGTACCGCACTACGACAAGATTTATTCATGAACAGCATAATAATCAATCCATATAACATAAAAATCGTTCAGAATTGGCACGGTATACATTAATAGAGCGTCGATTTGAATCAAAAGCACTTGCAAGAATTGAAACGATAGTTTCTCACTTCAAACACAAATATTTAATAACCCATCCAATTCAGACTGTAACGCTTTCAGAACCTGATTTCAACGGATAGACGTTGTAGCAGTGTATGGAACACTTTTAAGATGACGCTGCATGCTGCTTATATCTCATTTAAAGTTGGAGAAAGTTAACGACATCATCGTCTCTATAAGCGGTCAGGATGGTGTCATTATTGCTTCATAAAGGATAAGTATCCACGTCCAACGATGTTCGAGGATCCCTTCAAAATTTTACTGTCGTCGGCAGGTTGGAGAGTAGTATTGTATTGCTACTTCTTAACATCGACTTTTTTAAATGTGTATATTATTTAGCCATGGCTGAGCGGATCGTATTGACGTCGTTCAGGACTACAAGGAGGAGGCAGAAGGTGATATTTCAGTCACAGAATCCATTCATACCCACGTCGGCCACGGGTATAAATTCGTTTGACATACTTGCTGGGCACTCAACTTGACAAAAACTCAAAAAGTACTTGTATAATGGCTTGAAATACTCGATGTTAAAAAACCCAGTTCACATATTTTTTATTCCAATCATTTTCTGTGAAGATTGCAATATAATTTGACAGGCACAGAATTTGTATTGTCGCGATTGCCCTTTTATCACGATGGAAATCGGCGGAGGTGGTAGTTTACTGATGGATACAGCTTATCGGTATTAGCATAATTAAAATTTAAATTTAAATGCTTTATTTTTAAAATGATATTCAAAGCTACTTTTTTATTTTGTTGGCTAATCCTTAGGATCGCTTTTTATTCTCTCAAGCACAACAACACGATGATAGTAATATGATTACAAGGAATTGAAACACGGTTTTTGCAGTAACCAAAAACGAGGGTTTGGCATTAGTTGATTTACATATTGACCATCAATGAAAGAGAATGTATATTTTAAAAGCCAAATGCATCAAAGCCTTTATTTCATTCAGTCCCTATACAGTGCGTATATCATCATACACATTTCTTATTAAAGTATTAAACTGCGATGCAATCATTTCAATGATAGTTTCCATGCAATATATTCATGTCCGTCCTTTCATAGCACTTATACATGTACTGTGGTAATGGTGGTCCACTTTGCTTACATTCTTCAATTAATGAAGGAAGGGATTTAACATATTCATCTAAGTAGTCGCCCATATAAATACGAACTCCAATTAACCGAGAGGGTTCACCTTCGGCTGCTCCTTGGTAGCCAAGCCACTCAGAAGCTTCTTGACTTCTGCAATTGCCTTTCCCGGATTTAGACCCTTCGGACAAGCTTTAGTGCAATTCATGATGGTGTGACAGCGGAACACCGAAAAAGGATCACGGAGTCTATCTAAGCGCTCCTTAGTGGCCTCATCACGGGAATCTATCAGCCAGCGGTACGCCTATAATAATAATTTGCTTAGTTTCTTAAAAAGATAACAATAATAGTTTTAATTTGAAATAATGTTGCATAAAATCTTTCTTACCTGCAAGAGAACAGCTGGGCCAAGATACTTGTCGCCGTTCCACCAGTACGAAGGACAAGCAGTGCTGCAACACGCACAAAGGATGCATTCATACAAGCCATCCTAATAACAAAGAAAGAAAATATTAAATTTAAGTAAGAGAAAAAATCGTCGTACGTTGTATCCTACCAGCTTCTGGCGATCATCGACACTTTGCAAATACTGTTTCTCTCCCATTTTAGGTTCGTTCTTGCGATGAAGCCAGGGTTGAATGGATTTGTATTGGGCATAAAAATTGCTCAAATCTGGCACAAGATCTTTCACAACATACATATGAGGCAAAGGATGAATTTTCACCGTTTTGTCCAAATTTGTGTCAATATTGCTGTAAAGTTAGAAAATTTCGTAATTATAAAATAAAATTGAAGCGATTAAGATTTTAAACTACTAAGAAAAAATCTGAAAGAAAATTATTTGTACAGTACCTGGTGCATGCTAGGGAATTGCAGCCACAAATGTTCATAGCGCAAGAACCACATATTCCTTCTCTGCAAGAACGTCTGAAAGTAAGAGTTGAATCAATTTCACTCTTAATCTTGATTAATGCATCCAAGACCATTGGTCCACATCTAGTTAAGAGAAACAAATGGGAAAACATAATAGTAATAACCAATACTGTTAGTGGATTATGGAGTTGATTACGTATTAAGATCAACTTCATAACTCTGAAGATGAGGTTTATCCCCGGCTTGATCGGGATTCCATCGATAAATTGCAAATTTCTTCATGCGAGGAGCAATAACTGCTGGTTTAGCAGCAGCCGCAGTAACCATGCTACGTAATTGCTACATTGGAAAGCATTATTATATGTATTTCGTAATTATTTATTTATATCTATAAACGAATATCAAACCATGAACTGTCGACTCATAATCATCCCTTTAGTACTTGCTTGATCCAATTTTACTCAATCAAAGTAAAAACAACGGAGGTCGTTTATTACGAACATAAAACACGAACGTCACCACTGTGCACCTACCCGACTAAAGTTCCTTTCGGCCTTTCGGAATTCAGATATATTTCTGCTCCTCTGCTAGGGGCCTGCAGCGTCGTAAGATTTCCTTTGTCAATCGACTTTATCAGTGGCAGAGAACAGCTACACTGTCGCTTGGTGAAAGGCGAGCCCCGAAAGAGGAATCTTTCAAGAGACCTGTACCGTCGACCAGTCGACTGTATATTACTTATTCATTCCGTGCTTGTTGTTACTATCATTGTAACGACTTATTGCGAGGGCGAGCCCCCAGAGGAACCTTTCGACAGAGTCATGCCGTCGATCAGTCAACTGATGTATTTTCTGAGATTCTTCAATGTCGTTATCGCTACCAGTATGGCGACTAACGCAAAGGCCAGCCCCCAGAGGAACCTTCCTAGTGTCCTGTAGAGTTGTATCGTAGATCAGTCGACTTATATATTTATTTCTTCACTTCTGAGAAGCCTTATTGACTTATTGTCCTCATGGAGAAGCAGTTTTATGCGCATCCAATGGGGATACCGAGTTTGTGTTCACATACTGTATATTATTATAGTGTTGACTTCAAGCAATTTGAGATACAACTATAAAAGCTGTGAACGCGTTTATATTGGGAATTTGAATTCCGAGAGTAGTAGGCTGCGCTTATTGGAGGCACAGACGACTTTGTGAAACACGTTCGATCGTTTAGAGTGTACGAATAAGAAAATTAATAGCACGATTATTGATTCAATTATGCTTTAACCAGATTTAAAAAGTACAAAACTATTTTAAAGTATCACTGTTTCTGTTATTATAATTCGATTAAAAGCTGCGCATTTTAAAATATTATTTTATCCAAAATCCAATCGATTTCTAGATAAGTATCAAATGTACAGCATACCCGCCTTTTTTGCTTTATTTTTAAATAATTGATCTAACCTATACGAAATTTTAGTCCACGCTTGTCGCTCAAAGATTCATGCTGATCATCCATATTTCACCGGCAGCAATATAATTCATTCAAACAATCAGTATCTGTATTGAAATTCAATTTCATAAGGTGCTCTTTCGAGCATTCAAAAATTGCCGTTATCGATGGTATTTCACATCGTCAAGGCGGGGTATTGGTTAAAGTTTTCAACTAGCAATAATCACACCTCGGGAGACCCTCATTGGTTATGATATTGCCACTGCGCAAAGCTGATTTCAATTTCCGAAAATTGGGTTCATAAGAACTAAAGTGATGGTCCAGTTCTCTATTTGAAATGTTGAGAAATGTTTATTGAATATTAAAATAGTATATGTTCACGTTCTTCTTTCAAATTTCATCTGTTCTAGATGCTAGCACTATTAATTATCAAGTTCACTTACCATTGTAATTAAGCGTCATATTTCTGGGTGCAGTGTTGCAAAGTTTTATTGATTACGTGTAATTTTGGATTTACAATGTTACGTTGGAAATATAGTAGTATGTTTCAGGATAATGTGACCAGAGGGCTTCATTGCTTGCTACAGGACAGTACGCAGTGATGTGCTAATACGTGCTGCTATCAAAGATTCACAGTAGCTCATCTCTTTCTCTCTCTCTAGCGCGTAACTCTAATTACAGTACCTCGAATCTAGTAGGTAGCAAAAATAATGTTTTAATAACATATTTTTCTTAATAATTTATTTACTTTTTTAAATACACACCATGATGATGGAACAATATACAATTAATACAGTCTATCATTTATCAAATGAAGATACTTTTGTTCGCATTATTCAAATTTTTTAGGTTTACTTAAATTTTTATTTGAAGTTGTAAAACATTACTTAAATCTTAAACCGATATTATTTGCCGATTTTTATTATACAATAATTTTTTGTTTACGAATTTGTGTTAAGCATCATACTATTTTATAAAGAGCTCTATCGATGCTTGCTATTCTGAGCAACTTAGACTTATGAGTAAATAAAACATGCAAGGCAGCAGTGTTTGGAATCCGATATTGAATAACCAGCAAAGTACTCGAGTTTCCAATGAAAATGATTCTTTACTTCTTTAGGCATCGATAATATTTGATATAACAAAAGAAACTATACTGTGGTTTCTCTAGCGAGTGGTCATGAACACTGAATACTAACTAGAATTAGCCTAAGATGATTGAAAACTGATGAAATCCCCCCCCCCCCCCCCCCCGTGCTCTTATCATGCACTGTATAGAGATTAGAGAAAGGCGAATGACAAACAGTTCAATGAGCAACATATGTAGACTTCCGCTTGATCGTATTACCACTGAAATAAGAGCAGAGAATGATTTGAAATGGAAGGGCGAAGTGATGAAATAAGAAAAAAGAAAGGCTACTATAGAATGAAAGGAGAGAGAAAAAATTAACAGGATTGGCTCTCGGTTTCATTCCTTTCCTGCAGTTTCAGTCGTGACGCCCTAAAAGCAGCAACAATATTTAAAACGCGTGTGGCTATAAATGTGTATGTATAATCAGCGTGTACTACTCAAAAGATTCGCAAAGTCAAAAATATACAGGGCAGTTGCTTATCATGTATACAACTGCTGGCTGTAAATTCTAAAACTATGTTTACATTGTGATTATCTAATCGATACATAGTGGGCTTATATGAGCGCATTTCCTGAGTCATCAACCACATCCTGTCTTCAAGTAAGTCACTGTATAAATTGCATCACTACAGTATATCTTTTTTAAATTATGAATTAAATTACCATCACAATCAGGATGTGTTTCGTTCATCATAACCCATCACTTCTTCTCTTCCTGATTGGCTTGTCCTCTACGATGATCCAAAGTCAGTGGGCCCAGCGTGAAACCGCCACCCAGGAAGGAGATCTCACAATAGGCTACCTTTTCTCCATGCACGAGCCGCCGGATCAACTGTCGGCTCACACTCGCAAATGCGGGCGCATCTGGGAAGAGTACGGGATCCAGAGGGCGGAAGCAACTTATCAGATGATCCAGCAAATCAATGCGGATCCGAGCCTACTACCGGGAATCAAGCTGGGATTTGAAATTAGAGACGACTGCTGGTAATATAATATTTTACACTGATCGATACATATAGCAGTGCATATAGTAAATCTATGGTATTAATAAGGTACACCCAAGTGGCATTAGAGCAGACCATTGAATTTATCAGCGAGATCATTGCTTCCACTAATAATCGCCAACCTCATCTAAATGGTGAATATAATGAAAATCATCTTTAAACTAACATCATTATACAAGATATTACGATTTTAGGTACGAATGGAAATTGCTCATCAATTGAAAAAAGCAAAAGCAAGAACCTAGTTGGAGTGATTGGGCCAGGATCTAGTGCGAGTAGTATTCAAGTGCAAAAGCTTCTACAGCTGTTTGGCATCCCTCAGATCGGCTACAGCGCAACATCGAGGGATTTAAGTGATAAAAATCGATTCCGATACTTTGTGCGAGTTGTTCCTCCCGATGAACTTCAAGCCAGGGCTATGATTCAGATTCTTCAAAAGTTCAACTGGACGTATGTCTCAGCTGTAAGCACACAAGGTACTATCCATAATAGCTAGATGATGCATCAAATAACCCCGAATGTTGTATTTAATAAACAGGAAGCTACGGACAGAGCGGATTGCAAGTGTTCCGTGAATTCGCGAACCAGGCTGAAATCTGCATCGCCAAAGAGTACTCCATCAAAAGTAATGATGATGATGCAGAGTACGATAAGCTCTTAAATCGGATGATGGAAGAGCCCAAAGCTCGTGTTCTCGTCTGCTTTTGCGAGGGAGAGACTGTTCACTCCATTCTCAAAGCTATCCGACGATTCAATCGCACTGGCCACTTCCTACTCGTTGGCAGGTTAGAGAGTAGTATTGTACTCTTACTTTTAACAGCAGTAACATTCTAAATGCTTATAATATTAAGTGGTTTATTGAGTTGATGGAGTTAGTGATTAGAACTATACTCTTATCTTTATAATAACATTTCAAATATTACAATGTTTACTTGTTTAGTGATGGATGGGCGGATCGAATGGACGTTATTCAAGGCTACGAGGCGGAAGCAGTGGGCAGCATCTCAATTAGAATCCATTCTCCAAGAGTAGATTCATTTGACAAAGAGTACTTTGCTTTAAAACCAGATAAACCTACTTTGGCCAGAAATCCATGGTTCCAGGAGTTTTGGGAGAACCGATTCAACTGCACTTTGTTGCCATCAGCTCTGGCTGATGCCCCAGAGCGAAAAATTTGCTCAGGTAATAAATGAAAAATTCAGAAATATTATTAATTACATGTACAATAAATGTTTTATTCGCGTAGGAAATGAAAGTTTAAAATATAACTACAAGCAAGACAGTAAATTGGGGTTTGTGATGAAAGCAACGCTCGCAATGGCTTGGGCTCTTCATCATCTCCAGCAATCTGTTTGCGGACCGGGTAACTCCGGACTCTGCCCAGCTATACTTCCAATCAACGGAACTCTTCTCAGAGTATGCAATATGCAGTAATAATGTAAAGTTAATTTCTACATCACGTGATTTATTGTAATTATAGAACCATTTAGTGAACGCAAGTTATGTATTTAAGAACGAAACGGTCAGCTTCAATGCCAACGGTAACCCACCGGGATGGTACGACATCCTGAATTATCAGGCTGTACCAAGAAAAAGTAATGACGAATCCATTCATTACAACTATGTCCAGATTGGATCATGGAGCAATGGAACCCTAGATCTACCGTATTCGCCTACTAAAATGGTTAAATCCGTTTGCTCTGAGCCCTGTCAGCTAGGCGAAATCAGGGTAAATAATGCTTGTATTAAATAATTTTCTGGTCTATAAATGTTATATATACATACAACAGATTAAACTGGACTGCTGCTGGAAGTGCGTCAAGTGCAAGTCTCACGAACGCGTTGTAAACGAGACATGTGAAAACTGTCCTTGGGGTTACTGGCCTCATATTAGTAGAACAGGTATATTAAATTATTAATTAATACAATAGTGTGTTCTAGGATTATACTAATTTATTCTTATAAGTACAGAATGCGAAAAGATCGAAGCCCAGTTTATCAATTGGAGTGATGCAGGTTCGATCGCCGCCGTCACCCTCTCCATCGTCGGACTCTTAGCCACCTTGGCGGCGGCCGCTATTTTCGCCCGGTATCGAACTCTTTTTTATTAAATAAAACCAAACTTCGTGATTCATTATTATGTTATTATAACAGCCATAACGACACTCCAGTGGTTAAAGCTTCTACCAAGGAGCTATCTTACCTTATTCTCTTTGGTATGGCCCTGTGCTACCTCACTACATTCCCTCTGCTCACTTACCCGGGTACGTTCAGCTGTACCATGTCGCGGATTATGCCCGGTTTGAGCTTTGCCATTATCTTCTCCGCCCTTTTAACCAAGACAAATCGGATGGCCCGGATTTTGGCTTGGAGTAAAATGGGAATCCTTCTAAAAAAATCTCATCGCTGGTTCTCCCTCACTGCCCAGGTTATTTCAAATTCAAATTCATTCATTCTTAATTTAATATATAACGCATTAATCATCACAGGTTGTCATAACAATGACCATGATCGCCATTGAAGTAATGCTGATCCTTGTTATGCTCGTTGTTGAACCAGCAAAGTCTGTTCAAATCAACTTTGCGTCGAAGAACTATGCCGAGATGGTGTGCAATACGACTGCCTTTGGTCTTATGGCACCTCTTGGCTTCGATTTCGTCCTCATCTTGATGTGCACCGTCTACGCCATCAAGACGCGTAAACTGCCAGCGAATTTAAACGAAGCAAAGTACATCGGATTTGCTATGTAAGCTAGTTATACTATGGTTCGATCAATATCTATAATTAATCATATTTTATTGACGTAGGTACACAACTTGTGTCATTTGGGTGGCTTTCATTCCTATCTATTTTAGCGGGAGTAAGTCAATAGAACTGACTTTATGCATCTGTATATCCCTTTCCGCTGTCGTTACACTTGTGTTCCTCTTCGGACCGAAGCTTTACATCATCGTGTTCCAGCCGCAGAAGAACAATCGCGCCAACTTTACAACCAACAAGAATCTCCGAACACACATTTCCGGTGAAACAACTGTAAGTATGATACTAAAATAATAGCAAATCTTTTAATAAAAAGCATTGATGTATATTGGTTAATATTCACAATATAGATGAAATACTCAAAGCAGAGAGAATCGAATGATTTTAATCCAGCTCTGGAACAGAGCAACGATAACATCAAAGAGATGATGAAGCATCTTTCCAATCCAATCTCGTAAGAAAATTCAGATATAACTGAAAAAGGTATTTTAGTAATTTATTCATTTCAATCTTTTAAAGATGCCCAATTAGTAAAGAGGCTGCTGTTAACAGCTCGAATGGTTGGAATGATAATCGGGAAGGTGGTAAGGTGGAGCTCATCGTTCATAAACATAACGAAGAAGAAAAGGATGATGTTATAATGAGCGACACGTCTAGTATTGAGGCAGAATCATCAGCTAATAAATTTGGCATCAACCAAACGACGAATCTCATGGATAACTTCCAAGACGATGCTGCTGACTATTACCGCTCCGATAACGAGAAAGCTCATTTCAAGTTGGACAAAACTGTAGGTACGATTGTCCCTAAAGGCAGTGGAGATGGTGCTATCCTTTAAACACTTAGACATTATTTCAATTGTATTGTAAACTTTGATGACTTAATGACTTTTGAAAATATAACTTTTTAATTGTTTGACCAGCATCTCTCAATATAAAAATATATCCCGCCTTATGTAATTATAATCCCTTCTTAATCATTATGTATCATTATAAATGAATTATCCACCTGCCCAGTGAACTAGTTGGGTCGTGCTGACTTTGAGAAGTATGGTACCGTACCTTTCTGGATCATGAAATCGATAAATTTGAGCATAGAACAAAAGAAAAAAAATATTGGTTACCTTCGAATATATTGATACTTTCGAATTCTGAATCCGGTAAACCGAGTTCAAATCTCGGTAAATGAAAATACGAACCAAAATGGTTGAATGAAAACGAATGCTGAGTTTGTTTATCAATATAAAGTATTTATTTGTACAATATATAATATTATTTCATGCGGGTAAATTCTGAAACTTTTTTCTTTGCGATTACGGTATCTACTCGATATATTGTGAAATAATTAGCTTAGTCACCAGTCATATCCTGTCCTTATTTAAGTCACTGCAAAATTTCGTCATTAAACTCTATTGAAATCCATCGTGCTCCACCAATCATTAAATTTTACAAATAAATTTTACAATTGGAATAGGCCTACTTTGAATACTAACGTTAATCATGATGCTCTTTTACAAATCTTCAATGCTTCTTTTATCTAGCGTGTCCAGGATCTAGCACTAATAGCATTCACGTGCCAAATCTTCTGATGCAGCTGTTCGACATCCCTCAGATCGGTTACAGCGCAAAGTCGCAGGACTGAAGAAACAAATCCCGATTCTGATAATTCATGCGAGTGACGGTGGCGATCGAAATGCATTAGTCGACTGGATAAACGTAGTAGCGGTGTATGGATAACTTTAAAGATGAAACTGCATGTCGCTAGCTATTACTATTTCGATAACGGATAAATTTAATTTCAAGTTGAAGAAAGCCAAAATGTCAAATATATCGACATCTTGTCTCTAAGGACAGTCAGCATGGTGACATTATTTCAAGAAAATGTATTACGACTTTTTAATGACTTGACTGAGATTATATACCCCAACCTACTGCTCGTTTTCTTTCATTGTGTGAATATCACTTCTCAATATCCATGCTGTTATTTATTATTAGTAATAAGACTTAATTTAAATAATAATAAAATATAAATAATATCATACATTATTACAATAATACTATAGGTAATCAATTATAATGTCGAAAACAGTTGAAAAAAACGGAACTCGTGCATACTTATTGTTCTTCTAAACGCTTTTGGACTCTTTTTATTAATCTTTGATTGAATTTATCAGTACGTATTCTAGTTATAATCATCAAAGTTATATTGTATATTCGTGCTAAAAAAAGAAAAAATACAGAAATCGCAGTAAGATTGGAATCAAAATATCTCTTTCTTGGAGAATTACTTGGACGCTTGCATTTTCCTGAAGGCATTCACAAGAAACTTGCGGGAGACGGGAGCCACTATTTCACCTTTAAAATATGAATGGAGTTTTAAATTTAAAAAAAAAATGCTGTGGCTATATTTAATGCGAATGATTTGTGTGTACGTACGAGGCTTCCAAAGGAGCACGTTTGGACGTTCGAGATCGTTTCGGAGACGAACAAAGAACCAATGGCCGTTAACGTTGCGGCACTCGATGATTTTATCGTTCATCGTCCTTACTTCTTCTGGAAGTTCAATTGTAGCGGCATTCTTCAAAACATCTTTCCCTTCCACACAGATGGCACGCAAGTGGCCCGTCGTGTACCTAGAATTTACCAAAGAATCAAAAAGGATGAATAACGATGAAGTGCGTAACAGCATATTGACATGTACGTAGTTATGTAAGACCTTTGACCATAGGTTTTAAGGAGGAAAATGAATTCCTCACTCCCGATAGCATCCCATTCGTAATCAAACTTTCCTGATTGGTAAAGGCTGTAGGGCTAAAGAAAGACGAGAGTAGATTATTTTAGTGTGTGTGTGTGTTTTTCTTTAACGTCGTGACTGGAGTCTCACCTCGTTGAGCGGCTTGAAAAGAAAAGAGCCGATTGGGTACTCGTAGATGTCTTGGAATCCTTCATCGAGGAACACTTCCATGTGGGACAATGCCTCGTACTTTGCAATATCAACATCAAACACGCGATCGGTAGTCGTGATGACAGCACCCATACGATGTTGCATGATTTCAGCCTGAAATAAAAAGTAATGTTACTCAGAAAACCATGAAATGGGTCTAAATTATTACCTCAACAATGGAGATACGTTCTTGCAAAGTTTTGCTTTTCACGGGTCTCCCATAGACGCGGGTAGCATCCATGATCACAAAGGTTAGAATCCCTTTGGGTTCTCCATTGCTCTGTCCTGTTCCATCACGCATAATCTTCCTAATAACTGCCACGCAATCTAGAATCGTGTCCTTGCGAATCGTCAGCTGATTGGTGAAGGCTTCGTCAATTTTGAAGAGATGATTGTCTTCATTTTGCAAGATGATTTGGCCCTTCAAATCTACCCAGAGTAAACAGCGGGTACCAAGAGGTTTAGGTGCCACGACGTACTCATCGGCACGCGCTTTTTTCTTGAGAAGATAGTGTCTTTTGATGAGTGGGACTGCCTTTTTTCCTGTAAATTTAGGAAATCCAGATCCATGATTCATTGAACTAAGTGTCGATTTCAGTTTCTTTGTGGCCAATCCTTCTGGCAGGAAATGCACGCCATCGGCTTCTTGGCATTTCAGAAAACGGGGGTCACTCATTTCCAAGATCTGCAGATACAACTCTAAAAGTAAAAGACAAATATAATATGACAATATAGAAGGGAAAAGATTATCAGATTAACAGTGCAACATAGGTGCTAACAATATAAGCCATCATAACTTTATCAGATTAGGTAGTAAACCTTATATCTTTATGCATTGAAATGTAATTTACGTAAATTCTCATTAATCTTACCTGTAAAAAGCTACATGTAACTTGAGACGATGCGATACAAAAGCCGAAAGAAGAATTGTTGCAAAGTTTACAATTATTCAAAGGAAGCCTAAAGCGAGTCAAGCCAGAAAGAAAACATCACTCGATGACAACAAGTGGCGCCGTGGCGGCACGCGGTCAAGTGGCGCCTTTAAGCTATTCATCACATTGTTTTTTTTATTTTACTACCAGGTGGCCAGGGTGTAACGAGTTTCGCGCGAAAATCCAAACGAACATTTTACGATCTCGCACCAGCGAACAGGTAAAGTAAGCATTACGGCTTTAAGAGTTATTTTACGACATTGTATATATCTTCTTACCATTAATAAATAAAAGGATACAGTTTAATTTGTTTTTTTTTTTCATTTTAAATTGTCCCAAGCGATTTGGAGGCCAATTCAAGACTGGTTCCTTGTTACCAGCGCGTCCAACTCAACGGTGGAATCTACCATCATTGGTAATTATATTTCGGAGAGATTTACTACGGTAACTCAACTTGTAATTCCTGGTTATACTCCTTGCTCCTTAGGGTTCAAAACAAGAGGTTTAGTTCTAAAAAAAAGTGAAAGCGTCGGGGTTAGAGTCAATACAGATGCGGGCGGTTTGTGTGGCATAGCGCTGCGCTTCTACGACGGGTTTGGCCCGTGCACCCCCGAGTCCGGACTCACTGTGGCCACTCGCCAGGTTGGAGAGTAGTATTGTACTATTAATTTTTAACAGCATAATTTTAAACTGCATTTAATATTAAGCGGTTAGTTGCGTTGACAGAGTTAGTGATACTTCCCTTGGGGTTATTTACCTCGCAGCACATCAATAGAACAGGTATTATCATTCAATAATAGTATATACTAGAATTACTCATTTTATTTTATTTAAATTTGCAGAATGGGGAAAGATTGAAGCAGAGTTTATCCAATGGAGGGATGCAGGTTTCGATTGCCGCCGTCATCCTCTCCATCGTCGCGTCCTCTTAGTCACAATCGGCGGCGGCGGCGGCCGCTATCTTCGCCTGATACCGTTCCGGCGTGCCCTTTTGTATATAAAACCAACCTTGGGTTTCATCATTATAGTGGTAATTTAATAGGCATGACGAAACACCGGAGCTTGAAGCTTTAACAAGGGAATAGGGAACTATCTTATTACCTTATTCTCTTTGGTATGGCTCTGTGCTACCTTACTACATTCCCTCTGCTCACTTTCCCGGGTACGCTCAGCTGTGCCTTGTCTTGGATTATGCCCGGTTTGAGCTTTGCCATCATCCTTGTCGCTCTTTTAACCAAGACAAACCAGATGAGCCAGATTTTGGCTTGGAGTAAAATGTAAATGCATAAAAAAAAAATCACAGCTGGTTCTCCCTCACTGCCCATGTTATTTTTAATTGAAATCAATTCATTCTTTAAATATCAATATATAATGCATTAATTATCATAGGTCGTGATAACAATAACCATAATCGCCCTCGAAGTGATTTTGATCCTTGTATGCATGTTGTTGAACCGCGGCAATCTCCATTCAAATCAACTTTGCATCAAAGAACTATGCCGAGACGGTTTGCAATACGACTGCCTTTGTACTATTGAGGCATCTGGGTTATTTCGATTTTAACCTTATTTTGATATGCATCGTCTACGCCATCAAGACTCGGAAACTTATAGATTTAAACGAAGTCAAGTTCATCGGATTTACCATGTAAGGTTAAACTTCTCTTAAAAACTATAATTAATCGAGTTTTATTGACGCAGGTACACAACTTGTGTCATATGGTTGGCATTCATTCCGATCTACTTTAGAGGAAGCGAATCAAAGGAACTGACTCTATGTATCTGTATTTCTCTTTCGGCTGCCGAAGGTAAAAAGCTGAAGGATTCGTCTTCGGACCGAAGCTTTACATTATCTGCCCCAGAAGAATTATCGCGCCAACTTCAACTAACAGGAATCTCCGGAGACACATTTCCGGTAATACTACTGCTGTAAGTATAGTACGTATAAAATATTTAAAATAATTGCAAATTTGCTTGAGAGAATCAATTGATTGCGAGCATTCACTATATAGATAAAATACACTAAGCAGAGAGAATCGGATGATATTAATACAGCTCGTGAATACGCCATTGATAATATTCAAAGAGATGAAACACCTTTCCGCAGTCAATTCTCGTAAACATATTATGAACCTAAATTTTATAAAAGTCAATTTTTTAAATTAATTGATTTATATTTTGAAAGATACCCAATTAGTAACTATGCCGTCAACAGCTCGGATGATGATGATCAGGAAGGTTGGAAATTGGAGCTCACCGTTAAAAGGCATAACGAATAAGAACAGGCTGCTGTTGTGATTAGCGACGCGTCTATTATTGAGTCGGAATCCTCAGCTGAACTTGGCATCAACCAAAAGACGAATCTCGTGAATAACTTGCAAGATTATGTACTATTACTATTCCAATAACGATAAAGCTCATTTCAAGTTGCGCAAAGCTGTTAGCATAGATGTTTAAAGACACTAAGACAGTCAGGATGGTTGCTATTCTCGGTAATAGATCGAGCGCAATATTGGCAGCAGGTTCCGCGCAAATATGCTCGTGGTACCGATAATGTGAGTTTGCGGCAATAAGTAAGTTTAGAACTAATAGGTACGCGGTTGATATAATTAAATTTCTAGCTCAGTTCAACATTCTCTTTGATAGTATATTAAAATTATGACTTCACGATTCGTTACGGAAGCCCTACATGCGACTACTCATCGTGTTTCCTAGAAGTGAACCATACTACCATAGTATGATCGTTTCAGACCCGGTTTTTATTAATTATAGAAAATGGGTCGCAAAGAAGAAATACTTTCATGTTAACCAAGATGAAAGCTGATGACTGCCATTTCTTTCTCGCCAGATTAGCTTTGACCCGGGCTCTTATTACCAAACCGCTTTACGTTCCAAAGTACTGTATTGTAAGGATTTGCAAGGTTCTTTCCTGAACTTGAAATGAAACAGTAGATCCTAACTCAGGGCCCGCCTAACGGGCGTGCGAGGTGTGCAAATGCACGCTTCCAAAAAATCTAGGGGCGGCAAAAAACCTTCGAAATATATATTTTTTAATTAAGATATTTAAAATATCAAAGATAAAAAAGTTGAGAATTTATAAATTTCTTATAGTAAATCTTAAAATGCGGTTAACCAGCAAAATTCGTCTTCAAGCAGCTAAACTAAATATATTAAGAGGCATAAGGCAACATTTGATTAAAATACTACTTAAGGTTAACAATCTTAACATATAAGAATTTTCCGGTTCTGTGTGTCAGCGTGTGTTGAACTCTTATTAATTATAAGAACTTTTTCTTAAACTTTCTAGTTTTGATTGATAATTTAATGCCTACTGTAAAATTTTCTGACCTAAGGCCGACAAGTATCAAGACAACTTTATAAATTTTTCCCGATTGGGGTAGGCTTTAACAATTTAAGGGATACATTGCCCAGTTGTCCACCAAATTATTTACTACCACACCCCTTTCGAGGTTTACCACTCAAAATTTAGTTGCATAGATTTAAATTTTTTCAGATGGAAAAAAATCAAAAGTTTTGAAATTGTGCTTGATTTTTTTGGTATATAATTTTTTAAGTTGCACGCATTTTCTTAATGAAGAACCAAATCTCAATTTTTTTTTATTTTGAGAAATAAAAGATGAATAAGTATCACAGGCCGTAAAGAATCCAATTTACGAGCAAAATTGGTTTCCTTTGATTGTCAAAAGCTTACAGTATCTGACTGTATATTTAATTTGACGTGATGGAGTAGAAAATTAAGACTTATTTGTTTGGGTAAAACTATAGAATGCGACTACGCTTTTGCATTAGCCCTAATGTAATTAATATAATTCAAATTATGAAAATACTTAATATCATATAATATAGATATATTAATATGTATGTGTATAAGATACATAAGTTTTATAGCTAATAAATTAGTGAGTTTCCATCGTTCAGCTGGCTCATTGGTATAGCGCTAGCCTGGTATTAACAGGGTAGTAGGTTTAAGCCTCGGTGTCAGCTATAGTTTATTTAGTTTTATTTGTTGTTTTACTGAAAATAGATATTTACATTACAATCCATAGTTGTGACGACAATGGATAATAGTTTCACTATTGGAAATGAAGTGATTTCAATGAATTAAAGTTAATCAAGTACCTCCCACGCAAAACCCTATGTTTTCCCATTAACAATTAAGAGATTAAAGTAGTTTGATTAAAGTAAATTGACGAAAAAGCGAAGTCGCATTCTATAGTTTCGCCTTTGTTTGATTTTAACTTCTCTTATTAAATACGGTTCTATTTCGTCGCTTTGGAGGCGTCAAGACGGGTGCATTTTTAATAGTTTGGTATACGTTTTTGGAATCTTGGTTAAATGAGCCTTTTATCAAAAATTGTGCTTTTATTGTACATTTTGCCTTAAGAAACAATCATAAAAACACAAAGTATTGTTGAAACAGGCCGTAAGAAGACACAACAAATGACTCGTTAGATATTTTACGATAACGCCTTCAATAAAAGTAGCAGTTGAATTAGTTTTCTGGTAGATTTTTTTTTAATCCCTAGCTTAAATGTGGAGACCATATAAACCCGGGCGCTCATGGAACTACGCGCGCTGTACTTAACGGTACAATCATTTGGTGGGTACTTTTTAGGGCTCTCAACCGGGGCAATTATACTGCTAATATGATGCTCTATTTCTTTCGAACCGTGTCCATAAGGACGCAAAACCGTACCTGGACAGAACAAACCATTCTTCAAATTTTATAATCGGTTATTGACCACGATTAACTAAAATTTGTTGTTAAACCGTTTTGGATTTTCTGTTTTAAAATAAGGGTAATCTTGTTTAGACTACATAATTCAACTTCATTTATTTGCTTAAATATTCTAATATACAGTATACACTGGTACGATTTACTACATTAAGTTGGTATCGACAATTGAACTCAACTCCTTGATGTTTTCAACTTATTATTTTGAACTGCCATACAGAATCGGGTAAACTTTTATCTCACTTTTAAGGGACATTTATTCTTTAAAACATCAACGGATTAAAAGTTTTATTCATTTGGTCAAAGCCGTATCCATAGAATCTCAATAACCATTAACCATACTTAAAACAGCCTTGTCGTACCCGTATCCGACGCGGCAAAACCGCGGTTAACTGATACATGGGTTATTAACCGAAGAAACCCAAACCTCAAAGATCCATAGCACTGATGAATTCTGCCATATAAATACTAACTACAAATTTCAGGGCTACGAGCCGCAGCCCCGAAAATTTAAGTTAGTACGGCGCAGCCTGCGACCCCCAAGTATGAAAATGATGTGTCAGATACTTATTTTATCATCATGATTTGTAATAAAAATGAATCAAACAGAAAATAGGTACTTATTAAGGGTAATCACTTCTTCGTTTGTTAAAAACGAGAACTCAGAGGGGCGGCATTTTTCGAATTTGCACACTTCGTAATATGGGCTCGGGCGGGCCCTGTCCTAACTGACTTGTATTCTTTATATTTCTTTTACGGTTTCAGTTTTTATTATAGTGTTATTTATAAGTTCATGTTTGAATATAGACCAAAATCACCATTAGTTCGCTAATGAGATGCACGATAGTGCTTGCTTATTCCATTGTCCCTGCTTATTCAATGCGAAAAATATATATTTCTGTACCTACTCGTTTTATAGATGCCAAGACTGCAACAAATTATGCTGAAAGTGGATCGAGATCTCTCGATATAATCTTGAAGAAAAAATATGATGAGCTTTAAGAAGCGTTTCGATAACATATGGTGTCGGAGATAGATCGCTGTGATCTCTTCCGCGTCGAGCACAGAGATACTCTTTTCAAGGTGAGAAAAGATCAAAAGAAGAACTTTAAGAGGAAGCCGGACAGCTACACTTTATTCATTTACTAATTATAGAAGCAAGTCCAACTTGACACGGACAATTCCGGCAAGGCCATGTCGGCAACATATTTTTAGCGCCGTTGCAGTAATACTGAAATGCGGTAATAAAAGAAAAAACAACCAGATGAAGTATGAGATCACGCCAACGCCTATGGGAAGTATTTGGGCAGGTGCGATCCCGGCTAGAAGTCCCCACTTGGCCACTTGCTCACAATTCCCATCAAATCTAGTCCTTCTTTTCCTCTCTTATAAATAAATGTTCTTTCGTAATAATTTCCAGGCAGAAGGGCAAATGAATTGAATCAAATACATACGAAGAGAGAAGAAGAAATTTATCTGGCACGAGGACCAATACTGGAAAAAGGATAGATTTTCTTCGGCTGCATTTTTGAAGCTCACTTAATTTCAATAAGAACCGGTAATGGCGAAACATTGCAATCCATTACACTGAACTCGGTTTTTGCCGTTTAATTTGATCAGCACTCAACTCTCTGGTTTTAATTTAATCGCAACGTGCAAAAGGATACCGTGACTCCAGAAAATTATTAGGTAATAACTGGAAAACAGTTAGTTGTGAACCAATTTTATTTTTTCGATGTCAATTTAATACAGAAATCCGCAGTACATCTGTACATGGACTACTTTTTATAAGTTTCAATTATAATAACTCCGCAGGACATCACGTAAGTATTCGACCGAAGCAGGAGTCTCGATATCGCCTGTTATCGATGAATGAATTTCCAATTATATGTACTTTAGATTTAGTTATTGAACCTAAAGGGTGTATAATTACCAAGTTTCGAAAGGTAAACATTGGGATGCTCACGATCGTTGCGCATTCTGACAAACAACCAACGGCCATCAACTTTCTCGCATTCGATGATTGCACCGTCCATCGTCTTCAGGTCGTCTGTTAGATCAATGCTAGCGGCCTTCACCTCTTTACCATCCAGCCCGATGGCTAACAAGTGGCCCGTCATTTGTCTACAGTTTCACAATGAAGAATATGATCAACATTTTGATGAATGTAATCGGGTATAATTTTAATCGTACCCTTCATCAGTAACAAGACGGAAAGTTAATTCCTGACAACTGTTCGTGTTCCATTCCAAGACTGGGTTCTCTTTCTGGCATCCATAACGATATCCATGATGATAATTCTAAAAATAAGATTGACATTAGAAACAGTGTGTTTTCTTTTACATCATGACCTATTACCTCGTTGGTCGGTTTGAAAAGGAATGAGCCGATGTTGTACTCATATTCGTTTTTGAATGATGGATCCAGGTACTTTCTGTAGGACAAAGGCTCATACCTGGCTATGTCTATGTCGAAAGCAGCCGGACCATCAATGCTGATAGCACCGTTGACCAAACGGGGCTTCATGATGAGCTTCTGCAAATAAACCATCCATTTTCAATATTATTTTCAGGAGAAACTGATTTAATGACTAAAAACCATTACCTGGACATGTTCTATACGTTCTTCAAGTTCAAACTGGAACACTTCCGATTCACGGACGAGGATGGCATCCATGATTACAAAAGTAAGCCTCCCTTGGGCCTCTCCATTGTTGCTAAGCTCATCTCCTCCACGAACAAGTTTTCTAGTCAAGATCCCATCAAGGACAGTTTTGTTTGGAATCAGCTGAGGACTGCGGGCTTTATCCACTTCAAATATTTGTTGAGCTTCATCTTCCATGAACATTTCCCCATGCTTATCTACGTACAGCATAAAGCGGGTACCAAGCGGTTTAGGTGTGAAGGCGTAAGATGTGTTGAACGGATGGGCAATCTCGCATATTTCTCCTTTCTTCTCCAACAATGGGCGGGGTATGTTGCCTGGGAAGAAACCCGCTCCACCTCTTGACCCCCCAATTTCGATTCTGATTTCATGCAAAATTTCTGGCTTAAGGGGAGAGAGGCGTACTCCTTCCTCTGGTAGAAACCGTTCTGCATTCATTTCAGGATTCTGCAAATGTAAAATTAGAAAAAATTATGATGTAATAACAATGAGAGGGAAAAGATTATCAGTGAAACAGCTACCCATAACTATGTATAAATAAGATATGTCATTTCATTAAAACTTTGAAAGATGTGATGTGACCAAAAAAGAATAAAACAACTCTAACAGCTCATCAATATTTGGCTTCATCCAGCGATACACTCTGAGCCAGTGGTATGAAATTTCACTTGCAAAACTTTGAGAAATGTGATGTGACCGAACAAGAATAAAACAACTCTTACAGCTCACCAATAAATATTTGATTTCATCAAGCGATACACTATGAGCCAGTAGGGGTACATTCCAAGTAGTGAAACAGCAGATGAAAGACATAAACCTAATTTAAATAATCACCTCAAGACGAGCTATACGTACGGGATGTTCTTCGTAACGTATCCAACTTTATTCCTTCTCACGTAATAACCCGGCTTGGGTGTACTGCTTTGCAGTGTCCTAAAATATAAATAACCTATTTCATTTATCAATAAACCACAAGGTATCAGTCTACAAGATCTTACCCTCGATGTCCAATTACAATAAAAGGAAAGAAAAAATACAGAACAAACGGTAAAGGGTAGAAAATATGGAGGGATACGGCGTGAATCTTATTGAATACAGGCAGTCAGAAATCGCAGAATGTCACGCAGTCACGCTCAAGCAGACGAAAAGTACGCTTTTTTGTTGTTGACTGTAGCGCCATACCGGCCACATTTAAAAACTGGCGGTTTAAATTTAAAAAAAAAACCTTTCGCTAACACTGTATGATGAATCTCCGTGAATATCCTCCTACGTATATATCACCCAATTTTCTGGAATTCCTTTCTCTGAATGATGATGAGCTCAGTGCCTCAGTCAACAAATTCTTCGATCGTAATAATATCTAATAAATAGTAGCAGTAAACTACGTATATATTACCCAATTTTCTGGAATTCCTTTCTCTGAATGATGATGAGCTCAGTGCCTCAGTCAACAAATTCTTCGATCGTAATAATATGTAATGGATAGTAGCAGTAAAAGGCTTTGAATGGTGAAAGTAACGAATATAGATAATTATTTCAATGCCATTTATATCGACGTTTTCATTTCAAATTTTTTTAAAGCTATTAAGCTATGCGTTGCAGAAAGAATGAATAATTAAAGAACCAATCATGGCAAGTCATTACGTATTTTTTTGCGGCTCTGTCCAAATAACAGTGAATTCATCCGTCAGTTGCCATCAAAGGACATGGCTTTGAGGCTTATGGCATTTTTACCTGAGCAGCAGCCATATCTTCACGGATTCTTGAATTGCCTTCTTCCGCGAATCTCTGGTCTAGTAAGAGACTAGGAGGTAGGAGTGCTCCAACCGCTAAATAATCCCGCATTCCCGCATTCAGCCTCCCCGATGCTCCCCATGGGACAGCATCGTCAGTTCAATAAAAAGCTTTTGTTCAATTTTGGTTGTAGGCGGCAAGACTCAAAATCTCATCGCAGAGCAGATAACTCCTTGCTAAATTTGTTTCCATTTGAACAAAACAGTAGTTTTTTTTTTACATTTATGTTTCAAATGGTATTGATAGATACACCAACTTTCGTATTTTCGATTTTAATTTGCGAGTGGCATTAGAACGATTGTAGGCAGTAGGCACGAATGGAACTGCATATCAATTGGGAAAAGCAAAAAAAAAACCCTTTTCGGAGTGATTGCTGGGCCTGGATTTCGTGCAAGTAGCATTCAGGTGTTATAGTTTCTTCAGCTCATTTATATCCCTAAAATCAGTTACAGCGCAGCAGCAAAGGATTTAAGTAATAAAACCCGATTCCGATATTGTGTACGAGTCGTACCTCCCATTGAGATTCAAACCTTATTCAGATTCAGATTCCTCCAAAATTCAACTGGACTTGTGTTTCTGCCATATGTAAGTCCACAAGGTATTATACAATAGTATTCTTGTTAGATGTATAAAATAACTCTGAATATTGTATATATAATATAAAAAGGAAGCTACGGGCAGAGCGGATTACAAGTGTTCCATGAATACGCGAACCATGCTGACATCTGCATCGCCAAAGAGAATAGTCTATAATACTCCATCAAAAGTAATAATGATGATGCAGAGTACCTACGCGATAAGCTCTTAAATCGGATGCTTGAATTGCCTTAAGCCTGCGTGTGCTCGTCTGATTTTGTGAGGGAGAGATTGTTCACTTCAAACCATTCTCAAAGTTATTTGGCGATTCAACCACACTGCCGGCAAAGGTTACATCCTACTTGTCGGCAGGTTAGAGAGTATTATTGTACTCTTAATTTCTAAGTGATACTGTCGTCGGAGTTGGACTGGCCTCACATCAATAAAACAGGTATTATCATTCGATAGCATATTCTAGAATTACTGAAAAGATTGAAGCATAGTTATTTCCAAATGGACGGATGCAGTTTCGATCACCGCCGTCACCCTCTCCGTCGTCGGCCTCTTAGCCACATTGGCGACGGCTATCTTCGCCTGTTACCGTACCCATCCTTTATATAAAAACAACCTTGGGTTTCATCATAATATAATGTGATTTTAATAGGCATAACGACACACCTGTACTTAAAGCATCTACAAGGGAACTATCTTATTACCTCATTCATATCGGTATGGTTCTGTGCTATACCTTACAACATTCCGTCTGCTCATACTTTCCCGGATGTATACACTCAACGTCTCAACTGTACCATGTCGCGGATTATGCCCGCTTGCTAAATTCTTACTTATGTATAAATACTTACCGTATGTCTTACACTTTTTAGCGAGCGGTTTGATCTTTGTCGTCATCTTTGCGGCTCTTTTGACCGATCAAATAATGGACCGCATTATGGCTTTAAGTATAATGTCCTTATTTTAAAAAATCTCATTGCTGGTTCTCTCTCACTGCCTAGATAATTTCAAATTCAATTTCATTCATTCACATTTCAATGTGATGCATTAATTATCACAGGTTGTGATAACACCCTCGAAGTGACTTTGATCCTTGTTATGCTCGTTTTTGAATCGTCAATGTCTTTTCAAATTAACTTTGCGTCGAAGAATTATGCCGATATGGTATGCAATACGACTACCTTTGGTCTTGTGTATCTCTTGGCTTCGATTTCGCATTCATCTTGATATATGTACATTTCATTTCAATTTTAGAAGATGCCCAATTAGTAACGATGCTGTCAACATCTCGGATGATGATGATCAGGAAGGTTGGAAATTGGAGCTCACCGTTCATAGACATAACGAAGAAGAAGAGGATGCTGTTGTGATGAGCGACACGTCTATTATTGCGAAATCCTCAGCTGAACTAGGCATCAACCAAACGACGAATCTCGTGGATAACTTACAAGATGTTTCCGTTCCCTTCTGCTTGTGTCTCCTTGTCGTAAGAAATGAATGTCTTTAAATATTTTATTAAGACCGGATTTTGAGTTTGAAGTTAAACCGAAACCGGATACCAGTATCCTCCAATTTACCCGGAATCTGCTCACTCAGGATGAAGAGTTTCCCGTTTCAAGCAATACAATGGAACGGTCCAAAGTTTCGGGAGCGTTTGGTCTGCTCTGAGAGAGGCTGCTAAAGTAGCCACTTTTAACTCTCGTTCTCGTGAACTCTTCGGCTTCTTCGTCATCCATCACGATCCTGAAAAGTCTAAACTCAGCGTAGAGGAAGTAACCTGTTCTATAGATGACGAAATACAGCATCAAGTTAAATTGACCCTCCAAGGCTGGAAATGTTATCCGAATCTTCTCAAGAAAGATGACTTCATTCGAGAATTTTCAATCTAATATCACTTTCTTCGTTAAACGGTTTAGCATGGCCCCAACGTTCGGGTACACATTTGTGGATCGACCGTTCGGGAAACAACTTTGGAATTCTGCCAATGGTGGTTTGATTGGAAAGTTAACGAACGTCAAGCTCTTGGTTGGATCGCGCTCTTTCAGTGCTCATCGATCGCTTTTGGTAACAAGGAGTCTGTCAAAGTCTGTCAAAGTTTTTGCTGCCATGTTTAGCAGTGAGATAGAAGAGGCCAGGACTGGTCAGGTGCTCATCAGTGATACTGACTACGACACGTTCGAACACTTCTTACGGTTCCTTTACGAAAGGGGAGATGAGAAACTGGAACAGTTCTTTGAGGAAGAAGCTCTTCGCTCTTGCCAACCGATACCAGGTAAAAACCTTAATGGATATCTGCCGGCCTTCTAGTTCGCCTACTGATGCTACTGGTTCAATTGGCGTGGGACAGTTGATGCACATCTTCTTTTCATGTTAATGTTTCCTCTTTTTCCTTGAATGATCTCATGTTGTTGATGTTCATAATTTATGTAAAACTACACCAATACAATTAGGAACTTTGCTTCAATCAAGTATCATGTTGGTTCTGCTTATGTCGAAATTTTGCTCGTTTTAAATTTAGCAGTCTTTCAGTTCGGATAAAATTAATATTATCATAAATTTGGCAACAGAGAAGAAAATCTTAAAATTTCTGTTGAAAACCCATAGCAGACGCCAGACGGAAGAGTACTAGAAAGAAAGGAGAGACCGAGAGAGTGTTTCTTTCAACACGGTGGATTGCATGCTCATATTGCTTCCGCCTAGAACGTGAAAAGTCACATAAACGCATTGATTATCGACAGAAAAGGTAAGTTGAAGAACGTATCTCTGTCACACACTTCAAGGTGTTGCGCATTAAATAAGCTATTTATTCTTATTTATCATTTCCTACCACAATGAGTCTGGTGTTGTGTGACTCAACTCTAGCCCCATAGTAAAAGTAATCTAGCCCCATAGTGTTGGCAGCTATATGTCTAGCTGTTTCCCTAAATTAAAAATCCATTTTTACAGCCACTCATACTATATCTTGGCCTTTATCCCTAAGGTTGTCACTTATTCCTTCAAAATTGATCAAAAAGGTTACCACATCAGTCATCAGACATAGCTCAAAACTTCATCTCTTTTAAAAATCTTGCTTGAATTCCTTCTCATTTAGTAGTACTTACGATGAACAGTCCCTACATTTTTTACCAGTCTCTCATTTAAACTAATTTTCATTAATCATTTCTATTGCTTGTGAATTTACAGATGGACGGAGCACCCCCCAACAGAGAGCGAGAAAGCAGCCGGGAAAGGCGGGCCCGACTCCGGCAGGAAGCCATGCAGAAAAAAAGATCATGCAAACCCTTTCAAGGACGCTCACAGAATCCTAAAGATGACGACAACGACCCCGGCACTGCTGGGGCTGTCTTTTCCGGACCTCGCGGTATTCTGCCACTCAAAATTGTCCACGATTGCATCAAGTATGATGAGAAGAAACTGGAAGCAGAGCAGCAGTGGCAAAGCTATGTGGAGTACCTCAAGAAAGTTGGTACGTTCGAGAACGCTCTGGCCGTATGCGACTTGAGCGGACCCATGGAAGGCGAACGTATGGAGGCTGCCATCGCCCTATCCTTGCTGATCGCTGCTCTATCCAAGCCCCCATTCCATGGGTATGTTGAAATCGATCGTTTCCTTTAGTCATTATTCAATTTTTACATTTTGATTTCCATCTCATTACGTAACATACTTTATTCTAATTTTAATTTAAGAATTTGTACGATCGTAGCCGAGCCGGAGCTTCACGAGTTGAATCAAATGACGCTGAGAGAAAAAGTGAAGTACTTGCAGGGAATTGGCCCCGGATTGAACACCTACTATTTTCAGGTATCTTTTCCTGAAATGAATTTGAAAGTGTAATGAAATATATGAATTTTTCTCTTTGAATTGTAGTCTGCCTTGAACTTGATCTTGAACAAAGCCATCAGCACCAAACTCCCGTCAAACGAAATGGTCAAAAATATTGTCATCTTTTCTGGCAAGGAAATCGACCAGATTGGCGGAGACGAGTACGAGAGGGACTACGTTCTGATCCGGAACAAGTTCGAGGAATCTGGCTTCACTCTCCCTAGTAATTCACATATTTGTGTTTTAATTTTTTTAATTCTCTTTTAAATTTACTTTGATTTACTTCTAGACATCTTATTTTGGAATCTTTGTGGTGAAAGCCGTTTGAAACCGATGATGAAGCAGAACATCACGGTGATCTCGGGATTCTCGGGCCAAATGGTGGAATCGTTCCTGCAGCACGGAGCGTTCTAATCTTACGGAATCATACTGCAGACTTGGGCACGTACTACAATCACTTGAAAGTGTTCAGTTAAATTCGCATTCTTCTTTTCTCCGCGCCTTATTTTTTAGCTCTGAGAAGTTTTGCTTTTTTTTTCTTTTTTACAGTGCGCTTTATCCCCTTTCTATTTGATTTAAACAAGAACATCTAGCCAACACAGTTTTTCTTAGTTGATAAAGTGTAAACAGCAAACCTTTGTTGTTTCATTAAGTACGTGCCGGAATGGTTCCTTTCCGCCTGTGTTTGTGCTTGAATATACTAATACACGTACCGTTCCCTACAGCGGCCTTTATTGATACATGAAAGGAAGCGTGTCAGTTTAATGGTTATTTGACAGGGAAAACAAAAACCAGTCTCTCGGCTTGTTACTGTTTATCTTTCATATGCGAAATGAAGGTTCCCATATCCCACGAGTTCTTACTAAATACCTTTAGGAATTATGAGAAAGAAAAGTGGCGCGGCAATAAAGAAAACAATTAATATTCCTTTGCTTATTGTGGTTTCTCTCATTTTTTTCGGGAATATACAGTAGAGCTTCGATGATTCTTAACAATGTGTTTTCACTTTTAATTAAGAGCTAAAGGAGTCGAATCCAAAAACCATCTGTTGTTTGAACCGGTCTACTTGTCCATCGGGACGGACAAGTAGACCGGCTACACTTTGATTCACTCGAAGGTGATCAATGAAGACCAATTGGATCAACTGCAACTGTTCGATGGAGAGCTGTTCACCTTGACGAACAGTTATGATATCGTCGAGGAAAAGGTCGGATGTAAGCATTCTTGACTTCACTGTTGATGAGTTCCTCAAGTGAACCATGGAATAGTAATGTGCACCTGTGATAATTTTTTAAATTTCAAAATAACGAGTTTTTGATTTTATTTCAACTTAATCTACGTACCGGTAATAGTTTGGTCCCAATCCAGCTTCATGGAATTTGTGTTTAGTTCGGTCAAGTTGATTCCATTAATCATATCGGACAGCTGGATCCTTATAGACTTCAACCAGGACATATAAAGGTGGGATGCTTTAGAGTGAAATCAACAGATCTGGGCAGAGCTTGGGAGTAGAGTTGTTCCACGTCACGGCCGTTGAGCGTGTCGAGAATCTCGACAGAGATTTCCTTTTCTTTGCTTTCCCACGGTCCACGAGATGTTGCAACCCTAGTTTCTCAACCCCGACGTTTTCGCAACATCCTGTCTAGACCTTTTTCTCCCCCTTTCGCATAGAAGAAGAATCAGTACACTTTTAGACATCGAGCAGTAATCACCTCTTGTACTCAATTCATCTTATCTAGTGTTAGTGAACAAGTTTAGTTTTAGGATAGAAATACACACAACGCAAGGACTAGCTGTTAGAATCACGACATTGTGGTGCCGTGACCCGGATATCAAATCGTTTTTGTTGCGTCATGGAATGAATCCGGACAAAAAGTTGAAGTTGCGTGCCAAAGACAAAGTTTCACGCAGTTTTCGACGTCAAGCACCGTACCGCGTTGCTGAGATAGAGCAAGCAGCTGCGGCCGGACAAATCGAGCAGCCAAAGCAGCCCGACGATTTACGTAACATCTTACAACCCTCAAGGCTGGTTGTGGTAGCTGGTGGGGAACAGGTTGCCAGGAGAATCGTTTCGCTGGTACCCTCTGCATCTCCCTCACCGGGCCCTCGTGGTGGAATTTTCGAGAGACTAGGGGAGCCGACGACGACCAGCACGACGACACGAGTACGTGCTCAGCCCGCTTCTTGCCCCGCTCCGCCACGCTACAAGAGTCAATCGACTCAAACGGATCCACCTGCGCGTGTTGTTACCATCGACCAGGAGGTTCAGACGGACGCGAGGCCTGTTGCTCCCGCACTTGATGAAGAGTACGTACAGGTGCTGGCCAGGGTAAGCGAGACCTTGTCTTCGTCATAGACAGCATCGTTTTCTTTCCAGTATCATTGGTTACGTCTTTGAGAGGCCGAAACCCTTTTTCATCACATTTTTTAAATCCCAGCTAGGCTTCCGATAGGCCGAAGCTCCTTATCTTTCTCTCTTTTATTGTCAGTATATGGTAGATCATAGCTAAATCTCCGACAGGTTGAAGCTATATTGCCTCTTCCCATCTATTTGTTTACTTTTGATCGGTATTGTAAGATTTTAGCTATACCTTCGACAGGTTGAAGCTATTCTTTTCAGTTGGATTTTAGCTAAGCCTTCGACAGGTTGAAGCTATTCCTAGTTAAGCACACTATAGCTAAACCTCGGACAGGTTGAAGCTATTTCTCCCATTATTCAGTTTATAGCTAAACCTTCGACAGGTTGAAGCTACCATTTCAGTTGTTAGCTAAATCCTCGACGGGTTGAAGCTATTAGAATGGCGGATCACATTCCCGAGAACGAACCATTAGACCGTCTCAACAGACGTCGAGGGGCTAACCATGGCGTCGTCACTCGTTTCTTTACTGCAATGGACGCAATCCGAAATAACGCCGAGACGCGCCAGCAAAAACTCGCCGCTATGGAGGTGCAGATTCAGCTTCTTAACACGAAGCTCGAGTTCATCAAGTTGCTCGACGCCAGGGTCCTTAACGTTGTACCCGATGCAGAAATTGAAGGAGAAATCCAAGTGGCCGAACAGTACCACGTCGACGCCGTTACAAAAAGACTGGATTACGAGGCCTACATGCTGACGCTGAGACCAGAGACGGCCCAGGTAGACGACGACGCCGACACGACTTATACCTCGGCCCGAGGTGGACACCGATCCAGCAAACTTCCTGAGATAAAACTACCACATTTCTCTGGAAACATTTTGAAGTGGAGCGAGTTTTGGGACGCCTTTCAAGCGGAGGTCGACAGCGATCCTGATTTGCCCCCTGTCACAAAATTCAATTACCTTCGAGGTCAACTGTCCGGTGACGCCTTCAAGAAGATAGCCGGATTCAGTGTAAACAACGCCAACTATCCAAGAGCTTTAGAAAAATTGAAAGAGACTTTCGGTAAGCCCAATCGAATCATCAACGCACACTTTCGCGCTCTTGCGGCCCTTCCCTCCACTTCCGATACTTTAGTTAGTCTACGTACATTCATCGACACTCTCGAATCCCATGTCAGAAGTCTTGAATCATTAGGAAAGGAATCTGATTCCTATGGTGCTCTACTGGTCTGTATCTTGTTGGACAAAATTCATCCAAGCATCCGACAGCACCTTATCCGTAGTCGTGAAGTTGATGATGATGATGATCCGGATGAATGGACGTTGGAAGAGCTCTGCAAGGCGATTCAGAAGGAAATCACTATAATGGAGATCGCCAACTGCAACCAAAAGTCACAGTCATCTAATCAACAAAGAGACAGCAACGGCCGCTCCAATCAACAGAATCAACGCGGCAGTGCTCAGTCAAAATCGTGTCCTTATTGTGAAGAAGAGGGACATAAAGCATCACATTGTTCCAAGATCAAGACCGTCGAAGATCGATGGAAGGTTGTCCGACGAAACAGACTCTGCAGCAACTGCCTGCTCACCGGTCATCGTCATGCGGATTGCTCGTCTTCTTGGGTATGCCATCACTGCAAGGAGAAACATCACACCAGTCTGCACGAAGAAAAAAAATCCCCAAAAGTTAAATCAGAAGGATCGACGGATGCTGGCGGCAAAGAATCCGGATCCGCCACTTATACCAAGTCTACAGTGCCTCCTGATAAAACCACAGTATTGACGATAACCTCATCTAGCAGCATCATTGACACAGATTCGGTTCTCTTCAAGACGGCGATCGCTCCAGTTTCCTCGGGCAAAACGGTCGTCGATGCTAGTATTCTTTTTGATGATGCCAGCAAGAGATGCTTCATCACAGCTCATCTTTTCAAAACGTTAGAGCTTCAAGTAATCAGATATGATCGTCTCCGCCTGATCCCATTCGGATGCGCAGCCTCGGAGGTGCAAACCTACCCGGTGGTGACGCTGGATGTCATTGCCTTAGATGGAGATCTAATCTCGATTCACGCTGTTGTTGTTGAGCACATAGCCACTACGATTCGAAACCGGTGGCCAGTGGATCCGTCGGCCTCTTTTCCTCATCTTCAAGGCCTCAAATTGGCCCGTCAGATCGACGGAAATTGTGATTTTTCGGTGGACATCCTCATCGGCCTCGACTACTATTATTCGTTCATTAATGGAAGAACGATTCACGGTGTTCCGGTAGCGGTGGAGTCCCGACTTGGTTATCTACTCGCTGGCCCAACGGGTTCAACCAGCACCGACGAATCAGTCTCATCATTCCATATTGGCATCGAAGAAGAATTCGACATGTCAAAATTCTGGACCATTGAATCTCTTGGAATCCTACCCGAAGTTGAACAGAAATCTAATTGGATTGAGGACTTCAAGGAGCACAACATCTACTTCAAAGACGGTCGCTTTTATTCAAAGTTGCCTTTCAGAGAGGGTCATCCTCCACTCGATACCAATCTCAACATGTGTCAAGCACGGACCCGGCAAATGCTTCGCCGTATCAGCAAGAATGGAACTCTATTGAAGGATTATACTGAGATCCTGCAGAACCAGATTGATCGTGGCTACATCGAGTACGTGGTTGAGACGACACCAGCAGCCAGGAACGTTCATTATATCAACCATCATCCGGTACTGAAGCCTCAATCATTAACTACACCAATAAGAATTGTTTACGACTGTTCCGGAAGGTCCAAGACAGGAGTCAGCATCAATGATTGTTTGGACGAGGGTCCAGCCCTACAGAATGATATGCTACACATTTTATTGCGCTTCCGCCTTCACAAAATCGGATTATTTTCCGATATAGAAAAGGCATTTCACCAGATCATGCTTGAGCCAGCTGAAAGGGATTTATTTAGATTCCTGTACCTTTCTAATCCAGAGGATCCAGAATCCCGTTTCAGAATCCTACGTCACGTTGTGCTACCATTCGGAGCTAACTGCTCTCCATTCGTGTTGGCCGCCGTCATACAAAAGCTTCTTGACGCCCAACCATCATCAGAAGTCGTCAAACTTCTTCTACGAGACCTCTACGTCGATAATCTTGTCACAGGTTGCTCGAGTAAAGAGGAAGCTGTCAACATTTATAATGAATCCCGAAGGATTATGGAATCCGCCCATTTCAACCTGCGTATTTGGAACAGTAACGATCCTCAAGTCTTTAGAGCCATCTGCACGGACGGAGTTTACGCTGAGCCACCGACTACCAAAGTTCTGGGGCTGTTATGGAACACACAAGAAGACAGGATGTATATTCCCTCAGTTCTTTTATCCCAATTCAGCTCAACTACTTCTACAAAACGAGACGTCGCAAAGGGAATCGCCTCCATCTTTGACCCGATGGGTCTTTTATCACCGGTAACCATTCGTGGAAAGCTACTCATCAAGCAGTTATGGATTGAGAAACATGAGTGGGACAAGCCCCTCCCGGAGCCCTTGATCATCAAATGGTCCGCACTCTGTCGTGATTTGGAAGAAGTGACGAGCTACAATTTCAAGCGCTGCTATCTTCCATCGGCCAACCCTGTAAGGATCCTTCACGTCTTTGCTGACGCCAGCAAAGTAGCTTACGGAGCCTCCGTCTACGTCTCCGACGGAACCCACTCATCACTGGTGGTCGCCAAAGTCAGAGCCGCTCCAATTCAAACAAGAACCCTTCCCGAGCTCGAGTTACTAGCGGCCTACATCGGGACTCTTCTGGCCACATCAGTATTAAAAGCTATCGTCAAGGAGGGCTCATCTATCCAGGTCCATATGTGGTCGGACGCACAGGTCGTTCTTTATTGGCTTCGATCGAAGAAGAAATTGCCAATCTTTGTTGCCAATCGGGTCCAAGAGATCAACAAATTCAGCGGAACCTACAATGCTACATGGCATTATTGCCCGACTAAGGACAATCCGGCGGACCTTCTCACCAGAGGAATTTCCTGTTCAGAATTCCTCTCAGCTTCATTATGGGAAACTGGCCCGTCTTGGTTGCACAACCCTTCTTTATGGCCTGAGTGGCCACCAGCTACTATAGTCGCTACTACAATCATCGAGTCCGAATCCGTCGACGTCCCTCCGTTTAATCCAGTGGGCAACGTATCAAAGGTAATCGACATCACTCGGTTCAGTAAATTGAGTCGGCTTATTCGCACCACAGCATCCATGTACCGTGTCATAAGCAATTGCCGTAATCATCAGAGAAATAAAGAAGAAATTCCACTCTACTCAACTAAGGAGCCTTGGAAGGATCCGTCGCCTCCTTTGTCTGCCCGGGAGGTGCTGAACGCAAGAAAGAAATGGATTTCTTCCCGTCAACAGGAAACATTTGGACCTGAGCTCGCTTATCTACGTTCATCAAGCGTTTCCCGAACGAAACCGGCCATGGTCCGTCAACTGGATCTTATTTTAAGAGATGGTCTAATCTGCTGTGGAGGACGGTTTCAACATTCTGAGATGGAGGAGTCCGCAAAGCATCCTATTCTTTTATCAAAGACGGACTACTTCACACAACTAATAATTTGGGATTTCCATTGGCGCGCCTCTCACAGTGGCGTGTCAGCAACCGTGGCCGCACTTCGCCAGGTTTTTTGGATCCCTTCAGCGCGTCAAGTCGTCCGCAAGACGCTCCGAAAATGCGTCAAGTGCACCAAGATTATTGGACGCCCCTATGAATCACCTGGTCCGGCTCCATTACCTGCCGAAAGAGTCCGCATTCAGCCACCCTTTCACGGAACTGGAATTGACCTGACGGGAGCTCTTCATGTTAAACCTGAGATAAGAGGAGGAGCTGAGAAGAAAGTTTATATCGCTCTGTTTACATGCACGGTGAGCCGTGCAGTTCATTTGGAAGTAGTGGAGGATCTCTCAGCTAAAGAGTTCCTCGACGCTCTCCGTCGTTTCTCTAATCGACGCTCTACACCGGCCATTATTTTTTTCCGACAATGCTACAAATTTTGAGTCGTCAGCCGAGACAATCAAGAGACTCATGAACAGTCCTGAAGTAACGAATTTCTGTTCAGATCGAGGCATTAAGTGGAAGTTCATCACGAAGAGAGCTCCGTGGCATGGAGGTTTCTGGGAGAGATTGATTGGACTCACAAAGACTACTATACGAAAAGTTCTTGGAAGGAGAAGGATCACAGCGGCCGAGTTAAGGACCCTCATCACGGACGTGGAGGCAGCCATGAATGACCGGCCTCTTACTTATGTCTCGCCCGATCACCTGGATGCAGAGCCCATCACTCCGTCTCATCTCATCTACGGCCGTCGCATCATTCCGTTTCCTATTGAGGATCCCCCAAATACTGAAGATCCCGATTATATTCCCAATCTAACGCAGTCAGATCTATCTAAGCAGGTCCTTAAGCAGAAAGAGCTGGGTCAACAGTTATGGAACAGGTGGATGACCGAGTATCTCAGCTCTTTGAGAGAGTTTCACCAGGCATCTACCGGAAAAAAGGAAGTTATTCAACAAGGAGACGTCGTCTTGGTTCACGACGAGAAGCCGCGTCTCCAGTGGCAAATGGCTATTGTGGAAGGCATCATCAAGAGTACGGACGGAAAGGTCCGTTCCGTCAATATCCGGACGGCTGGCGGCCGCACGAATCGACCAATTGAGAAGCTTTACCCACTAGAGGTGCGAGTGTGTGCTCCCAACTATGCATCGTCCGCTCCCAAGATCGACCCGCCGTTCGAGAAAGAAGAAGAAGAGACCGGCACAACTCAGCCGGAAGTCGGGCGTCCCATTCGTAAAGCCAAAGTGGCGGCTAGGAAGAAGATAGCTGGATGGACAGCCTCAGATAAAGAAGAAGACTGAAGATGCAGACCGAAGCTATAATTTCATATGTTGTTTGGTCTTGATACAATTCATGTAATGTGTATTAATTATTATGTCCCCATTTTCCATTCCTTTCTCCGCCGGGAGGATGTCGAGAATCTCGACAGAGATTTCCTTTTCTTTGCTTTCCCACGGTCCACGAGATGTTGCAACCCTAGTTTCTCAACCCCGACGTTTTCGCAACATCCTGTCTAGACCTTTTTCTCCCCCTTTCGCATAGAAGAAGAATCAGTACACTTTTAGACATCGAGCAGTAATCACCTCTTGTACTCAATTCATCTTATCTAGTGTTAGTGAACAAGTTTAGTTTTAGGATAGAAATACACACAACGCAAGGACTAGCTGTTAGAATCACGACAGAGCGGATCTGCTTTTAAACTTATCACCACCACATTTTTCACCTTTAAGGTCCCTATTAAATGAATGAATAAATATTCAACTGAATTTAAAAGATAGTAATAAAAATAATTTATTTGTTACAGCTTAAATCTTGGTCGCCGGAGCGTAGCAGGAGGTCCGCAGATGAAAACGAGACGCCGTTTACCAGACCGACGATTACCAAGTCTCCGTGATCCGCACTGGTCCGTTCACTCGAAGCTTGTGACGAAACGTGAAGCTCTCTTCTACGTGGATGCAGTCATCAGCTTTCGTGCCGGAGAGGATTTCTGTTTCGATGTGACGGCTCACTTCCAAGTGACAGAAGCGGATGAAAGATGGAATCCGGCCATCGGTGGATAAAACGGAATTCGAAAGAAACAGCTTCATGTCCAACTCGTTCACTTCTTTGGCTTTTACTTTGTTGATGAAAACCTTGCTGTTTACTACGTCCAAGAGAAAGGATCGTCATTCGTTGCAGCTAAAATAAGAAGATAAAATATTTAAAAATTGTTTAATTTAGCTGAATGATTCTAATTTTACCAACGTAGAGGTCGTGGTTGACTGTAAAAGTTTCCAGACGACGAATTCCAGGTGCTAGAGAGTGCTGTCCGTAATCAAAAGAAGGCACAAACCGCCAATAACCGTCGTATTGGTATGTGAGAGCCCCAGAAGAAGTGGCGAAGATGATCGCAAAACGTCCGTCACCAACTGCCTGATGGGTCACGCAACTGTATGCTCCTGACTGGAAAGGTTCCAATCTTCCAGCCACCCAGTAAATTCTCGGATCAACTTCTTGACGGAACAAATTAGAAAAATCTAAAGTAGAGAGATAAATTAATAAATAATGGTAAACAAGAATAGTAGAGACGAAGCAGTACCAAAGGAGTGGTGATTGACGACCAAAAGATAGTGATCCATCTGATCTGCACAATTTCCCAGAGTGAAGAAGCAGAGATCCTTTGCCGCTTTAGTAGCCAAATATTGCCAGTGTACGTATCTTTTAGAAGGCAGGTGGTAGCGTAAAATTTCGGTCGGTAACATGTCGATCATCTAAAATTGAAAACAGAGATGAACGGAACTATAATTTTTAATTGAAACTATTAAAAGAGAACATGTATGGGTTGGATGATTTGCTACTACAATGTAGTGGCTGTTGTAGATGCAACAATTGCGGATCTGCTGTTTTCAAAGAGTTATTTGGTTTTGTTGGAAAATAAATGTTAAAATTTTCATACCAACACTTTCTTGATAGAGCCTCTGTTTTACTTCTCCAACTTGACAATGATGCCTAATCAGGGAAGTGGATGATTCCAATAGGTTGCCAAAAACACCTAATAAAAAGTAAATCTTAGTCAAATTATTGGCGAAAAATGATTAAGACTGATTATAAAACCTTTTGGTGGGACTTGAGCAGTCAAATTTGAGATAAATAAAAGGAATAGAACGACGAGGGGAAGCATTCGACAGTGCGATTATTAAGTTCTTTTCAAAACGGCCAACGAAAGTGGGACTTGACAACCACGATGGAAATCCGATATTCGTTCTCACGTTGCTCCGATTATACACACTCACGGTAATAGAATTCGAGCAAGTGGTTATCAAAATAATGTATACAAGTACTGTCACATCAACTGATGGAGCGTATAAATAAGCACATACTGCAACCAACAAGGTGGTCCCCGTCGCCAGAAGAAAAATAACGTGCCAAACTGCCAACAGAAACGATATACACACCAAGCAGTATGAAAGTGTTGTCTACTGCAAATTGATTTTAGTACAGGAGGCGACGAAAAAAGCGCTAAATTTGAAATCATCTGAAAGTTAAATTATTTTATTTTTTCGATTTCGAATGGATAACTTATTAATTTAGATTTCCGAATTAGTGAGCTAGATATCTATTCTAGAGTGTATTTATGGCTATTGGAAAATTTTAATTAGACATTAGTTTTCCTCTCAAACTGTTATAGTTGAACTGTACGAAATCGGTGTTATTACATTCTTATTCACGCAATTATAAAATCATAATCTTCTCTCGATCTTTGAAGAAGAAATGGAATGGCTAGTTATCTTTCTTGGCGTATCAGTTTTCTCTCGAATAATTCCTGAAGGCATTGAGTAATAACTCGCGGGAGATGGGAGCATTGATTTGACCTATAAATGACATGAATGAAGTTTTGGCAATAATTTATTTTAAAATGACTTTGATTATACTTGACGCAACTTAATTGTGCGTACGTACCAGATTGTCCAAGGTGCAAATTCGGATGTTTAAAGTCGTTGCGGACACGAACAAACATCCAACGGCTGTCGACGTTGCGGCACTCGATGATGGCATTATTCATAGTTCTCAGCTCATCTGTGAGTTTAATCGTATGATGACTTGCCTCCTTTCTGTCCCCCTTTTTCTGTCCCCTTTTCCAGCCTAAGGCATACAGGTGGCCGGTCGTTTGGCTATGGTTCAAAGAACAACAATGATGAATAACGATAAAGCGAATAAGTGAATGTATGTAGTTAAATAAGTATTGAATACTTTAGACCACCACCAGGAAAGATTTTGAGGCGGAAACAGAATTCCTCACTCCAGAAGTAATCCCACTCCACAACAGGTTTTATTTGTGTGTAATTTGTGTATGGCTATATAGAGACGTATGAATAGATTATCTTTAAGTGTTTTTCTTTATTGACGTTACTGCATTCTCACCTTGTTGAGCGGTTTGAAAAGGAATGAGCCGATTGGGTACTCGTAGATGTCTTCGAATCCTGGAGCGAGGAACACTTCCATGTGGGGCAAGGCCTCGTACTTGGAAATGTCAACATCAAACACGCGATCGGTAGTCGTGTTGACAGCACCCGAACGATACTGCATGATTTCAGCCTGAAATAAAAAATAATGTTACTCAGAAAACAATGATATGGGTCTAAATTATTACCTGAACAATTGAGATACGTTCTTGCAAAGTTTTGTCCTTCACATGTCTTCCATAGACGCGGATAGCATCCATGATCACAAAGGTTAGCATCCCTTTGGGTTCTCCGTCGCTCTGTCCTGTTCCATCACGCACAATCTTCCTAACTGCCACACAATCTAAAATCGTGTCCTTGCGAATCATCAGCTGACTGGTGAAGGCTTCATCGATCTTGAAGAGCTGAACGTCTTCATTCTCTAGGAAGATTTGGCCATTTAAATCTGCCCAGAGTAAACAGCGAGTACCAAGAGGCTTAGGTGACACGACGTACACATCGGCAGGCGCAGGCTTTTTTCGAGTAAGGAGAAAGTTTCCATTTATAAGTGAAAAGGACTTGTTTCCAGGGAAGAATTTCGGTGATCCTGATGCATAACTGAGGGAACTTAGAACGGATTTCAGTTTCCTTGTGCCAGGGTCTCCTTCTGATAGGAAATGAATAATGCCTTCTGCATCTTGATCCTTCAGAAAACGCATTTTAAGGTTCTCCATATACTACTCTAAAAAGTAAAGAAAAATATGATAAAACAATTAGAAGGTCTGAAACCCCAAAGATTATCAGTAAAACAGTTCAATGTAACAATATACATAAGATTTCACATGACAGCAGCAAAACTTTAAGAAATGTAATTTGACAGAATCAAGAAAACAAATCTTGCAGCTCATTAATTTGGGTTTAACCACTGATACACTCTGAGCCAGTAATGATGGCACACCAGATTCCAAGAAGAGCAACAGCAGCAATAAAAAAAAAGAGAAAATGTAGACATAATCATATGATACAATAAACCTAATTTAAATAATCACCTCAAGACAAGCTAGATAATCACGTGAAAACCGACTTATTGGGTGTACTCCTGTGCAGCGTTCTAGAATACGTATATAGGCAATTATATTTATTAATAAACCAGAAGGTATCAGTATATTAGGCAGAAGCCTTGATATTAGGTATACCCTTATTGATGTTCAGCAACTATAATAAGAAAAACTATAATAAGAAAATACAGAATCAACGGCGAAAGGTTGAATATGTGGGCTGTAAAGATTTGTCGTGAATTTTGGACGCAGTTCCACCACAGAACAGTACAAGTGAAGAACAGAAGTGTACTGTTAGTGGTTCCACGGCAGTTCTGTCACGGTCATGCAGACGAAAAGTAAATACGCTTTGTTGTTGTTGACTGTAGCGCCACACCGGCCACCTTCAAAGGCAGGCGGTTAAAATTTAAAATATCTTCGTATGTCACCAAATTAACCCATTTTCTGGATTTCTTTTCTCTGCATGAAAGTGAGCTTAGTCAAATAATTCTTCGATCGTACTAATATGTAATGGATCGCATTTATAAGGAATTGATTGGTGAAAGCAACGAATATAAATTATCATTTGTCATTTATATCGACGTTTTTATTTCATATTTATCAAAAGCAATTAAGCTATGCGTAGTTGAAAGAAAGAATAATTTAAGAACCAATCACGGCAAATCATTACGGCTTATTTGTTTGCGACTCCATCATCCAAATCGATGATGCCCACCATCCAAAAGAGCCCTTCTGGTCGTACTGGTCCACGGTCAGAGATCCATTGATAATGTTGATAGACCCAGCAGAAATGTTTTGATCAGGGCTATAACACAACCAGGAATCTGAGCTCTACTATCCACTCCAATGACAGTACCTGTTAAAATAGATTCACCAGTTAAATTAGTTTTTCAATGATTTATACTCAAATAGAAAATAACCTTTTACAGCGATATCTTTGGTTGAAACAGCACCACGGATCAACACATCAGAATAGAGGGGGACAGGGTGCTCTATGGAGAAGAGATCTACCAACCGGCCAATATCCAGATTGTCCACATCAGAGTGACCGGAAGCATTTTGCACTTTCAGAGAGCCCAAACCTTTAAGAGGAGCGATCTTTTGAACTTTGATATGAACCTGGATATGATAAGAAGTTTCAAAAATAGTAATTTAAAAAAATTAAAAAATAAAGTTTAGAATAGTAAAGACGAAGCAGTACCGAAGAAGTGGATGATTGAAGACCAATAGGTAGTGATCCATCTGATCTGGATAATTTCCCAGGGTGAAAAAGCAGATATCTTTGGCCGCTTTTGTGGCCAAATATTGCCAGTGTACATATTTTTTGAATGGCTTTTGGTAGCGCAAGATTTCGGTCGGTTCATGTCTATAATCTAAAATTGAAAACAGAGATGAATGAAACTATAATTTTTTATTGAACTAATATAAGAAAACCTGTATTGCTTGGATGATTTGCGACAGCCAGGTAATGGCTATTTTAGATACGAAAATTGCGGATCTGCTGGACCGGAGAGGTCTCTAATTCATCACATCGGTCAAAGTGGCCACCGGAAGCACGGTACACGTAGGATTGCTTAGAATAGACCATCAATCCGGTAGATGAATCAAACGTCCTGTTAATACATATGACTATATAAGGCACACCATCATGCTCCCTAAAGATTTTTTTTTTTAAGTGATGAAAGCTTAAATTGTTATTATATTTCTTAATTAACCAGTTGGTGAAGCAGGTCGAGTTGTAACTAGATAAAATTTGACGTTTTGCGGCGCCCAACTG